>OY728122.1:1629584679-1630810512 GCA_963277665.1 Viscum album
ACATGTTGTTGAGGGATAAACTTGGTTCCTCACATTGGATGGACATCTTCTTTATATGATATAACTCATATAGTTGGAAATTAAATATTTATAACATGGAATTACAAGTCTCATTTGATAAAATATTCCTCATGCATAAAAAATAAATCTATTCATATATGTGGTATTTTCTTTTTTCATGGCCACCATCACTTCAACATCCTCATGCTTGGAAAATTTTATAGGCAACGCCACTTTATCCAAAATATCCAAACACATATTGAGACATCATTGACAACAAATGAAAAACTTGGCCCATAAATATCCCCCTTTTTATTTTTTCAATATATCTTCGCATATTTAAAATTCTACATGTGTTCTCAAAACATTCTCCCCCTTATCATCTCATCCTTTTTACACAAAATAGGACCTTCTCACTTATATGAAAATATTGTGATCACTTAAAAGATAGGGTTTATCTAACATTTTTATCTTCGAAAATATACTTTAATTAATCAACTCTAAGTATATGTGGGATAACCCAGTGTAGAAATAAAGAGTGAAATAACCAAGTTTTTCTAAGTTGTTCATAGCACATACTCACATGTGATATCAAGATTAGTGTTTCTCAATTATCATTAAGGAATTTCTAAATTATAGAAATTTCAATGAAATTAAAAATCATACACACTTAACTAAAAACATTAGAATTATTAGGAACACAATAACAACACCCCCTTTGTCTCATGTTTTCGACAATGAATCACACCCCTTAATGATTGAAATTAAGGAAAAATGGATTAAACTATGATTGGAACACCTTATGTCTCTTAAAATATCCCCCTCAAGGGATGAAATCATCATTATCACCATGGAAATTAATGATCTTTCTAATAAATAAAACTTATCATGTAATTACCTGTACGTAAGATCATAACACATAAAAAATAGGGAATAAGGAGGAACCTCTTATTTCTTTAGAGGAAACATTCAAGTTAAGAGTATTATCTCATCCTTTCATTATTATTCTTTATTAGATCATAATGAAATGTTCTCTCTTTATTTTTTACATTATTCATGTATTGTAAATATATTTGTCTCTCATGAATTTCATCTTTTAGTGGATTAAATGTTTTCATCTTCTTCACAACTGGAACAACCTTCTATCTTTTCTTCCAAATTGTCATTCTTTTCCTCCAAGATAATTTATATGAGTTCTGGGATTTTGGTAAGTGATAAACCCTTTTTTATGCTCAATTTTGTACTCCAAATTTTTTATCATATTTTCTCTCTTGATAAGATTTTTACCAATATAAGAAATATTTTGGTAAGTCATTGGAGTGGAGTTTCTCCATATAGATTATTTACCCTACCATGAATTCATCAAAGTGAAATTACTTTCCATATGAATGAGGTTAGAACAAATGAAATATTTACCAAAAAAGTAAAACCTTATTTTTTTCACTCCTTAATTGAGATATTGGAACTCATAAATTTATTCCAATGTCATTGGGCTTGTTGGATTTGAAACATCTACTCATGATGTGCCAAAATCTTCCATAATAAAAACACTTTGTCACTTTCATCATTTGTGGGACTGCCATTCCAAACTGTGCATGGGATAAAAATTTACTTCTATATATCATATATGGGTTCCTCTTTGTTTCTATATATGTTAAAATAATATTTTTAAAGGATATTAATTATCTCTATAAAGGTTTTCAACTTCTTCTTAAGGTCCCGTATTTTCATGTCTCTATCTTATATCTTAGTAACCATTACTTTCATATTTCAAGTTGCATGCATAACTGATTGTTGCCTTTCATCATGTTGAGTTCTGATAGATATGATGTTAACATTCAATTTCTTCTCCACATTAATTTTCCTTAGAATCTCATGGGAATGTTTTTCATCATATCACTTTTGTCTTTCATCTTTGTTCCCATTTTCTTTGAGTTGATTTTCAAAGACACTTCTTATTTCCTAAATCATTTATTTTACAAGGTTAAATATTTAACCATTAAATAAGAAACATCATTAATAAATCTCCATTTATCTTCCATTTCATTGTATGATCATCCTAGGAATAAAAACATGATATATTTATCTCATCATCACCAGAATCACATTTATTTTTCAGCTCTAAGAGTGAGTCTAAAATTTTACATTTTTCTCCACACGAGGGTATGAATTAGAAATAATATAGGGTTTTTTTAATTTGATTGGAGAACACAAATTATATAATGGATTCTTCTTCTTTTTCTTTTCATGAAATTAAATAAAGTTAATTTCATCACCATTCATCATATTCTTCTTATGAAAATGTTTTCCTTCATTATTTTATTTACCACTTTTGAAATTTCTTTAAGGAAGTGAAATGAGCTCCTTGAAAACATCATAAGATTCCATATTCCAAAATTATATGATATTTATAGGTAACCTTCCCAATGATACCAATTTTAGATTCCAAGGATCGATTAGGTTCTACTGGGAGGGGGTGGATCAGTTGTACCCTAATTTTATGAATTTTTATCCTTTTAAATTCAACCTCTTGAACTGTTTAAAGTTATCGATCTATGAAATATTTTCTATCAACCTAAACTAATGTGTAGTAGTAAAACAATAAAGGGAATCATGTATTATTTGAAAGGTTTGTAAATGAAAGGCCTACTCCTTCCCATGATGGTTAAACACCACAACATGGATTCTCTTCCCTATCTTCGCAAGTGAACACAACTGGTTAGATGCTCTGTGTTCCATAATTTTTTAGTCACTCAATTATTATTTCCAAATTCGGTGAGAAGACCTCAACTACTCTTATTTTATGATTTCTTAAATACCCCATTCACAAGCCTATAGTAGATGGTTAGACACCCCAACAATAATCTTTCTCTATAGTGTTGATCTAGGAATAGAAATATTTTCATTATAGATAGTCTTCCTCTACAAGAAATATGGATTTCCCTTCCTTGTGTACAATTATTCAGAGTATTCAGTGGATGTATTGATAAATATTCTTGGATTCAAAATTCCTTTCAAATACTGAATGATCTAAATTCCCTTCTTCACATGCTTGGGTATATTTAATCACCTTCTTTAAGAATTACCCATCATTGGATCACTCTGAAAATTCTTCTTTCATAGTGGATGTAAGGTGTCTCAAAATGATATTGCAATTATTTATATATTCTCATCACTTGTATGCACTTATATAAAAAAATATTTAGGCTCATGGGGTCTTAATAAATTTTATTTTTTAAAGTCTTCCATTTAAATCATTAATTAAATGTGTTCATAAATGAACACATTTAATTTTCTTCTTCAAATAATTATACCCCATAATTCTTGGGTACTATATTTCTCTTCTTAAATACACCATTAAAAATGGGTATTATATTTATTTCATTCTCATTCGAAATACCCCATTATTAAGTGGGTATTCATTTCATGCACGCATATATAAAATACCTGAATGTTTTGTGGGTATTTTCTTCTTCATGAAACGAATTCAAATACCCAAGGGGACCAGGTACCAATTTCCTCTTCTTTATGTGGTTAAGTGATCACCCATAGATCACCTATGTATTCATACATTATATATTCACATGAAAATAATTTAAAGGATTAAAGATAATGATTCCACATTCATTCATGCGTTCTGAACACAATTTTCTCTCATTCCCATTTCTTCATGATTAAAATTACCACAACTCATTAAAATACCTAATGAATCGGTCTTTATTCTTTATGTGGTGCTCATAATTTAAACACTTGTGACTCCCTTGTCTTTATAATTACCTGAAGCTCAAGTTACTCATTTATCCATGTGGGTTATTCATTTTGAAATAACCATGGATCCACATCATGTATACTCTTTATTTATCCATTAAAATAATACTCATTCAAGTGAAACTTCATGAATATTTAATTTCAATATTACTTGTTCATTACATCCAGCTTCTTTCATCTTCCAATAACTCAACATCATTAAGTGTAATGACGATTTTTATTTCGTTTGTTCGTGCATCTCCAAGCTTGAAAACCATGCTCTATGTGAATCTTAAACTCACATGCACTATAAGAGATCATCGAGAAATTTTTTTAAATCTAGTGGATGAGGCCATGAGTTCCTCGGCTTAAAAATTAGAAGATGATCTAATTCATGTAGAAGCCCTAAATGAGGC
Source organism: Viscum album (assembly GCA_963277665.1). Lineage (NCBI taxonomy): Eukaryota > Viridiplantae > Streptophyta > Magnoliopsida > Santalales > Viscaceae > Viscum > Viscum album. Next base: position 1,629,588,843 of record OY728122.1, read on the forward strand.
TAGAAGAATAATAAGTTGATATTGATCTAATATAAAAGATTAGACTCATATGACGTTTATGTTTTATCCTTCATTTTAATAATGGTGAAACTGTGCAAGGATCCTCCACATCCCACATCAAATATACCATACATCTAGGTCATCTTATATTACTCAATGAATACTCTTAGCTCACTATAAGTCCCTAACCCTTGATGATAGCACCAATTTATGTCTCTCCTTTCCATTATGCCACCCTGAATGGTGTCACTACCACTAATCTCATGCACTTTACAAGGGTGTTCTATCCTTTTTGGTACTTATACGTGGGTCAACCCATATCTTCCTTCGTGCAGGCTGCCTATGGTTGTCCTTCCGATGGGTTTTGACCCTTTGGTCACCCTACATGAGGTTATGGTCTAGACTTGGTTCCTCACATTGGTTGGCCATATTTTTTATATGACATAATTCATATACACTGAAATAATATAAGTATAATATGTAATTCCAAGAATTATTCAATAAAAGATTCATCATGCATAGAAAATAAATCTATTCATGCATGGTCTTCAATATTTTCATAGCCCCCATCACTTCAACATCTCGATGATTGTATAATTTTCCATGAATAACCAATTTATACAAAATCAACAAACACATATTAACACATCATGGAAAAAAATGAAACATTTTAACTCACATTGGTTTCCCATATTTATTATAATATAATTCATATACTTAGAAATAATCTAAATATAATAAGTAACTCCAAGTCTTATTAAATAAAATCTTACTCATGCATAGAAAATAAATATATTCATGCATGGTCTTATCTCTTTTCATGGACCCCATTACTTTAATATCCTCATGCTTGGATAATTCTACAAGAATCCCCACTTCATACAAACTTACAAAAAACAGTTTGACACGTCATTGACAAAAAATGAAACACTCGATCCAAAAATAGTATTTTTATGAGTTCTCATAAAAATTTACATGGTTATAGCTTATTCCTCATGAAAATTGAAGGATCGGGATAAAAATTACCCAACTCATGATTTGGATTTAGATATGGTAATTTTTCATTAAATATATGTAGGAATTATATTTATGGAGAAAATTTGGATATATACAATTATCATAGAATTTTAATGTATAGAACCACATAGAAGGTGTTGAACATGCACCAGAAAAGATGGTTGGTGTTGATTAAAGATTATGACAGATCAGTACATGACAACCCTAAGGAAGTAATCATGGTGACTGATTCTTTGAGAAAAAAGGATCATTATAGTTTATCTATGATTAGGATAAAAAAAGATAAAATATTTATGGATTTTAAAATGATGGATAGAGAAATATTGAATGAAGGAGAGAAACCTCAAAATTCTCAAATGATTATTCGACCATCTAACTAAGTGAAGATTAATGAGGTGTATAAGGGATATATAGAGTTACAAAAGAATGTGGTAAATGTTCCTAAGTTTAACCTTGATCATATTGAAATAATATGGTTCCAGAATGGTGTATGTGTTCTCTACATACCAAAATTTAGGAAAGCGTTATTAAAGGAAACTCATAGTTCATTATTCCCTATTCATCCTAGAAATACAATGCTTTATTGAGATCCAAAAGATTATTTATGGTGGGATAACATGAAGAGAGATATTTTAGAATTTTTACCTCAGTGCTTGGAATGTTAGTAGGTTAAGACTTGGAGACAAAATTATAAGGGTATATTACAACCATTACCCACACTAAATTGGAAATGGGATAACATCACCATTGATTTTTTTATTTGAATCCGCAAAAAAAATATAAAGGGAATAATTCTATATGGGTTATAGTCGATCACCTTAAAAAGTCAGGATGCTTCATTTATATCAGATAATAATTCTCTATATATCATCTTTCAAGTATATATATTAATTAAGTGGTTAGGTTTCATGGTGTACCACCTTCCATTGTATTTGTTTAGGATTTGAGGTTTACCTCAATGTTTTGGAAAAGTCTTCAGCAAACTCTTGATATAGAGTTGAGTTTCTAAAATGTGTGTCATCCTCAAATGGATGGTCAGTTTGAGAGAACAATTAAGGCCCTATAATTTTTTTTGAGATCTTTTTCTATGAATTTCAAAGGTGTTTGGGATCAACACCTTCTTTTGGTTGTGTTTTCATACAACAATAGCTTTCACTCAAGAATTCATATAGCTCCTTATGAATACCTCTATGAAAATAAGTGTAAAACTATATTTTTCTTGGATGAAGTTGGAGAAATAAATCTATTGGGACCTAGGACATATGAATAAATGGAATAGAAGGTTGGATGCATTCAGAAACATGTAAGGGTATCACAAATTTATCAGAAAAGTTATGCTAATAATCATCATTATGATCTGTAATACGAAGTTAGTGAAAAGGTGAATCTAAGAATTTCCCTAGGGAATAAGGTAATGATAATTGGGAATAATCAAAAAATAATCGCTAGGTGTACTATTCCCTTTTAAATTCATTATCATATTCAGATGGTAACATATAAATTGACGCTTCCACCAAACCTCTCTTAAACCCGTGATGTCTTCCCTGTATCTATCCAAAGAAAGTATATACCTGATCCTTCACATTTACTAAAATTAGAGTTCATAATTATGAACTTGATCTTTTATATAAATAATAACTGGGGGAGATTCTATATCATATAGATAATGTGATATGAAATAATACCACCCACCTAGTCAAACTTTTGTAGCAAAACCTCCAATTTGAAGAAGCTACGTGAGAACCTGAGGATATGACGTGGAAGAAGTATCCTCGTTTATTTATATCAAAGTGGTAATTTTCAAGCGAAAAATTAATTTTATGGGGGAATAATGTAACACCCTGAGTTTTTATGGAATATATATTTCTTAATAAATTAATTTTTTTGATAGCTTGTGTTACACACAACACTGAGTTTTAACTAACCACAATATACTATTAATATTATTATTTAAAAATGACCATTATAACCTAACCATTAAACTAGGTGGTATGGATAAGAATAAACTCATTTTTAAAATTAATTATAATGGTTTTATATAAATAAAACATAATAATAAAAAGTACATAATTTTTAGTAGACATTATATGTTTTGAAAATACAATTTTCTAAAAAAATATTTTTAATTATTTTTGTGAAGAAATAATAAAATTATTTTTTTACAATATTATAAAATAAATTTAAAAATAAAATTCATTTTTTAAATATACATTTAAAAATTATCTTTGAGAAATTTTTTGATAATTTTCTTCGAAGATTAAATTTTGGATGAAGAGTAAAAAATATTGTTTTTTATTAAAATCTAACTTTTAATTTAATTAATTTACAAAATAAATTTTAATTTAAGTTTTTTTTTAATTATAATTTGTTCAATTATATATTTATTTACCAAATTTAGGTCATTGTAATCAATTTCTTATTGAATTTTGATATTAAAATCTTCAACACTTATGTGGGTTTAAATTTTAATTTAAAATTTTAAAATTATATGAATGGAATTTGAAAAAATGGATTCCATATTTTTAATCATCATAATTAATATTATATAATATGGTCAACTTAATTTTTGGTCAAAATGAACAATAAAAATAGTAAAAATTAGTTTCCACGGTTAAGGTTAAAACAAGTTTATCAGGGGTCAAACTAAAACTATAAGTGGTAAAATTATCAAAACACATGCCCAAATCCCATTATATTTCCATATTGAGACCTTATCTCATCAATGTTTTGATAATGATCCATTTTAGATCCATCTGGTATTTCCAAAATTTCATGTTTGTATACTCCCCCACTTATAAAAGGGTGTCCCCTCCCCTATCCTCTTCGGACTTCAAAAACACTTTGGTTTAGCCAATAAATATGAAAATATATTACATAATTCCATAAAAACATAATAATGGTATTATTTTGATTATAAAATCCCCCTATGAATTATTTAGGTGTAAGCCTAAAGGAGTACTCCAAAGAAGATGTACAGTCTTTAACCATGCGTTTTCATTTTATTTATTCTTCTAACTCCTTAAAATATTCTTCAACCATACTGATATAATAACATCATTATCTCAAATATATTTAGGTTTAATTATTCTAATGTAATTAAATATATATATCTCTATTCAATAAAGGTTTAAATGAAATCATCGTTCATCTATATGGAGGACTACCGCCTAATGAACCGATATAACTCATAATCTATCACCACCTCTCAAGGCTAGAGAACATGATGAATTGAATGCTTATATGTTATAATCATTAAATTATTATACTTATGTATTTAAAATATCAAATATACCTTATTATATTACATTTGTTTTTGAAATGATAACATTGCTCATGTGTATGTGTGGCCTACCGCGTCCATGAAGCGATATGAAATATTTTTCATTTTATTTTGACTCGGATAGTAATAAGGATAGATTAAATGGATATATATTATATATATAATATAAAAATGAATATATAAAAGGAGAATTTATATTTAAATTTCTTTTGTTCCATCCTTTGAGAAAATTGAAATAGCGTTCATGCGTACGTATGACCAACTGTCTCCATGAACTATGTAATTCATTTTCTATCTATAACATTAATGGATTACTCTAAATACATATATAAGGAATATATATGATATTTATATAAAGTTTAACATTCTATACATGATGTAACTATGATAAAATTAAAAGGGGTGAGAATACCAAATCAAAACATATATGAAAAACAAAGTAGTTACGACCCAAAACATGATTGTAAAAAGGAATTGTTAATAAATGGATAATAAAAGATCATAAGTAAATCATATATGATATTATATATATAATTATATGTTTTGAATATATGTATAACAAAAATATATTTATTATACAAGAGTTTTTAACATCTAAAAATTCAAGTTATGGACTTCTTCATCTCACTTATATTTTTGTTGGACACATGCCATATTCACCACTTGTTTATTTTGTATGGTGTATATATTTTCCATGAATATATTTTATGATTTTGTCATGATAATTATGGTATATAAATATCAATTTGAGTTTTTTTATTTTATGGGGATTATGTTTCAAAAGTGTTTAAATATTTATATTATGATCTCATTGTTTATCAGGATTATTTATGATTATAATTGTAATGATGAGATTATATGATATGCCTCTCAAGAAATATAGGAATATTCTTTTACTCCAACTATTTCTTGAATTTACATTTTCTCTTAATTTTACTCTATTTATGTACTCAACATTCCAAAATAATTTTTTTAAGTAAAAACTAAATTTATATCTCTTTTTGGTCGAAAACCATTTTTAATCCATGTCTACGTTTTCTAAGAAAAATAAAGAAAGTTTTTACTATTCTCAAATTTTTATTTAAATAAAATTTAACCCATGTTTTAATTTTTAAAAAATGGTTTAAAAGGAATATTATTTTTTTATGAATAATTCTCTATTTAATTTTACTGGAAATGTGGATGTAATGTATGTTTTAACATGTGCAATATGAATGGTTTTTTTCCAAAAGCATAACAAAAAATGATTTAAATATTACTTTAAAAATTTCTAAGGTTATTTTCAATGAAAAAAAATTGTTTAATATTTTAAAATTTTTTAGATTTAAAAAAAGTGTTTTCAAAATGGAAAGAATATTTTCCTCAAAAAATGTTTGAAATAAACTTTGAAAATCATTTTCCATTTAAGATGATATCCTTCGGTGATACTTATGTTTTTCTAGTTATATGACCCAATTATACTACCCTTATTCTTTCTCTAGGTGGTTTATGAGTATGATGAAGAGATATTTATAAAACCTAATCTCTTTCCATGAGTTGTACTATGATGAATTGATGATATTATTTTTAAACCCATCTGCTTTTATGATTTATACAATGATTAAATGTTTATGAAACCCATTTACTTTCAATGGTTTATGAAATTATATATTTTTTATGAAACCCATTTCCATTATATGGGTTACACTATGATGAAATGTTTATGAATCCCATTTCCTTACACTAAATTATGAAATGATGAATTTTTTATGATCTTATGACACAAAAATGTATGGATTATGTGATGGATGGGACCAATATCTCTCTCTAATGAATTAGGTAATGATTAATGTTCTGTGAGCATATAGGGTACACAAGAGGTTACCCCAAGACCAAGAAAGAGGGTACATGGAAGGTTATCTCAAGACCATAAAAGTGGTTGTCGGGATGTCATCCCAAGTCTAAGAAAGTGGGTACCCAAGAGGTTACCCAAATCCCTAAGTAGGTACATGTATGGTTAGCCCAAGCCTAACACGTTATAAATATCATTGTGGGTATCCTTGACATAAGGTTTTCAATTATTATTCATATTCCACAAATCTATATCTTATGTCAATTTTATGATCTCATGGATCATGTTCTTTTATTCCTTTATGATTAATATATTATTAACTCCCAATATTTATGTCATGACTCAATTTTTTAATCTATGATATGCAAGAAATGGTTTTCAATTGTCATTTTCATGTTCACATACCCTTATTCCCATGTTATGTTGATATATCTCTTTTTTAACTTTACTAAACATATAAGATCACCCTTTCTTATGATTCATTTCCCCAAGTTATGAATAAAGTTATTGAGTATGGTATGTCTATGAAGTATACTATGTGGGAATATCTTTATGGTACAAGTTAAAGATCATTCACGAAATTTCATGAACCTTCCGAATGGGGCCCAAACCTTGACTACCCCAAGCCGACCTCCAATTGGATAGGGGTTGGAAAAAAACACTGAGTAGGCATATCACTCATATGGGAGGCCTTAGCCAAAGGTACTAATACACACACATATATCAAACCCCATACAATACTGAAATATAAAATGACTAATAAAACATGCATGAAGACATCTAAACCCCACTATTAGAGTATGATAATGAGTATATAATGGAAAAATGATAAATATATTATAACCACAAAGAATTTGAAAACAAGTCCAAGCCCAAAATATTGAAGGGGACTGATCTCAAGGTAACTTTCGGAGTAAACCAATTCAGTCTGACTCACTAATACATTCCTATTACTAGTCCCTCTAAGACTCTACCAAAAGTTCAATCATATTCATAAGACATGACACATGTGGGAAAATACAATGCAGGTTTGAGTATAACAATAGACAATAGGACACCCTAAAATCACTAAGCATACAAAAATAAGAATAACATTCAACTCAAAACATGCAATTTTATATAATACATAAAACAATAATATCTGTATATACTCAACAAAGACATACAACCTCAAATTAAGCTCACAATTGTAATGCCAACCTAGGATTTGTACTCGAAGTTACCATATGTCACTCGTCTGGAAGAAAATGCTCCATGATTCAGATAACACTAATGGTGAAAATTTGATATGTATTTCTCATCATCTCCCACCATAGGAAGTATACACTACAAGTCTGAAGAAAATGATACATAGTTTAGGATCACACCAAAGACCATGGGGTATACCAGAAATTTATTCTTGAATAACACACTAAGTAGAAGATCGATGCCCGCATACTGTTGTTCATGATGATACTAAGAACTCCATCAAGGATAATATGATGTTAGAGGGTATCACTTCGGACCTCACTAAAGGATTCCAACAACTGTATCTATGAATTTCCACTAAAGGGGTCACTAGCCTTTGTTTAGGACATGATTCCATACTAACCCTCAGAGAATGGATCAAGGGAACACTCCCTAATGATACATGTCCAAGATGAATATGAAAATGGATATAATACTTCATTGAAGGGGTAAACAACATGTAATATAGTACAAAATGTGTCCCTTCAGCACCAGGTAATGTTGGGGCATCACTACTCGTGCCCATGTCTGTGTTCTCTTAACCGTGTCCAAGTACCTAGCTCTGCTCATGTACACCTTTCATAACCATGTTTGTGTCGAACCACATGGTGTTTCCTATCCCTTGAACTCATGTATATGTTCATGTACCCTTTTAGGAACACATTGAGACACTAGTTACAGTTACACACCGTGTGAATGGGGTCATGCACCATGTGATACTTATCTCCTCACAAAAACCCTATCACTGCACAAGTGGTTCAACATTCCATGTATCTCTGCAATACATGTTGTGTAATGTGTGGGATCTTCCAAAACCCATGGGTTCTTCCTATACACTATTTCCCAATCCTCTGGCCTTCAATCCAGCTATGAATCTTTTCGATGATCATGGATCTTCTCTGTTCGGGCCTAACCATCATCACTCGTTGAAATTAGTCCTTTGAAACCACTCAGGAATCAGTCAGTTATGTCATCTGTAGCCTCACCATCAATCCAAAATGAATGAGAATCGTCGAACCAATATTGATCCATTTTCACCATCTTTATAGCATGATATCATCATCTATTCTAACCCTAATTTGTAATAACAATCCATTGCACTATGAAATGGTCATGCATGTATTGTTTATCGGGTATTTATCAAACCATGGTAGAAATATATTTTCCCATGATGAACAATGAAACAAGGAAGAAATTAAATAATACCACCACATGGAACAAATCTTATCCAATGTCCATGTGGGCCTTGGTTCATTTATTTTAGAATGGAAAACAAAAAGATAATAAAATAACTACAAAATGCCCCAATTCATAGATAAATCTAACAAGTACCCACAATATAAACAATCCGCGAATCAATTTTTTAGTTTATTGATTCACATTCATTGCATTAATATTAAAATATAGATAAATATAAATAAAATAGACACCCTACATATAATTGGATCAATTTTTTTTCCAAGAATTATTATGATTTGTTTTTGTTGGAAAGATTCTAGACTTATATCACTAACCGATAATCCACAATCTAGTCTTCACTTACCAATGGAATCTAATCCAATGCTCTCCAATAGATCACCTTGATTTACAAGGTTATGTTTCTAACCATAAAAATATTCCATAATAGTGTTTATATAGAAATAAAATTAGGTTGGGTAATTAATTAATTAATTATATTTATTTAATTAATTTATTTTAATCATTAGTCCACAGTCGGGCCTCAACCCAAATTCCTCACGCATTCCAATGTTATATTGAACCTAATTTAAAAATCACTCTATGAAATCAAAGGAAGCCTAATATTTTTTATATAAACCCCCGTTTAGAAGATATATTACTTTTTTAGGAGAACTGTGTGTGTGTGTATTTAATATATTTAAAAAACTAATTTTAGGAACACAAAGCCTTAGAAACTCACTCTATATTCTCACCTAGCTCAAAAAAAATCCATTTAAAATTCTAAAACAAAACATGGAAAAATCTAATTCATTACATGAAATAAGAATATTGTGTATCTAGTCTCCAAATACACTAAACATTTATGGTCCGAAAGAATGTATTTATAAAATGTATCAAATATTCATCTATTAAGATATAACATCTATGTATGAAAAGTTTTGGTCACTATACTTTTTGGGTGTTTAATATCTACTATATAAAAAAGAGGGAGCTCCATTCGAGGGGACTATTAATATACTCAAATTTGAGAGCTCCTCTATCCTCCCTCCCATATCCTAGATATATAATATCTCATTACATGCATTCGATCTAAGATCTCCTTCAAATATGGAAGGAAAGATGTAGTGGTGATCATTGGGATGAAACAGGCTTTGATGAATGTCCACACCAGCACCATGATTTTGAAGATTGATGTTTCTATGGACTTTTGAAGCATGTTTGGATAATATAGAGGGATCCAACTTCGTTTCCTTCAAGAAACAGTCTTCAGAAATGATAATTTTAGGAAAGTTCCATAAAATCAGGTGAAGTAATTGTTTGTCTAATTTATTAATATTAAATTAATTCACATGAGATCCTTAGGCTTTTACCAGGGCTCGAATTTCTAGATACAGGGTTTCTATGTTGATTTGGTGATGAAAATTTTTAAATCTCTAGAAAATATTCTTCTACTGCATAGGTCAACACCTTAAATTTGAGTCAGAGTGATCACATGAATTTTTTAATCCATTAAGAATAAAAAAAAATTAGCATCATTATGGTCCCAAAATTAAATATCTTTCTTTGATATAATCTCATGCATCCAAGTTATGACCCTTGAAAATTTTAATTTAGATAAAACCCAATTTTTATTGTTATAAAATTGATGAAAACACACACATATAGATATGTGTGTGTTTTTTTATTTTTCTATGGGTTTTTGTAGGATTCCAATGGGAATTACTATGGTCATAATTGTTCCAATGTATGTTTTAATTCCACACACAAGTGTAATTATAAAAAAAATCTTTAATAGTATAGTTTGAAAATTGGAATAAAAGGGGAAGGGGGTTGGGAGAGGCTATCCAAATTCCATGAAAAATTAAAAAACATAAATAACAAAAGGGGGAACTGCTTGTCTGTGGGTCAAAAAAAATTCAAAAAAATAAATGGGATCACATCCAGCTGATGGACGCAAGAGGAAAAAATATATTTTTTTAATCCGAGGGTGGTAGAACCATTTCCCCCACTATCATAGCTACCCATTGTTGGCCCTACTATGTACCATCATCGAACTCCCCTTCCACCCTGGCTCACTAATCTAGTTCAACCCACTAGCTCCTGGAAACCTGCTATCACTAGCTCCCCCCATTGGCGATGTCTCTACAAGTTCATCCTCCATCTCCAGCCACCTCAGTCTCTTATGCTTGCTCCATCCCATATAGTGGTGACCCACTATTCATTACTACCTCTGGTACCTTCCTACTGGTCAAAACATACCCTCTTTCTATTTCCTAGCACCGCTACGGCCCTATCATCGGCCTCCAACCATCCAAACCCTAAGAAAGTTGGGCTAATAAAAAATGAACAAGATTAGGTCATTCATAATCTAAAATGGGTCAGATGAAGTCTTGGATAGTCCACCTGAACCCCTGTAGGTTCATATATGTCTATAAATACCATTTTAGGGGGTTTTGGGCCACTAATGGATCCGATAAAAAAATAAAAAAATCAAAAAGAAGCTAATTGTTTGTAATAAAAATAAATTTAGTTTAGGAACTGAGAAAAATATTATTTTAATTAAAATAATTAAAATAATTCATTTAATTACAATTGACGTGAACTTTTTTCAAATATAAATTTTATTATGTATTTTATTTACCTGTCGACTGATCTTGAGAATTGATTGACCAATTTTTTCCAAAGAAATTATTTATTTAAATAATTATTATAGTTATGTGTGGTGAATGTAATAGTTAAATTATTTTGGATGTTTTGTGCATCATCTTTCCCCGATTAATATGTATAAGGGTCTTTACACAAATCAATATAATTATTCATGTATTTTTTACTTTCATAAGTTTTTATGTATTATGTCGAAGATATTATAAGTCATGGATCATGTTGATATGAGGGGGTATTTTAGAGGAGATGTGGAAATATTGGATCGGGGTGCAAGTTGCGATACAAGTCAGTCCCAACTCAGGTATTTTACCCCTAGCATAATGGTTGATCCATTGGTCATAAATGGATCAACCAATTGTAAATTCTCAAGATCAATTAGGTAGATTATTAATCTATGCGTGGATTATTTTTTTGGATATGCAAGTTTATGAAAACACATATAATAATAAACTAAAATACATAGTTAAAAAATAAAGATGTGATGAATGTTTTCTACTAATGTATTGTTCACTAGTGAGTGAGATCACATAGTACCAACATATTAAATTAAAAATTAATTCATTCTTCATGAAATAATAAAAACTCTCAAAGTAATATCAAATCATAATTCCTTACAAAAATTAATTAGAAATAAATATATTTCTTCTGCTTTAGAGTCAAAGTGTTGAGGTAATAAAGGTTATGATTTGAAGAATTTGGGACTCCACTCAAAAATTCAAGGAGCCGCGAGTCAATTCAGTTGACCAGTCTAGTTCCTTTCTTGAAACTCTTTGAGAAGTGGTGTATCCGTAACTTGTAGTATGATGATAGTTTTCAATGATCCTTTCCAATATAATATTCAAGAAACTAGGTATTTTGAATCTAGTAGTGAGGGATTATAGGGTTCAATAAAATAGTGGGAGAATTTAATGGTTTAATCGGTATTTACTAAATATTAATCATGATAAATTACTAACTACTATGTTTATTTTTTGTAGAAAAAATGGAAATCACCACCGCAAATTTATTATCACTATGATCAATTCTGGAAAAAGAAAATATTTTTACATCCATAACTTTTAGGAGTGGTATATGTGCTTAGAGAAAGTACTACACAAGGATATGAATATTTATGTATTGGAGACCTCATTTCCTGGTAAGCCTCATTAGGGAGCAATAAACGAAGATAAATATAAATATAATAATTGTATAGATGATGCAATAAATGTAAAATATGTCATATTATAATTTATGTACAATTGACTATAAAAAATTCTCATGTAAGAGGATTCCTATGAGATGTTATATTATCTCTAAGATTTATATCGAGAGAGAGAAAGGCAAGATATATATGAGATATCTAGTGCAATGTACAGGTAAAATATATTAGAAGGGAATCATGAGGGACCTCATGTACTAAATATTATTAAGTATATTGAGTGTCTTTAATCTCATGGGTTCAAATGGAAATATTAATTATGTAATGCTCTCATTATTTCATATTTAACATAGAGATTCTAGACTTTTATTATTAATTACAACATGAATGAAATGAAAAATTCACTCCCAGACCTATTGGATTTAGTTCACAAAACTGATAAGGATATATATAATACCTATTATTCAGTCCTTATGGTGAGCAATAGGAGGAAGGTAAATGTTATTAGGTCAAATCATACACCCGATATGAAGACATGAATGCACTATCCTTCTAAAAATCTAATGGCTAGTAGCATTGGTAGTGGGATATAGAATATATCTCACACATTTGTATTCATGTACATGAACCAAGAAGATTCAATAAGATTGAAAATTGAGTGGTGGATCTCTGGGCCATAAATGGTGTGAGACTAGTATCCTTAGTAGTGGTAGATTATCATCTTCATTTTCCAAGTGGTTTTTTTTTTATTAAATATTTTTTATATTCCTTCAGTTATCAGAAACATAATTTCAGTGCTGAGTTTGGACACAATGGTATTTTATTTCATGTTTAGAGAAAAATTTTGTCCCTTTTTTAAGGATAACATATGTTATGGTATGGCGCATCTTAAAAATTGATTTTATATACATGAACTTACAAATCATGTTTTGGAAATCACAGAAAAACCCAATGAAAATGACTCATATAACACCCATCTATGGAACATCGGTCTCGGTCTTGTAAATGAGAATTATATACATAAATTGAATCAAGTAGGCTATTTAGACTCTACAGAGTTAATACCATTGGATGTTTTACCCTTAATTAATTTGACTAATAAATATAGTAGGTATGGTTATATCTACTTAATGAGGTCTAAGTCATATTACTTTCATATGTTTATGGAATACCATAATGATGTAGAAAACCAAATGGGTAATAATAATTAGGCACTCCGCTCAAATCGAGGTAGAGAGTATATTAACTAATTATTCATTGATTGTTTAAAGGGGCATGGGATATTGATCCAAATAAATCCCCCTTATATAACTTAGTGGAATGGTGTTACTGAAATCAGGAATCAAAATTTTCTTGATATGGTCATATCAATGATGAGTTAGGAAACACTTACTTTATCCTTTTGGGGATACACATTGAAAAAGTGTAATAAACCCTTAACTAAGTATAAACTAAAGATATAGATGGAATCCCATATGTTTTTTGGTATGAAAATAAACCTAATTTGTCACAATTTTTTTGGGGATGTGAGGATTTTCCAAGACTATACCTATTGGAAAATTTTCATCCCAAAGCATGAATTGTATCTTAAAAGGTTATCCTAAAGAAACTAAATCATATTACCTATATAAACCTTTAGATAGAAAAGTTATTATGGTAATAAATGAAATATTTCTAGAAAGGGAACATATTACCAATGTAAAAAGTGGGATAAATATTGAATTCAATGAATTTGATTCTTAGGATACATAGGAGTTTTAAGGGAACAATCTCTATAGAAGACTATGGGAGATGAAGTTGTTATAGAGACACAAGTACTACATAGGTATAATCAAGAGGTTGTAGAACCAGTGTGATATAGATTTCCTGTCACTATGTCAGGTGAAATATTAGTCCTAGATAATGACGAATCTCTAGCCTAAAATGGGGTAGTATATGGAAAGGATGCTACTAATTGGAAATAATCTATACATTCTAAAGTAGATTCCATGTATCAAAATAATTTTTATTTTAATAGACTAACATGCCGATGTAAAACCCATTGGATTTAAATGTATAGTCAGAAAAAATATATACATTAATGGTAAAGTAAATACATATAAGACATGATTGGTAGCGAATGGTTTCAAGCAACATCCATATATAGACTATCATAAATCCTTGTCATCAGTATCTATGATGAAATCTATCAGAATATTACATGAAATAGTATCCTTCCATGACTATGAGATTTCGAAAATGGGTGTCAAAACTACTTTTCTAAATGTGAATTTGGTTGAATATTTATATATGTCTTAGAATAAAGGGTACATTATGTAAAAGAGTGCCAAAAAAGTATACAATCATCAGATATCCATTTATGGGTTGGATCTGACATCATGATCATAGAATTTTAATTTCAATGAGTCCATAAGAGAATTTATAGTCATCATGAATGATAGAAATCCTTGTGTTTATAAGAAGGTTAGCTGGAATGCTATCATTATCCTAATATTATATGTTTATGAAATATTAATTATGGGAAACAAGGTACGAGTCATAAATTCAGTTGAGACTTGGTTAAATTAATTCTTCTCCGTGAAAGACTATGGTGAAGCATCATACATCCAAGTGATTAATATATATAGAGATATATCCCAAAGGAATTTCGGGATATGTCAAAGTAAATATATTAACAAGGTACTCAAAAGATAAAATAAGGAACAATCTAAGTGACTGTTTTTTAATGTCACATGATATCAATCTCTCCGAGAAAATGTGTCACAAGCACAGCAGGATATTAAAATAATGATTATAATCCCTTATGCTTTGGTAGTGGATTTTATCATGTATTCCTTGTTATGTACTGTTTTTTATTTACTTTTATTTAATTATGGTGGTAATATATCAAGTTAATCTAGGAGAGCTACATTGGGAAGATGTAACAATTATCCAGAATTACTTGAGACATATAAAGGATATGTTCCTAGAGTATGTGGAATATGAGGAAATAATAGTAAGGGGATATACAGATGCAAGATTCTATATAGATCATGATGATTTGAACTCATAGTCATGATATGTATTTTTCTTGAATGGTGGTGTGGTGAGTTGGAGAAGCTTGAAGAAACATGTGTTCACCAATTATACAGTAGAATCCAAGTATATAGTATCTTATTATGCGACTAAGGAGGTAGTCTGGATACAGATATTTGTCTCATAATTTTCTGTTTTGACTATCAGTGCACACCCTATTCCAGTTTTTTGTGACAATACTAAAGTAGGGGTACTTTCCATGGAGATCAGGTCACACCAGAGGATAAATCATATACTTTGAAAGTGTTATATCTTGAGGGATTTAACTCAAAGAGGTGAAGTTGTATCTAGAAGAGTATCCATAGAGGATAACATAAGAAACCCCCTGACTAAGGCCATATCTTAGTAGAAGAAAGATTCTCATGTGGTAGCTAGAAAATAGAGGCTTGAAAGTAGAGATATCTAGTTTAAGTGGGAGTGTTGTAAGTGGGTTCCCTAGACCTAACTCTTTTATGTACATTGATTAATATTACATGTATACAGTTCAATATATAAATGTATTTATATTACTATAATAATGTTTATACTTTTCATCCACTATATTTATATGGAAATTACCTTATATTACATGTTGTATCATAATTTTATAGTAGTTCCCATTCCATAATGAGAACCAATAGATTCGAAGACATTAATCGTACATATACCTCTTATGGTCTAGATACGTCATGGTAACATGAAAATGATGCGGTTTGACTATCTGTTTTGGGGGATCAAAAGAATTGAAACTCCTTCTCATGAAGTTCAAATATAATGATCTATAGTTGATGAGATCATGAGAATTAACCTTCCAATAAGATCACCACATTTATAGGTGACATTTGTTGTTTCTATCAATGGGAACAAGTAATGTTCACATGACTTGAGGTTATTATTAGTGTGTATTAGTTGATTACATACATTGATGAAATATGAAAACCATGATATTTATGTCATGGTGAGGTACCTTGCTTTGGGCATTCCATTGGTGGTATAGTATTGATTGAATAATCAAGACAGAATTTGTATCTTCCAAAATGAAGTGATATCTATGCCCCAATTTATCAGGATGGTAGTACCTTCACTAAATCCATGGACATTGTAGAATATGGTAAGTTCATCCAATAAGGACAACAAATAATAAATAAATAAAGGATGATGATACAAATTGTGTGTCCTGGAATATGATATATCATATGAAAAATAGATTTTATTATATGGAAGGTGTTTATAGGAATGGTTTTCATTGTTATGACTTTTCCTTATCCCATTAAGGGTCTTTATGGTTTTCTTTAATCCGTTTTTGTCTATAAATAGTATTTAATACTATCCGGATAAAGGCTTAGAGTGTCGCACATATATAATATTCAAATTTTTCACATTATAATGAATAATAGTATAGGACTTGGTGGACCCCACCATGGGGTCCGAAATATGTCCAAGGATTAACGATCACCAATGAATAATTAAATTAATTATTATTCAAGTATTGAATAATTGGATTTGGATTTATTTATTTAATTTAATTACCAGTATTATGGTGAATACATGGGAAAATATTTAACGAACGAATATTATTTTAAAATTCATGGTTTTTTTAATATTTGTAGGAATAACTAGTCAAATTAATGACCCGCTTTTATCAAATAATCTATTTACTATTTTATAAGTAGGTGATAAAAATATAAATGATTTTAATGATATAATTAGTTGGTCATAACATATTTTTAATTTCATATTTACTGGGAATTACTTATATAGGGATCTAGGAGATCTAAGGGCCCTTTCAGGGTGTTTAATCTCTATTATATTAGTAGAAGGGATCTCTTTTCCAAGAGACTATTCATCCAATCAAATTTGATAGCTCCACTCTCCTACCACCCACATCCTGGAGAGAGAAGTTTCCATTCAAATCATTTGATCTAAGATCCAATTCATGGATTGAAGGAATGATGTTGTGGTGATCAACGAGATGTTTAAGACTTTGAAGGATCTTGGCGCTAGCACCTGAAGTTTTTCTATAGTTATTCGTACAAACATTTTAAGTCATTTTGAAAATATAGAGGTATTCGAATTTGGTTCCTTCAAGAAAAAATCCTTGGAGACAAGTAGTTTTGAAATGTGCAATCAAATCAGATGAGGTACTTTGTCAATTAAATTATAATTCTTAAACAAATTTGCATGAGATCCTAGACCTTTTATCTGGTCACAAATCATTATAGACGACATTGTTACATTGATCCAGAGATGAAAATTTTTAAATACATAGACCATATTCATCATTTATGCACCCTGGTGGCTTTAGTATCATAATCATAGAAATAAATATTAATGAAACATCAATAATAGGTCAACGGATCCATGGATGAACACATTGTGGTCAGACATCAAACATAGGTCACTTGTGCTACACATGAACACCATGTTAAGACTCAGCCATCGACAGCCAGGAAACAAGCCAACACACAAGATCCAATGTTTCCATTGATACCTTGTCAGTTTATTAGAAAAAATATTTAGTTTGTTAAGAGAGGCCATTAATTAACAAATTAAGCATGGAACTAGGTTTTCCTATTTACTAATTAGGATAATCAATTAAAAATATACTATATTTCATTAATATCATAGTTAAGAAATAAGGATCACTCACCCAAGGTAATGAACCTCATATCACATTCCCATAAACAATATATAATATTGTAGGGTCATTTATATAGAACCACCTACCTAAAATGGATCCAACCCCTTTTAAAGAAAATCTAGATGCCTTTTCTATGTTTTCCAAGTCTATTAGGCCTCCAACAACACCATGAGATTATATTAACATATAATAATCCCAAATTAATTAATTATAAATAATTATAATTAATTAAATTAATACAAGTAAGATTATAACCAAAGGTGAAGGAATAATTTTCAGAACGACTTACCATATATCACCTCCTAGCTGGAACAATGACCAACCACCCATGGAAGGTTTGTCTCACACTTGTGACATAATTTTGGGAGACATCCCTATCATGAAAAAATAATATATAAAGAATTTTATATAAATAAATTGGAAACTCTTTAAGAGACCAACTAAATAATTTACCGTAGCCACAATATCAACCAACGGAGTTCAATTAACTCCAAACACACTACTTGATCTATGATGATAAAATTCCCCAAATCTATTTCATGTTTTGATAGAAAGTTCAACACAAATTGACCAGAAAATATTAAAATAATTAACCAAGTTTATTCATAAATATAAACCCCCATAAAAGGTATTCATTAATCATTATATAACATCCACTTTCCATGGGATCCAAAGTATCATCATTCTCAAACAATTCCATTCAATATCCTTTAGAATTGTCATCTAATTTCTCTAATAAAAAAACCATGATCAATTGGAATTCAAAGAGAAAGAGACATCAAGGTATTTCAAGGATGAATACATATAAATAGAGATCCATAAAAACAAACAACACTAAAAACATTGATGAAATGAGACAGGAGGAGAAACCAGAAATTAAAACCCTTTATTCCCATACCAAATCTTGTAATGGATTCAATGGAATAGAATATAAGTGTTCCAAAACTAGTGCCACAAATTTTAAAAACTCGTAAAACTTCCCAAGAGTATATCAAGATGTGAAACCAAGTTTCACATCATGAGATTTATGGAAAACCCCTCACTGGAACTTGTAAAACATAGTTCGCAGTACAACAGTATATGTCATGCATTGATTTCTCAAGATCTTCCTCATGATCCAATTTTCATGAATTAAAACCCATTGGTCCATTCAATAAACCCACCCACACATCGTGAATACCCTATCTTTGATGTGAATAGGATATTATTAACCATTAAATAGCCCTAATCGCCCAGCCACTCCTCCAATGGTCTCTCAGACCCCTGGGTCATCACTCGATCATTGATCCCCATCCCAAAACCCCATTCCAATATGATATAACTCTGATAACATAGATATGATTCCCTGTTCTCAAAAAAAATCATCCAAAAAAACTGAATGTTCAAATTTACGTAGGTATTTCCAACCCATAATGGTGCAGAATATTTATTCAATAACTTCCCATGTTTTTCCATTAAAGATATAAAAATTTTGTAAGTTTCACTACAATGAATAAGAAATTTATTTATTTTATTTATCCACATTCATCCTCTGATACCCCTTTTATTTTCACCATCATGTTTCTCCTATAATCCATTAAGATTACATTTTCGGATAATCCTATAACGGACACCCTTCCTTACCCAAATCGTAAATATTTTCATGATGGTTTTCAATCTTAGAATGGAGAGAGAGTTGTTCATGGATATGGTTTTTAAGGGATAGTGAGTCTATTAATTCATATTGATATAAATTATCTCACAATTTTATTTATGTTTCTTTTCAAATTATCTCCATTTATTACACATATATTTTCTCAATGGGGAAAGTGAATATTTTTTGGTTCCCAAAACTGGTTCACTTTAGGTTATTAAGTAATTGTAACAACCATTCTCTTTATTACACAATTAAACTAGACTTATTAAATAAAAATATCCAATTGATACAACATATAATATTTATAGTTCTATGTCTTTGGGAATTTGAAACATTACATAACAACTTAAAATGCAACTTCTTACTGAAAACTTCTTATACATGACCACATTATTCCTTCATACTTAGCAGTGTATGGGATAACCTGAGGACATTTATAATAAAAGGGTGAGATATAAAGCCTAGTAAGGGAGTAAAAATTCATAAAATGAATAATACAATACATGTTATGAAATATTCATATCAACGGAGCATAAGAGAAACATGAACAAAAAGGCATGATCGAAACATGATTATCATAACATAGAAATGTGGAAACAACACATAACATCGTATTATCATAAACCAAGGCTCATTGAAAATGTAGAATGAGTAAAACCTCATTGAACTTTAATTATCATTAGTAAAACATCATTTCAATTGATGTATACTGATACTAATCTTTACACAATTCATTGGATTGCTATCAGGGTGCACCCTTCTTAAACATTTCATTTCATGCTTAAGTGTGCCACATGGATCATATAACATGGATTCGTTAAACATAATAATTTATTTAATGATAAAGGAATGTGGAATTCATACATTAAACTCTATAATCAATAAGTAAATGTGTATAAATTTGAATACCCTTGATAGAGAAATGGGCACGGTATTCACTACACAATGACTCTGGCATGGACAATCATGGTCTAATTTAGGCAGTGTAACGACATGACATAAGAATTCGTAAAAATGGTTGATGAGAGAGAAATTGGTGTTTGATAATATTTACAGGAAATTTATAGTAATGAGGTCATATATATACATTTCCCAAAAAAATTAATGGAATCTATATTCATAATACAAAATAATTGCTCAAATATAAATGAGAAGAGGAAAATTACTTATAAAATTTTGGCACGGTAACAGGTGTACAAGGGAGGAATTATAGAGAGATAAAGATGTCTTTGATCATTAAAACATAAGGATGGAAGTATGTTGGAGGTTATAAATCATAACCCAACATTTTTAATTTAATTTTAAAGGTTATAACAACACAATTAAATTTGGAAAAAAATGAGAAAGGAAGAAATCCCTTACTTGGAAGTGTGATCTCAAAGCTTCGGAGTGGCTTATTGAGAGACTTTGGAACTATGGGAGGATTATAGATAAGGGAGGGAAGAGTTTTTTCAATCTCTAAAGGCTTTTAGTGAAGAGGAAGTGGGAGTTTGCATGAGTTTTTATAGGAAAAGAGAGGGAATTCTTTATTATTTAGGTTTTGGACACCATGCATTAAACTAATCAAAAAAACAAACCAACCAATGGTATTTTCCCATTTGTTTCCATAGGAGAGTAGAAAACATTATTTTATAAGTCCAAAGGCCGAAAATTTTAAAATATTTGGCTCACTTATTTATAGTTGAGTCACACTCTGAAGGAAATAAATTTAAAAGTTAAAATGTTCTATAAGTATTGGAGGGTCCACTAAAGCTTTGTAAAATAAATAAAACAATCCTAAAATCATATTATTATAATGGTAAAACATATGTTGGCTGAATATATCATTTATAGTATTTTATTACATCACTATTGGGTCATTATTATGTCATAAAACACATTATATAATTAAATAGTATTTAATTTTTCCCAAGAATTCAACTATCTCCGAAAATTATAAAAAATTCACCGTTCGATAATTTCAGTGTCCTGATTCCAAAAGAAATATTCATTTCATATAACTAATTTTATACATTTGTTAATTTTTACTTTTAAAATAAAAAACCAACATTTATCGAAAATTCATGGTTTTTTTCAAAAATGGATTTCAAACCTTAATAAAAATTACAATTGTATTAATAAAAATTATACGATAATTTATATTTAATAAAAATTAATTTAGTAATAATATTTTTTTAAGATTATATTTAATTAAAAAACCATTAATTCATCCAAATAGATTTCTTAATTGAATATTAACTAAAAATATTATTTGTGCTTTAAAACTGTTTACAAAGTAGTAATAATAAAATGAATGTATATTATTTATTCTATAAAAAAATAATGAACATAATCATTATGCTATGGTATTTTACATAACCCCTTATAAAATCCACATAAGACCAAAGGGTAAGGTGTGCGATGGTGAAAAACTCTTGGGGTGGCTCGGATAACATCGCTCAGGTGGTAATCTATAACAACTTCCACTTCTCCCGTAGGCGGTTCTAATCAAGATTAACGTGTTAAATATTAGCTTGGGATTGGTCAAGAGATAATCCCAATGACGCCACCTTCTTTCTAAGCTCTGAAAAATGGCCTTTGTATGGGGAAATTCTACTGGACGAGGCCATCACATCCTTTATCTAAGTAAATTGGATTTTATAAAGCCCTATATTTATACTAATCAATTGATCACTATTCAATGGCTATATTATCAACGGTCACAATTCTTAACGGTATTTTAAAGTCCAAAAAACATAAAACCAAGGAAGTGAATAAGTTTTATGTATCCATAATAAGACATTTAATTAGATCAAGATGAATTTTCATTAATTAATGTTTGGGTCATTACAATCTTCCCCCCTTAAGAAATTTCTCCCTCGAAATTTCCTTTCCCCACACAAACATAGATGCAGGTAACTCTGCTTCATAACATCCTCTGATTCCCATTTTTCCTCCTCAAACTTTTGGTTTCTCCACAACACTTTCACTAGGGGAATTGTCTTATTTCGTAGAACTTTTTCCCTACAATCTAAGACCTTCACCAGATTCTCTTCATATGAGAGGTCATTCTCCAATGGTACCACCTCTAGATTGAGTACATGCGACAGGTCAGGTATTTAATTCTTCAAGAGTGATACATGGAATACATCATGTACATGAGATAGGTTTAGTGGGAGCACTAGTTGATATTCCACTAATCCAATGCGATCAAGGATATCAAAAGGGTTGATGTACATTGGAATAAGATTCCCATTATTCCCAAATATCATAAATCTCTTCCACTGTGATATGCGTAGGAATACCTTGTCTCTGAAATCAAACTCTAGGTCTCATCAATGATTATCAGCATAGCTCTTTTATCGACTCTGGTCAGCTTTAATGTGATACTGTATGGTCTTATCATTCTACAACATTTCATAGATCATTTATGGGCCTAAGAGTTTTCTCTCCCCAACATCATCCCAACATGTCAGTGTTCTGCACCTCTTTCCATAGAGGGATTTATAAGGAACCATCTGTATGCCTGATTGGAAATCGTTATTGTAAGAAAACTCTACCAGAGGAATATGTTGATCTCGCCCTCCTTTGATTTCCAATTATCATGATCTCAACATGTCCACAAGTGTTTGTATTGTCTGCTCAGATTGGCCACCAGTTTGAGGATGATAATACGTACTGAAGTTAAGCTCAGTATCTAGAGAATGTTGAAGAATTTTACAAAACATTGAGGAGAATCTTGGATCTCGATCGGATACAATCGATAGTGGTACTCCATTCAGCCTTACCACATCTCTAATGTATATCCATGCTATTTGATCCAATGTGAAATCCTCTCGAATTGCAATGAAGTGTTCCGTCTCTGTAAGATAATCCACAACATCCCAGATAACATCGTTTCCTTTGGATATCTTCATAATTCCAGTGACAAAGTCCATGGTTATGTTCTCCCATTTCCATGCTGGTATGGGTAATGGTTGCATCATCCCCTTAGACTTCTGTTTCTTAGCCTTAACTTACTAACATACCAGGAACTTTGATGTATACTAAGCGATCTCCTTCTTCATTTTATCCCACCAATAATGCTCAGGGGGATCTTGATACATATTTGGGTTTCCTGGGTGAATAGAGAAATTTGAACTATGTGCATCCTCAAAACGTTCATTATTTAACTCTAGATTTGATGGAACACATAGTCTTGTACCAAATCTCACAATTCCTTCTTCATTAACATTGTACTCTGAGGACTTCCCTTTTCTAATAGTTTCTAATTTCTTTTGAATTCCCACATCGTCCTTTTGAGAATCCTTTAACCTGTCCAAAAGGGACAGGTGTGAAATCCTTCTTCAAAGGATAGATGATGTTCCCTTCTTTGTGATTCCCATCTCCATATTCATCAAACCTAATAATATTGGGTCCTTTTCGATTCTCATCAATTATAGAATCTTTGGGTCCTTTCTACTTAGAGAATCGACCACCTTGTTATCTTTCCTAGGGTGGTAATGGATTGAGCAGTCATAGTCTTTGATCTACTCTAACCACCTTCGTTGGAGCATGTTCAAATCTTTCTGTGTGAATATATACTTGAGGATTTTGTGGTCTATATACATTTCACACTTCTCCCCAAATAGGTAATATCACCAAATTTTCAAAGTGAAGATCACTGAAGCCTGATCGAGATTATTTTTTGGATAGTTTTTCTCATTAACTTTCAATTTCCTTGCAGCATAGGCAATGACTTTGTAATTTTTCATCAACACACAACTCAGGCCCTTCTTCGAAACATCACTAAATACTACAAAAAGTTATCCAATTGTGGGTAGTGTGACCATTAGAATAGTGATAATCCTCATTTTCAAATCCTTGAAGCTCTCTTCTCATTCATCAAAACATGAAAAATTTACTCCCTTCCAAGTTATCTTGGTCTGAGGGTTGGAAAATCATGATAAATTTCTCAAAAATCGGCGATAATATCCAGTTGACCCCATGAAGCTACAGATATCTGTTACCAATGTTGGCCTCGGTCATCCCTCAATTGAAGTTTTCTTGGAGTGATCCATAGATATCCCATTTCTGGTGATGATATGGCCTAATAATGATACCTCCTTCAACCAGAACTCACAGTTTCTGTACTTTTCATAGAGCATCTCTTTTCGCAAGGTCTCTAGTACAGTGCTTAGATGCTCCTCATGATCCTCCTTGGTTTTGGAGTATATTAGAATATCTTTAATAAATACTACCACAAATATTTCTAGGTAATCTATAAATAATATATTCCTCAAGTCCATGAATATTTTTGGAGAATTAGTGAGTCAAAAAAGGCATTACTATGAATCCAAAGTGCCTATATCTTCTACGAAAATCAGTATTGGGGATATCCTCCTTCTTTACCCTCACTTGGTAGTATCCTGACCGTAGATCCACCCTGTAGAAGTATTGTGCTCCACATAGCTGACGGAACAAGTCATCAATTTGTGGTAGAGGATACTTGTTCTTTATCGTGATTTTGTTGAGCTTGTGATAATAAATTCAAAGGCACATTGACCCATCCATCTTCTTGATGAAGAGGACTGGTGAACCCCATAGAGAATCACTTGGGCATATAAACCCTTTATCCGGATTCACCTGTAGTTGTTTCTTTATATCATCAAGCTCCACAACAGCCATTCTATACGGATTCTTGGATATTGGCAATGCCCTGGGTATAAGATCGATTGAGAATTCAACATCTCTTATAGGAGGAAGACCATGAAATTCCTTAGGAAACACTTCATCAAATTCCCTCAAAATAGGCATGTCTTCAAGGATGTTTGATTACTTAGACTCAATCATCTGAGCCAGATACTCATGCTCATAGGGAAGTAATATCCACGCTTATGATGATGGTGCTAAAGAAAATTCTTCTTACTCCTTTCACTTGTATAGAATTGGGGGACGATTTTCCATATAGAGAGTGATTTCCCTCTCACGGAAATTTATTCTAGCTCTATATAAGGAATGTAAATCCATGCCAAGAATTGCATCAAATTCCACCAAACAGAAAATGATGTGGTTTTCTAAGAAATTGAATCCACAAATTATGATAGCAGAGGAGTTATATTTATGGGATGCAATGATTTAACCATTTGATGTTCTCACTGACATCTTTTCTTCCATAACTTGGGGTGGTGTTGGAATTGTTCTACTAAACATACGGGATATAAAATAATGCGTAGAACCAGAATAAAAAAGTATATTCTCTATTCTTGAATGAATAACTATCATACCTTTAATCACTTCATTGTTAGGGTTCACTTTGGAGTTAGTGATGGAAAAATATCATATTTTCATCTATGGATGTTGTTGGTTGCCTCTGAAAACCCTTGGTTTATGGCACTAGTTTGCAAAGTGCCCCGGTTATTTGCATTTGAAGCAATGAACAATGCGTTGAGAATCAAACGGAGTGTACCTTTCCTCTATCACATCCACAGGTTTTTCTTGTCAGAAGTTAATAGCCAGGTGCCCTTGTTTTCCACACCTAAAGAGTCTCCTCATCCCCTTTAGGCAATTTATGGGGTGCTTCTTTCTGCCCCTTTAAAAAGTGGGGTGTTGTATTTTCTTAGCACCGTTGGATTTATCCATCAGACTGCCATAATTGAAGTCCAACTTATACTTCATATCCCCATGATAGCCCTAATATTCCCCAATCTTCATTTCAACCTTGACAGAACATCATAAAATTTACTCATATCTATCGAAGACACGGATCACCAGGTATTTCCATAATCTAGGTTTTAGCACACCAAAAAAGTGGTCAGCCTTGCGTTTGGTGGTAACAACAAAGCTGGAGTCGTATCATGCAAGACATGTGAAGTTTTCCTCAAAATCATCGATGGATTACTCATATTTTTTCTTAATGGAAAGGAATTCCCTTTCCATTTTATGTTGGAGGGTGCATGCAAAATATTTTTCGAATAACATTTTTTGGAAATCCATCCATTCCAACACCTTGATCTCCTCCTCAATCTTTGAATTTTTGATCAATGACCACCACTGATTAGCTTCACCCTCCATATGATATGCAGCTATAAGTATTTTCTATTTTTCCTAACATTGAAGGATGGTGAATATATTCTCAATGGAGTTGATCCATTGTTTGGCTATTGAGGGATCAGATGATCCATTAAAAGTATGAGTTCTTTGTCTCATGAAGATCTCGATTGCAACTTGTTTTTTCTTATGGGGGGGGGGGGTTGAATGTTCCTCTTGACCCATGTTTCTATTCAAAGCATGAGCTAAATTAGAGATTATATTGACAAAGTTTGTGATTCCCGCTCCCATTGGATTGGGATTCTCATTAGAATAGTCATCACATTGATCTTCACATCGGTTGTTAGCCCATGTCCTCCTATTACCGGCCATTGCCTGGAATAAAATGAATGTCAAAGGTAACACATAAAGGCTAATCCAAATACAAAAATAGTTGACTTATAAATTAATTTTCTTTCTCTAACTTATGAATTTATTGGCTTCAATCTGTATTGTCCAAGATCTACCTCACAACATATATTCTAAGGGAAATTTTTTTCATTTCCTCGATAAAGTTTCATACTAAGCTTATAAATTTACCAAAGTATATCCCATGTAAGTGTCGTAACTAAGAGTGTAGAAAGTCTTGTTTTCGTGCACCAGTTCCCATTCGAGTCTAGTTGAAAGCAGTATTTTCGGGTTTTACCCCTAGATACATATGTTCCAGAGCCGACTCTACCTACTCGTATCCAGAGAGGGATGTATTTTCTTGATAAACCACATAGTCAATACTCACCAAAATTTAGGTATGTTTTTATTATAATTAATCTTATCCCTAAGGATTTCCCTAGGGTTTTATAATCCTAATACCAAAAATAACTAAACCTATCCTCTGATACAAACTATAACAATTGTGCTCTTTATTACACACTTAAACATGATTTATTACATAAAACTCTTAACATGATACAACATAGAATATTGAGATGTCTAGTTTATTTGTGGCTTATGAACATTGCATAACAACTTAAAACACAACATCTTATAGAAAACTTCTTTTACATGACCACATCATTCCTTCATACTTAGCATTACATGGGATAACCAGAGGACATGAATAATAAAAGGGAGAGCTATAAAGCCCAATAAGGGAGAAAAAAGGAATGACATGAAGAATACTATACATGTTAGGAAATAGGCATATAAATAGATCATAAGAGAATCATGAACATAAAGGCACGATCATAACATGATTATCATAACATGGAAATGTGGCAATAACACTTAACAAGGTATTAGCATAAGACAAGGATCATCACACATGGAGCATGAGTAAAACGTCATTTAAATTGATTTAATATGAGTAAACCCTCATTTCAAATGACATATCATGATACTAATCTTCACCCAATGCATTGGAGCTCTATCAGGGTGCACCCTTCTTAAACATTTCATTTCATGCATAAGTGTTCCACAAGGATCATATAACATGTATTAATTAAACATAATAATTTACTCCATGATAAAGAAATTTGGAATTAATACATGAAACTATATAATAAATAAGTAAATATTCATAAATTTGAATACCCTTGATAGAGAAATGGGTACGGTATTCACTACACAATGACTTTGTCTTGGAAAATCGTGGTGCAATTTCGGCAGCGTAACGACATCACATAAGAATTCGTAAAAATTATTGATAAAAGATAAAGGTTTGTCGCATAATATTTAAATGAAATTTAATGTAAGGGGGTAATATGTATATATTTACCAACTTAATTAAATGAATTTAGATTCATATTACAAAATAATTTCTCGAATGTAAATGAGAAGAGGGAAATTCCTTATGAAATTTCGGCATGGTAAAGGGTGTACATGGGAGGAATTAGTGAGAGATAAATAGGTATATAATCATTAAAAAATAATAAGGTAAGTATGGTGGAGGTGATAAATCATACCCTAATATTTTTAAGTGAAATTAAAAGGTTGTAGAAACATAATGAAATTTGGAAAAAAATGAGAATGGAAGAAATCTCGTACATGGAAGTGTGATCCCAAAGGATTGAGAGAGGCTTGAGAGAGGATTATTGGGAGATTTGGAAACCTTGGGAGGATTTTAGATATGGGAGGGAAGAGGTTTTTATAGCTCCAAAGGATTTTAGTGAAGAGTAAGTGGGACTTTTGGTGGGTTTATATAGGAAAAGAGAGGGAATTCTTTATTATTTAGGTTTTAGATACCTCACATTAGACTAATCAAAACCACAAACCAAACCATGGTTTTTGCCCATGGGTTTTTAAAAAGGGGAGTTAAAAACATTATTTTGTAAGTTCAATGGCCGAAATTTTTAAAATATTAGGCTTTCTTATGTGGAAGTGAGTCACACTCTCAAGGAAATCATTTTAAAAGCTAAAATGTTTTATAAGTCTTGGAGGGTCCACTAAAGATTTTTAAAATAAATAAAAAAAACCAAAAATCACATTATTTTAATGGTAAAACATTTATTGGCCGAACATCTCATTTATAGTATTTTATTACAACACTATTGGTTCATTATGATGTCATAAAACACAATATATAATTAAAAGATATTTAATTTTTACCCAAAAATTAGACTATCTCATAAAATTATGAAAACATCAATGTTGGATAATTTCGACATCCTGATTACAAAAATAATATTCATTTTATCTAATGAATTTGATAAATATGAGAATTTTTAATTTTAATATAAAAACATACATTTATCGAAAATTCATGGGTTTTTACAAAAAAGACTTTCAAAACTTAATAAAATTACAATTGTATTCATAAAAATTATAAAATAATTTATATTTAACAAAATTTAATTTAGTGATAATATTTTATTGAAATATTATTTAATTAAAAAAATCCATTAATTCATAAAAATATATTTCTTAATTGAATATTAACTAAAAATATTATGTGTTCTTCAAAAACTGTTCACAAATTAACAACATTAAAATGAATATATATTCTTTATTCTATAAAAAAATAATGAAAATAATCATAGTTCTATGGTCTTACCACATAACCCATTATAATACCTGCATAAGACCGAAGGGTATGGTGTGTGATGGTGATAGACTCTTGGGGTGGCTCAGATAACATCGCTCGGGTGGTAATCTCTAACAACTTCCACTTCTCTCGTAGGTGGTTCCACTTGAGCTTAATGTGTTGAATCTAATCTTGGGATTCATCAAGAGAAAATCCAAATTATGCTAACCCCTTTATGAGCTCTAAAAAATGGGCTTCGTACGATGTAATTCTACTAGATGAGTTCATCACTTCCTTTGTCTGTGTAAATTGGATTTGTTAAATCCCTATATTTATACTAATCAATTGATCATTGTTCAACGGCTATATTAGAAACATTCTCCACTCTTAACGGTATTTGAAAATCCAAAAACATTAAACCAAAGAAGTACATAAGTTTTATATATCCATAAGAAGACATTTAATTAGATCAAGAGGAATTTTAATTAATGAATTTTTGGGTCGTTACAGTAATAAACCTAACCTTAAGTGATGCCTATAAAATTGATAACCCATTACTTTAGGAGAAATATATTATTTATATGAAATACATTCACTAGGTTTTTATAGTATATGAACTATTTATTTTCTTTTTTAACTGGTATATTTTCTTACATTTATTTCTTTGTGTGTTTTGGAGTTTAAACTTACATTCTATAATCTCATTATATTTTATTGGGTTATGTATCCTAGTCTACCTTGTGAGATTTTATATTGTCATTTTCTATGGGAAAATGAATGTTTTAAGTATGAGGGAGTTTTATTTTGAGGTAGACACTTGGATTTACATTTATCCTGAATTTATTTCAACATCAAACCCTCATTTTTTACAAAAAAACATATATTTTTTATGACTCACAATCCCAAAACCTCAAAGAATATTTAAAGATTGTGTAAATCCCTTAGTATTTGTGATCTATTTTGATTTATAATAGTGGATATTTTAAATTCATGGAATTAATATGGTAATAATTCATTAATATAATAATTAATCATGGATTTAGTTAAGATTATATTGAGTGATGAGAGTGATAGTGAGGAATTTCACATGATGCATGGGTGTATATACTAGTTTGGAAAATAATTCATGTAAAAGGGGAGACTATTTTTAAAAACTGGGACTTTAAATAAAGCATGATATTTTTTGGGTAAAAGTATTTAAAAAACATTAAATTTTAATTATGTTTTTTTATTTTTCTAAGGCTGTATTTCTATATTTTTTTTATTATTCTACCAAGAAATGTAAATTTTTATGTGTGGGGGATTTAATGCCCATAGAAATACCTAACATTTTTATATTTTTATAACTTAATTTTAATTAATTATTTTAACCATTTTTAGTATTTTAATATTATTTTTTTGGTTTTTATAGATTAAAGTTTTTATTTTATTTATTTTTTAAACCTTATTGGAGCATCGATAGATCATAAATTCATACAAAGAATCTTAGAGATATTTCGATTCTTCTTAAAATCATCATCATCGGTTTTGAGGGCTATTATACTTCCTCTAATCTACATATTATTAGCTATAAATCATCCTTGCTACAGTGTAGGTGTGACACATTAGTGGACCATTGTCTCATCCTAATCCATCATTTCTACATTCACCAATCCAGTTTAATGTAAATATTTATAGAATGAATCAAACCCTCATACTATATCTCTATGAATATATTTTACATTCATTTTTCATAGATCAATCCAACCACCACCACCATTCCATCACCACACAACAATCCTTGACTGATGACCTCAACCATCCTGATCACTGAGCTATCCAGTCTCACTGCATCCATCATCACTGGATTTATCATACCCATTTTTTGTGAACCACACATTACAGTGGATGTTTCAAAACAAACTCCTATTATTTTGAATAAATTATTCATGTTGGAATGATATACAGAGTGTTTTAGTGAAATTTTTGTCTTTAGTGTTGTGTCACAGCTATGATCCATGATTATCCATACACATTGACAATGTGTGTCGTCATTCACTTTGGTGTTTCATAAATGGATGTCTGATGTTTCTTATTTTTAAATGGTGACTTATGTTAACTTTTATGTTGAAATAATAATTATGATACTTGTTTATTATTTTAGGTGTCATTTTTTCATTACAACTACCTAAAATCGTTTTTTTATGTTTTGAAAAACATGGTTGTGTTAAATTCCATTATTTCCAAACAATATTTTACTACCAATGAACTTATATTAATTAGATTCTTATTTATTTATCTATTTATATTTTTGCCTTTACTATTTTCACATGAAAATTTCACATATTCTTTGATGTCAATTCATGTGACACCTAATAATTAATCACAACTAGGATAAAAAACAATGATTTTTTTAATAATTAATCACATGAATAAAAAAATTTCAACTCCCATGTGAGAAAATATATAGTAAATAAATATATTAATTTACCTATTGATATTTTTTTATTAATATTCAAACATACATAAGTGATACATAAAAAATAATCTCACTTGAGAGAAATCCACACAGAGAGATACCTTAAATTTTTGAGAAACTGACCTTGTAATGTCACCAAGCAATTCAATACTAAATCGTATCATGAATTATTCGAAAAATTAGAGAATGGTACATTGAATAGTTCTTGAGAAAAATTAGATTATTTTTTAATTCCATATAAAGTCCCTTAATTATATTCTAATAGAATTTTGAATGAGAGATAATTAAAAATTAATTATAATTTAGATATGGAAATAAAATAATTGAAATCACATAAACATGAAAATGATTCCAAACTCTAACACTTCCATTTTCATCTATTATTATTTAGATATTTATAATTATTTTATTTTATTTATTTTATTTCTACATCTTTTAGTTTTAATCACATTGAAAATTCATCTTCTTAAGCATTCATGAAGAAGGATATTACTATTTTTTAACCATATTCTCTCTATTGGATCGACCATATTACCACTATTATAGTAGTTGTAGATTTTTATAATTTCTTAATTTGGAGCGTTGCAAAAGCACCAACCATTGGATTTGAAATATCTAGTCTCTAGGATATTCTATTGGAAAGGATCTATATTTCCCTTCTTATATCCCAAAATTTTCTCATTTGATTATGAAAAGTTATTTAGGTAGGAATTACTCTTCATAATTGCATTACCTCACCATTCCTTGATCTATTGAGTGAATTTTCTAATAATTAAATCATATACTCATATTTACCCAAATATTAACTCAAAATTACACATATCATGTTATGGACACTTATCTAAATTCTAATTTGGTTAATTCAATCAATAACCATAAATAGAACCCACCAAATAGTTGGATATGCTCTCAGCCATGTCCAAATGATCACTTTAAACTATCGTTGTATTCTAAATCAGGTAATGGAAGGAATTTAAGTGACTGAATATTTTTATTTGTAGTGATTTTATTACATTAAAAAATTAAATCCATTTATAATAAACATGCTTCTTAATTATTCTCTTCTATCTACTTACATGAAAAAATAACTGTACATATAAAACAATTTATTACATGTATAGACCATTTTTATCTAAGAATTATTTTTAATTATACTAACCAATTGATCATAATTTTATAAAATAATTAACCTTGGGAAGATAAATAAATGTGAATGATCATGATATTTATTATATTGGTTGGTTTATTAAGCGATAATATACTAACCTATTCCATATGGTAGTAACTCCTTGTGTATAACTTAACTTAATTTTTGGAATCCTCTATTCTCTAGGGGCTTTCATTTTTTTGGATTTATCACAATCTCATCACTTAAACAACTTTATGAGGTATCCTCCATCATATAATAATATATTGACACGTAGGTCATGGGATCTTAAGAAGGTAAAAGTATATTTATTATTTATATTTGGACACACTATCCATTATATAATTTTAATAATGATAGATTATAACCAAATCATATAAATAATTTGATAATAATTATTATTAATTATGACTATGTAATAATTAAATTAAATTAAAAAAAATAAAAACATACACAACTTGGTCCAACTCATGATTATTCAAAAAGGAAAACATTTTAAATGAATAAGATTTAAAATACATCTTGATTACCATTAAATAATTTTAAAATAAATTAATTAAATAAATTAATTCAAATTGTTTTTAGTTCCACTTAATTTACTTTCCTCCCCTATAAAAATTCTTAATAATTATTTCATTGTTTCATGATTTCTTAATAAATTGTAATATATATACATATATATTACTTTTAATATAAATATATAAATTATATATTTATATTAAAATATATTTATAATAATATATATTTTATAATATATATTATATCATAAATGGGTGGTGGATGGTAAATTGTGTGCCTCATATTTAATTTTTTTATGTATAAATCAAATCCCTATAGTGGGGTTTGGTCAATCCAAAAAGATAGATCACACCCCCATTAATGTTTTTAATTATTATTTTTTAATTTTAAATAACTTAATACACACACACATTTATAGATAAAAACACATGCAAAATAAATTCAACAATTAAAACCTCACTATAACCTAGATTAAAAAACCCAATTTTATTTTATTTTATTTAAACTTCGTAAAATAAATAAATAAATAAATAAAATTGTTTTTTGTGAGTGAAATTATGTTATATTTTAACTATTCATAATCATATACACTTTTATTCACATGTGGTCTAAACCATTGAAATCAAAAACTAGACTCCTGATATGAATTTTAATAAACCAAATCAGAATTATAATTATAAATTGTTGTGAAAACTCTAATACTACAAGAAGGATTCAGGTGTAGATAAATTTTCAGTGTGGGATGCTCATTTAAAATTTTACATCTAAACTCAAAGAAATTGTTCTCAATACTTCAATATGATCATCACACATAATTTATAATTAACTATTTAAATAAAATAAATACCTGAATTATTTTCTTATTTCATTCCTACTCGTGGTTTATATTGTTGACCTGGTCACTAGTTTTGTTATTGATTTTGTTTCTTCAATAATCCAAAAAATAATTCCTTTAGTTATATCCACCCATGTTCTATTAAACAACAAACTCTGTTGTTGATATCCCAAGTGCTAGAATAAATAAATCAAGTTCTTCCTATTGTTCACTTTTGATTGTATAAAGATATGTATTTATTTATCTCTCTAAAAACATAATAGTAGATGTAATATTCTATTTAATCTAATATTCACATAATAAAGAAAATGAAAAAAATATTTTTTTAAACTAGGTTAATAATTAAAATATTTATTTAGGTCCTTTCCTTTAATTTGAGTCTAATATAAATCGATGTCCCCAATCTATTAAAATAATAATATAACTATTATTATTTTAGTAGAATTTATAATTATAATATTATTTCTTGAATACATAAATATTTATTTATTTAATTGATGTTAATGTATATTTATAGGATCAATAACTCAATACGAATCCTCCCATAAATATTATTAAAACTTGAACTATAAAATTATGTTTATTTTATAAAATAAATATTATATTCATCTATCTTATGGATTAATATTTATTTTATTCACTTAAACTATAAATATATAATTAAATTTTATATACACTCATCCCATGAATTAAAATTAATTTTATTTACCTTGTGTATAAATAATAGATACAATTAAAATCTATTAATCTTATCCAAAATGGTCTTGTGATTGAATTTATGATCAATATAAAACGAATAAATATTTTTCCATAAACTGGGAATAAATTAATTATTAAATTTAGATTAATTTTAATCTATTGAGATTCTTGATACACTTAGTGTCAGACACTCTAGACTCTATTCTTAATGGAAATAGTTCCAATTCACAGACTATAATGACCCAAACTTTACATACATTGTTATTACATCAGAATTGAAGCATAATTATTACAACATATAACAAAACCATTAAAGGATCGTATAGGTATAGTGTCTTTAGAAACTGGGAAACGTAAACAACTGGTTCATAAAGCGTCTACACTGTCTCCCATTTATTTCATCATATCTATAGTCCCTTTAGGAATATCTTACTTAATAACATTCTTCCTGACCTGGGGAAAGAAAACATTCAAAAGGGTGAGCTCAAATGCTCAGTAACGGTAAACAAAAGAAATATCAATCACATCAAAATAAAAACATAACATTTTGGAAATCTTACCCTACAAAAGAGATCATAATTTCATAACATGGGATAAATCATGGTAGTGAAATGTAATCCCAATAATCATAACATAAAACATGAAACTTTGTGGCATTCACACATAATCATAGAGAATAATTTCTTATTAGTCAAGATTCATTTCCAAGATTATCTTAGTAGACAAAGTCCATTTCTGAACCGAGTTCACTCCTCGTTTCAGTCCTGTTTTACTGAACCGGTTTAACCTGCCATTCCAGCCATGTCTATCTCATGAGATATAAAATCTTTACCCAATGAATTGGAGGGAGATATAGGTCCCAGCCATCTCATAAGGATACCATTATTATGTGTGCCAAAAAATCATAAATCATACATCATTGCATAACTCATGTAATAAAAATGGGATTCTTAAACAACATGACATCATAAAACAATTCATATAAGATAAAAGAATTCATAAAAATAATTCCATCACAACATAATCAAATCAATGTAATAATAGGGATAGAAATAGAACCCTTTATTATCTTAGATGGAAAATAATTTTGATAAAACACTTGAACTCCATTCTTGAGGAAAATATCCTTTCTACTTAAAAAACAATTTTCCTTTCTTAACATGTCATACAATTATAAACTAAAATAATTTGATTAAAAATAAACATGAAAACTTGTAAAGGAAGATTCTTGAAAATAATGTTTTAAAAATCCATTCATGCCGTATAAGTTAAAAAACATTCTTCTCGTACTTTTGTCGGAAAAGTCAAAAAAATACCTCAAACGAAAAATGACAAAAGATTCCTTGCATATCCTTTACTAAAAACTCACCGAAAGGTAAAATTGGATTTAAAAAATTTTAGGTGGATGGAAACAGTATTACATATTGAGGGAACATGGATGTGGTTGATAAAATACACCCCAGTAAATACCAAAGTACAAACAATCTCGGATAAAAATGAGATTGTGATATTTTCCCTTAACTTAGGTCCAATTTGCTTCGTAAGTGTCTGAACCTCCTGTATAATGATATAAATAATGTTATTGACTTATTACATAATGATAATTATTTTTATGATATCATATATGGTCATATTCTTAGCTTATTATTAGTAATATTTCATTGCTACTTGTTATTCAGGTGTTTATTACTTTTTGTTCTTATGCGTGTTTTGTCGAATATATTCTTATTCTTCTTTTTAGGGTATAGATAACTCATTTAAAGAATGGTATTAGTGTAATATATATCATATTCATTCATTCAATTCATTTATATAATCATTATGCAATGAAGATCATGTAGAACGAGTCGGATCACATCGTGGAGACGGTATTCCATATGTACGCACGAGCGATGATATCGTTCCCATGATAGTGGAATTGTATTAGAGTATATATATACTATTTCATAATCAATATCACTTTAAAATAATCATATATAGTCATTATTTACACCATTATACCTATCCAAGTAAGGCGGTGGTGGAAAATAGATTACACCACGGCGTGGAGACGGTATTCCGTACGTACGCACGGGCGGTGATTTCGTTTTCCGTAGGATGGATAGATGGTGAAATAGGGTTATTTCATACTTATAATAAAATATCAATATATTATTGATACTGATGTTATTACTTCATAATGAAACAACTAAAGAAGAAGAAGTGTAATAAGAAATAAAGATGAAAGAATCGGTAACGGACATTACCTCTTCTTTGAAGCGCTTCTTTGGGACCTCCTTTTAAGGCACTAAAATTGGTCTTTGAAGAATACCAGGACCTCTAGGATGTCTCTAGGGAAGTGGAGAGAAGAAATTGGCAGTGGTTGGCCAATATTGAAGGCTCAAAGTGGTGTGAGGAAGAGAGGGAGGAGGTGCCCTTTTATAAGGGAGGAGAGGGACACCTTTGGAATAACTAAAACTATTATTTTATTATAAAGTCAAATTCGGTTTTTAATAGCTCCAAATTGATATATTTCGAAGATAAGGTGGGTATGGATCGAAATCGGCTCATAATATATAATTTATTAAAGTTTGGGTATCAATTATAACCTTATCATTTAGATTTAACTTTAAGTTAGATAATTTAACTTTTACCGTGTCTTCTTGTTTTCTTACACTATAAGGTTAATAAACATACTATATCAAGCCAAACGAACCCCAAGTTGTTTATTATTAATATATATAACCTTATCTAAGTCATTTGGCCGAACCTTATATTTTTAGGAATAAAATAACAATTAATAATATAATATTTGTTTTAAAAACTATTTTATGTTAATTTTGACACTATTTAGTAATTGATTTTTGTGAAAATCATAACAGAATGATTAGTTCGAACAAAGTTAATTAAATCAATAATAACATGTAATATTAACCTATAAAATTAGTGTAATTCATAAAAAGTCTCGAATTGCATTTATTTGGGCATTTATAAGATCAATTATGTCAATATTTCCTTAATAAGTTAATTACTGCATCATCGTTGTGTCATAAATAAATTAAATTATTTAATGTCTAAAAATTACAAATAAAATACCATTATGTATTAAATTTGTTTATATTTCTAATGAATATTTATATTAGAATTTATCTTATGTATAACCCCATATTAAAAATGATTTACTTATTAAACATTGATTTTAACTATTTTAACCCTTCTTTAAATAAATCAATAATAAATGTCCTAATCTAATCCATGTGGGCCTAAATGGTCATATTTTATTACTAAGGTTTTTTTTGGTCGAATTACACATATCCAATAGAATTAGGAAATGTGTTAGGGTAATATTAATAACACTTTTACCCTTAATTACCCTATTTACTTTTAATCGTGGTAAAAAAAAGTAAAAAGTTATTGTTCACCAAAAATTATTTTCATCTCATTGAACCACATTTTAGTCCTTGATACTAACCGATTCTCTCGTGTTTTCGAAATTACACTCACAGAAGTGGTAAAATTATGTTTTATGAAAAATTTAGTTTTTTTAACTACCACTTAGTGGTTTCACTATTCATCAAAAATTGAAATTTTTCCGAAAAATACCAAAATTTCACCCTAGGATAATTTCGATATTCCAAATCCAAAAATGAAGTCCATTTTGAAAAATAAAATTTATAAAATTTAAAAATGTGGTTATTACTATTCATAACGGTTGGTTTTAATAATATTTTAATAGCATATCGTTGTTTAGTGAAACTCGGTATTGCATACGACGCAAGCTATCGAGGAAGGCCGCGATTGCATGTAAAACAATACAAGCTAGTATTGTGTGTAGTGAAAGATTCATTTGATAAAAACAAAATATTTCTCATAAAAGCCTCGAGCGTTACATTCAACCCCCGTTAAAATGAATTTCGCCCTCGAAATTCGTCACTTTGTAACAAAAAGATGAGGATACCTCTCCATCATTATATCCTCAAGCTCCCATGTAGCTTCCTCTAACTGGTGGTTCCTCCATAAAACTTTCACCAAGAGAGTGGTATTGTTTCGTAGGACTTTTTCGCTACGATCCAGAATCTCTATCGGCTGTTCTTCATAAGAAAGATCATGCTCCAGCGGTACAACTTCTGAGCTGAGTACATGTGAAGGATCAGGTATGTACTTTCTCAGGAGAGATACATGGAACACATCGTGAACTTGAGAGAGATTCGGTGGAAGCGCCAACCGGTAAGCTACATTTCCAACACGATCCAGTATTTCGAAAGGACCGATATATCTAGGGCTCAACTTCCCCTTCTTTCCAAATCTCATGACCCTCTTCCAGGGAGATATTCGTAAGAACACTTTATCACCCACTTCAAAATCTAGGTCTTTTCTTCGGTTGTTGGCATAACTTTTCTATCGACTCTGAGCTGCTCTTATGTGTTGTTGAATAGATCAGACCTTTTCGGCCATCTCATCAACAAGATCAGGTCCTAATATCTTTCTTTCCCCAACTTCATCCCAGAAAGTTGGAGTCCTGCATTTCTTTCCATAGAGAGCTTCATAATGATCCATTTGAATACCGGAGTGAAAGCTATTATTATAAGAAAATTCCGCCAAAGGGAGGTGTTGATACCAACCACCTTTGAAATCCATAGAGCAAGCTCTCAACATATCTTATAGAGTTTGAATTGTTCTCTCAGACTGATCGTCTATCTAAGGATGATAAGCAGTGCTGAAACTCAACTATATATCTAGAGTATGCTGAAGACTTCTCCAGAACTTCGAGGTAAATCTCGGATCCCGATCAGATATAACAGAAAGTGGTACTCCATGCAATCTTACCACTTCCTTTACATATATCCTGGCAAGCTGATCCAGATAGAAATCCTCTCTAATAGAAATGAAGTGTGCAGACTTTGTAAGACGATCAACTATGACCCAGATAGAATTATTGCCTTTGGATGTTTTAGGAAGTCCTGTGACAAAGTCCATAGTGATGTTTTCCCATTTCCATTCGGGTATGGGTAATGGTTGTAACATCCCCTTATACTTCTGTCTCATAGATTTAACTTGCTGACAAACCAAGCATCGAGAGACATATTCAGCAACATCTCTTTTCATGCCATACCACTAGAAGTACTCTTTCAGGTCCCTATACATCTTCGTGCTTCCAGGATGAATAGAGAATGAAGAACTTGAGCCTCATCCAGCAGCTCCTTCTTTAATTCGGGGATGGGAGGAACACAAACCCGATTCCTGAACTTTATTATCCCATCATAATCAAGGATGAATTCAGGAACATTTCTCACCTTCTTTTGTAACTCGACATCTTCTTTCTGTGCCTCTTTAATCTTCACATGTACAGATGGTTGAACATTCATTTGAGAAAGATAAGATTTTTCCCCTTCCATTATAGTTCCAAGATCCATCCTTTGTAAATCCATAAATATTGGATCTTTTGTGATCCTCATCATTGATAAATTGGCATGGTCTTGTCGACTTAATGCATTTTCCACCTTGTTTTCTTTCCCAGGGTAGTAATGGATTGAGCAGTCGTAATCCTTAATCATCTCCAACCATCTTCTTTGGCGCATATTCAGATCCTTTTGTGTGAAAATATACTTTAAACTTTTATGATCAGTATAAATGTCACACCTTTCTCCATAAAGATAATGCCTCCAAATCTTTAATGCAAAGATTACCGCAGCTAACTCTGAATCATGAGTTGGGTAATTTTGCTCATGGATTTTCAACTATCATGAGTCATAAGCTATCACCATATCATTTTTCATAAGAACACACCCCAATCCCTTCTTGGATGCATCACTATAGATCATAAACCTTTCTCCACTACAAGGCAGTGTGAGCACAGGTGCACTGGATAACCTTCTTTTCAGCTCCTTGAAATTTTCTTCACATTCCTCCGACCAAACAAACTTAACTCCTTTCCGAGTCAACTTGGTGAGTGGATTAGATAATCGTGAAAAATCTTTCACAAAACGTCGATAATATCCAGCCAAACCAAGAAAACTTCGGATCTCAGTTACTGTTCTTGGTCTCGACCATCTTTCGATAACCTCTATTTTTGCTGGATCCACAGATATCCCCTCTTTTGAGATTATGTGACCAAACAATGAAACTCATTGAAGCCAAAATTCACACATGGTAAATTTGGCATAAATATTCTCATTTCTTAGGTTCTTTAATATAATTTTCAAGTGATCTTCATGTTCTTCCTTACTCTTTGAATATACCAGAATATCGTCTATAAAGACTACCACAAACTGATCAAGATAGTCTCTAAAGACTCTATTCATCAGATCCATAAAGATAGCAGGGGCATTAGTAAGACCAAATGGCATCACTATAAATTCATAGTTTCCATACCTTGTACGAAAAGCCGTCTTTGGTATATCCTCCCTTTTGACCATTAATTGATGATACCCTAAACGAAGATCAATCTGGGAAAAGTATTGAGCTCCGCGTAGTTGGTCAAATAATTCATGAATGTGTGGGAGAGGATATTTGTTCTTGATAGTGATCTTGTTAAGTTCTCGATAATCAATGCAGAGTCTCATTGATCCATCTTTCTTCTTAACAAACAGAATAGGTGCTCCCCAAGGTGACGCACTAGGGCGTATGAATCCCTTATCAAGATTCTCTTGGAGTTGCTTCTTCAATTCCTGCAACTCAATTGAGGCCATTCTATAAGGTGTCTTTGAAATAGGCAAAGCACCTGGTACGAGTTCTATTGAAAACTCAACTTCACGATTTGGTGGAAGACCCGGAAATTCCTCCGGAAAGACATCATCAAACTCCCGTACAATGGGAATATTATTAATCGGGTGTTTCTCACCAACCATTTGACATAAATAACCTTCATTTAGTGGAATCAAGACCCATAAGATGGAGAAAATTTCCACCAGAAGGTTATGTTCATCCTTGCATCGATAGAAAATCATAGATTGATCTGGAATATGAAATGTGACTTCCCTTCTTTGGCAATTGATATGAGCTCCATATAGAGAAAGCCAATCCATGCTAAGAATCACATCAAATTCCACTATAGGAAGGATCACAAGATTTGCAGGAATAAATTTCCCACTAACATCAATCAGAGAAGAATTATAAACTTTTGATGCGACTGATGTGCCATTAGGGATTGTCATAGCTAACTCAACATCTAATTGTTGAGGTAATACGATGATATCCTTAGAAAATTCTTCAGAAATAAAAGAGTGGGTGGATCCAGAATCAAATAAAACATTTGCTACTTTAGAGTGGATGGTAAGTGTACCTTTCACCACATCGTTATCGTACACCACATCACTGATAGAAATTTCATGTGACTTTCCTTTTTCTTTAGCCTTAATATTTTTTTGACGTCGACCATCATCATCAACCCTTGGATTTGGGCATTGATTGGAATAATTCCCCATCTCCTTGCACTTGAAAAATTTAAGTGTAGTAGGTTCATTTTGTGTATCCCTTTCATTGTTTTCATCCTTAGAAATATTCTTCCCATCATTGCGGCATTCAAATGCCCGATGACCTTCCTTTCACATTTGAAACATTTACTTGTCCCTTTAAGACAACTCCCTCCATGTTTCTTTCCACACTTTGAGCATAAGGGAAAGCTCATCTTCTTTTCAGTGTGCTCTTTAGATTTTCCTTTGAATTCCATTTTCCTCTTCTTATCAAACCCATATGAATGATGGGTTACACCAATCTCCATCTCAACTTTGAGAGTACATCGAACGATTTCCTCATATCTATTGAAGTCCCTTATGGCTAACGCCCTTCGAAGACTTGGTTTTAAGCCAGTAAAGAATCGATCGATCTTATTCTCAGGTTGGATAATAATACCAGAAGCGTACCTTGCAAGTCTTGTAAAATTAGCTTCATAGGTACCAACAGATTCATCATCCTTTTGATATATTTCAAGAAACTCTTTCTCCATCTTTGTTCAGAGAATACGAGGGAAGTACTTATTGAAAAATAAGTTCTTGAACTCGTCCCATTCCATGGACTCAATTTCATCTCTTTGCCTCGTATTCTTGATAATATTCCACCATTGATCAGCATCACCTTCCAAATGATACACTGCTAAGATGACTTTATCATGTTCAAAACATTGAAGAACTGAAAATATCTTTTCAGTAGTACTAATCTATTGTTCAGCAATTAATGGATTAGTAGACCCACTGAATGAAGGTGGACGCTGCCTCATGAAGGATTCAACATAATGTTGCTCCTTCATTTGATCGTTTGGAAGTCCTGCATGATTCATATCTTGAGAAAGTTGTGTGAGCATGGATACAATATTTTTCATTCCATCTCCCATAACGTTTGGTTGCTCAGGGGGACAATCATTGCATTGCCCGTCGCATTCCACATTAACACGGTTCCTTCGGGTTCCAGACATTGACTAAAACCAAGAAGAATAGTG
The DNA here is from genome assembly GCA_963277665.1 of Viscum album. NCBI lineage: Eukaryota > Viridiplantae > Streptophyta > Magnoliopsida > Santalales > Viscaceae > Viscum > Viscum album. The sequence continues at coordinate 1,629,632,587 of OY728122.1, forward strand.
CGAGAAACACTAATTATAATAGGAAAACCACATAATCAAGAATTAAATTTCACACTTAAGGTATTATCCTAGGTTATTCATGGCCATTTCTAAAACACTAAGATTGTGTTCTATGCTTAGACTTAACCTTAGGGTTCTTACTAAGGATTGCACATCCTAGTTTCCAAAAGTTGACTATAACCTCCCTCTGATACCAACTATAATGACCCATACTTTACATACATTGTTATTACATCAGAATTGAAGCATACTTATTACAACATATAACAAAACCATTAAAGGACCATATAGGTATAGTGTCTTTAGAAACTGGGAAACATAAACAACTGGTTCATAAAGCGTCTACACTGTCTCCCATTTATTTCATCATATCTATAGTCCCTTTTGGCATATCTTACTTAATAACCCTCTTCCTGGCTTGGGGAAAGAAAACATTCAAAAGGGTGAGCTCAAATGCTCAGTAAGGGTAATCAAAAGAAATATCAATCGCATCAAAATAAAAACATAACATTTTGGAAATCTTACCCTGCAAAAGAGATCATAATTTCATAACATGGGAGAAATCATGGTAGTGAAATGTAATCCAAATAATCATATCATAAAACATGAAACTTTGTGGCATGCACACATGATCATAGAGAATCATTTCTTATTAGTCAAGACACATTTCCAAACCTATCTTAGTGGACAAAGTCCATTTTTGAACCGAGTTCAGTCCTCGTTTCAGTCCTGTTTTACTAAACCGGTTTAACCTGCCGTTCCAGCCATGTCTATCACATTAGATATAAAATCTTTACCCAATGCATTGGAGGGAGATATAGGTCCCACCCATCTCATAATTATACCATTCTTATGTGTGACACAAAATCATAAATCATACATCATTGCATAACTCATGTAATAAAAATGGGATTCTTAAACAAAATGACATCATAAAACAATTCATATAAGATAAAAGAATTCATAAAAATAATTCCATCACAACATAATCAAATAAATTTAATAATAGGGATAGAAATAGAACCCTTTATTATCTTATATGGAAAATAATTTTGATAAAACACTTGAACTCCATTCTTGAGGAAAATATCCTTTCTACTTCAAAAACACTTTTCCTTTCTTAACATGTCATACAATTCTAAACTAAAAGAAGTTGATTAAAAATAAACTTGAAAACTTGTAAAGGAAGATTCTTGGAAATAATGTTTTAAAAATTCATTCATGCCGTGTAAGTTAAAAAAACATTCTTCTCCTACTTTTGTCGGAAAAGTCAAAAAATACCTCGTATGAAAAACGACAAAAGATTCCTTTCATATCCTTTACTAAAAACTCACCGAAAGGTAAAATTGGATTTAAAAAATTGTAGGTGGATGGAAAAAATATTACATATTGAGGGAACATGGATGTGGATGATAAAATACAACCCAGTAAATACCAAAGTATAAACAATCTCGGATAAAAATGAGATTGTGATATTTTCCCTTACCTTAGGTCCAATTTGCTTCATAAGTGTCTGAACCTCCTCTATAATGATTTAAATAATGTTATTGACTTATTACAGAATCATAATTATTTTTATTATATCATATATGGTCATATTATTAACTTATTATTTGTAATATTTCATTGCTACTTGTTATTCGGGTGTTTATTACTTTTTGTTCTTATGCATGTTTTGTCGAATAAATTCTTATTCTTCTTTTTAGGTTATAGATACCTCATTTCCAGAATTGTATTAGTGTAATATATATCATATTCATTCATTAAATTTATTTATATAATCATTATTCAATGAAGATCATGTAGAACGAGTCGCATCACATCGTGGAGACGGTATTCCGTACGTACGCACGAGCGATGATATCGTTCCCATGATCGTGGAATTGTATTGGAGTGTATATATATAATTTAAGAATCAATATCACTTTACAGTAATCATATATAGTAATTATTTACACCATTATACCCATCCAAGTAAGGTGGTGGTGGAAAATAGATTACACCACGGCGTGGAGACGGTATTCCGTACGTATGCACGCGCGGTGATTTCGTTTTCCGTAGGATGGATAGATGGTGAAATAGGGTTTTTTAATCCTTATAATAACATATCAGTATATTAGTGATACTTATGTTAATACTTCATAATGAAACAACTAAATAAGAATAAGTGGAAGAAGAAATAAAGATGGAAGAATCGGTAACGGACATTACCTCTTCTTTGAAGGGCTTCTTTGAGACCTCCTTTTAGGGCACTAAAAATGGTATTTGAAGAAGACAAGTACCTCTAGGATGTATCTAGGGAAGTGTAGAGAAGAAATTGGCAGGGTTTGGCCGAGCTTGAAGGCTAAAAGTGGTGTGAGGAAGAGAGGGAGGAGGTTCCCTTTTATAAGGGAGGAGAGGGGCACCTTTGGAATAACTAAAAATATTATTTTATTATAAAGTCAAATTCGGTTTTTAATAGCTCCAAATTGATATATTTCTAAGATAAGGTGGGTATGGATAGAAATACTCTCATCCAATAGAATTTAGAAAAGTTTAGGTATCAATTTTAACCTTATCATTTAGATTTAATTTTAAGTTGGATAATTTAACTTTTACCGTGTCTTCTTGTTTGCTTACACTATAAGGTTAATAAACTTACTATATCAAGGAAAACGAACCCCAAGTTGTTTATTATTAATATATAAAACCTTATCTAAGTCATTTTTCCGAACCTTATATTTTTAGGAATAAAATAATTATTAATAATATAATATTTTGTTTAAAAACTATTTTATGTCAATTTTGACACTATTTAGTAATTGATTTTTTTGAAAATTATAAAAGAATGATTAGTTAGAACCAAGTTAATTAAATCAATACTAACATGTCATATTAACCTATAAAATTATTTTAATTCATAAAAAGTCTCAAATTAAATTTATTTGGGTATTTATAACATCAATTATATCTATATTTCATTAATAAGATAATTACTACATCATCGTGGTGTCATAGATAAATTAAATTATTTAATGTATAAAAATTACAAATAAAATACCATTATGTAGGAAATTTTTTTAGATTTCTAATTAATATTTATAATCTAATTTAGCTTACGTATAACCCCATATTAAAAATGATTTACTTATTAAACATTGATTTTAACTATTTTAACCCTTCTTTAAATAAATTAATAATAAATGTCCTAATCTAATCCAAGTGGGCCTAAATGGTCATATTTTATTCCTAAGGTAGTTTTTGGTCGAATTACACTTATCCAATAGAATTAGGACATGTGTTAGGGTAATATTAATAACACTTTTACCCTTAATTACCATATTTACTTTTAACCGTGGTAAAAAAAGTAAAAAGTTACTATTCGCCAAAAATTATTTTCATCTCATTGAACCACATTTTAGTCCTTGATATTAACCATGTCTCTCGGATTTTCTAAATTCCACTCATAGAAGCGGTAAAATTATGTTTTATGAAAAATTCAGTTTTTTTAACTACCACTTAGTAGTTTCACTATTCATCAAAAATTGAATGTTTTCAGAAAAATACCAAAATTTCACCCTAGGCTAATTTCGATATTCCGAATCCAAAAATGAAGTCCATTTTGAAAAATAAAATTTACAAAATTTCAAAAAGTGGTTATTACTATTCATAACGGCTAGTTTTAATAATATTTTAATAGTATATCGTTGTTTAGTGAAACTTGGTATTGCGTAAGATGCAAGCTATCGAGGAAGGCCGCGATTGCGGGTAAAGCAAGCCAAGCTAGTGTTGTGTGTAGTGAAAGATTCCTTTGATAAAAACAAAATATTTCTCATAAAAGTCTCGGGCGTTACACATACAATGATCAGTATCTAGAAACACATCCAAACAACTAAAACTAAAAATGATTCATTGCAATCAAATTTATTTATGAATGATACTATGAAGTATAATCCCTATTTAAACAAATTACTCTTGAATCAAGATACATACATGTGTCATCATCCTTTCAACTTGATTTTTCTTTCTTTGACTTTCTAAGATAGACATTTCTATAAACAATCATGGACATTGATTTAACTTAAAAACTATTATCTCAAACAAAGGGAAAGAGATATCCTCTTCTATAACTCTGAATGGTAAAATCTTTTCTTCCCCATTGAATTAATTTCATATCACTTATAATGTACATATCATATTCTATTTCACTGCGAACATATATCATCATGGTTTTCATCAATATATCAAATTATATAATTCATGATATACATTAATAATGATCTCAAGTCTAAAGACTAATAAACATGTTCAAAGATACGAATTTCAATGAAATATATAATATATAAAATTCATATTGATGAGTTTTTCCTCACGGCCTTCCTTCTTAATGGTCACCAAGTGTAGAATTATTAAGAAAATTCTTAATTCTTATAGTCCCAAACACCAGATAGTTAGAAATTATTTGTGTTTTTTTAGTATGATGTTAAAGGTTATGTGCATAGAAAAAGTGCATGCTGGATAGGTAACCATAATTATTTTTTTCAGATCTGATGGATCATTCCCTAATTGTTCAAGACATAAACATCATGACCAAAAAAATCCCATCATATATTGACATAAAAAAGCATGAAACCCTAAGAATATCTTTACATGTTAAATTTATTATGATTTTATAATAGATAAAAATAAAGGTTACCAAATCTTATGAACTTTCTTCAAAAATTATATTGATCATCTAAAATACTGTTTTTGGATAACCTTCATTACACTTGAAGGATCCAAGTGTAGAACCCCTCTAGTAGTGATCCACATGTGATCCTTTAATATTTGAATAAGAACTGATGGACTGTCGGGTGCTATCACAACAGTTCAATCGCCTTTTTTCATCTTGATCACTTTTGGATCCATTATGCTCGAAGTATTCTCTTTTTTTCTACTCATTATTTAGACAAGGAGAGAAAGAGTAATTCAAGAGAGAATTCAGTTGCTCTTAGTGATTCCAAATTATTTATGAACCCTACACAATAGACAAAACATATTATTTATAGAGTTCATGTTTAGGTTAAAATATTATTTAATTGTAAAAAATTACTTAAATAATATAATAAACCATAACTTTCCCAATTAAATATATTATTATTATTTTATGGTGTACGCTAACTGGCACAATAACTAATATTATTTTATCAGCTGGGAAATTAATATTTATCACCATACATGATCTTTTTCCACTCTATTTCCTACTTATAATTTATCAAATAAGCAAATAAATATTTATTTATTAATAAATATTCTATTTATATTCTGGAGAATAAATATTTTTAAAATATTCAATAAATAAAATAAATATTCTTATTCACAATATGGAGAATAAATATTCATTAAGTATTTGTAATCAAGAAAAATTGAATAGAATTATTTCTTGATATTGAGAATAATATTTATTCCAATAATTAAATTCAAATCTAATTTAATCGATATAAAAATAAACACTTAGTGAGTAACACCCTAGGATTATTTCTCATTTAAATTATTGAGGCTTGCATAAATTCGATGATTACTATCAAGAATAGTTCAAGACACATGAGATAAAGAACTTATTGTTTCAACATCGAAAAACAGATAAAAATTCTCAATGTCTAATATAATCCCTTTACCTTAATATAACATCATTCAGGTTTCACATCTGCGTCATCAACCTATATACTTGATATGTCTTTCCATAACTATCTAAAATAAGATCATTATTACACCATTTCCATGAAATTTAATGTTATGGTTCCATTATAATCATAGGGACAAGATATCAAATTCCATAAATATGGAAATGAAATCCATCCTCTAATTATCCATTAATAACATGTCATTATTGATGCACCTAATGTATATTAATTCCAATGAACATATAGAATAAATATTTTGGTTAGTAAATCTAAGTGTGTGGGTCATGAAATTCATTAATTATAATATTAAATTATTAGTCCAGTTACACATGATCACAGATAGAAATATCAAATGACACATAATCATATGAAAATATTATTAGTGGGCCTATTCTCATAACCTACCTATTTGAAGATTACCAAGTGATAACTTTATGAGAACAATTCACATTTACTTATGAGTACTTTCACCTAATAGTAAATATACTATATGCACCATAATAAAATTTTATCTAACCACAAAACATTATTTAATTATATCTTCATAGAATTTCAAGTTTTTCATCATAGCGGGAAACTACTACCACCTTATTAATTCAATATATTCCCAAGGACATTATTACATTAAAGTCATCCAGAATAATGAATAATATGTAATTGGATATTTTATTAATATTCAAATATTTTAATATACTTGTAATAAAAGTACAAATAGTTAGTTCTAGAACACCAACTCTAATAGACTCCCACATGGACTAGAGCCAACTTCCTATGAATTTTAATCTACGAAACCTCAAATGATGATCATGTTTCTCTAAAGTCAAGGAATTTGTCAATGGGTCTACCGTATTAACTTCTATGGAAATTCTTCTCATTGTAACTTTACCTCTCTGAGAAAAACACCTCAAGAGATGATACCTCTATAGTATATGATTCATCTTTTGATGTGACATTGTCTCCTTAACGAGATTCACCACTATAGTAGTATCACAATAGAGTGTGATAGTATCCTTACTTTTAGGTACCACATCAGATATTGGATTATGTCGTGTATCTAAACTAATTATTTAATTGAATTAGAAGATACAATATTTTTAGACAATACTATATAATCTATGAACATAATTTTCATTGAGCTATTCCATCTCATAGTACCTCTATTTAGGGTGACGATGTATCCCATATGTAATTTTAAATTTCCCTGATCTTTTTGGAGACTAGAATCTGCATATCCTTTGATGACAAGTTACTCACCTCCTCGATACTCTAAGAAAATATCCTTAGTATACATCAGATAGTTAAGGATATTATCTATTTTCATCCAATGGAGGTCTCCTGGGTCAGCTTGATATCTTCCTACCACACTCAAGGTGTTGGTGACATCTATCGTAGTGCATATAATATCATACATAACGGACCCAATCATATATGTGTATGTAATCCTTGTTATACATTGTATTTACTCCTCTGTGTGAGGAAACATTTTCCTATAATAGTGAATTCCATGTGACATTGAAAACAATCCCCTATTGGATTATTCCATACTGAATCTCTTCAGGATATTGTTAATTTATATACCTTGACTCAGGCTAAGCCACTTCTTGATTTATCATAATGGATCATGATCCCAAAAATTACCTCACCTAAGTCATTCATGGAGAATTATTTATTAAATAATTCTTTAACAAACTATTAGATTAATATTTCATTTCCAATAAGTTATATTTCATCATCATATATTGTTATGAAAATCACCTCGGCCCCACTGAACTGTTTATAGAGACAATTCTCACATTCAGTCTTTATAAAACCATATTCTGTTATTGCTTCATCAAATCTAAAGCTCCATGACATGGATGATTTTATTAATCAATAAATGTATATTTGAATTTTTCATACCTTTTTGGCATCCTTTGGAGTCACAAACACTTTATGTTGTGACATATTGACATCTTCCTAACAGTTCCAATTAAGGAATACTTTTTTCATTCATTTTAAAAGTTTTATAATCATGGAAATCCACAAAGGAAAGTAAAATTAAGATGGATTTCCTAATTATAATTGGTGAAAATATTTCATCATAGTATATTCCTTGATTATATTTAAACACTTTTTCAACCATTAGTGCCTTATAAGTATGGAATTTTCCATCCATGTCTAATTTCTTCTTGAATACCCATTTTCAACTAATGGGATTTATATCCAATAGAAGATCAATCAAAATCTAGACTTGGTTTTGGTATATAGAACCTTTAAGAATTCATGACTTATTACTTTGGGAAATGTACATTCCAATTACTTATTCCTTGTTGTTTATAGGAAAATTATTATCATCTAATAATGATTCACTATCCACAGTGACTAGAAAACCATATCGTTCCTGTTCTCTAACCACTCTTGTAATCCTACATAGTACTTATGTCTCTAGAACATCTTCTTCCATAGAGATTTGGGGAATTTTTTTATGAAAACTCTTTTGTACCTTGAGCCTATATGTCATCAAATTATATCTCACTCCCACTATATATTTTATATATGTTCTACCTCACAAGGAATATGGGTTTTCTTGCAACTAAAACCTTTTTTCTGAGGGTTGATAGAGGTAATAACCCCTTGTTTCATTGGAATATCATATAAAAGTGAACTTTATTCCTTAGGGTGAAAGTCTGTCACTTGAAGAGGCCTTAAAAAATGTTTCACAACCACACACATATAAGTATCACAACACATGTTTTTTCCATTCCATAATTGGTATAGTAAACCATATATCGCTTTATTTATCACTTGGTTTAGTATTTGTGTTGTTGTCATTAATGGGTATACCCAAAAAGATAATGTAAGACTCTCATGAATCATCATTAATGTTACCAAATCCAATAGGGTTTAGTTCATCCTTTTAATTACACTATTCTATAGAGGTTTACAAGTATAAGCGAGTTGAGATATAATCCAAAACTCTCATAAATAATCAATGAAGTATTGATTAAGAAATTCTCCCCCATGTTCTTAGTAGAGTTTCATAATCTTATTACCAAGATTTTTCTCAACATCATTATTGTATTCCTTTAATACCTTAAATTAATCTAACTTATACCTAATCAAGTAAACATGTCCATATATACTAAAATAATTAGTAAAATTTATGAAGTATTTGTACTCATTCTTTGTTTTAACTAGAAATCATGAACACATATTGGTATGAATCAATTTAAGAAACTCTTCGTCCCTTTAAACTTTTCCACTAAATGGGGATTTTTTTCATTTTTCCTTGTAATAATGTGTGACATAAACCAAGATATTTTAGTTCAAAAGAATCTTAATATCCATCTTAGTATAATTTTTTTAAATTATAATCATTTATATGACATATCTGATGATTCCACAGTTGGATGTGGTATAAGTCACGGAAGTTGTTTTTTAACAATTTCAATTTCTTGGTTGGTGTAATCCAAAACATAAAGTCCATTATTTAAATATTACTTACAAAAAAAATTTATCTTTAAAAAAGAAGAAATATTTCTTCCCAAAATTGAAAATAAATGCATTCATATCAATTTTAGATATAGAAACAATGTTTTTGGTAATATATGAAACATAATAAAAACCATTTAAAACCAAGATCAATCCCATCAGAAACGTGAGGTAGTAGTCCCCAATAGTCATAAAAACAAGTTTGGCTTCATTGGATACTCATAAATCTACCTCCCCTAATTTATTCTTCTTGAATCTAATTGGTTCCTATATTCTAATACATATGATATAACCACATGCTATATCTAATACCCAATTTTTAGAAATAGATAAATTTTACTCAATAACAAATTAACCTAAATCCCCCCCCCCTTAATTATTTTACTAGGTGAAATTTTTCTTCCAGTGGACCTTATTTCAACATGTGAAACACACAACATCCTTCTCCATTTCTTTTCTAATGATCCTACACATTTGGGAAGGGAGTTGTTAAGAAACTTTTTTTAGATAACATCACATGGTCTTTAATTTTATTCATCATAAGGATGCAAGGATTTTCACACTTCATGTCCTTGTCAACTTGGCGATGTAAAGTGAGAATATATGGGAGATACTTCTAAATTTTTTTCATATTAAAATTAACAATAAAACAAGAGAATATCTAAGTTAGGAATTTAAGAATGAGATCAGTGCACAACTTATCAGGAATTTTAAACCCAAAAACCTATAGGTTCTCAATGTATCCAATGAGTTTGACTATATAAGGAAAATATGGTTCACTCTCCCCAATATTACTCAAAAAGAGATCATTGAATATCTCAAACTATTCCAATATATATCTCTCTTGATATAGACCATATAGATATTGTGGTATGATATAATCATCCAAGTCTTCATGTGACTTCAAGAGTTTCCTAGAAATATTTGAAATCATTAAACACTGAACATCGACAACATCAGTTATGTGTTTATTAGAGACATAAATCTATTCATTACTTTCCTCATTTTCTGGTGGATCGGGTAGTAAGGATTATATTATTTAATATTTCCTTCATGGAGAAACATAAACTGAAGGAATCTAAATCATTCCTCAAAGTTACTACTAGTAAAGGGATGGAATTTCTCTAATATTGATCACATTAATAATTTTGATGAAGAACTTTATATTATTCTATAATTATAATAGATCATATTAATAATACTTCACTCAAATGCAATTTATGTGAAACAGAATGAATTTAATTTTATAAAGTCTCCAACTAATTTATAAAGTCTTAATATCCCCTACCATTGAACTTAGAATGTCTAATTTCATAGACATTATAGTCGCAAGGATCCATATTCCCTTTTCATAACCCCAAGAAAGTTTGGTCAATAAAATTAAAGGTGTTTAGGTTGGTAGGACATTACCAACTATGGGATTTAAGCTCTTAGTCTATGTAGTGGACTACCCAATCTAGAAATCCTGACATAGATTTCCTCAAAACTTTCCTCCAAGTTATATCAAGTCTAGATAGGGTAACTTCTTGTGATGTAAGATGGTTAAGTAAACCCGTAACCATCATAAGAAATCCATGATAAAAGTAAGTGTCCCAATGAAGGTTGGTAAAACAATTTTTTCTATGGATTTCATTCCTTATTAAGTAATGGAAGGTCAATTATGACTTCATATTAAGGAGAGGGACTTTTGTTTATTATGAATAATTTTTTAATTTATTATCTTTTACATATCTTGTTAATATTAAGGGGATTTTACTTAAGTGATTAACCATGTTTTGATAAAAACATTTACACATAATCAATTTATTTATATTTCATCATTTTACGTTAGTCCATTTATTAATGTGACCTTAGCCTTACTTCCAAAAAATAAATAATGCATAAGGATTAAATAACTAAATGAACAGATCATGAGCATATCTAATGGTTGATTTATTGAGTAGATAATAAATCAGCCTATAAACTAGGGGGAAATCATTATACCAGTCTTGGCTTAAGTTATATCATTCCACTTATCAAACTATTAATAACTTTGGTTGAAATCATCTTGGTTCTGACTTAAATTGCATCCATGCATCTTGGGATACTCCTTTTATTAAATGTATTTATAACTCATACACATGTGAGGAGAACCAAAGGATTGGTTAAGGGGAATTACATATATATTCTTATACTCATAGGTCTAACATAATAAAGGATGGAGAGACAACACATAGGGCATCATATTAAATTTAATAATTAATAATTGAAAAACATGTAATATATTAAATTAAATAAAACCAATTCATACAAAGTTCTTGGTCAAGATCAAGAATTTTTATACACATTTATTGAATATGAAAAAGTTCATTGGTTTACATTGATTTATATTCATTCTTTATTATTAAGATAAATAATATTTCATTAATTAATTAATTAATTCCATTTTATCTTAATGGACATCCTAATTCTCTTAGAAATACCCATTATTAAGACATTCATGCTAAATAAATGGCATGAACAATAATTATAGATTATTATAAAAAATAAATTGAGAGTTTTGAATTCATTAAAACCATTATTTCATTGTAAAATACATCTAGTTCAAATCAATATAATAATTTTTTAATGCTGCAATTATTTATTTAAAGTAATTTTATTTTTTTCCTTTATTGAAAGACTAATTAGTGTCAACATACAAGTTATGCACCATGTACCTATATTATCATATACCCAGTATAAACTCACTTGTCTTTATAATGTACCTTGACCGAACTACATGGTATTTACTAACTAACTTCATGTCTTATAATGTGATTGTCATGCATCTGTGCAACCTTACAAATGAATGGGTGTGTTCTTCGAATGAGATACTACACAACATGTACTATCCTATTTTATTCCATGTATATCTCTTTCTTTGTGTCTTTATATCCTTCTAAATAACTTATAATGTATTTAAAACATGATAATTAATGAACTAAATATTGTGTATGTTATCTATACATCATGTGTTTCATTGATGTTCCAATATTTCAGTCTCATGCAGTGCAAAAAATTTTATTTTACCAAAGAGTTAGAACGAATTTTTTTATTAAACCATATAGACTAAATGATGTGTATTCCAGATACACACTCATTAATATGACATGAAATGTTCTAGATTTTCTCAATCTACACACGATGTGAAAAAAATCACTGTGTCTAGTTACTACTTGTAATTTCATGTATCCTGCAGTACGTCTTGGTGTACTGTACTAGGTTACATGACATGTACTCCTACTACACACTACGTAACCCAGTCTCACTGCCCAGAATCCTTAAAAACTCTTTATGGAATCTCCAATCATTCTTCATAATATATTGGTCTTCATAAATCAAGAATATTTAATGATGAAATTAAAATGTCAAAATCATGTTAATTAAACATCAGATTAAAGAATGAATATTTTGGAAAATAAAGAACAAACCATTATTTCACATATAGATCAACAATAAATAAATAACTATAAATTTAAACATGAATTCTATGATACCACTTGAATGTTCTAGGAAAAATGGAAGCTCCTAATGGGTGGATAACCATAAAGGTTTTTTAGAACTAATGGATCATTCACCAATTTGTCAAGATGTAAACTTCATGACCAATGAAATTTTTCCATCAAATATTCATATCGAAAAATATAAAAAACCAAATAGAATATTTTCACATCAAATTTATAATTAATTTATAATAGATCTAAATAATGTTACCTCATCATTGGAAATTTCTTTGATGAGGATGTTGATCATCCCAAAACCCCATTTAGGATTACCTTTATAATTCTTTTATGATCCAATTTTATAACCCCTCTACCAGTGATCCACATGTGATCATTTAATCTCTAAACAGTCACTGATGGAACAATTGATGCTATCATAGTGAATCTACAATCTTGTTCTATTGATCTTGATCACTTCTACTTTATTTGGTCTTGAAGTATACCCTCTTTTTATTCTCAATATTAAGAGGAGAGAAAGAGGAATCTATGAGGGAAGTCAATTATGCACAACAATTCTTAATTCTAGATTAACCCTATATAGTAGATATAATAGACTTTTATAGAGTTAGGTTTTAGGTTAAAAAATTATTTAATTTCACAAATGAACTTAAATGATATAATAAACCTTAACTTACCCCATGCTATATAATAATAATATTTTTTTTATGGTGTGATGTAACTGGTGAAATGATAAATATTATTTTATTGACATGTAAATTAATATTTATCACTGAATACGATCTTTGTATGATTTATTTCCTCCTCAACATTTATAGAATTCCTGAATAAATATTAATTAAATATTTATTTAAAAATAAATATTAAATCCACAGTTTGGTTTATAAATATTTATTAAATAATCAATAAATAAAATAAATATTCTTATTCAGAATATGAGAATTAAATATTTTTTATCAATAAAAGTTGAAAAATGTATTCATCAATCTTGAGAATAATATTTATTTCAATTATTAAATTTAAATATAATTTAATCAAGATCATTGGAAACACTTATTATGTGACCCTCAATGATTCTTCCTAGTTGGAATTAGACGGTCTTGCCTAAAATCTAAGATTATTGTCTATCAACGGGTCAAGACACCCAAGCGAAATAACATAATGTCATAATATTAAAAAAAAATGAATGATCGCCATGTAATATAATCCCTTTATCTCAATATCTCATCAAGTAGTTTTCACATTTTTGTCACCAACTGATATGTCTGATACAACATTCTTTTACTATATGAAATAAATATGTTGTTACACCATGCAAAAGGAATTTAATATAATGGTTCTATTCCAATCAATGGGTTGTGATATCAACTTCCATAAATATGGATGGGAGAAATCCTTCCTCTAGTTATCCATTAATAACATGTCATTCATGATTCACCTAATATAGTAGTAACACCCCAGAATGCTAAATGGGTAAAAGTATAAATGTTACTACCCATGTTAATGAGGTGAACATTTTTTTTTGGGATCCAACATGATTAAGACCCCACAGTAAGGATTTATTATCCTAGAGTAGTGATCAGGATGGGTGACCTCTTTGGAAGTTTCATGGGGTGTGTGTCAGGGAGGATAAAGTACACTAGAAATAGCATGGGTTGTCCTATGGGGAAATTAATTTGTCTGATGACCAGTTTGGGAATATGGGTGTTCCTTGAGGAGGGGACCACATACTTGCAGGAAAATTGGTGCCACCTAGTGGGTCAAACCCTGATGGTTATTTTAAGGTAGTGTGTTTGTGTTGTCAGTGGATCCCAGTTGTTACAGTGGTATCAAAGGGAGGTTCCTAGTTGAAAGATCAGTGGCATTACCTGGGTTGATATATGTAACATCCTGGACCCGATCAACCACCCGAACAGTGCTAAACGGGTCGAGTCTTACTATCTTAGGTGAACCTCCCTGAACACCAAAGGCATCCGACTATCTACAAGGGTCGTATAGGTATATTGGGGAGGCTATACCCTCTTAGAGGAAAATAATTGTACGGGTTCAAGAATAATATAAAATCAGAAGACATTGTAGACTCAAACCAGACCTACATATATGAAGAAAAATCAATAGTAATAAAAAATGGAAGCAATAAAATAAAGAACAGCAGTGAAATATAAACACAACAACATGTAGAAAAACTTTTAACAACTCCTAGAAAAGATAAATCATGCATCCATAGAAAGTTAATATTTAAAAGGGTGCCAACGGCTAAACAACAGTAGCTATAATAAACAAGTTAAGCATACTGGTATAGGAAATAAATAAAAAGAAGGTAAAATCTATATAAGAAAGACCTCAAGGTCCCTACTATCTTCATACGACAGCTAGAATAGTCCAGCTCTTGAAGATGGTCTCTTACCTGCACATAAATCCATAAAGTCTACAAGCATCATAAAGGGACCATGCAGGGTGTGAGACAAATCTCAGTAGGATACCACCCAACGGTGTGTACCTAATATAAGTTTTTATGCAGGCATGAATTTATAAGGAAACTAGTAAATAGTATGATACACAAACAAACACAAACTCCACTGGTGCTCAGTAGCCACCATGGAGTGTCACCTGCTTCAACCAACTCTTGAATCTCTGTCATGTAACCTGGCACCATGTACCCACTGACACCACGTGTCTCAAGTACCGATGACCCGAAGGCATGCCCAAGAAGTTGTAACTCTAAGGAACATTTATGTCTATCCTCAAATAAGTAAATAGAGGGACAACAATGTATTCCCTCAAACCACGGCGTGCCTCTGCCCCTAACCCGATAGCCTCAATGTTATCCCCTGAAGGATCCTCACCTTCCACATGGATTCCAACAGAAAGCACCCCCAAACCAATAATACCTAAACCAAAATTCATTTGGTCCTCCACCCAGATGAGTGGTCAAAACCACCTCATCGTAGATTCTCTCTGTGTGCACACTACTCAAAGTTCCGGGTGAGCAGTTAGCACTAAAATAAGTTCCCAAGCCACAACATCTCTGACACCAGATTCCCCTACGACCATGTCACTCAAGTCCGATGGCATCACCATCCATGTCACCTAGGTCGTGCCCAACCTGGCAGTCACAGTACGTCAAGATGACATCCATCACGCCCAATTCTGTGTTCAGAACCACCCAATGTTACCCAGGCCAAGCCCAACCTATGATCAACGTCACTCAACAATACCCAAGCCATGGCCAACCCAATCCAAAAGTTCCAGCATATGCACTATCAGACATCATATATATATATAATCAAAATAAATACTTTAAATAGGAAAAACAAAATAAGCAGTTGAATTGCACTAGCTATGTGTTGTCACATACCAGCACTAAGGTCTTAGAAGCCTCTAACAATTCATATCATCACTTAACAATTTGAACTCATCAGTTTAATAAAAAAATCCTTGGGAATACCTGACCTAAATTCCCCAATTAAGAAATGACACCTGACCTAGCCTCGCTCAAGAAAAATAGGTAAAAGGGAATATGCAAAGGCATCCCATAGGTCTAACAAACAATTTAATATACAATAGCATATAAAACATGGTCTCACTCAAAATACCCAAATATGCACTAATGGTCGTGTCACCCAAAAGTCTGAGAAAACATGAAAGAAGGTATTCACCACCTAACTGAGACTCATAAATTTAGGCATGTCTGATATCGAGCTCCAATTTAAAGAAGATCTATGTAGATCTATGTTTCCTTCAAATCCTAGAAACTCTTCTCGGATTGAATTTTCGGTGTGTGGGGAAAGGAAACTGGAATGTAGAAGGGTGTGATGGTTTAGTCTTCCTGATACGATCCTACAACCACTGACAGACTGAAGAACATACATCAAATGATTATTGAAGGGTAGGAAACGTTCTTCATAATATCAGAACGGATCAGATTCGAAGTTGGGGAAGAAGAAGGTGTTTTCTAAAATAAGATGTGATGCTCTTTAATTTAAGAGAATAAAAATAAAAATACATGGTGTGTATAAAGCACTACACGCCTAGTAGTATCCTTGTCTTTTCTCTGACATAATAGTAGGTAGCCACACATCTTGGATGCACCACATATGTCGACACACGATAAGGACTCAGCTGGTATACGGAAGGAAAAATAAACGGCATGTCAAGAAACACTACATGCCATGTAGTAGGAAATTCTTAAACGGTCATCACAAGGAATGTACTCGGGGAGAACGTGTCTAGTACATGCCAAGTCCATATATGGAATATACTTTGGTGTACACTGTGTGTAATCTGAAAATTTCTAGAACTCCCATATTTTCACAGTTTTCTCATAAAAAAGTCAAAAAATCAATCAGGGTTGGGATTTTGACCCATTCCAAAATCCCAGGATCTTATAATCTCTCCACCATAATATATCTCTTCCCTGATATGTCAAACGAAACCCGAAGATGGCACCAAACATACCACCCCGATCAAAGTAACCCGGGATACCCCGATCTCAAAGGTTCTAGCTAAATTCCTCATAGGGATCCCCACCTTAGGAATTTCCTAACATAGTCTCAACACTACAAAACTCAAAAATGAAAAGGTTCACTAACCTGTTTTCGGACTCATAGTCCTCTCGTGATGCATCGTCACCCCTGCGCCTCATTGGTTCTAACATGTCATTTACAACACCCCAAATGTATCATGCACCGTATTGGTGTTTTCCTCCACTGGGTCCTACATCCCATGGATGCTCAAAATGTACCTGGTGCCTAGAACCACAATTAACCCATATCCTCGATGCCTCGTTTCCCTCAACACATCAAGTAACCCAAATCCTCAATGTGTGATGCCCACAACACCTCAACTAACCCGCATCATCGATTCCTGTGATGCTACACATCTCATACATATATATATATATATATATAAATATATAACGCACCCAATATGGAGCCTATCCCACTGGAAAATATCCGTTCAATCCACATAAATCTTGTGCACTCCATTCACTCAAATTGGACATGCCCCAATAGGCTATTCCAAAACATGTAAAAACAAAATAGATCACAGACACACCCTCAGTGTACCTCTAACTATCATCATCTCACCAACCTGCTCTGCCCTGGGAAACTCCACGGCGTGCACCTGACCTAAAGTATGACTTTCTGATGCCTGACTTACCTGCAGTGCTGCTCCAGTAACCAGCCACTAACCTCACAATAAAGTCCCACTATCTCTATAATGTCCTCCACGTGAATCTGAACCTCAGTTACTGTCACCTGGTACCGAACCAGAACCAAATCCAGATGTCACTGTCTGTCCTGGTCCCTGTCTTCCAGCTGTCTGAGAAGGATTCCTGTAGAACCTCTCCAGATAACCAACCTATCCACATTCTCGACACTCTTTTGGAGGCCTATCTCACTAAGTCCGAACATTTCATGGCTTCCCACACTAAAAGAAAACCACTGAAGAACTGCTATGATGTTGTCTAGATGAGTCATTGTCCTGACCGCCCTACTAGAACTCTTCCTGTCTTTGTTTTCTTCTATCTAAACCATCCCCAGAAGTCGGATTATCCCTCTATTTTTCCTCTACTATGAGTTCGTGATTAACTACCTCTTAGAAAGAACCATGCTTGATGATATTTACCTGGATCCAAATGGAGTATCGTAATCCATCCTCAAAGCGCCTCACCCTTGTCGAGTCATCACTTACCGTACCCGGTGCAAAGCGAGGCAGCTCAATGAAAGTAGTTTCATAGCCCATGATTGACATGTCTCCCTACTGAAGGCGTAAGAACACTTGATCTCCCTCTGCCCTCAGTTTCTCTGGGTAAAAGTGCTTGAAGAACCTTTCCTCGAAGTCTTTCCAAGCCAGTCCTTCGTGTATGTGATCCTAAACCTGCGCATCCCACAAACGCTTTTCCAGTCCTCGCAGTATGTACATCACCAGCTTGAACCTCCATCCTGTAGGTTTCTCGAGCTACTCGAAGATCATATGCATGCTCTCTATATAGTTCACAGCTTCCTGTGGACCAAACTCGCCCTGAAAAAGAGGTGGGTGCTGCGACTCGAACTCCTGTATCAGATTTGACATAGATTTCTCTGCACCCTGTATGCCTCCATTGATTCCCTACAAGACACATACCCAGATAGTTTGGAACTGCTCGTCGAGCCACGAACTGAATGCTACCAAACCCGACAAATGCCCTGCCTGTAATGGATCATGAACCTGATCATGTCCCTGAGCCTGTACATGTGGCTCCTGCTCTACCTTCACCAGATCCGAAACCTGATCCTCCACTTGTGGCATTGTACCATCTCCAACCTGATGATCCGTCAAAGTCATCTTAAAATGAACCCGTTGAATACCAAAAATGGTTAGAAAACCCATATATATATATATATATAATATTCACGCATATTGGAAAAGTAGTAAAAGACAGCACATAATTACTACCCTTACTCTCCCCCACCACAACCCATACGCACGCCATCCTGACCTCATGGAATCCTTACCTACCCCTCAGTAGAACCAAGTATCAGAAGTGCCTTGGGCCATGCCCGTCCTAACAACCAATGTTGCCTCAAACTGACGACTGAGTTTCCCAATCCTGACAGTCAAAGTACCTCAAACCGATGTCTAGGACACCCAATCCTGGCGATCAAAATCACCTAAACCACAGTACATGCCTTCTCATACAAGATAAAGGCCCAAAATCTCCTGCCCAAATCATTTCACAATATAAAATAATCATGGAATAGTAAATTGCAACAAACTTGAAATTTTATCAATAATTTTACCTTTTCACTTTTCAAAGCATACAAAGCATGTCCATTGATATTATTCACATGGAATTATCACTTCACAAAGCATATGTGCAATTATAAAATTGAAATACCCTAAAAACATGTCTATCATAAGCCAAAAAAATAACACCTTTCCATGCCAGGACAAGGTCCAATTATCCCTTACCGCATCGGGTCAAGGGTTACAAATCACAATCAATAACATCACACACCAAGTGAGCCACTGAAGGCATGCCCAAGAAGTAGTAACTCAGAAGAACAATGTTGTATATCCTCAAATAAGTAACCAGAGGGACATTTATACCTTCCCTAAATAAAGTAACTGGAGGTACAATGATGTGTTCTCTAAAATCAGTAACTGGAGGGACAATGATTTCTTCCCTCAAACCATGGTGAGCCTCTGTCACCAACCAGATAGCCTCAAAACTATCCCATGAAGGCTCCTCACCTTCCATGTGGCTTCCTACAGAAATCACCCCTAAACCAATAGTACCTAAACTGCAACTAATGGGGTCCTATACCCACACAATTAGTCAAAACCACATCATCAAATAGTCTCTCTGTGTGCACACTACTCAAAGTTTTAGGTGAGCGGTTAGAACCAAAATAAGTTCCCAAGCCACAACATCTCAGAAACCACGTGCCCCTGCGATGATGTCACTCAAGTCTGATGGCCTCGCCATCCATGTAACCCAAGCCATGCCCAACCTCACAGTCAAACTACCTCAAGCCAATGTCCATGACGCCCAATCCCATGTTCAGAACCACCCAATGTAATCGAGGCCAATCCAAACATGTGATCAACATCACTCAAAAATACGCAAGCCATGCCAGCACGACCCGAAGGTTCCAACATAAGAAATATCACACATCACATAAATATAATCAATAGAAATAATTTAAACTGAAAAAAAAAACTAAACTGTTTAATTTCACTAGAAATGTGTTGTCCCATACCATCACCAAGGTCTTGGAAGCTTCTAACAATTCATATCATCACTTAATAAATTGAAATAAACAATTTAATCAAAGTAATTCATTTGGAATACCCGAAAAAATGCCCTAATTGAGAAACGACCCCTTTCCCATCCTCGCTCAGGAAAAATAGATAAAAGGGAATACCCAAAGGCATCCCAAAGGTTTAATAAGCAATTTAATATGAAAAAGAAAATAAAACAGGGTCTCCCTCAAAATACCCAAATACACACCAAAGGTCGCATCACCCAAAAGTCTGTGAAAAAAGAAAAAAGTTATGCACCACCTACCCGAGACTCGTAGATTTAGGAAAGTCCAATATCAATATCTAATTCAAATATGATCTTCATATGTCTATGTTTCCATCAAATCTCAAAAACTATACTCAGATCGAATTTGTGGTGTGTGAAGCAAGAAAATTAGAATTTAAAAGGGTGTGCTGTTTTAACATTCCTGACGTGATCCTGCAACCATCTATGGATTGGAGAATAGATGTCAGATGATGATTCTAGGTTAGGGAACATTCTTTGGAATTTCGAAACAGACCTGTTTCAATGTTGGGGAAGAAGAAGGTGTTTTTTGGAATAAGATGCGACACTCTTTCATTTAAGAAAATAAAAATAAAAAAACAATGTGTATAAAGGATTTCACATTGTCTAGAAGCCTTTTCGTACTTCGACTTAAGTGGAGGTAGCCACATGGATTGGACGCACCACACAGGTCGACACATGGATAGGACTCAACCAATATGCGGAAGGGAAAATACACGATGTGTCAAGAGACACTACACGCCGTGTAGTAGGAGATTCTTACATGGTCATCACATGGAATGTACTTAGAGAGCACATGGATTGTACATTCCTAGCCCATACACGGCATGTACTTTGGAGTACACGGCGTGTAATTTGGAAATTTCCAGAACTCTCAGATTTTCCCAATTTTCTAAAAAACAAGTCAAAAATTCAAACAAGGTCCGGATTTTGACCCGTTCCAATAACCCAGGTTCTTATAAGATTGAGGGTCCACAACAAGGAAATTTTTCTCTAAAGGTGGGTTAATATAACCCCTGATAATGTTAAATGGTCAAAAGGCTAAATATTACTACTCATGCCAATAAGGTGTACCTTTACTTTTAGGAGCCTACTTGATTAAAACTCCACAGTTAAGAATGATTGGTATGGAGTAGTGATCATGATGGTTGACCTCCTGAGATGTTTTACATAGTGTGTATGAGTGAGGAAAAAGAACACAGAAAGAATATGTATTAATATTTGGGGATGATCACTAGTATGATGAACCATTCGGCCACGTGGGTGTGCCCCCAAGAATGGACCACATGTCTATAAGGAAATGGGTAGCACCTAGCGAGCCAGGACCCAATGGCCATGTTAAGACGAGGTGTATGTGCTGTCAGCAGGGTGCAGTGTTGTAATACCCTACATACCATGAACCTATAAAAATAAATATTTTGATTAGTAAATTTATGTATGTGATTCATAACATGAATTGATGATAAATTATGAGTACAAATACACACTCTCATAGATTTGAATATTCGATGGCACATAAACATATAGAATTCCTACTTGTGAGTTTGTTCTTATAACCTCCCATCTTGGAGTTTACCAAGTGTGATCTTCATAAGAAGAAGTATCATCTGCTTATGGGTACTTTCACCTCGAAGTCAAAAACAAATTCCCCATCATTAAATGTTATTCGATCATATACTTTCATTGAAGAATATCATTATAGAATTTTAATGTTGTCATTATAGTAGGTAACTATTATGGCCTTATCAATGCGACAGATACACTAGGAAATTATTACATCAATGTTATATAGAATAATTAATAATATATAATAGGATATTTTGTTAATATTCAAATATTTGAATATTAATGTAATCAAAGTGCAAATATTTGGTTCTAGAACACCAAATCAAACAGATATATCTAGTCCATAGGACATATTTTTAATAATATCACCATGACATTTGTAGGCTCTCGTTATAGATGAGAACTATTACAAACAATTGATATAACAAATATTCTAGGTACATTATTCCATAATGTATGAAAAAATATATTTAATATGTGATAAGAATATGAAATGTATAAATATATGATCCAAGAATCAAAAGTAAAAAATCATTTGGTTATAGGGCACCAACACCAATAGTACTTATTCAAAATAAGGAATATTTTTTCAAATTAGGCTATGAAAATCTTATTTTTGAAAAATTGAATAGAATTGGATTACCTCATGTTTTAGATAATGTTATTTGAAATTTAAAACATGATTTATAAATTTATTAGTTAATGAGTGAAATTTCCATTATCAATATTATTTTATCCATGTAAAAGAAAATTTTTCATAAAAAAATTACTTTTAAAACCTAAAAATAAATTTTCAAATTTGGAAGTTGATTTATAGGTTTTGGAAATTTATTTTATAATTTCAAAATACATTAATTTAATAAATATATATATTTTAACTCGTGAAAGAATTTATATTATTTATTAAAATATTTTTTATATCCAATTTAAGTCATAATACACTCCATATACACATACCACATTTTATTATTTACCAAAAAAATTAACTATCTCAAAAATTTCCAAAAAAACATCATTAAAAATTTTCGATGAGAAAATTTTAAATTTTATTTCATTTTCATGAAAATAATTTTTATATGTGAAAATTTTAATTATTAAATAAAAAATATTATTATATTTTAAAATCATGAAATTAGATCCAAAATTTAGTAAATACATTTTAATAAATATTTATTATTATAAGAAATATATATGAAATTACATTCTCACTCATTTATTAATACACATTATTTATATTTATTAAATATATTATTTCCATATGATATTATGTACTTTACCAAACATTATATGTTATACATAACTGTTACATTACTATAAAAACGATCAGGTTATTATTAAAATAGTTAATTCACCCTTTCTTATGTTTATATTAATCATTATAATTATACTTCATTATAACATCAAAAATCATTTGTATCATTATATTATTTTCTATAAAATTTCCAATCCACTTATTATTTTCATTATAATAAAAATATATTTTTTTCCTATTATTATTTTCATAATATAATCCCTTGGAGTTCAATATTATGGTATTTCCATATATTATTATTTGTTATAGTTATATTTCTTCTTGTTATAATGAAGGTAACCATGTAGTTTTTATTGTACTATTATGATAAATAAAAAGAACTTGTATTGTGAAGTTAAAATTATAATTAAATGTGTATTTACTTTTTTAATATATTAAGTCATGCAATGATTTTTGATTAATTTTAATAGAAATTATGATCATAAATACATAGAGGGGTGTAAGGATCAAAATAATGTAGATATTTTGCGAGGAATTATTCAAGATTGGGAAATCCACCATACAAAGTTTTCTTTAGTCATAATGTTGTTACATGAATATACAAAGTCATTATCCATTCCCTAACTCTAAATATGATGGAGTTAATGTTAAACCAACCAAAACGGTTTCATATTTCACTATATTTAGAGTTTCATTGTAATAATAGTGAGCTAATATATTTTGATATAATTGGTTCTCATGGATAAATAAATATAATAAAAATCCATGTAATTAGGTGTAAATTATAGTGAATTTTAGTGGCATGACTGTGATTCATTCTTACTCCTTTATACATATTATCTAAATTGGGGGTGAACCAAGTAAATTCAAGTATGAATTATCATTAATTTTTAATATTATATTAAGTGAGTGATTTTGATAAATCTATTTCATCTTACTAATTATGCATGGAAGATCCAAAAATGGATGAAACATGAAAAACAAATTAATCTAATACCCTAATAGACATCCATTTTTAATGATATCAAACCACACTAAAATCAATGTATAAATGAAACAAAAACACTTTTAATATATAAAATAATCTCAAATATCCAAAAACTGAAATAATAAAAATATTCTACATTATTAAAAAATCTATAATTCTAAAATCATTCTAAAATTTAAAACCACCAATTAATATTACACTCATTTTAGTAGTGTATTCATGAGAAAATTTGAGAGGTAGTCCCTGATTAATTATATTTAAAACTATAATATTTTTTTTAATGTGTTCTTTATGCTTATGAAACTTTTCTCTATAATCAATAACACATTAAAAATTATAATACCAATATATAAGGTTATATAACCTACCATGAATATATCAAATAATAAATTTTCTATTTAATTCCATTATAATTTATATTATAAAATTTTTATGAAGTGATTATCATATTTTTAAATTTTATTTAGTAAATACTTTTATTTAATAAACAATAACTAGACTGATGAACCATTACTTTATATGAAATATTGTTCCATGATATAAATTTCATTAAGTATTAAATCTATATTTTTTTATTATCCCTTAGATATTTAAATTGAAAATATTTATATTTAATTAATCGATAGTTTAGTGTAAAAAATCTTATCCAAGGTTCATCTAATTATTTACCCCAAATTTCATACTCAAAGAACCTAATATTATTTGGTCGTCTTAAATAAGTATAACTCAAAGATTATAATCGGACAAGTTCACCATATCCTATTTGGTTCACTCATACTTAGCATACTTTATACATGGTAATCACTAGGAATCCAGATTTTACAAGACCTACATTCTTGGATGATTTTTGGTATTTACATGTGTTATATTTGGAATGAATCTTACCCTTGGTATTTTAGTGGTTATTTTTAAATATCTCACTATTTTCTATATACATATCATGTACTCCCTATGTTTCTACAAGATTATAATGATTTAATTTTTACATCTTATCCAATTAACCAAATTAAAAATTTTTGTATTATTAATGTATAAATGTTATATGAGTAAAAAAATTTATAATGAATCTATAATGAAAATTTGATATAATTTTCAATGAATATTCATATTCGTCATATGTATATGGTAAATAAATAACTTTCAAGTAATATATTAAAATTATTTAAAAGTAAATTCATACTCAATAGTATATATGGTGTGATAACTATCCAACACCACCTTTTAGAATAAAGACATATCCCCCATTCCAGTGGAAGTCTAACCTAGTGTCCCACAACCCATATATTATTACTTAAGAGGAATAATAATTTTAATATAATTTTAAATAAAACAATATATATATACTGTTATAATAAATCCTCATTTTGGATTTATGTGGAATAAATCAATAATTTTGGTTGGTCTTAAGTTAAATCATACACTATACCTTGCATAAAATCCTTAGATTAATAAAACAAGATTTATAAGAAGTAATTTAAACATTTTAAATTAAAGTATACAAATATTTATACTATAAAAATTCATATACATGAATATTTAAATAGAGATTTAAAAAAATTATTAGTTTAGAAAAAATTATTAAATATTTATCTTGGGTACATTTCATATTAGTAATGTAAAACAGTTACATTATTTAAATATAATATGTATAATTTATTTTTATTTGGATGTTGATTTCATTCAATGATAAAAACATTTCTATAGTTTAAGTAAATTTTAAAAAATAAGGAATTGATATAAACATTTTGTATAATAAAACATATGAAACATTCATAAAAACCAATAATAAAATTTTAAATTTTCCTTACTTTATAACTTACAAACATTTTATAAATTATTAATTCAATTCTAAAATAATTTTTTGAAATAAATATGACATAGAAAACGATATCTCAATATCATTTTTAATGTTATAAACAATACTCTATCACAAACTATGACCCAATGATATCATATATCATCTCCCCATCTACCATGGATAGTTATATCTTCATATCACATCCTGTGACATATGAAATTCTAGTAATTTCTACACATCCATGCTGTTTTTTTGTCACTTTTTCAATTATTGGATGACCAAAAAACTATATGTCTTCCAATAATAAAAAAACCATTAGTTTGAACTACATCTCTACCAAAGATATCTATATATTAGTGTTGTGATAAAATGCACTATTTTAGAGAATGAGACCCACACATATCACAATAATAGATATCTAATATCATAATCTATGGTACCATGGTAAATAAACTAGATTAGACCAAGTTAAATTATAGGAAATTATGTCCATATAAATCTTCATGCAATATCTATTGTTCACTGAAAATTTAAAAAATTCCATAATTTCAAGTATTTTGTAATCCCTATTTGAAGATATCACTGATATAAATTACACATTTAATGACATCAAAAATTTATTAATGTATTGATAAATTAAAAATAATTAACAATATATCTTTTAGAAATAAAGAATAACATATGAAGGACATAAAATATGAAAGTTTTTTTGTCTAGTGATCTTTATCTTATTTCATTAATGATGTCACTTAACAACAACTGAAGGGTTTGTTCCACTAAAGGTAAAATAAATATTATAAAATATCCCAAAAACATTATAAATATCTTCTTTGACTTCCAAATTTATACCGTTATCCCCTCACATAATGAATAAATAAGGATATAAATATTACCAATAATTTTATCTCACACTAATTTCCATCCAAATAAATAAATGAACTATGTTATAGTAGTCTAGACCTTAATAACATGTTACTTTATGGATTTAAGGATTTGGAGATGATGGGAGGATTTTAGGGGGAGAAGAGTCCTATTAGAGCTGAACTTTTATCTGGGATTAGTAGGTCTTGGTGTGGTCGTTTAGGTCAGAATGTGAATGGGTACCTCCGCACATGAAATATTTTGGGAATTTTTGAGGTTTTAAGATGGTGTGATTTGATGTGTGAACTCTATATGATGTGGTTAAAACACCTAGATCCTAGATTTCATTGGTTATATTTTAATATTCATTATGATATGGTGTATAGGTCACAACAAAAACCTTTATTGATGGTATCAAATATAGAAGCTTGATCGGGCTTTGAATGGGTAATATTTGGGTGATTGTAGTGTGAATTTTGAATCTTTTTTTGGATATTAACCAGTCATGGAGTGAATATAATTCATCACTCCATATTTCATTATTTTGGGAAAATAATTATTTAATGATTATTTATCATGCCATAACCTAATTTTTTCCATCATTGGTATAAGTTAACACCCCCTTTGGTTTGTCCCTATTTTCCATTGATTTATCTCAAACCATCGATGATATGAGGAGTGTTTTTAGATTATCTTGACCACCCATTTTATGAACTTTGATATTTTTCTTCATGGGATCAAGTATTATTCTATTCAAGATGATTTTCCCTCTTTTTTGATACTTATTATTTGTTTAGGAAATGTTGTGGATATGGAAATCTTTGGCCCATGTGATGTTATGGAAAGATATTGATGGGGGCTGTGGTGTTTCAGTTTATTTGGAGTGTTCTAGGGGTGGTTTATTATATTTATCATCTCTTACTTTCTTCATCGTTATTCAAAAATTTATAAATCTACTATTGATGTAGGGGATTTAAGAAATCTCCCTTATTTTGAGTAAATTATGCGTTAATGTCACGAACCTTCTTCTGAGGCCCATTTCGGGACTCCCCCCAACCCCGCCTTCCATAGGCCATGGGTTGGTTCCTAGCACCATAAAGGCATATCCCTAAAACAAAAAGGCATTTCCTTTGAACCTACAGACACACAGACCAAGAACTCGACAATATGGAAATCACATAGTAAACTATAGTAGTAAATGTGTGTACTAAAAGTAAAGGGTCCAGAATACAAGACCAACTGAAATATACAACTAAAACAGAAAACATATCCTAAGATCATCCACCAATGATCCTACTTGAGGGGTAGGTAAAACTTGTTTCCAAATCTCTCCACGTCAACCAATCACCTCCACGTACCACCTGGTCCTCGCTCCTATAGTATTAGCCAAGCTGCTCATTGTCTGCACAAGACACAACAAGGTGCGGTCAAATCCCATGCATGGGTGCATATAACAATACCCAGTAGGGACCCTGAGACCCCTGACTCTCTCTCAGAATTCCACAAAGAAAAACCACATATCATGATCTCAATCATATAGCACAAAGCAAAAGACTCATCTCAAACCAGGTATAAAAATCATAGTTCTGTAATAAATATGATTAGTCTTAATCTATATCATTTTATTCCATTAGGAAGTTTCCACAACTATACCATGAACAAGTTGTTCCATTTTCGTTCCACATGGGGTCGTATGTTTCTGATCCATGATGGACCACTCTAAGGCTGGTCCTCATCGAGTCACGCATTGTTGATCCACACATGGTCACTAAAATGATGATCCACATAGGGTCTCTATGATGCTGATCCACATAGGGTCTCTAGAATTTTGATCCACACAGGGTCTCAATGATTTTGATCCACACAGGTTCGCTATGATGTTGATCCACACAGGGTCACTCTTCAATTGACATCCAGTCACAGGATTCCCCACACCCGGTGCGCTTGAGCTCTATAGTATCTGCTCCTCAAGATATCCTTCGTGCGTCAACTACCACAAAAATTCCAAAAAGTAATAACCTAAAGTACCATCATGTCTTAAGGTCTCCAACGTGACATACAATGCATCAATTGGACATCCGGTCTATGAGTTATAGGCATTTTAGTGCCGACGGCTCGGTTGGATTCACATTCGATCCTATCTGACCATACTACAACTTTCTCCAAAACTCAGGTGGAGTATCTAAAAAGGACCATCTCATTACAAGGATTCAATCTCCGTAGAAAGTTGGTCAAACGTATGTCTAGTTTGTGAGATACGACCTTTTAAGCATATCTGGTCCAAAAATGGCCTGGGTTTGGTCCGACCTGGCCGGACCGACCCGACCCGACCTGAACTCGACCCCAACCAGGGAAAATCCGACCTAGACCACTTACTTTCAGATGTACTTGCACACGCCTTTGTTTTAGTGGTTTACTTTTCCCCCCTTTCGGTGTGTTGGGATGTGGTTGGGCATGTGTGTGCATTCATGTATTCCGGAAAATGTCTCCCAATTGTAGGTTGATGCCTTCGAGACTAGTCTCCATCCCCTGGACTTCAGGAGGTGGGATCGGGGTAGTCTCGACACATGCCATGACTACCCCAGACCGGCCTTCCATAGGCCAGGAGATGGAAACTAGCACTATCAAGAAATTTCCCTCAAATGGGAAGGCATTGCCTCAAAACCTAAACACACACAGACAGGGTACACTATGCACAAGTAAAACACAACAGAATAAGAAAGGTGGAACCAAAACTAAAAACCACCACATAGTGTATAAGTATGTACTGAAGTAAAGGGTCCAAAATATAGGTCCAATTGAAATGGAAATATAGCATTGGAATGGGGTTTTCCTTGGTCCATGAAAAAAAGGAAACTTAGGCAGCACATGATAAAATCATGCATAAGAGGATGTAGCTAATCACTCTTGAGTCGGAAAGCCATACCCTTGTGGTAGTAGGTGTTTTGAGTTTTGAGTTCCCAAAAGTAGTGGCAGAGTTCTGGAACATCCTTTCAAAATATGTTTCTAGGATTCCATCCACAAAGGAAGAGGGACTTCTACATTGGCTTGTACCCAAGGATGGCACCAATTTCTACAACTACATATCATATGGCTTCTGTGGAGCTCTGGGAGATGAGAGTATAGTCAGGAGATTATATTATTGTCTACTCCGATCACAAGAGTCTCAGGTATATATTCTCATAGAAGGACCTGATACTGAGATAGTTGTGATAGCTGGAGTTCCTCTAGGACAATGAATTTGAGATAGTCTATACTCTTGGGAAGGGAAACGTGGTGGCATACACTCTTAGTAGGAGTTCAGGTTTATAGTTACTGAGTGTAGAAACATAGTAGCTAGATGTGATGCAAATATCCTTCATGGATGATGATGAATCAGCTTACCTTCAGTCAATGATTGTCACTCCCCAACTCTTATAGGGAGTCAGTGAGGCACAGTTTGTGGATGTAGACTGTGAGGCTCGACATGCTTAGTTATCCTCAGGATAAGATCCTAATGTATTTTTGACAGGTGGGGAGCACGACATATTTTTTAGAGGACACATTGTAGTACCAGTGATGTTACGGGAGGAGGTGTTGAGGGAATTCCATACACCCCCTTTAGTGGTACGTCCTGTTGTGGCAAAGATTTACCAGGACCACCGACGTCAGTATTGGTGGCTAGAAGACAGAGATCCTTGGATTTTTGAAAGGGAGACCATGATTTTCTTTGGGTCTCACCCCAACGGGGGTTGAGGAGATTTTTCCGGGTTGGCAAGATATCTCTGAGGATCACTGGATCTTCCCAAGTCCTGAACAGAGTTTGCGAGGTAGAGTACCACCTAGCTCTTCCCCCACAAATGCACCGAGTGCATGATGTTTTCCACGTGTTGCAGCTGAGTACGTAGGTGCCTGATCCATCACACATCATTTACAGGAGGCATTCCTTCATGTAAAATCTATCCCTATGGTGCAAGTTTGATGTCAGTATGGGAACCTCTAGAAGATCACATGAGAGCGGGAGGCTCATATTTGTGATCAGTGCCTTCATTTGTTTCATTTTCTTTTTTTTGACTTTCAGGGACAGAAATCCCTTATGTGGGGAGAATGTAATATCCCATAAATTCTGTATAAATTTATTTTTTTATTATATGGAATTATTATGGACTTCAAAAATTAACGTCACGTGATTCTGAGGCCCTGATTACCTAGAATGATCCGTCAAAAAATGTTAATCTTTAAATAGCATGTGTGAGTGTTTTTCCTGAAAAAGTGGTATCAGAGGGTGGTGGGTCCTACCACATGGATTGGGAGTCTATGTTTTCAATGGATCAATGGTATTAAGTTTCTTGAGTTTGGATTTCAATCTAGGGAGTCTAGTGTTGGTGTGGCGTCTGACGTATCCGTACACCAAGACCTTGAATTCTATTTTCGGCTCAATACATGAAAACATTGGTTGCATAAGTGTAGTTGGGTGAATAGTCTATAGTCAATTCAAATCACCAGAGTCTCGGGTATATCTTCTCACAAAATGATTGAACCAGAGATAGAGACGATGGATAGAGATCCTCCAGGATTATGACTTTGACATAATCTACACTCCTAGGAAGGGGAACATAGTAGCAGATACCCTCAACGGGAGATCTCATCTATAGTTATTGACTGAGGTGACAGAGTAGCTAGACACACTATAGTTATCCATTGTGGATAGTGATGGATCATTTTACCTCTAGTCTATAATAGTTACTCCCCCACTCCTTTAGTGATTCATGGAGGCATAACTTGGGGATGTAGACTGCGAGGAGCAATGTGCTCATATATCCTCAGGATAGGCTCTTGATGTATTTTCTAAAGGTGGATATCACATCATCCTCTTCAGAGGAAGCACTACGGTACCCGTGATGTTGTGGGAGGAGGTGTTGAGGGAGTTTCATACATTCCCTCTGGTAGTACATCCTGGTGTGGAGAAGAATTATTAGGACCTTCGGCGTCAGTACTGGTGGCCAGAGATGAAGAAAGTAGTGGCATAGTTTGTATCATGATGCCTCACTTGTCGGCAAGTTAAGGCTGAGTATCAGGTACCAGCAGACCATTCATACACTCGAGGAAATTCTTTCTTCTTGTTTCCTTGATTTTTTCCACAGTTGGGAGGACCAAATACCCCAGGTGGAGTTCTCTTACAACAATAGTTATCACTCCACCATCAGCATGGCTCCGTTTGAGGTCCTTTACGTGCGACCATGAAGATCACCTCTATGCTGGATAGGCCCATGGGATTCATCACTTATGGGTCCAAAGTTGTTATGGGCTACCATTGAGAAGGTACAGATCATCTAGGAGAGGATGAAGATTGCACAGATCCAGAAGAAGTCTTATGCTGATAGCATACATAGACCCTTGGAGTTTGATGAGTGAGACTATCTCTACCTATAGGTATCACACTGAAGAGGATTGAAGAGGTTTGTTTGGGGCGTCAATCTATCTCTGAGGTTCATTGGACCTTTCCAAATCCTCAATAGAGTAGGCGAGGTGGCATACCGTCTTTATCTTCCCCCACAGATGCTCCAGGTGCATAATGTTTTCCATGTGTCATATCTGGAAAGGTACGTGCATAATCCATCGCACGATATCGACTGGGGCGAGCGGGAAATCGATGATGGGGTGAATTTTGAGGCGTTCCTGGTGAAGATAGAGGATCAACAAGAGCGGGTCCTATGTGGGCATTTTATTACTCTCATGCGATTTCGTTGGGAGCATGGGAACCTCTATGAGAGCACATGGGAGCAGGAGGCCCAGATACGTGCTCAGTACCCCCAATTGTTCCCCTAGTTTTGTTTTAACTTTTGGGGATGAAAATCCGTAAGGTGGGTAGAATGTAAAGAACCTGAAATTCTATATAATGTTTTTAATTATTTATGATTTTTATGATTCCACAAAATTTGATGGCGCTTGATTCTGAGGCCCAGTGTTCCTAGAATGTAATTTTGAACTTTTTTTAAGGTACATTCAGAAAACGTGTGGGTGGATTTTTCTATCTTTTGAATAGATGCATGATTTAAAAATGAGAGGGCACTATTGAATCTGGAGCTCTGAGACTCATTTAAGGGACGATTAACTTTGACCATAGTAGGTTGGGTGAAAACGTTTTTTTATGGATTTTTGGAGAATAATAAAATAACATAAAAATGTTATTTTAATTTTTCTACCAACTTTTGAGTGGTAGTGGTGGGACCACTGGTTTGTCAAGCCATTTAATGGATTGACTCTTCTGTTTCATAACCACACTGTTGAGATATTAATAGGTTCAATCATTAATGAACCTCATTAATCTTATGTTTCATTAATCACCATTCCGCTCAATTTAAATGAGGCTTAGGCTTGGGTTTTTTACATGGAAGTGAGGAACCTCTAGCGAAGTACCATGGAATATTCCACCCACAATTTTATACAAATCGTAGATCAACTCATTTTAGTTGATCCATGATAATATTTTTTTCATGAATGTGGAATTTAATCAATGGATTACTTGAATTTAATAACAAACCCTACCTCAGAATCAAAGGATACATTGTGGTTGTGGAAGAAGAATTCATGCTTGATGAAGCCGCTGGCGTTCGTCGATCCTGGACCGATTCCTCCAACCTTTTTGCCTAAGCCTCTGTTACTCATTAGTGAAATATGTTGTGGTACTTTTCCAGATTTTCCTCACTTCTGTGTCAAAAACCCAAGCATAAGCCTCATTTAAATGGAGGGGAATGGTGATTAATGAAATGAATGATTAATGTGGTTCATTAATAAATGAACCTCTTAATCTCTCAATAGTGTGGTTATAAAAAAGAAGAGTAAAGCCATTAAAAGTCTTATCAACCCAGGGGTCCCATCACTGCTTTTCAATAGTTGGTAGAAAAATTAAAATAATATTTTTATGGTATTCTATTATTCTCCAAAAGCCATAAAACTATCTTTTTCACCCGACCTACTAAGGCCAACTTTAAGCCTCCCTTAAGTGAATCTCGATGTTATGGATTCAATGGTGACCTCAGATTTTTAATCCAAGAACCAGGTAAAAAGATAGAAAATTTTTCCCATACATTTACTGAATGTACCTTAAAAAGGAGTTCAAAATTCATTTCTAGGAACACCGGGCCTCAGAACTAAGCACCGTTAATTTTCCAAGACTCGTAATAATCCCAAATTATTTAAAAAACATTAATATGGAATTTCCGGGTCTTTAAAGTTAACATGATTTTTTATGTTTGCGTGAGCTGTATGGATTAACCTAATGAAGATAATGAAAATAACAAAATAATGATTTTGTGAAGGGAATATTTTCATGAGTTTTACTGGCTTCTATGTTATTATTCTTATGCTTGATGTTTTCTCAAAAATATTCCTGATAATCATTAATACTATTGGACATTTTTGTTGATTCCATTTTTTATGTTGTAATTCAATTTTAAAAAAAGGTTTACCACTTAAAGATATTAATTGAACCTATTTTTGTGAAAAATTTTAATTTAATATTATTGCATACTGAGAAAATGGGGATTCATAAATAGATATTGATGGAATTATATTTTGTGATTTTTATGCATCTGTGGTTTCATTATGGATATGTTTTTGTGGCCAATGTGGTTTCTTGTATAGGTGATAGATATGGTTGTGTTTAGATTTATTGGTTGGAATGTGTAGGGGAGAGGAGATTTGTTGTTTGGTATGTGATAGGAAATGGGGGTAATATGGTAACATTGGATGTGTTTTCGGATGATTTTGAAATAAAAGGTTAATCTTAGAAGGGTTATTAGTATGGGATGGGTTTTAGATCTATGATTGGAGTGGTCCTGACATATGTGGTGGATTATGGTCATGGTGTATGTGTGGGTTATTTGGTAGTTTCCTAGTTGCAGTAGAATGTAATTAGAAATAATGAACTGTTAATGGGCGCGGATGGACTTAAATTTTATCATGGATGTAAATGAATAATTAATGAATGAAATGGAAGGGTAAATTGGTTAGGAGTGGTTTTTCATTAAATATGTAATTTGATGGTTTAATGAATGAATTTTGGTTTGTAATAATTAATTTGGGAATGAAATAATGATGTGATTAATTAGGATATTGTGAATGATTGTGTGGTTGTTTGGTGTAGAATGTGGGATGGTATATGGTGTTATAGAATGTGGTAGTGTTGAGAGGTGGAAATGTTAGTATAATAATGATGGAAAATGGTGATGATGGTGTATTAATGTAAACCCATTTGGATAGTCTAGTGTATGGTATGCATATATATGTGTGTGTGTGTGTGTTTTATTTCATTGTGATTTTTAAATGCACCTAACCAGAGCATGATATCCTTTCCAACTCCAAAAAGTGTTGGGACCTGAGTTTTTTTACCACATCCAAGTTGGTGAGGATGGATAGCTAGCTACCCCCTCTTCCTTTCTCTCCCTATTGGATGTGGTACAGTATATTTTATATGTGGATTGTGAGATGTGATATGGTGGGGGTTATGAATGGTAGGAGGAGAGAATGAGGTTGATTTCCATCATGTTCATGATACCCAGCAGTATTGGATAGGATAGATGTGGTAGTGGATATGGGATAATGAAAATTATATGGTTGTGGGTTTTGAGATGATTGTGGATATAGATTGGATGAACCGATGATAACCTAGAATTCTATACCCTATAAAAGGTTGCGGTAGGTTGGGTTGTGATCCAACCCATATAATATTTTAGAGGGATTGAGCATGGGATGATTGATGTTGGGGTGTGAGTGAGAAACATTAGTGGAGAAGTGGTTACAAAAACACAATTTTCTTATCTTCTTGATATTATGTTATTATTTTTGGATTTGGTATGTAAGTAACTATCCTTAAAAATAACTTATTATAGTTTTTTTGAACTATAATTCACATTGGATGATCTTTTTAGTTTAGAGTTTTATAGAATTAGGAAAAACTCTTAAAAAGTATACACATACATTACAAAGGGACACTTATACTCAGTAGCCATTTTTTCATAATATATACCTCTTTAAAACAAAAAAAATGATTTTTATTTATGAAAAATCGTAATAGTTATCCCCTTGATCTAATCCTTGTCTTTATTCATCCTTAAACCTTTTGAAAAACATTTTAAAAACTTGGTATGATCACATAATATCAATAAGGGATAAATAAAAAAGGGGAACTATTAGTTTATTAAAGTCATGGAAACTCATAAAACATTAACCTTTATCTTCAAATTACTTTTAGAATATGAAATAAATCATTTTCACATGAAACAAACATACATTTTTCTCAAATAAATCATTAAAATCAATAGAAAACATTTAAAACTCATTTATGTGACTTAGAGCATCATATATATAAAACCCTTTCGAAACCCATTCAATTAGAATAACCATATAGCCGATATCCAATTAAGATATTATGGGATTAGCTGAAATTATATATTCCACCCAATGTTAAGTTATAACATGCTTTCTCGGCACTATCTAGGCCACACCATGTTATGCTATAATGGGATTAACTGGCGCCATCTATTCCACCCCATGTTAAGCTATATTGGGCTTTCTCGATTCTATTTGGGCCTCCCCATGTATAAGATGTATCGGTCTCACCCATTTCCTATAATTCTCAAGTACCATATCATTAATAAAAAACTTTCCTCATAAAGAACTTTTAAAAACTCTTTTAATCCCATATGAAAACTTTTTCAGATAAAAATACCCTTTTCTTTCAAGAACTCATTTTCAATACCAAAAAAACATCTTCATTAAAAAAATTAAAATAAAAAAATATATGAATATGGTTTTTCGTTTAAGGAAACATAAAATATTTCAATGGAATATGACAACAAAATAATGATCATGATGATGGAAAATTATTTTTCACTGTCTACTTTAAGAATATAACATTATTTTTCTCATTTATCAAAATGTTCCATTTAAAAAATATTTAAAAATATTAATTTTCAAAAAAAAATGAATGAAATTAAAAATATACATAAAATTTATATTATAATCCTTTTATATCCATGTAAATTAATATGTAATATAATATCAAGAATATTGACATGGATAAAAATATTTGATAATTAAATCATTAAACATTTAAGGTGTCTCATACCACATTGAACATTTAAATCATGATCTCCATAAAATAATACATTTAATACAACATTTAATAACATGATTATATATATAATATGGATATTAAATTTCATATTTTCTATATATGTACACCTTATAAAATATTAAAGGTGCAAATCATCAAGAAATTCATCAATGAAAGAAAATTGAGATGAAATTCCTTACCTTGAGTTCGACTCATCATGTACAATCATTATCATCCTAAATAATAAAAATAGGGTAATTATTTACTTGATTGATAACCTTTTTAATGTTTATTATTCCTTTTATATCACGTTTTACTATGTTATAACAATTAATTTATTATTTAAGTTCATGTTGGACATTTTGATGATATTCGGTACTTGAGTCCAAAATGAATTTGGTATGATGTCCATAGTTAAAGTGGTCATGAGTCCATAATATCCAAAATAATATTCATGAAATTTTTATCATCTTTATACATCAATTATACTTTTAAAAAAACCATTTTGTATGGTCATGAAAAATGAACTACATTATAACTATGGAGACGGTAGGTCGTACGCACGCATCAGTAACATTTATCATTTTTCAATGATCATTATGGATAAAAGGTAATAATTATTTTAACATTATATATGGATCATAATATAATTATTATAATATTAATAATTCAAATATACTTATATATATTATTTGTGTGATGTGGTGATGAAAAATGAATCACATTACTTTGTGGAGTGAATAGTTCACACGAACGCACAAACGACGTTATCATTTTTTTGTGCATGGAAAGGTAAGAACTTAAATGATATATTATTATTTAATAATGATAAATATGCCATTATTACCATATATAATCATTATTTCAAACATTATAGCTATTTTTGATAGAAGATTATGGGAAAAAATTATATCGGTTCGTGGAGATGACAGTTCACACGTACACATGAATGATTAATTATTTTACCATTTTATGGAAGTGGAGATGGATTTTTATGTTGATATTAACATAATAAAATCTCAATATATTTAGGATAATAAATTTATTATTTAATCATGGTTGAATAAGATTTGAAGGAAGTGGAATAAGAAATAAAATAAAAATACATTAATGAAACAACACCTCTTCTTCATATGATATTCTTTAATTAACACATTAACACCTCTAAGGAGGGTGTTATACCAAAAATAAGGCCTAAATAATGTTTGGAGGGATTATATAGAGGTCTTTTTTCAGATATTTTCCAATCCAAATAGTTTTTTAGGTGTGAAGAAAAGATAATAATGGGTTCCCTTTTATAGGAGAGGGGAAGAGCACTCTTGGAAATCATCAAAATATCAAATTAATATAAATTAAATTTATAATAAAAATGGCTC
This sequence comes from Viscum album, assembly GCA_963277665.1. Taxonomy (NCBI): domain Eukaryota; kingdom Viridiplantae; phylum Streptophyta; class Magnoliopsida; order Santalales; family Viscaceae; genus Viscum; species Viscum album. The sequence goes on from OY728122.1 coordinate 1,629,670,935, forward strand.
GAAACTATTTTATTTCAAATATATAATGATCTTTGTTTTAATAAAATTAATCAAATGAAAATTATGCAAGTTTTCACTATTTTTTAATCCTTGTTGTTTTGTTTTCACCGATATTAATTCTTACAATGATATCATATAATTTAAACATTGAGGGTTAATATAATTACTATAAAATTATAAATGACCAAAAATGATTCATTGATGAAATTTTTATACCTACCATAATAAGTTAGCTGAAAATTACATTTTTTTAAATTTTAGATCATTTAATAAAATATTATTTATTTTAAAATACCATTAATATCAATTTTGACACTGTTCATTATTTGAATTTTTGAAATATCATAAATGTAATGCCTCGGCCCTAAAATCCCAGAGTCGGTGCATTATTACATATCATTGGCATGATCAAAAAATATCAAGTCTTGAAAGACCGATTAGTTTAGTAGCCTTGGAAGTACAAGATACATTCATAACGTTTATATTACATCATAAAATGGAAAACTACAACAACATTATTTCCATAGACCACACTGAGATCCCATAGACTATCCCTCCAAGTCAGTCATAATATACTTCTTCGCATCCTGGAAAAAATAAAACATACAAAGGGGTGAGCTCAGATGCTCAATAAGGATAAAAATATAGCGAAAACATTCATAAATAAGAATAAACATTTAAGGCAATGTATAAGACTAAAACAAAATCCTTTTAAACTTTAACTTCTGCATAATATGCCAAAGTTAAAATCAAAATAATGCAATTTACTTACTCACATGGAAATTATACTAGTCGAATAATCACATGAAAAATTAATAGCCAATTTCATAATGATGGAATGCATAATGCCAGACTTTAATAACCACATAGTCAAGGTCATGTTCCAAGACTACAAATAATATTTTTTCAAGGCCTTGTGCCGAGACACTAGTTTGTCTCATGAGACCTACCAATGCATAGAGGATCCATAGCAGGATCCACCCATCATTTACTAATTCCAATGCATTCCTCATATGAAAAGGTTTAAACATAACATAATCATTTGTATTAAAACTAGCATAAGAAATGTCAATACTTTATCTATAAACCATGAATAATGTAAAAATAACACATCCATAGTCAAACATATCACAAAAACTTTAATAAAATATGGAATTTTTGAATCATAATAAATCAACTTCAAATAATCTTAAAATTCATCAAAGGATGTTAACATAGATGAAGTCAAAACATTTTTTAGAGAAATATCTCTTTGTATTTTGAAATCATTTAAAATTCATGTAATTATAAAAGAAAATATTTATTTTTGAAATTATTCTTATAAGATTTTAAGGGAAGTTTCAAAGTTTTTATAATGGTGTAAAATAGCCGCACCCGCCGTATAAGTTAAAAAAACACATTCTTGACTTAATTTTGTCAAAAAAGTTATAAAGGATCTTATTTGCAAAATGATAGAAAGATTACTTTATATACATATTATAAAAGTAAAAAAAGGGTATGAATCAATTTAACCCATAGTCTATAAAACAGTAAAAATGTTTTGAAATATATTTTTAAGAAGCATGGATGTGGATGATAAAGAGGTCCCAGTAGATAATTACGTTTAAACAACCGCAGATAATGAAGAGATTGTAGAATTTACCCTTACCTTGTACTTTTCCTTGGTAGAGGGTTGGTTAAACTCCTATATAATGGTGAAATAATTGTTATTAAATTATAAAAGAATCATATATATTAATATGATATCATATATGATCTTTCAACATTGCTTTATTAATAATATCTTAGTATTGTCATCGTTTCGGGTGTTAACTGATTCGTTTTCCTTTATATGATTTGTTAGGTAAGTAATGTTTGTTATGTATATGATGTATCTTATTCATATTAATAATGATATTAAGTATTTAAAAATTATTTTTAATCATCTAATGAAAACTAGTCTTGAATGGATACGACAGGGAATGAATCTTATCGCGTTCGTGGAGACGGTAATCCGTATGTACGCACGAGTGACAATATAATTATTTTGATATTAAAATAATATATGATTCTATGTTATATAATATATAAATAATCATTATCATGTTATATTTATTATTTACATAAATTAAACATCATTATTATACCCATCCAAATAATAATGTATTGAATAACAATTACACCACAATGTGGAGACAGTAAGTCGAACGTACGTACATGTGGTGACATGTCATTAAAAGGATGGATAGAATAATGAATATGGTTTTAACATATTTATAATAAAATCAAAGTAAATTGAAGATACTTGATTTACTATTTTATATTGTAAATAACAAAGAAAGAGGAAGTGGAAGAAGAAAGGAACTTGAAAGAGGTGATGAAATATTTACCTTTTCTTCGGGTTCTTCCTTTTGATTTGATCAAAAGGGCTCCTTAGGTTGGATTTATAACTAAATTAAGGCCTCTAGGATTAATTCAGGATATTTTAGAGTGTATTTGGGAAGGGTTTGTCTGAGTCAAATGGCTTTGAAGGTGTGAATTAGAGATTAGGGGGATTCTCCTTTTATAAGAGGGGTGAGGGAAACCTTAGGAAAAGCTAGAAATATTATTCTATAGTAGAATATTTTTAGGTTTCTAATGGCTTAAAAATTAATTATTTAGAGTATAAAGTGGGGATGGGTCAAAAACCACTCAACCAATAGGTTTTGTAAATATTTGGGTCACTATATTAACTTTTACTTTTAGTTTTAACTCTTAGTTAAATAGTTTGACATTTACCATGTCTCTTTGTATATTTATATTATATGGTTAATAAAATTACTATATACTTCTGAGAGAACCCCAAGTGGTTAATTAATGATACACATATCATTATATAAGTCTTTTTTCCAAACCTTATATTTTTAGGAATAGAATAACAATTAATAATATAATATTTATTTTAAAAACTCTTTATGTCTATTTTGACACTATTTGGTATTTTGTTTTTTTCTAAATTCATAACTGAATTATTACTTATAAAATAATTCATCTAACCAACCCTAAAATGACATATTAACCTAGAAAATTAGTGTAATTCATAAAAAATATCAAATTACATTTATTTGGATATTTATAATATCAATTATTTTAATATTTTATTAATTAGGTAATTACTGCATCATCATTGTGTCATAAATAAATTAAATTATTTAATGTCTAAAAAATATAAATAAAATATCATTTTTTAGGAAATATTTTTATCTTTATAATTAATATTTATAGTCTAATTTATCTTATGTGTAACCCTATATTAAAAATGGTTTAGTTATTAAACATTGAATTTAACACTTTTAACGCTTCTTTGAATTAAATAATAATAAATGTAATAATCTAATCCAGGTGGACCTAAAGGATAATTTTTTATTCCTAAGGTTTTTTTTGGTCGAATTATACTTATACAATAGAATTAGTACATGTTTTAGGGTAATAATAATATCATTTTTAACCTTAATTACCCTATTTACTTTTAACCGTGGTAAATAAAAGTAAAAAGTTATTATTCAACAAAAATTATTTTCATCTTATTGAACCAAATTTTACTTATTGATATCAATAGTGTCTCTTGGATTTTTGAAATTCAACTCAAAAAATGGTAAAATTATGTTTTATGTAAATTTGCAAATGCTCCTAGGAGGTGGATAAAAGGCGGTAAAAAGTTCAATACAATGTTTATATATCTAAAAGTATTATAAACTGAATCCAATGAATTAAATTGAACTTATATAGGTATTATGTATCTATTTTGACCAAAAATAAATTTAAATAAAATACATAATTATTTAAATAAAAATTCAGTTTTAAACATAACTCGGTGTTTTTCACTATTCATCAAAAATTGAATGTTTTCAGAAAAATACCAAAAATTCACCCTAAGATAATTTTGATATTCTGAATCCAAAAATGAAGTCCATTTTAATAGATAAAATTTATAAAATTTCAAAAAGTGGGTATTACTATTCATAATAGCTTTTTTGATTGGTTTTCGTTTGTTAGAACTTGAAGTTGCGTACAACACACGCTATTGTATTATTCAAAGAGAAGCATACCATGGAAGCTTGGGGTGTTAAATTATCCCCTCCTTCAACTAATTTCATCCTCCAAATTTCTAGAATATTACTGCATGAAAAGACTTAGTTGGTTCTTCATCATAAGTTCCACAGGTTCCCATGTTGCCTCTTCCATCTTATGGTTTCTAAATAGAACTTTTACCAAATGATTTGTCTCGTTTCTCAGCACTGGTTCTATTGTATCAAGAACCTTGAAAATCTCTTCTCAATAAGACAGATCGGGTTCCAGTTCTAATTCCCTATATGTGAGTACATGCGTTGGGTTAGGCATGTATTTTCTCAACAGTGATACATGGAATACATCATGATATTTGGAGAGACTTGGCGGTATTGACAAACGGTAAGCTACAACCCCAATTTGTTCTAGAATTTCTAAAGGTACGATGTACCTGGGACTCAATTTACCCTTCTTACCGAAACTTATAACACTCTTCCATATAGATACCTTCCAGAAAACATGATCTCCTAGCTAAAATTCCAAATTCTTCCTTCGGTTATCAACATAGCTCTTCTACCTACATTGAGCTGTTTTGATGTGGCTTTGGATTACCTTCACCTTTTCCATCTTTTCCTCAACAAGTTCTGGGCATATGAGTTTTCATTCACCAAAATCATCTCAACAAGTTGGTGTGCGACATCTCTTTCCATATAAAGCTTCATATGGTGCCATCTGAATACTTGAATGGAAGCTATTGTTATAGGAAAATTCTACCATAGGTAAATATTGATCCCATATACATTAAAAGTCAAGTGAGTAAGATCTCAACCAGTCTTCTAAGGTTTTAATAGTCTATTCGTTTGAGGGTGGTAGGCAGTGCTCAAACAAAGTTCAATATCCAGGGCTTTCTGAAGAATTTTCCAAAATCTTGATGTAAAATGGGGATCACGATCAAAAACAATTGATATTGTTACTCCATGAAGTCTTAAAACTTAATTAATATATAGTCTTACTAATCGTTCAAGTGGTAAATCCTTTCTTATAGAAAGAAAATGTACTGACTTGGTAAGATGATCAAAAATGGCCCATATTTCATCGTTCTTTCTAGGAGTCTTTGGTAGTCCCATAAAAAAGTCCATCATGATATTATCCTGTTTCCAATCAGGTATTGGAAGAGGTTGCAAGACTCCTCCAGGCTGTTGCCTTCTAGCTTTCACTTGTTGACAAACCATACATATTGATACAAAATCAGCAATATCCTTATTCATGTTGTCCCACCAAAAGTGTTCCTTCAAATCTCTATAAATTTTAGTGCTACCAGGGTTTATAGAGAAATTGGAACTATGAGCATCATCCAACGATTCCCTTTTTAGTTCAGGTATATCAGGAACACAAAGTATCCTCCCAAATTTCAAAATTCCATCTTCATATACGAAGTCACTCAATATCTCATTATTCACAGCTTTAATTTTCTTTTGAAGATCCTCATCATCAGCTTGAGAATATTTAATCCTTTCTAATAAAGATGGTTTTGAAACCATTTTAAAAATTATTGGTGTTTCACCTTCCATGGTTATTCCCATATCCATCTTTACTAGATCCATGAAAATAGGATCCCTTTCAACTTTAATCATGTTAAAAACTCCATGATATTTTCTACTCAAAGCATCTGCCACCAAATTTTCCTTCCCTAGGTGGTAGTGAATAGTGAAATCATAATCCTTGAGTATTTCAAGCCATCTCCTTTGCCTCATGTTGAGTTCTTTCTATGAGAAAATATACTTTAAACTCTTGTGATCGGAATATATCTCAAATTGTTACCATAGAGATAGTGTCTCCAAATCTTCAAAGCAAAGATTACAGCTTCTAACTCTAGATCAAGAGTATGATAGTTTTTCTAATGAATTTTTAGCTTTCGTGAGGCGTAGTCCATAACCCTATCATTTTACATAAGAACACAACCATGTCTTTTCTTTGATGCATCACTATAAATAACAAACCCATCATTCCCTGAATGGTAGAGTCAATATAGGAGCATTGAATAATCTTCTCTTTAGTTATTCAAAACATTCCTCATAATATTTTTTCAAAATAAATTTAACACCTTTATGTGTGAGCTTGGTTAATGGGTTAGCCAATCAAGCAAAATTCAGGACGAAACACCGATAATAACCTGCTAAACCAATAAAACTGTGTACCTCAGTTATACTCGTCGGTACTGGCCATTCATGGATTTCTCTTATCTTAAAAGGATCAAAAAATATTCCATCCATAGAGATAATATGGCCAAGAAAAGAAATCTCCTAAAGCCAAAATTCACACTTTCTAAACTTCCCATATAATTCATGTCCTCTAATATTATTTAGGATAATGCACGTATGATTTTCATGATATTCGTAGCTTTTGTAGTATACCAAGATATCATCAATAAATACCACTAAAAAGTCATCAATATATTCATTGAAAACTCTATTCATTATATCCATGAAGAAAGAGGGTGCATTAGTCAATCCAAAAGGCATTATTGTAAACTCGTAATTCCCATACCTGGTTCAAAATGCTATTTTTGGAATGTCTTCCTTCTTCACACACAACTAATGATATCCAGATTGAAGGTCAATATTTGAAAAGTTTTGAGCTCCATGAAGATGGTCAAATAAATCATCAATGTGAGGTAGGGGATACTTTTTCTTTATTGTTATAGAATTGATCTCCATGTATTCAATGCACAACCTCATAGATCCATCTTGCTTCTTATCAAAAAGGACTGGGGCTCCCCCTGAAGAAACACTAGGGTGAATAAATCTCTTATTACTCAATTCCTCTAGTTGTTTCTTTAGTTACACTAAGTCCATAGTGGCCATTATATAAGGGGTCTTCTATATGGTCCTTGATCCAGGAATTAAATCAATGGAAAACTCAATTTCTCATTCTGGAGGATGTCCAGGTAAATTTTCTAGAAACACATCAACATATTCTTTCATAATAGGTACATACTCTATTTGAACATTACTTTCCTCACCCACAATTATTTCATTCTCTTCCTCCCTAGTAATTGAATTTAGTTGAGCTACTGGGGGTGGATATATATAAGAATTAAGTGGTGAAGTTTCTGCACTAAAGAAAAGGTGCTCCTTATCATCATAAAAAAATTTAACCTCCTTCTTCCTAAAATAAATTTTTGCATCATGGTCTGAAAGCCAATCCATGTCGAGGATTATATCAAATTCAATCATGGGTATGATGATGAGATTGGCAGATAAAGAACATTTATATTCCCTAATGGGGACTTATTCAAAAAAACATTGTTGTAATGATATATCCCTTAGGATTTTTGACTGAAAACTTCCTAGTTAAATCAAATTGTAAATATCTAATTTTCATAGAAAACTGGGAAGATATGAAACAATGCGATGATATAGAATCAAATAAAGCCATTTATAAATTTGAGGAAACTGTTAAATTACCTGCCACTACGTCTTTCAGAGCTTCAACCTTAGTAGTATTGATAACATAATCTTGTCCTTGATCCCTTGGCCTTTTCTGAGGTAATTTCCCCTGATTCTTAGGACATTCATTTTCATAATGCCCCCTTTCTCTACAATTGTAGCATTCAACATAGACAACCTCTTTCTCCCCCTAGCAATCAAGAGCTTGGTGGACTTTTTCACCACACTTGTAACAGACTCCCATTCCCTTTCGGCAAGTAACAGGGTGTTTCTTCCCACATTTACTGCAGGATGGATATTCAACATTCCCCTTATTCCCCTTATTTACATTTCCAGAGTGTTCAGAAGATCTCTTCTTCTCTTTCATTGCTTTAAAGGAATAATACTTAGAGAATTATTTTTTTGTCTTGATAGCACAACAGACAATATCTTCATATAAAGATAAATATTGTGAGAATAATTCTCAATTGAGAAATGGTTTTAACCCATCAAATAAACAATCAATCTTAATTATTGGGTTACGTATATAATCTGTAGCATGCCTCGCTAACCTTGTAAAGTTAGCCTCATACATTGTGACATTCACATCCCCCTTTTGCCTCAGACTCTGAAATTGTATTTCCATATCCGCTTGATGGTCATGAGGAAAGTATTTTTCTAAGAAAATCTCTTTAAACTCCCTCCATTCCATATTTGATACTTCATCATCTTCCTTTGTGTTTTGAATCAATGACTACCATTGATCATCATCTACAGTGAGGGGGTAAACTGTCATGACAACTTTTTCCCTTTCGCTACTCCCCAAGGAGAGGAATATTTTCTCTAAGGAATTTATCCATTGCTCATCCACTAATGGATTTGTACACCCATTGAATGTTGGTGGTTGTTTCCTCATGAAGCGATCTAACATTGATCCTACATGTTGTGGATTAGGGTGCTCCATACGGGTAAGGTTATTTTTCATAACCTGAGTGAGTTGTCCCAATATAGTGATAATCTGATCAGCACTAGTTGTATCACCATATCCACTATAATTATCTTGAGTAGGAGGGAAATCCCTACATGGAGTGTGTGCATTGATATGGTTTCTATTCCTTCCACTATGCGCCATTTCTATACAATGGCATAAACTAGATTGGTTTATGAATCGTAATACAAAAATCCAAACTTGTAAAACCCTTAACATAAATTGAATAGTTTATGGATATAGTCCATAATAATAAAAATGTTTTCTTTGAGGAAGTATATGCTTATAAAACCTTCATAATGGTTTGTAAAGAAAATGATAATTATCCTAAGCATATCCCCTGGGAGTGTCGTAACCAAGAGTGCAGCAAGGCCCGTTTTTGTGCACCAGTACCCATTCGAGTCTAGCTCGAAGTGGTGTTTTTGGGTTTTACCCCTAGGTTCATATGACATCCCCCCTTTTTATCACATAACTTTTCATTACATTTTAAAATAAACCTAGGATCTTTAAGGTTTAGTGTCTTGGAAACCAGGAACTTAATACACGACAACAACAACAAAAATTATTCTTAAACACTTGAAAGGCCTCTTCATTTTTTCCTCCTAAGTTCATTACAGCTTCTCATAACCTAGGAGCATACATCAAAGGAAAGGGTGAGCAGAAGGCCCAGTAAGGAAAAAAAGGGAAACATTTTACATGAGAACTTGAGATACATCAAAATTCATGAAAAATAACTTTAAGTCATGAGAAAGAGTTAATGAGGCATATCATAATAAAAATAACATGTTTTATAACATGAAGATGTGGCTACAAAAAATTAACATTGACAATCATTTCCATTTCACCAAGGTCCATCCCCAAGGTTTCATTACAATTTACCAAGGTTATTCACTAAGGCATCGTTAAAAATGGTCATCTCTAGAGATTAAGCCTTTACCCAATGCATTGGAGCGCTATCAGTGCGTACCCTTAAATTTTCCTTTGTTATCATGTGAACCAAATATATCATCATAAAAAATTTCATAAATAATCCATATAGAATAAACGTAATGGGTTTCATTTCATAATCATAACGTTTTAAAAAAACTGATTTAAAGACATGATCTTTATGTCACTTTAAATCCATAGAAAAAGGAAAGTGGGTTTCATGTATGTAAATCCCAGAATTAAAATAGGAAATTTTGATATATATGTGAATACCCATATATAAGGAAGATCTTTGAGTATTCACTTAATAAAATAAAAGAATTTGAGAAAAAGAGAGAGACGTTTTGAAATAAAAATTCTCCAGCATAACAGCTATGTTATACGGTTTTAGAAAATATTGAAAAGAGAGGGGACATGGGTCACCCAATAAAAAATGATCCATAAAATAGTATAGGGACATAATATAAAGGATATAAGAACATGGTAAGGAAATTTTAAAGACATACCATATGAAATGAAAAACATGGAAGGGAGACAAAAATAAGATTTCTCTTATGAAAATTTGGCAGCCTAACGGCATCACTTAAAACTTTAATAAATGAATTGGAAAGATCAAATAGGGTCTCTCATAATATGAACATAAAAGATCAGTATGATAGATATAGAGATAATACCCAAACTTAATAAAAAGGAACTTGAAATACTTTACATGAAAATAGATTTTGAAAACGAGAAGGGTGAAAGAATCCCTTAAAAATTCGGCAGCCTAACGACGCCACTTAAACATTCTTAAAACGAATTGATGAGAGAAAGAGGGAGTCTCTCATAACATGAACATAAAAGGACAGTAGGATGAATATAAAAGAACATCACCAACATAATAACATGGATCATAAAAGAAATGACATAAAAGAGTACTTGGAAAGAAAGAGAGAGCTAGGATCCCTTACCTTAAAATGTAACTCTTAAAACTCAAAGGTTGGGACCTTGAGGGATTGGGGGCACCATGGGAGGACTTATTGGGAGATAATGAGACCAGATCTTCGTTGGGGTAGAGTTGGGAGTGAAAATTAAAGGAGGAATGGGTGGGTATTTGTAGGGAAAGTGGGGGGGCAAGGCATTGATGGCCAAGGGACACCTCATTGGTGGTTTTGGAAAAACAAGTGGTATTTCTTCATTTTTTTGGCCACTTGGGACACCTCATACCTTATATTACTATTAACAAGTCGACCATCCCTTAAAATATCTCATGGAATCATCATGATGCAGTCATGATGTCATTAAACATATCGAAACAATAAAACTGTTTTTACTATTCACTAAAAATTCAACTTTTTCAGAAAACTCCCAAAAATTTAACTTAACATAATATCAGTGATCTGAATTCAAAAATATACCCCATTTTATAAAAATAATTTTCTAATTATTTTTAATTTAATTTTTAAATAAAAATACTATTCACCAAAAATTCATTTTTTTCAGAAAAATCCCAAAAAATTATCTTAATATAATATCGATGCTCTGAGTTCAAAAATGAAATCCATTTTATAAAAAAATCTAAATATTTCTAATTTAATTTTTAATTAAAAAACACTATTCAACTGAAAAAAAAACTAATATTTGACTAATAATTTCTGAAACAGTTATTTACCTATTTTATTTAATCACATTACTTAATCAAGGTGCTTAGACTATATTAATACTTTCTTTAAGTGAGATTACTAATCCATTTTCTCACATTACTAATCCTAAGCATAAAATCACTATTCATAAATCACTATTCACCAAAAAATTAAGTTGATCTTATTAGACTCTAAATTTCTTACTGAAAACATTTGCAGAAGAACATATTTCGAAAATCATTACACATCATGAATTATTTAAGGTTTACATAAGTATTTTAAAATATCCCTTTTTCCAAAATTCAAAAATAATATACATCCTACATTTATTCAGACATTTTGAAAACTCACAAACTTCACCATAAGAAGAAAACAAAACTTTATTTAAAACAAAGGATTATGGTCTCCTTACATAGCCCCTTATAACCCCAGCATAGGAACTAAGTGTAAGGTGTGATAAGTTGAGAGAATCTGAGGGCGGATCAGCCAACATCACACGAGTAGTAATTTCTATCAATTTGAACTTCTCGCAAAGGTGATTTCATTCTAGCTTCACATGATGAATTTCGGCTTGGGTTTGGTCCAGATCAAAGCCCAGTGGTGCTACCTCCTTCCCATGTTCTGTTAGATGGGCTTTGATTGGCCCGAGACTACTGGATGTGGCCATCGAAACTTATTTCTATATTAATTAACCAAGATCACTTGTATTTAGAGACAATAATCGAAACATTTTGTTTCCAGCGGTCATATTGACCAACGGTCATATTGTCCAACGGTTAAATAACAGTCGAAACCCAACGGTCTCATTTTAATTATACTCGTGTTATCAAATGAAACAGTTTTGTTGAGTATATAATAAAATAACACACAAAATTTAGGAAACAATATTTATTCAAAATTTTGGATCGTTACATTCTTCCCCCCTTAAGAAATTGCATCCTCGTAATTTTTAAAATTGGGATTGGAAATTTCATTGAAAGTCCCACATCGGAAAAGGGGTCGGTAAAACTATTACTTTAAAAGAAATAAAGGGAAGTACAAAGGTCACCCAAGTTAACCCATACTAGGATTCCATGTAGGAAAACATGGATATGGAAGAAAAAACAAAGGGTCAAGTTCTGAGGGAGAGTGATAGAAAACATGATTACGAGAAAGTTAACCACAAGAAAATAACAAACTTATGATGTGTTTAAACGGTCTTTGATAACCCAGTAGGAAACGTAAACCAACAATGTTTTTTTTACGTTACTTTTCATAATTTGGAGGAATTCATTTACTGCATAGAATAAGAACATAAGGAAATATACTTACCTTCAATTATAGTTTCATCCATTAATAAGTTTCTACCAAAACTAATCTTTTCTACAAACAATGAGAATTAAAAAACAATTGGTCTTATAAAAATCAAAAGAGTCATCTTCTAGAGAATCACATAATACACAAAAGATTAACTATCTATTTCTTCTATCTTTAAACATTATCCCAAAAACAGAAAGGGTAAGATAAAACAACTCTTCAAAAATAAAGAACCCCATAGGAAGGTAAACTACTTTTAAATCTTCAAAATTCCACGGTACTACCCAAAGTTCATCATAGACCATTCCATAAATAACTTTCCTTAAAAATACTCAAAATAAACCAAACTAATATTGAAACCGAAATACAAAAACGATTTGGTAACATAGTCTTCCAAGATAAACTTTATCGTTTATCTCCAAAAAACATCAACCACTCCTAACATCTTATAGCAAAAGTAACTAACCTAAACATATTTTCCCCAAGATAGGATAATCATTTCCATAAGTAATATAAATTACTATAAGTTCACCTTAAATTCATCGATTATTCAAAATATAATTCAACCTTTACCCCTCAATGAAAATATCATAGTAATCTATTTACCTCGATCATATAGGGTTCCCAAAATAGTGAACATCTTCCAAAATAATAATCATCTTTTAATCCCACAATGACCTTCTTTAAGAAGAATAGTTTCACTACATAAACATGTGGTACATAACAATATATGTTTTCCTTAATGATATAAAATCATCTTAGGTAGTGACTCGATGATCTTATAAAACATAAAAGATATGCTCATAGAGCACGAACTAAAATACAAAATGACATAGACAACTATTGTGAAGAAGTTACATGTACTTCAGTCATCATGATCCATCTCAGCATAGGACTTTCATTGTTACCTTATCCTTGAAGATTGTTGATTCTCATCATGCTTCTCATCCCTTCCAAGAGAGCATTTCCTTGGATAATGTCCAACTTCTCCACATTTACCACATTGAATAGTATAAGGTACATTAGATTGAACCTTATCTCCATTCATCACATTATCCTTTTTTTTAAAGAAATTAGCAACATTATGCCCTATAACCCCACACTTAAAACATCTCCTGGTTCCTTTGTGACATTCCCCTTGGTGCCTCTTTCCACACTTTTTGCAAAAAAGAAATATGGTCTTCTTTCCCTTATCAACTTGATCAGATGAACATCCTTGAGACTTTGTCTTCTTCTTCCTTGATGAATTTGGGAATTCAACTAGGTACTAATTATTAATTGTTATTTTTGATAACTGGTTTGGCATAATCACAATATGTTCAACTTTATCTCTCATCATCTCTGTCACATTAATAGGGCAATCATCGCATTTCCTATCACATTGGTTGTTGGGACATGTTCTTCCATTTCCTGCCATTAACTAAGAAAAGAAAGTATAATTATGGGATTAAATACTTATCCAATAATCCTTAAAAGGAAACTTTAATTATAGAAGGATAAACTTTTAGAAGGAAAGTATACCCTAACTTGTGATCCCCTAGGTTCCAATCTAGGTTATCCATGATCATATATTCTTATGTGAATCGTTATTTTATTTTATCTTTGTTCCTTTAATAATGGTTCATACTAAGATTATGAATTCACCAAAGCATATCCCCCGGGAGTGTCATAACCAAGAGTGCAGCAAGGCCCGTTGTCATGTACCAGTTTCCGTTCAATTCTAGATCAAAGCGGTGTTTTCAGGTTTTACCCCTATGTACATTCGTGCCAGACCCACCTCTACCTGCTCGTATCCAAACAAAGATGTATTTTCTTGGAAACCCCTTACCCAATACTCACCAAAATACCAGGAAGATTTCCTATATTTAAACATTTATATAGGGTTCTTCCTAATGTTTTCATATCCTAATTTCCACAAATAACTAAACCATCATTTGATACCAACTATGACATCCCACCTTTTTATCACATAACTTTTCATTACATTTTACAATAAACCGAGGATCTTTAAGGTTAAGTGTCTTAGAAACCAGGAACTTAATATATGACCACAACAAAAAAACATTATTCATAAACACTTGAAAGGCTTATTCATTTGTTCATCCTAAGTTCATTACAGTATCTCATAACCTGGGAGCATACATCAAAGGAAAGGGTGAGCAGAAGGCCCAGTAAGGGAAACAAGGGAAACATTTTACATGAGAACTTGAGATACATCAAAAGTCATGAAAAATAACTTTAAGTCATGAGAAAGAGTTCATGAGGAATATCATAATAAAAATAACATGTTTCATAACTTGAAGATGTGGCTACAATATTTAACATTGACAATAATTTCTGTTTCACCAAGGTCCATCCCCAAGGTGTCATTAAAAATTACCAAGGTTATTCACCAAGGCGTCGTTAAAAATGGTCATCTCTGGAGATCAAGTCTTTACCCAATGCATTGGAGCGCTATCAGGGCGCACCCTTAAATTTGACTTTGTTATCATGTGAGACACATATATCATATTCAAACAATTCATAAATAACCCATATAGCATAAAAGAAATGGGTTTCATTTCATAATCATAACGTTTTCAAAAAAACTGCTTTAAAGACATGATCTTTATGTCACTTTAAACCCACAGAAAAAGGAAAGCGGGTTTATTGTATGTAAATCCCAGAATTAAAATAGGAAATTTTGATATATATGTGAATACCCATATATAAGGTATATCTTTCATTATTCACTTAATAAAATAAAATAATTTGAGAAAAAGAGAGAGACATTTTGAGACCAAAATTCTGCAGTATAACGGCTATGTTATACGGTTTTAGAAAATATTGAAAAGTGAGGGGACATGGGTCACCCACTAAAAATGATCCATAAAACATTGTACGGATAGAATATAAAGGATATAACAACATGGTAATGAAATTTGAATGACATTCCATATGAAATGAAAAACATGGAAGGGAGACAAAAATAAGATTTCTCTTATGAAAATTCGGCAGCCTAACGACGTCACTTAAAACATCAAAAAATGAATTGGAATGATCAAATAGTATCTCCCATCATATGACAATAAAAGATCAGTATTATAGATATAGATATAATACCCCAACATAATAAAAAGTAACTTGAAATACTTTACAAGAAAATAGATTTTGAAAACGAGAAGGGTGAAAGAATACCTTAAAAATTCAGCAGCCTAACGGCGCCACTTAAACATTCTTAAAATGAATTGATGAGAATAAGAGGGAGTATCTCATCACATGAACATAAAAGGAAACTAGGATGAATATAAAATAACATCCCAACATAAGAACGTAGATCATAAAAGAGATGACATAAAAGAGTGTACTTGGAAAGAAAGAGAGAGCTATGATCACTTACCTTAAAACGTAACTCTTAAAACTCAAAGGTTGGGACCTTGAGAGCTTGGGGGCACCTTGGGAGGACTTCATGGGAGGTAATGAGGCCAGACCTTCATTGGGGGAGATTTGGGAGTGAAAAATAAAGGAGTAAAGGGTGGATATTTATAGGGAAATTGAGGGGGCAAAGCATTAATGGCCAAGGGACACCTCATTGGTTCTTTTGGAAAAACAAGTGGTATTTACTCATGGTTTTGGCCAGTTGGGACACCTCATACCTTATCTTACTATTAAAAAGTCGACCATCCCTTAAAATATATCATGGCATCATCATGATGTAGTCTTGATGTCATTAAACATACTGAAACCCTAAAACTGTATTTTTACTATTCACTGAAAATTCAACTTTTTCAGAAAACTCCCAAAAATTTAACTTAACATAATATCAATGATCTGAATTCAAAAATAAACTCCATTTTATAAAAATAATTTTCTAAATATTTTTAATTTAATTTTTAAATAAAAACACTATTCGCCGAAAATTCATTTTTTCAGAAAAATCCCCAAAAATTATCTTAACAAAATATCGATTCTCTGAGATCAAAAATGAAATTCTAATTAATAAAAATATTTTTATAAATATTTTTTTTTATTTTTAATTAAAAAATACTATTCACCTGAAAAAAAACGAATACTTGACTAATAATTTCTGAAACAATTATTTACCTATTTTATTGAATTACATTACTTAATCAAGGTTCCTAGATTATATTAATGCTTTATTTAAGTGATATTACTAATCCATTTGGTCACATTACTAATCCTAAGCATAAAATCACTATTCATAAATCACTATTCACTAAAAATTACGTTAATCTTATTAGACTCTAAATTTCTTACTGAACACATTTCCGAAAACCATATTTTGAAAATCATTACACATCATGAATTATTTAATGTTTACATAAGTATTTTAAAATATCCCTTTTTCCAAAATTCAACAATAATATATATCCTACATTTATTCGGACATTTTGAAAACTCACAAACTTCACCATAAGAAGAAAACACAACTTTATTTATAACAAAGGATTACAGTCTCCTTACATAGCCCCTTATAACCCCAGCATAGGACCTAAGTGTAAGGTGTGCTAAGGTGAGAGAATATGTGGGCGGGTCGGTCAACATCGCACGAGTAGTGATTTCTATCAATTTTAACTTCTTGCGAAGGGGATTCCATTCTAGCTTCACATGATGAAGTTAGGCTTGGGTTTGGTCCAGAACAAAGCCCAGTGGTGCTACCTCCTTCCCAAGTTCCGTTATATGGGCTTCAATTGGCCAGAGACTACTGGATAAGGCCATCGAATCTTCTTTCTATATTAATTAACCAAGATCACTTGTATTTAGAGACTATAATCGAAACGTTTTGTTTCCAGCGGTCATATTGACCAATGATCAAATAACAGTAGAAACCCAACGGTCTCATTTTAATTATACTCATGTTATCAAATGAAACAGTTTTTTTGAGTATAAAATAAAATAACACACAAGATTTAATAAACAAGATTTATTCAAAATTTCGAGTCCTTACAGTACATCTGTACTAGAGCCGCCTCTACCAGCTCGTATCCAGACAAGGATGTATTTCTTGTAAAAATCACAAAATCTCTATAATACCAAAATTCTAGGAAGTTCTTCAATACAAATCCTCAAATTTTATCTTAGGGTAAGGTGCTCTAATCAAGGATTTTCTAAATCTATATTCCATGGTTTTTACAAAATTTCTCTGATACCAACTGTAACGCCCCAGGCCATGAAACCCAGAGTTGGTGCATTATTATGTATCATTTCCATGATCACAAAAGATCAAGTCTTGAAAGACCGATTAATTTAGTAGCCTTGGAAGTACTAGATATATTCATAAGGTTTACATTACATCATAAAATGGAAAACAAAAACAACATTGTTTCCATACACAACATTGAGATACCATAGACTATCCCTACAAGTCAGTCATAATATACTTCTTCACAACCTAGAAAAAATAAAACATTGAAAGGGGTGATCTCAGATGCTCAGTAAGGATAAAAATATAGCGAAAACTCTCATAAATAAGTATAAACATTTAAGGCAATGTATAAGACTAAAACAAAAGCATTTTACAAGTGAACTTCAGCATAATATGGAAAAGATAAAATCAAAATAATGCTATTTACATACTCACATGGATATTATACTAGTCAAATAATCACATGCAATATCAATAGCCACTTTCATAATGATGGAATTCATAATACCAGACTTTCATAACCACATAGTCAAGGCCTTGTGCCAAGACTACAAATAAGATTTTGTCAAGTCCTTATTCCAAGACACTATTTTGTCCCATGAGACCTACCGATGCATCGAGGAGCTATAGTGGGCTCCACCCATCACTTACTAAGTCCAATGAATTCCTCATAAGAAAAGGTTTAAACATAACATAAACATTCGTATTAAAACTAGCATATGAAATGTCAATACTTTATCCATAAACCTTGAATGGTGTAAAAATAACACATCCACAGTCAAACATATCAAAAAACCTTCAACATAATATGGAAGTTTTGTATCATAATAAATCCACTTCAAATAAGCTCAAAATTTATCAAAGGATGTTGACATAGATGAAATCAAAACCTTTTTTAGAGAAATATCTCTTTGTATTTTGA
The DNA here is from genome assembly GCA_963277665.1 of Viscum album. Taxonomy (NCBI): domain Eukaryota; kingdom Viridiplantae; phylum Streptophyta; class Magnoliopsida; order Santalales; family Viscaceae; genus Viscum; species Viscum album. Next base: position 1,629,689,290 of record OY728122.1, read on the forward strand.
AATCATTTAAAATTTAGGTAATTATAAAAGAAAACATTTATTTTTGAAAAAATTCTTTTAATATTTTAAGGGAAGCTTCAACATTGTTATAACTACAGAAAATATACACATCCACCGTATAAGTTAAAAAAACACATTCTTACCTTAATTTTGTCGAAAAGGGTAGAAAGGATCTTGTTTGGAAAATGATATAAAGATTCCTTTATAAACATATTATAAAAGTAAAACAATGGTATGAATTACTTTAACCCATAGTCTATAAATTAGTAAAAAAAATTTGAAATACATATTTAAGAAACATGTATGTGGATGATAAAGAGGCCCCAATAGATTATTACGTGTAAACAACCTCGGATAATAAAGAGATTTTTGAATTAACCCTTACCTTGTAATTTTACTTGGTAGAGGGTTTGTTAAAACCCTATATGATGGTGAAATAATGTTTATTAAATTATAAAAGAATCATATACATTAATATTATATCATATATGACCTTTTAACATTTCTTTGTTAATAATATCTTAGTATTATCGTCATTTCGGGTGTTAACTGATTCATTTTCCTTTATATGATTTGTTACGTAAGTAATGATTGTTGTGGATAGGATGTAACTTATCCATATTCAGAATGATATTAAGTCTTTAAAAATTATTTTTAATCATCTAATTAAAGTTATTCTTGAATGGATACGACGGGAAATGAATCTCATTGCGTTTGTAGAGATGGTAATCTGTTCGTACGCACAAGCGACAATATCATTCTTTTGATATTAAAATAATATATAATTGGATGGTATATCATATATACAGAATCATTAAAATGTTATATTTATTATTTACATCAATTACACATCATTATTATACCCATCCAAATAATAATGTATTGAATAACAATTACACCACGACGTGGAGACGGTAAGCCGTACGTACGCATGTATGGTGACATGTCATTAAAAGGATGGATAGAATAATGAATATGGTAGTACCATATTTATAATAATATCCAATTATATAGAAGATACTAGATTTATTATTTTAGAATTGAAATAATAAATAAAGAAGAAGTGGAATAAGAAAGGAACTTGAAAGAGGTGATGAAATATTTACCTCTTCTTTGGGTTCTTCCTTTTGATTTGATCAAAAGGGCTCCTTAGGTTGTCTTTATGACTAAAGTAAGTCCACTAAGATTAATGGAGGCTAGTTTAGAGGGTATTTGGGTGGGGGTTGGCTGATCCAAATGGCTTTGAAGGTTTGAATTAGAGAGAAGGGGGAGTGCCCTTTTATAAGAGGGTTGAGGGGCACCTTAGAAAAAGCTAGAAATATTATTTTATAATAAAATAATTTTCGGTTTCTAATGGCTCCAAAATTAATTATTTAAATTATAAGGTGGGTATGGGTATAAAAACACTTAACCAATATATTTTATACAGGTTTGGGTCACTATATTAACATTATCTTTTAGATTTAACTCTTAGTTAAATAGTTTGACATTTACCATGTCTCTTTGTATTTTTATATTATATGGTTAATAAAATTACTATATACTTCCAAAAGAACCCAAAGTGGTTCATTAATGATAAAAATATAATTATTTAAGTCTTTTGGCCAAAACTTATATTTTTAGGAATATAATATCAACTAATAATATAATATTTGTTTTAAAAACTCTTTTATGTCAGTTTTAAAACTATTTGGTATTTTGTTTTTTCTAAATTCATAACAGCATTATTACTTCCAAAACAATTCATATAACCTAACCTAACATGTAATATTAACCTAATAGGTTAGTGGAACTCATAAAAAATCTCAAATTACATTTATTTTGATATTTATAAAATTAATTATTTTAATATTTCATTAATTAGTTAACTACTGCATCACCATTGTGTCATAAATAAATTAAATTATTTAATGTCTAAAAAATATAAATAAAATACCATTATTTAGGAAATATTTTTATATTTATAATGAATATTTATAGTTGGATTTAACTTATATGTAACCCTATATTAAAAATGGTTTAGTTATTAAACTTTGAATTTAACACTTTTAACTCTTCATTGAATTAAATAATAATAAATGTCATAATCTAATCCAAGTGGACCTAAAAGATCCTATTTTATTCCAAAAGATTGTTTTTGGTAGAATTATACTTATCCCATATAATTAGGAAATGTGTTAGGGTAATAATAATATCATTTTTATCCTTAATTACCCTATTTAATTTTAACTTTGGTAAATAAAAGTAAAAAGTTACTATTCATCAAAAATTATTTTCATCTTATTGAAACACATTTTACTTAATTATATCAACCATGTCTCTCAGATTTTTGAAATTCAACTCACAGAAGTGGTAAAATTATGTTTTATGTAAATTTGCAAATGCTCCTAGGAGGTGGGTAAAAAATGGTAAAAAGTTCAATAAAATTTTTATATATCTAAAATTATAATTAACTGAATCCAATGAATTACATTGAAATTATATAGGTATTATGTATCTATTTTGACCTAAAATAAATTTAAATAAAATAAATAATTATTTAAATAAAAATTCGGTTTTAAACTATAACTTTTGTTTTTCACTATTCATCAAAAATTGAATGTTTTCAGAAAAATACCAAATATTCACCCTAAGCTAATTTCGATATTTAAAATCCAAAAATGAAGTTCATGTTGAAAGATAAAATTTATAAAATTTCAAAAAGTGGGTATTACTATTCATAACAGTTAGTTTGATTGGTTGTGGTGTGTTAGAACTCGAAGTTGCGTACAACACACGCTATTGTATTATTTAAAGAGAAGCGTATTGTGGAAGCTTACGGAGTTACAATAAAAAAATTAAATATTATAAGAAACTCTATTAAATCACCTATAAAATGTTAAATATATCCATAAAATTATTTTATGACATCAATTATATCAAATTATATTTATTTTAAAATCTATAATATCATTTATTTGATTATTTCATTAATTATGCAATTATTATATCATCATTATGTCACCATTTAATTTAATTATATATTTCCTAAAAATTATAAATAAATTACCATGATGTAAGTGATCATTTTATCTTACTAAATACTTTTTATAGTCTAACATTTATCTTATATAACCTCATATTGAAAATATTTTTCTTGTTAAAAACAAGGGTATCACAAAATTGACTTCTCTTTGAATATTATATTATAAAGGTCGTACTCTCACCCAAGGGGATTCCAAAGGTTATAATCTCATCCCACAGATCATTCCAGTCGAAAAAGAATTATCCAATTAAATTATTATAAGTGTTAAGGCAATTTTATAATTTTATAATATTATTTTTACCATTAATTATGTAATTTACCCTTAATCGTGGTAATAATTTTTTTTACTAAGGTTACAATTCATAATATCCAGAAATAAATAAAATTGACTTATTCATTAAATTTGGAACTTTTTATTACCAATATGGAATCTATTTTTTCAAATTCAAAACCTATACTTGGTATAAATTAATTAAAAATTAATCTCGTTGAGGGACCAAGAAAATGAGTTTTTCAAGTATAAATGTTTAAAAGTTCACAAAGTTTTTATATCCAATTTCAATGTGAAATTGATGAAAATTACCTAAATTTAATTAAATGATAAAATTTTGATCAAATCATTCTTTAAAACCATTCAAAAAAATAATTTAAAACTTTAAATAAATTTGATGAAAAACTAGTTTTCAATTAAAATACAGTATTTTTTCATTATTCATCAAAAAATGAATTTTATAAAAAATAACAAAAATTAATCCAAAGTAAATTTTATTACCCCTATTTCAAATAATATGTTTATTTTTTTCAAATATAACTTATAAAAGTGTCAAAAACTATATTTAAAACAAATGCATCATCAAAAGGCAGAAAAGCTGCCTTTTTGAGAAATACTTATTTTTTTGTAAACAATTGGATTTGTTCATATATCATGTCTAGAAAAACAAATATAATGAATGTTAAAAATTATTATATATATATATATATCTTTATTATAATCCTACAAAAAAATTTATTATTTATTGGTATAAAACACACTTGTGCACATTTATATAATTTTCTAGAAAAATATTTCCTTTTATTTTAAAAAGGGTTTTACATTTATTTATATTTAATTAGTAACATAATTATATATAAATGTGTAAACCATATTTTCATAATTTATCTAATAATATTAATTCTCTCCATTCTAACATTAATGTTATAATACTGACATTTAAATAATAATATTTAGTTGTTTACTTAAACTTGATGTGGCTTATCATGTATGCTATCATAAAAAGTGTCTCCTTTTAAACACCCAGGATGTTACATTCTCCCCACTAATAAATTATGTACTCAAAATTTTATCTTGGGATTGAAAACTATGGGTTTTACTTTTCAGAATATCTTTATTCAAATCCCATATCATAAAAAATGTTCAACAAAACATCCACTTTAAAATAAAGAAAGTGAAGTATAAAGGCCACCTAAGATAACAAATAATAGGGTTCCATGTAAGAAAACATGGATATTGAATAGAAAACTAACTCTCGTAGACTATTAGATAGTGATATAGAACTTGATCATGGGAAATTTAACCATTAAGAAACCAAAAATATATGATGGGTCAAAAGGTTATTGATTTCTCAATAAAAAACATATAATTTTTTTGTTTCAGTATTCAATTCATATATCTGAAGAACACTTTTACCACCTATAATAACATCATAAGGAAATATACTTAATTGATATGTAAATTTTCATCATTTAATCAATTTCCACCATAGACTCATCTTTTTCTGCAGACGATGAGTATTCGAGATGATTTTTTCACATATGAAGTACTAGAATCGAATTCTAGAGAATCATATAATTTGGAAAAGTAGAACTATATATTTATCCCATTGTGAAACATTTACTAAATCTAAAATGGTTATGAAATGGAAAAATAATTTCCCAAAAAGAATAATCCTTTATATGATTAAAAACTACATTAATATCCAAAATTCAACAGTAATACCTGATGTTCAACATAAACCATTAACTAAATAAATACCCTTAAAATTTCTCAAAAATATTATAATTAAGATTAAAACCAATAAAATTAGAAGGATTTCATCACATATAATTCCCTGTTAAATTTTAAAAATTGTCTCTAAAAACATCAATTACTTTTTAAGTCTCATACCAAAAATTAATTTCCCATGTAAACTTCAAGATATGCTAACCATTTATGTAAATAACCTAAATCACCATAATCCCACAATGAAATCACATATTCTTCAAAAATATTACTCGACCTTTACTTCTCAAATAAAATCTCTTAGTATTCTGTTTAACATGATCAAATGGGGTTCCCCAAATAGTGAAGGTCTTCAGAAATAACATTCATTACATAATCCCCCAAATAAATTTTCCAACATGATAAAAATATTTTCCCCAAAATCAACTTATTCTTATTCCATAAAATCATTTAACTAAAAAATCATACTAACATAGGACTTCATGTAGGCCAGTGGTAGGTGATTCACCCTTATCGGCCTTCGGGTGAGGGATCGATTCTTCTGGCCTTGCCGAACATGATGGGTTGTCACCCATCTTTAGATTTTTCCTTTTATAAAACTATATAATTATTATAACATGATAAAAATATGATAAAATCCTCAAAAATAACCGTAACATATTTTAACCTCAACGGTTATCTCATACCTTTCTTTTTTCATCCAAAAATGTTATAACATATAATTACCTAAAAAATGAATGTCTCTAAAAATATAATTAGTCATCATAAAATTTCATAACTTAAATCCTCAAAAGGGGTTTATAAGATATTGAACTTATGATCAACCTTAAATTTATAAAACCCTGATGATATTGACCATAAAGATAACTTATTATTGTGTTTTTGAACTAGAATTCACTTTGAATGATCTTATCATTTTATAGTTTTAGAGAATTCAGACAAACTCTTACAACGTAAACACATGAATTATAAGTATACACTTATACTAATTATCCATTTTTTACAATATAAAACTCATTAAAATAAAACATGATTTCTCTTTATGAAAAATCTTCACAGTTATCACCTTTATCTCATCCTTTTCTCTATTACCCCTTAAACCCTATGAAAAACACTTCTAAAACTTGGGATGAGAACATAAGCTTAGTAAGGGATAAAGAAAGAAATGAAATTTTTATTTCAGTTAAAACATGAAAAATCCAAAAGTGTTTACCTTCAACTTCAAATTCATTTGATAATATAAAATAAAACATTTTCAAATTAAAAAAAACATAAATTTTTCTTAAATAAAATCCTTAAGACCCATATCAATCAATTATATCTAATTTAGGTGAAAAGGAGCATCATATACAGAAAACACTTCTGAATCCCATTCAATTAGAACAACCATATCGATGAATTACAATTAAACTATTACAAGATTACAGAGCACTATCTAGGCCACACCATGTTAACCTATAACAGGATTTATTGGCTCTATCTGGGTCACCTCATGTTAAGCTATAATGAGCTTACCCAAAACTATCTGGGACACCCCAAGTTAAGTTATAATGTAATTATGTGATGCTATTTGGGCCACCCCTTGTATAATTTGTATTGGGCTCATCTGTTTCTATAAGTTCCCAATCAGTGTATTGTGTCACTGATATGGGGAGGGGTTGAATCATTAATACTATTTGTCTTTTCTGTTTCTTTTAAATTGAAATAACCTTCACCTACTATTAATGATTCAATACCATACTGAAAACAATTCAATCCACGCATCCACATGAACAAACATATTTACAAGGTTCTCTATTCAATAGGAATAGCTACATCCTTGGTATGGTTTAGAAATGATCCAATACCATAAATTCCACTAAAAAATCCTAGGATTACAATGAGTAGGACATACCCTTACACTCATATAGCACTATAAAACAATCCCAATAGTGTGTGTTCACCCTCTTAAAAAAATAGGGTAATTCAATTGTCATGTAACAATTCATGTTACTAGAACCTCTTTTCAATTCAACTAATGTATTCAATTGAAATAAAATTCATCAATTCCTTACCTATAATAAAGGTAAGAACCACCTGGACTTTCTTGTATAAAACTCAGTTTGATTTTTCTGAGTCAGATTTCCCCAGTCTGATTCCTTTGAGTACGATTCTCCCAGTCCTATTTTGTTTTAGAATACAATAGAAATGAATTAGGACTAATTCAATCCCCGAATACAATAAAATCATTCCCATACTTTCTTAGTCTAAGAAACCGAATACAGAAATCTCAAAGATGATTAGTCTAGCTCGATACGATGATCAGCCGAATACAAAATTCCTCTCATTGAAATGTCTTCGATACAAAAATTGGTATCACTTCCTCTCACTAAAAACTCAGAGCTTCTCTATCTACTACTGTGAACAATATTCTGTCATTATTCAAGTATAATGTACATTACTCCTTTTATAGGAGACCCAAAATAAGTTTAGTCCGGAACCCCAAAACATATTCCCACTCACATAAATTCACCCAAATATGAATTTATCCTAAAATCTCTGAGCAATTATGAATTTTTCAACGCTTCTAGATTCTTCATGACACTTCTAGAAACATTGCCTCTTCATTTATAGAATACCATTTCAATTACTAAGACCGATTTATTGGTTGAGACCAATTTCAATTGAATGTTGAGCACCCCCTAGATAGCACATCAAGTAAACTCATTCAGCACCTTTCCTGACCGACTTCAAGTATAAGGAATCTTCTTCTGGTCTTATCTTGACCCAATTAAAACACCACTTTAATGGATTAACAAAGTAAATCAATCCTTGACCTTCTTGATGAAGACATTTGAAAATAAATCATATTTCATCTATCTCTTCCACCCTTGAAATGATTATCATGGATACGGTCATTATGATGTCGATCATTCTGATGTCGATCATCCTAATATTGATCTCTTCTTTCCTAAGCATGATATAGATCATTTTTACATTGATCATTCTGATATTGATCATTTTGATATTGATCATTCTTATATTGATCATTCTGATATTTGTCATTCTGATAATGGTCATTCTGATATTGATCATTCTGATATTGTTCATGCTGATATTGATTATTCTGGTATTGATCATTTAGAGACTGATCATTCTGATTTTGATCATTCTGATATTGAAAACATTATGGAATATCCAATGTATTAGTCATATCCTACATTATATTAGTACCACCACTTCAATTGGCACCACCTTTTAAATTGATAATTCTTTTTTAATTAGTATCACCTTTTCAATCAATACAACATTTTCAATCAATGCCACATTTTTAATCATTTTGGGTACAATTATCCTGATATTTATCTTTATGTGCTAGGGTATATGGAAATAAATTCTATAGTCAATTGATACCACTTTTTTTAATCCTCCCAGAATCTGATAATTTTGAAAAACAGTCGAAATCAATCCTTTTTCTCTTCCACACAAATATGATAAATCGGGATACAATCTTTTTTGGATTGGTAGCATCTTCTTTCACTCCATCTTTCTTCCATAAATCTTCCATCATAGGTTCTAAATTAAACTCATGATCTATATGAAATATGAATCGATAAAGCATCATCACATTTTAAAACATCAAGTCACACTGACCCCGATTCTTTAGCAAAACAAACAATTCTTCCAAACATCTTATTCTCATTATGATGGACTTTCACTATGAGTCCAATTCTTTTTAAAACATAAGTTTGATTGTTATCAATACTATGAGTCTAATTTTTATCAATGCCAAGTGTCCTATTTTTATCAAAACCATGAGTCTGATTTTTATCAATACCATGAGTAGCATGATTATTTATAGAAACAAAGTGAAGTGATTTACTTCCTTCAAAACAAACCTTGACAACAAAAAACAACACATAACACCTTCATCATCAGCTTGGTTTTAACAATCTCCCCCTTTGTATTTTTTTTCAACCAAGTTTTCATAAATCAATAAACTTTTTTTCCTCTTGTAATGGATTACTTATCAATAATTCTAAGTCTACATGAGCTAACTCAATATAGGAAACCAGAATAATTGACATTAATATCATGTTTTCCAAAAGTAGTGATTATGACAACATATTCATATTTCTTACTAATATCATCTTCAACCTCCATGGAATAAAACAAAATTCATTCCTACAACAACTCCTACAAAAAGTAAGAATAGTTCACACACTAAACAATTCTGAATTCATAGCTTCCCACAACACCCTCTTTTATGAAATAAATTTATAAAACAATGAAATTATCCCCTGTCACATAGAAGACATATTTAAAAGGTATTTTTCATTTAATTTACATCCTTTCTTTGTTTTACGGGTTTCTGTAGGCTTTAGGGAGGAATAGATGAGTATTCATGAATTTGGCCAAACCGTGAGCCCAATTTCAGATTAAAAAATAAATTTTGTATCTTTTATAACTTTTCATTTTTCAACATTTTCCATCCATTCAAATTCCTACTTGACCTCCCCTAACCTATTAACACCACCAAGGTAATTTAGAGATTTAGAAATCAATAAAAAGGGTTTATTTGGGTTTTTATCTAAGGGGTTGGGCCTTCCCGAAATCCCAATTCCTGTTTTAAAAATAAATTTTGATTATGTTATAACTTATTCAATTTTTGGGATTTTTCGGTGATTCCAAGTGGAGCCCAATCCCCCTAAACCCAAACGAGCGACCATTCTCTCTCCCCCCTCTTGGGAGCTCTAGTTAATCTCGATTTGGTGCCAAACGTCATAGGCTTCCTCAAATCGCCCAGATTTGAAGAGGTAAAGTCTTTATTTCATAACTCTCTCAATTATCATGATTGTTCCTCCATTCTAGTTCCTAATTGTCCTACTATATTTTGTTCGAGAGAAACCTAAATTTTGGATCTTTTAAATTATAGATACTGGTGTTTTGGAGTGATTACTTCAAGATACTTCATGTAAATGAGCCCTTTTCTTTCCTCTACAAAACTACTTTGGGTTTCATTATTTGTTCATAGGGTTTCCTTGGTTATAATTGAGTTTCATAATGTCCAGAAACTAGTTTTTCGAACGTAGGGTTTAACATTGGGATTTCTTGGCCAATTTTTGTGGTTTTAGGTTTGATCTAGGTCTCTCTTAGTGCGGCGAGGGTGAAATTTTATTTTCGCATGGAGATTCAAGGGTTTTTGTTACTTTGGTAAATTTGGGGTTGGAGAACACCCAATTTTTTTTTACGTAATGTTTTGGTAGCATTATTTGAGTTCGTTGTTCGTCTCAAGTGGATTGCGTGAGCGTCGTCTTGTAGTGTTTGAGGTGTTTTGTTTTAGGATGGGTTTTGAATGTGTTTCATAATTTTAAGTAGGTGGGGTTATTTATGGTGGGGAGAATTGTCACATAAAAGACATATTTTAAAGTTATTTTTCATTTAAATTACATCCTTGCTTTGTTTTGGGGGTTTCCCTAGGTTTTAGGGAGGAATAGATGATTATTCATGAATTGAACCAAACCGTGAGCCCAATTTCAGATTAAAAAATAAATTTTGTATCTTTCATAACTTTTTCATTTTTCAACATTTTTCATCCATTCAAATTCCTAATTGACCTCCCCTAACCTATTAAAACCACCAAGTTAATTTTGAGCTTTTATAAATCCATAACCAGGGTTTATTTGGGTTTTTATCTAAGGGGTTGGGCCTGTCCAAAAGCCCAATTTCTATTTTAAAAATAAATTTTAATTATGTTATAACATATTCAATTTTTGGGATACTTCAGTGATTCTAAGTGGATCCCAATCCCTTTGAACCCAATCGAGCGACCATTCTCTCTCCCCCATCTTTGGAGCTCTGGTTAATCGCGATTTGGTGCCAAACTGCATAGGCTTCCTCAAATCGACCATATTTGAAGAGGTAAAGTATTTCTTTCATAACTCTCTCAATTCCCATGATTTTCCCTCCATTCCAGTTCCTAATTGTCCTAGTATATCTTGTTCGAACGAAACCTAAATTTTGGCTCTTTTAAATTTCAGATACTGGTGTTTTTGAGTGATTACTTCAAGATACTTCAAGTAAATGAGTCCTTTTATTTCCTATTCCAAACTACTTTGGGTTTGATTCTTTGTTCTTAGGGTTTCCTTGGTTATCAGTGAGTTTCATAATGTCCAGAAACTAGGTTTTCCAACCTAGGGTTTAACACTGGGCTTTATTGGCCAATTTTTGTGGTTTTAGGTTTGATCTAGGTCTCTCTTATTGCGGTGGGGGTGCGATTTGATTTTTGCATAGAGATTCAAGGGTTTTTGTTACTTTGGTAGGTGATTCCATTGTGTGGGAAATTTTTGTGAATTAAACTGCTCTGTTCATGGTACCATAATGTTTATTTCACTTTAATGTTTCTATAAAAATTGGTTTTAGTTGCATTTATAATGCAAATGAATTTTAAGTTCCAATTTTTGGTGAAATTTGGGGTTTTTCATTCAAATATTTTATTGGTTCATTTTGGGCTGACCTATAAGTAATTATTTGATTTTAATGAACTGTAATAGGACTGAAAATACTATGTTGATGATTTTCCCGTGTGTTTGTTGCTTTGAAAGTTGGTTTTAATGTTGTTTGTGAAACACATGAATTTCTAAGAGCTATGTTGTGTAAAAATTGAGGTTTTACAATGATGTCACTTCTTGAACCATATGAGGCTTCCCTAAAAATGATTTGTTGTTTTAATTTAAATGTATTGGGATGCCCTTTATGTTTTGGTAATTCAAAAATGGTCACATAGTGTGCAATTGGTGTTCTCAAGGTGCTTTTTTGTGCAAAACACTACATGATTTTGAGGAATTGTTTTATTAAAAATCAAAGTGTTTTATTGTGTGTTTTAAGTGGTATAAAAATGTGATAGATATTGTATTGATTGTGTGTGACCATTAGTAGGGTTTTATTTAAAAATTTATTTATGTTTCATGCTGAAATTGTTTGAGCACAAAAGGGGAATCCCATGTACTTAGGTGGGCGGATTTGTACTAGTACGGCTAGTGGACCGGATGGGTGTTGTCCCTGTTTCAACTAGCATTTGGATAACGACAACTCTAACTAAACTATGTGGATGATGATTGGAAACCACTATGTTGTGGGTATGTTTCCTACTTGTGGCTCGTGCATGAGAGTGGATTTTACTATGGTTGCTTTACACCGAGGTATGAGGTACATAGGGCCCGAGACAACCTAGTGCATAGGGGTGTTCCTGGTTTGTTGCTCACTGGATTTTTAGTATTTACCCTTGTATTTGGGTGTTTTTTTCAGTACTTTATAGTATATATAATTTCAGTTTAGATATGTTAACATTCCGGAAATTCTAGTTTGAAAACTTTTTTTTAAAATGAAAGTTGCATTTCTTGGAATTTCATCGTCGTTTTTCTTTACGAATTATAACTGTTTGTTTCTTCACCTTATATTGCATGCACTTTGGAATCATTGGGTGGTATCCTATTGGGCTTAGTCTCACACCCTACTTACACCCCTTTGGTGTAAGTAGACTTTGTTATGTTTTACTCAGGTAAAGGTAAGGCTTCAGGTGAAGGCGGTTCAGGTTGTTGGCCCCCTCCTACTGTGCGGTGCTGTGGAGACGGCTCGAGGGTGATGACCCCTTGTCGTGTGGAGTCTTGGTGGTTGTTTTTATAATGTTTTCATTTATTTATAGACATATTTTATTGACTCTAAACCAATTTATTCAGTTATGGTTTTTTTGTAAACATCGTTTGGTATAAATTTTTCAGATTCAGTTTATTGATTGTTTTTAATGGTTTATACCTTCATATTCTGGTAAATCATTCCCAAAAAAAAATAAATGATACCCAGGCACTTGTGCCAGCCCGTGGGGATAGGTAACGCCCTTCGGTTCATGTCACATTCTGGGTTTGGTGCCGGTTTTGGCGACGACCAGATTCGGTTCGTGACAAAATGGTATCAGAGGAGGTTCGCTCTTTGGGTCATGTTATTTGGGGAAGAGGCAGCATAGTCTGGAGCTAGGATTTTTGGGACTTGAAATTTCAGTCATGGGAAGTGTGCCTGGCCAGCACACCTCATGACGGGATTCAAGTCACCATGGGAAGTATGGATTTATCTGAGTCCTTTGGTTTTCTTGGTTTAATGATGACTATGGCAAATGAAAAGAGAGTTGGGCGAATAATCTCAGTGAGCTCGCAGGGTCTGGCAAGCCATGTGGAGCCGTGGATATTTCCCTAGAATACTCTCTATTACGGCGAAGTGATTGGAATATGGCTTCCAACCATATGTCCATGTCACCCACCGAAACTAGTTTCCTCTCACATTGTCTTGTGTCTCTTTGTTTTGGAATCTTGGAAACATTGTTTTTCTTAAGCCAAAAAAATGACTTCACTTTAAGGAGTGTGAATTTTTGTGAAGTAATTTTCTAGAAAAGTGAAAAAAGTTTTTTTTTAATGCCTATAAATAAAATTTCAGAATTATTTCAAAAGGGTAAATTATGTGTTTACACCTATTTTGAAAGTATGAACTATGTTAATTGGGGTTTTTAAAATATGTTTCTAGTGGAATTTTTTTTAACCATGGAAAAGTGTTTTGGATTTAATTAAGTGTTCTAGAATTTTTGTGTGGGGGTGGAAGATGGATTTTGGGTTTGGTTACTACTAAAAAAAATTATGAACTTTTAGAACCTTTTCTTGAAATGAGAAGATTTGAGTTCTTAATTAAATGGAGATTTATGAAATGGTATTTTTCATGAAATTAGATTTGTTTTGAAATGGGTTGAAATGTTTAGAAATGATTATAAAAGGCATGCATATGTGCTTTTATTGAATTATGGATTCTTTTCTAAATTGGTTTGTGAGATGAAAAATTGGGTTTTGATATTATGGTTATTGTTTTTGAGAAAGGGAAAGTGTGGTTAAAAGTGTTGATTTTAAAAAGAGGAAAGGTTTGATTTTTGGTAATTGGTGCTCTCACGGGTGACCACATGCATAGGTTTATTTGGGAATATGGATGGATATGAGGTGGGTTCCCAGTGTGGCATGTAAACATGCATGTGTGAGGCTCATGAGATACTATTGGTAAATGCGCAACCCAGCAACACTGTTTTTTTTAAATAATGTTTTTGAAGGAAAGTGTGGTGTTTTGATAATGTATGGTTGGGAGGTATGGATTATCTGTTTTCGGGATTATTATTGTGGGGTGTTTCGAGTTCAATAACCCCTTTTTTTGAACGATTTTTTGGTTTGGTTTTTCATTGATAAGTTCGAATGAGGTGTTGTTCGGTGGTTTCTTTTGAGGAAAAGTTTCGGAGGCTAATGTGGTGGATCCCCTCATGTGTTCGGTTCAGGTTTGTGGTCTGTTGTGACCAAATGACCAGATTGGTTGGGTCCTTGGGATTTCTTGTAGGATATGGTACGCCCCAATAAAGTGTCAATGTATGATTCATGTTTGGCCTATGGTGATTCACCGTTGGATGATCCTCCAGTTGATCAACATAAGGAATTTATTATTGAGGTTTGGATATTGAGTTTACCCCTCTTCTTTTTCAATTATGTGGATTCCCCTATAGTGGGATAGTGTTTCTGGGAGGTTGAAATAGACTTTAGTTTCTTATGTTTCTTAAGTTGTCGAAGGTCAATGAAGTTCAGGGTTGTCAATGTAGAATGATGTCGTAAAGGGCCTCTGGGTCTTTCGTCAGTCTCATTGAAGCAAGAGTTCATGTTAGGCCACCAGTGTGAAAGATCTGGCTAAGAGTGGCTATTATGGACACTTTCTAGAATCATGTGCTATTTGGGACTCAGTACAAGGTCCCTCTCCTTGTGTTTTCTTTTATCCACAATGGTCATGTTCGGTGATACCATTCTATGTCATGTGTTCATTTGACTATAAGGGTGAAGATTGTCCAATATTATGAGAGTAACTATTTTGTTGGATGTGTGTCTCCCTATAGGAAATTCTAAATCCTATGTTCCAGAGGAATGTGTTTCTATATGTCCTTTCATTCATCTGTTTAGCATCTAATGAAAAAAAGGGGCGATGTGTGTGCATACTCTAAGATCTTATTTTGGTAAAATTATGGGTTGCGGAAAACTGGGTTTGAAGTGTGTCATGTCTCAATGAGACCATCTAAGATTACAGTATAATTGTTTTTGGAACTGGAAGAAGATGTTCAGTTTAGGGGTTTCCAAATCCTTACTGCGAGGCCGAAGATTCTTCAATCCATTGAGCTCCAGCCATAGGCCCCGGAGAGAAGCTGGTGCATAGTTAGGGAAAATCCTAGAGTTGTTCACACTTTTGGTCAAGGTCATATCCTCAATATGAAAGATAAGAATAGTTTAAACCTCTGGTGTCATCTTCTTGTTACAATTTCTCAAATTTTATGGAAATAGGTGTGAGTACCTAATTCCCATGTCATACCCTGAGTTGATTTTTTTCCCCTTTGGGGTCCCTTGTGTTTTTGGAGAAAAGTTTAAAATTTGGGTTAGGCAGGTTGATGTGCATAGTTTGTGCGTGGTTAGCAGTAACCATGTGCCAACCCAGGGGACCATGTGATAAGAGACAGTAGCTACAGAATATTCTCCGCAAATCCATGATCCTTGGCCAAGAAAACTGTGTGAAGTTTCCTCTTCGGACAGAATGATCCGCACAGTTAACTCACGGTTTCCCAAACCGTGTGAACCAACCGTGCGGCCATGCCAGTTCCTTAAAATTCTGTTGTTTTTTGTTGTTGATATCCCATACTATTTAGTTAATATAGTTGGGTTTTGTTTGGGGTATACCCAAAATGGGACTCATGTAATTTTCATTGGAAGAATTATGATATTAATCTACCCCTAATGCTGGGAAGTATGTTCGAGGCCCCCTGTTGGTGTATTGATTTTGTCTTAGGGAAAGTTGTGTTTGTTATTATGGTGGGGAGACCCGTCATGGGTATCATATGTGTTCTCTTGGAAAAAAATAATTTTAGTTTACCCCTTATGATGGGGAGACCATTCGTTCCTTCCTCAATTGTTATCCTTATTCTGTCTTAGAAATTGAGTTGTCCCTGGTGGTGGGATGTCCAGATTGGGTCACCCCGTACTAGTGACTTAGTTTTCTCCTTGTTGTATTCTAGGTAAGAGGTAGTATCGTTCAAGTATATCAATCCACAAATTTGTTACTTGGGTAAATTTGGGGTTGGAGAACACCCAATGTTTTTGTTTACGTAATGTTGTGGTAGCGCTATTTGAGTTCGTTGTTTGTCTCAAGTGGATTGTGTGAGCATCGCCTTGTAGTGTTTGAGGTTTTTTGTTTTAGGATGTGTTTTGAATGTGTTTCGTAATTTTATGTAAGTGGGGTTATTTTTGGTTGGTGATATTATTATCTTCTTTTTTTTGATCAACTGGAGATGTTCGTCCTTTTTGAAGCGGGTTAAAACGTGGCAAGGAAGTCTGTCTTGGTCTATCGTTTGGGCTTTACTTTTGCATCCGGTCTTGTTGTGGCATTCTAGGGGAGGAATGTGTTATGGTGGGGAGAATTGTCACATACAAGACATATTTTAAAGGTATTTTTCATTTAATTTACATCCTTGTTTTGTTTTGGGGGTTTCCCTAGGTTTTAGGGAGGAATTGATGAGTATTCATGAATTAGGCCAAACCGTGAACCCAATTTCAGATTAAAAAATAAATTTTGTACCTTTTATAACTTTTTCATTTTTCAACATTTTTCATCCATTCAAATTCCTACTTGACCTCACTAACCTATTAACACCACCAAAGTAATTTGGAGATTTTATAAATCCATAACCAGGGTTTATTTGGGTTTTTATCTAAGGGGTTGGGCCTATCCAAAAGCTCAATTCCTGTTTTAAAAATAAATTTTGATTATGTTATAACTTATTCAATTTTTGGGATATTTCGGTGATTCAAAGTGGATCCCAAGCCCCCTGAACCCAGTAGAGCGACCATTCTCTCTCCACCCTTTTTGGAGCTCTGGTTAATCGCAATTTGGTGCCGAACTGCATAGGCTTCCTCAAATTTCCCATATTTGAAGAGGTAAAGTCTTTATTTCATAACTCTCTCAATTCCCATGATTTTTCCTCCATTACAGTTTCTAATTGTCCTAATATATCTTGTTCGAATGAAACCTAAATTTTGTCTCTTTTAAATTTCATCTACTAGTGTTTTGGAGTGATTACTTCAAGATACTTCAAGTTAATGAGCCCTTTTCTTTCCTCTTCCAAACTACATTGGGTTTCATTCTTTGTTCTTAAGGTTTCCTTGGTTATCATTGAGTTTAATAATGTACAGAAACTACGTTTTCGAACCTAGGGTTTAACATTGGTATTTCTTGGCCAATTTTTGTGGTTTTAGGTTTTATCTAGGTCTCTCTTGGTGCGGCGGGGGTACGATTTGATTTTCGCATGGAGATTCAAGGGTTTTTGTTACTTTGGTAGGTGATTCCATTGTGTGGGAAATTTTATTAATTAACCTACTCTGTTCATGGTACCTTAATTTTTATTTCACTTGAATGTTTCTGTAAAAATTGGTTTTAGTTTCATTTATAATGAAAATGAATTTTAAGTTCCAATTTTTGGTGAAATTGGTGGTTTTTCATTCAAATATTTTATTGGTTCATTTTGGGCTGACCTATAAGTAATTATTTGATTTTAATGAACTGTAATAGGACTGAAAATACTGTATTGATGATTTTCCCGTGTGTTTGTTTCTTTGAAAGTTGGTTTTAATGGTATTTGTGAAACACATGAATTTCTAAGAGCTGTGTTGTGTAAAAATGGAGGTTTTACAATGATGTCACATCTTGAACCATATGAGGATTCCCTAAAAATGATTTGTTGTTTTAATTTAAATGTATTGGGATGCCCTTTATGTTTTGGTAATTCAAAAATGTGCACATAGTGTGAAATTGGTGTTCTCAAGGTGTTTTTTTGTGCAAAACACTACGTGATTTTGAGGAATTGTTTTATTAAAAATCAAAGTGTTTTATTCTATGTTTTAAGTGGTATAAAAATGTGATAGATACTGTATTGATTGTGTGTGACCATTAGTGGTGTTTTATTTAAAAATGGATTTATGTTTCATGCTGAAATTATTTGAGCACAAAAGGGGAAGCTTGGGTACTTAGGTGGGCGGATTTGTACTAGTACGGCTAGTGGACCGGATGGGTGTTGTCCCTGTTTCAGCTAGCATTTGGATAATGACAACTCTAACTAAACTATGTGGATTATGATTGGAAACCACTATGTTTTCGGTATGTTCCCTACTAGGGGCTCGTGCATGAGAGTGGATTTTACTATGGTTGCTTTACACCGAGGTACGAGGTACATAGGGCCCGAGACAACCTAGTGCCTAGGTGTGTTCCTGGTTTGTTACTCACTAGATTGTTAGTATTTACCCTTGTATTTGGGTGTTTTTTTCAGTAATTTATAGTATCTATCATTTCCATTTAGATATGTTAAATTTCTGGAAATTCTAGTTTGAAAAAAAAAATTAATGAAAGTTGCATTTCTTGGAATTTCATCATCGTTTTTCTTGACGAATTAAAACTGTTTGCTTCTTCACCTTATATTGCATGAACTTTGGAATCATTGGGTGGTATCCTATTGGGATTAGGCTCACACCCTACTTACACCCCTTGGGTGTAAGTAGACTTTGTTATGTTTTACTCAAGTAAAGGTAAGGCCTCAGGTGAAGGTGGTTCAGGTTGTTATCCCCCTCCTACTGTGCGGTGTTGTGGAGACGGCTCGGGGGTGATGACCCCTTGTCGTGTAGAGTCTTGGTGGTTGTTTTTATAATGTTTTCATTTATTTATTTTCATATTGTATTGACTCTAAACCAATGTATTCAGTTCTTGTTTTTGTGTAAACATCATTTGGTATAAATTTTTTAGATTCAGTTTATTGATTGTTTTAATGGTTTATGCCTTCATATTTGGGTAAATCGTTCCCAAACAAAAATAAATGATACCCGGGCACTTGTTCCAGCCCGTGGGGATAGGGAACGCCCTTCAGGTCATGTCACATGCTGGGTTTGGTTCCAGTTTTGGCGACCACCAGATTCGGTTCATGACATCCCCCTTGAAAAAAAATCCAAAGGAAATAAGAGATAGGGAATAGAAACACATACATCAGCCTTGGTGATAAATAGGTTGGACACCCATGTTCAACCTCAATCTAGTAAATTATTCCTTTAGGAAGGGTTTATTTTGAAAATGTTAGTCAGTAGTTCCGATGTCGGAACATACTCCAACTTTAACTCATACTTCTCTACTTTCTCTTTGATGAAATGATATTTGATATAAATATAATTTGAATGATAATTTTGAACTTTATTCCTAGTGATATTTATTTTACTTTTATTATCACAACCCAAGAGCATGGGTGACTTTTATTCAACAAGTAAATCTTCTAATTGTGTTTTCATCCACATAAGTTGAGTAGTGGCTTGAGTGGAAACAACAAACTCATCTTCTTCTGAATTGAGGGTTACTAAATTTTATTTCACTGAATTCTAGATCACACTATTATTTCCTATATAGAATACTCCACCAGATGTGGATATTATATCACCAACATTTCTCTCCCAATATGCATATGAATACCTGAACAAATCAATACTATCTGAGTTTCAATACCTAATTTTGAATTATTTTGTGCCTCTGATGTATCTGAGAATTATTTTTCAATAAAGTAAATGTGATATTTTTGGTGCAATCTAAAATATAGCACATAAGGTAATAGCATAAACAATGTTGGGAATTGAGGTAGTCAAATACAATAGACTTCCAATCAACATCCAATACTCTTTTTGGTCAACTTCTTTTCCTTGTCCATATTTACTCATATTTTTTCCCATAGAAATTAGTGTCGAAATAGGTGTTTAGTTTTCCATTCTGAACCTATTGAGAATTTGTTTACTATAATTTTCTTTGGAGAGAAAAATATATTCTTTCTTTTGAAATATTTGTAACCCCAGAAAGTATTTCATTTCCCCCAACATGTAAATTTCAAACACCTTCTTTATCTCTTTATCAAATCATTCGCAACTTCTTTATTAATTCCCAAAAAAGATAATATCATCAACATAAACAACTACAATGAGGGAATACTCTTGACATTATATATTATACATATTGTTATCCACTCTTCCTTTCTTGAAATTCATCTTCCTTAAGCAAGTATCCATTTTGGAATACCATGCACTCAGAGCATATTTTAGACCACCCAAGGATTTTTTCAATCTACACACATAACTCTCATCTTTACCAAAAATAAAGTTGTAAGGTTCTTGAATATAAACCTCCTCTTCAAAATCACCATTCAAGAATTCATATATAACATTCATTTGAAAGATCATGTAGCCTCGTTTTGTAGTAATAGAAATAAAGATTCAAATTTTTTCCAATATGGCCACTAGAGAAAAGGATTCACCAAAATAAATTCCATTAGTCTATGAATACCCGTTGCAAACCAATATTTATTTTTTCTGATAACTTTACTTTCTTCATTCAGCTTGTTCTGGAAAGCCCATTTTGTTATAATGATTTTTTTTCTATATTGGGTATGATTTCCAATGCATTTTTCTTTTCAATCTGATCCAATTCATTATTCCTGGCTTGAAACCATTTTAGATACTTAGAATATTCATTCACATCATTCAGTTCTACTTTTGAATATAATGAATTATGTGTGATAGGAATTTTTTTTATTCTGGTTTGGACCTTTTGATGTTGATCACCAATTATATTAGGAGCTTCCAATTGTTTCCTCATCCTGGGATGAGTTTTTCAAGAATCATCATTATCACTTGAAATAGCTATGTCTGATTCTTCTTCTTGAGAAGGAATATATTTTTTTGTATCCTTATCATAATTGTTTTCTTTGACTTGCTCAACTTTCTTGTTTTCCTGAGCATGTTTATCTTCCTCTTGATTTTCAATTACTTTCACATAAACTGAATCAACAATTCTCTTTATTTCTTTATTGAAGCATCTATATCCTCTTTCTTCTAGAGAATATCCAAGAAAGATTCCAAATTCAACTTTATGATCAAATTGTACATAGTTTCCACCTTTCTTCTTTATAATACATAGACTCCCAAAAACTCTAAAGTGATTCAGACTTTGAGTTTTCCATAAAAAAATTCATATAGAGTCATGTTTGATTGAGTTCAGTAGAAACAATGATTTTGAATGTAATAAAAATCACTCCATAATTTCCTAAAAAAGTAATGAGAGAGGCCATGTTCATGTAACATGGTTCTTTCCATTTCCATAAATCTTCTGTTATTTCTTTCAGCAACCCCATTTTTTGGGGAGTTTATGGGGAACTATAATCATGGTTAATTGTATTCTTCTCTAGATAGTCTTAAAACTCTTCTCTTCAATAATCACCACCATTATCTGTTCGCAACTTCTTCATTGAATACTCACATTCCTTTTCTCCCTTTCGTATAAATCTTTTAGAAATTTTCAAAGCATTTTATTTATGTCTCATATGCATGACCCATGTAATGCGAATAAAATCGCCAATTAAATTAATGAATTACTTATATCCATTTTTTGACTATTTTTTCATTGGACCACATATATCAGAATGTATCAGCTCCAAGGGTTGTTTTGAACCAATATCAAATTTCTTAAGAACGAGATTTTTAATCTTCCATTCTGTTAGATAGTGCAACAACAGTCTCCTATTATTGGAAAATCAGTATTGTCTCAAACACTATCTCTTTTAGATATTTTTCCCATGTTTCCCTAACACATGTGTCCATTCCTTTTATGACACAACTGATTTTATTCCACCATGATCATGTAACAGTAGTTTTTTGAATCACTAACCTGAAACAAATTCCATTTTGTGCATTGTCCTATTATAAAAATCTTACCATCTTCTTAAATATTCACTAAAAACTATCTTTCTTGAAGATAACTTCATCACCCTCATCACACAATTGTGAAACACTTAATGGATTGTGTCTCAACCCATAAACATAAAATGTTTTCATAGATTTCATCTTTTCATTTCCAATGATGGCTTTCCCAACACATTTGATTTTCAATGATTCATCATTACCAAATGTCAAGGTGACTTCTTTAAAATATTTGAAATACTTCTACAATTTCAAGTCTCCTGTCATCTGTGAGGAACAACCACTATTAAGTATCCAGTTTCATTCACCTTTTTATGGATTTCAATGGAGTCTCAACAATAAGATCTTTTTATCCTTAATTTTCTCTCTTCACATTTGGCTTTTGAGAATTAAGAATCTTCTATTGAGCTGATAACATCCTTTTTCAAGGTTTCTGGGTTGTTCATATCTTTCACAAATATTTTCCAGGTTCTGAAACCTATTATTAATCTTTATTCAACTCATTTCAAACTTCTTCTCAGCAACCTTATAATTATTCTTTCCTTGAGGATATTTAATCCCCCTCAACCTCTGACTTTCATAACCTATGGGATAATAGTCATGATTTTGATTGAACTGACATGTACTTGTCGTGAGTCTGAATCCCCAACAATACCTTCAATATCCATAAAATGAGATTTGTCCTATGAAACTTCTATTAAAATTGGAATTGTAATAATATCTTGCAGATACTGCCTTATATCTCCATTATGATATAAGAACATTCTCATTATTAGTTAGATTCTTCTACTTCCTTTTAGCCTTATTAAAATCAGAAGTATTGGAAACCATCCTAGTCTCAAACTATTTCAAAACATTTTCGGACTCTGGTTTCTTTAAGACATTAGAATTTCCATCATTATTGGTCTTGTTCACATATAAAAAATTCCTTGAATTCTTCTTTTCATAAACAACTCCATTATAGTTATTTCCCTTTGAATATAACTTTTTTTGGACCTTCTTCGGCTTCTCATTTTGATAACTCTCACCATCATCAGTGATAGAGTTTTGGAAACTTGTGATTTTTTAATTTATCTTTAGATATCTTTTGTTGAACAAGTTCCAATTATTTTTATTTTTCCTTCATCTTTACTTCAAAATGCTCTTTACAATTATTTTAATTCACAAGTGAATTTTTCAAATCATCAATCTCATTCACTATATTTTCTTTCCCATCATCAAAAAAAATTTGGATCTTTGATCATTTGTCTTCCAGCTTTTTGTTTTTAATTTCATGTCTTCTAATCTTTCTCATACATTCTTTCAACTCTTCTTTCAAATGGATTTCAAGTTGAGTTTCTTCTTCTTCATAAATACTACTTCTGTATTATTCCACCTTCATAGTTGCAATGAAAGTATTTTCAATACCATACTCAAATGACTTTTCATATTTAGCATCACTTCCTTCTTCTTCTCCATCTTTAGATAATAAACTTGTTCTTTTGGATTTGAAGATTTTCTTTTCTTTCGATGTGGAATACAACTTTCCTTTATCACCCTATTTCTTCCATAATCTTCTTGGATTTATTTCTTCTTAATCATTATCATATTCATTCTTTCTCTAAGGAACGTTTTTCGCAATGCGACCAACTCCACATTCAAAAAATTTCAAGGGAGGTTTCACTTTGTATTTACCTATACCTATTTTCACATTTTTTAAAAACAAGGATAAGATATCAATGAGATTTTTACATACCTTGTTTTCTAAGTCAGAATCTCCATCTTCTTCTTTAATAAGAATCTTCTTTTGTTTTTCTTTCTTCACAAACCTGAATGACATTTATCTATCAGTCTTTTAATTTCTTTTCGTAGCTTTCTCTCTTCTCATTTCATAAGTAATAAGATTGCTATGAAAATAATCAAGAGATAATGTCTCAGGATCTCTGTCTTCTAATGAATAAACTTTTGCATTGAATTTTTCAGATAGGATTATCAAAATATTTTCAACAATCATACAGTCATCTAGATTTTCACCAAGACATATGATAGTACTCACAATGTCATTAACCCTGGTAAAGAAGTCCCCAGTAGCTTCATGCTCACCCATCTTCAAGTATTCATACTAAAATCTCTAGATCTGAAGTTTTGCATTCTTGACTATTTTATTGCCTTCGTATATTTCTTTCAATTTTTCCAATATAACGTTTTCTATGTCAAAACCTTTTACGCTCAATAATTAAATTTCATAAAGTGATGACAATATATAAATCTTTTCCCTTCCATAATTCTCATGATTCTTCTTATCAACTGGTGTAAGTGGAGATTTAACATCAATGGGTGGAAACCCAACTATTATAGTTTCATGAACTTCACAATTGATATACATAAGATAAGGAAACATTATAACATTCTAGATATGATAATTCTTTCCATCAAAGACTAGAATACCTATACAGTTCACACAGCTCAAATTCTCCACCAGCAAAGAAAAAAAAATAGAACAAACACTCTCATGCCAATTGTAAGTGCCTAGTTAGTGTATTTTATCACTGGTAGGGGGAGGGGGTGAATCAGTGTTACTCTTTTTATTTTATGTTTCTTTTAATTTGAAAAAACCTTCACCACCTATTAAAGATTCAATTCCTTTCGGAAAACAATTCAATCTACACATCCACAGGAACCCAAAGATTTATAAAGTTCACTGTTTAATAAAAATAGTTATGTCCTTAGTATGGTTTTGAAATTATCCAATACCATAAAATCCATTAGAAAAATATCCATGTATTACAAATAGTAGGATATAACAATACACTTGTATAGCACTATGAAACAATCCCACTAGTTTGTGTGCACCCTCTTAGCACAAATAAGGTAATTCAATTGTTATGTGACAACTCATGTTACCTGATATTATTTTCAATTGAAAAAGTGTAATAAATTCAAATACAATTATTTAATACCTTACCTAGAATAAATGTAATAACCTTATATAAAGTTTTTCAAAAAACTCAGTCTGATTTTTCTGGGTTCGATTTCCCGAGTCTGCTTCCTCCGAGTTTGATTCTCCCAGTCTGAGTTTGCTTCCAAATAAAATAGAAATGAATCAGCACAACTTCAATCCAGAAGTACAATAAGCTCAATTTTATACTTCATACATATGATAAACCCAATACAAAATCCCAAATATGATTAATCCTGCCTGATACGATTATCAACCGAATACAACATTCTTCCCATCAAAATTTCTTCAATACAAAACAAAACTGTATCACTTCCACTCACTGAAAACTCAAATATTCTATCTCTACTATTGTGAATAGTAATCTATCATCATTCATTCACAATATACTTTATGACTTTTATAGGTGACCTAAAACAAGTTTAGCCGAAAATCCCAAAACACTTTCCCACTCACCTAAACTTGCATAAATCTGAATTTCTCCTAAAATTTCAGAGTAATTATGAATTCTCCAATGCTTCTTGATTCTTACTGAAACTTCTAAAAACTTCACCTCTTCCTTTCCAAACTCCCAATTCAGTTTTTTAGAATGATTATAATTGTTGAGACCAATTTCAATTGAATATCGAGCTCCCCCTTGATAGCACATCCAGCAAATTCCTTCAGCCCCTTTCCTAACCCACTTCAAATACAAGTCATGTTCTTCTCCTCTTATATTGATCCAATTTAAACACCAATTCAAAGGATAGAGAAAGTAAATCAATCTTTTACCCACTTGATGAAGATATTTGAAAACAAATCATAGTTCCTTTAGCTCCTCCACCCTTTCCATGATTATCTTGGATATGATCATTCTGATATTGATCATCTTGATATTGATCTTTTCCTTCCTGAGCCTCATATCTATCATCCTGATATTGATCATTCTGATATTTATCATTATTATATTGATCATTCTGATATTGATCATTCTGATATTGATCATTCTAATATTGATCATTCTGATATGGATCATCCTGATATTAATCATTATAAGATTGATCATTCTGATATTGATCATTCCCATATTGACCATTCTGATATTGATCATTATGAAATGGTTCATTATGATATTGATCATTCTAATATTGGTCATTCTAAGATTGACCATTCTAATATTGATAATTTTGATATATATCATTCTGATATTGAAAAGTTTATGGAATATTCTATGGATTAGTTGGATACTATAGTAGATCAGTACCACCTCTTCAATTGGAACCACATTTTCAATCAATACCACCTTTTCAATTAGTATCACATTTCTAATCAATACCACCTTCTCGATCAATACCACCTTTTCAATCATTATGGATATGATTATCTTGATATCAATATTTAAGTGCTAGGGTAGATCGAAAAAAATGCTATAGTGAATCGAGACCACTTCTTTTTAATTCACCCAGAATTTTATCATTTTGAAAAACAATTGATATCACTTCTTTCTCTCTTCCACCTAGATATGATAAATCTAGATACAATATTTTTTGAATTGACAGCTTCTTATTTCACTCCCAATTTATTCCATCAAGATTTCATCACAAGTTATCAATTCAACTCATGATCTATATGAAATATGAATCAGCAAAGCACCATCACATTTTATGACATCAGGTCACACAGACCCAGATTCTTTAGTAAAACAAACACTTCTTCCAAAAATCTTCCTCTCATTATGATGGAATTTCACTGTGAGTCTAATTCTCTTCAAAACATGAGCCCAATTTTTATAAATACCACGAGTTTGATTTTTATCAATACAATGAGTCTTATTTATTTCAATACCATGAGTTCTATTTTTATCAATACCATGAGTAACACGATTGTTTCTAAAAACAAAGCAAAGGTATTTTCTTCCTTCAAAAGATACCTTGATAAAAAAAGACAACACAAAACACCTTCATCATCATATTGGTCCTAATAGTTTCATTAATGTTAAAGTACCATGTAATTAATAAAAAAATCATCATAAAACACTTTTAAAAACTTTTTAAATCCCCTATGAAAACTCTTTTGGATAAAAAATACCATTTTATTTCAAGAACACAATTTTAATACCAAAACAACCTTTTCATTAAAACCCTTTTCCAATACCAAAATACCAAAAAAAAAATACGGTTTTTCATTTAAGGAAACATGAAATATTACAGTGGAATATGGTAATAAAATAATGGCCACGATAGAGGAAGAGAATTTTTCATTGTATATGTTAAGAATGGAACATTCTTTTAGTCGTTTATCAAAACTTTCCATATAAAAAACATACAAAAAGATTCATTTTTTAGAAACTTTGAATAAAATTAAAAATATACATAAAATTTAATTTATAATCCTTTTATAACCATATAAATAAATATGTAAAATGATATCTAGAATATTTACATGGATAAAAATATTTGATAATTAAATCATTAAACATTCAAGGTGTCCCATACCACTTTGAACATTTAAATAATTATCTCCATAGAAGAATACATTTAAAAACATTAAATAAAATGAGTATAAATAAAATATGGATATGAAATTTCATAGTAGCTATTTATATTTAGTATAAATGAATAAATGTGAATATGATAAAGAAATGCATCAATAAAAGGATATTGAGACGAAATCAATTACCTTGAGTCTGACTCATCACGTACAATCATTATCCTCCTGAATAATAAACTAAGGTTAATTTTTTTCTTTCATGAAAAATTTATAAAATTTTATTATTCCTTTTATAACACTTTTTACCATGTCATAACAATTACTTAATTATTTAAGTCCATGTCGGACGTTTTGATGATATTTGGTACTTGAGTCCAAAATGACTTCAGTATGATATCAATCGTCAAAGTAGTCATAAATCCATCATATCAAGAATAATATACATGAAATTTATATCATATTTATAAATAAATTATAATTTTACATAAAACCATAATTTTTTGTTATGAAAACTGAACTACGTTATAATCAATGAGACAGTAGGTCATACGTACGCATGAGTAAAATTTTCATTTTTCAAAGATCATTATGGAAAGAAGATAAATATTATTTTATCTTTATTAAGTATAATAAAATAACTAATTTCATTTTAATAATGAAAAAATACTTATATATATTATTCATGTGATTTAGTGATGAAAAACAAATAACATCGCTTTTTGGAGGTGATAGTTCACATGTACGCATAAACAACATTATCATTTTTAGGTGCACGGAAAGGTAAAAACATAAATGATATATTATTATTTAATAAGGATAAACATGACATCATTATCATATATAAACATTAATTCCATCATTACAACCAGTCTTGAGTGGTGGTGATGGAAAACTAATTATATTGGTTTGTAGAGGTGATAATTGACATGTATGTATGAACGTTTAATTATTTTCTCATTTGATGGAAGTGGATGTAGATTTAGGTTATGATATTAACATAAAAAATATTAGTATATTGAGGATACTATAGTTATTATTTCATCGTGGTTGAAGAAGATTTGAAGTAAGTGTAAGAAGAAATAAAATAGAAATACATGATTAAATCAGTAACTAATATTTGGATGATCTTCTTTAATTAAAACATTAACTCCTCTAAGGAGTGTTTTCTACTTAAAATAAGGCCTCAATAATGTGGGGAGGGATTTTATGAAGGGATGTTTTGTAGATATTTTATGAACCAAATTGGTTTCGAGGTGTAAATAGAAGAGAAGAATGTGTTCCCTTTTATAAGAGAGGGGAGGGGCCCTCAAGAAAATCTTCAATATATTAAATTAATATAAATTAATTTTATAATACAAATGGGTCCAAAATATTCATTTTTACGATATGAGGATTTTGGGTCAAATACCTTCCATACAATGAAAATTAGATAAGTTTGACTGTTTTTTAACCCTTATCTCAATGTGATATCATATAATTTACACTTTAAGGGTAAATATAATTACCATAAAATTAAAAACAACAAAAATGAGTAATCGATGCCATTTTTAGATCTACCCCATTTATCTGGCTGAAATTTATATTTTTATAAATTTTATATCATTTAATAAAATGTCATTAATTTTAAAATATCATTAATGTAAATTTTGACACTATTAATTATTTGAATTTTTAAAAATATCATAACTTCATATCTTAGAAAAACCCCCGATTAAATAATCCCTAAAATGTAAAAATAATCCATAAAATTCTTGGATGACATCAATTATATCAAATTTTATTTATTTTAATGTTTATAATATTATTTGTTTTATTATTTCATTAATTAATCAATTATTGCATCATCTTTGTGTCACTAATTAATTTAATTATTTATTTTATAAAAATTATAAATAAATTACCAAGATCTATTAATTAATTTTATCTTTCTAAATAATATTTTTATTTAAACATATCTCTTACATAACCTTGTATTAAAAATATTTTACTTGTTCAAAACAAGTGTGTGAAAAAATTGAATTCTCTTGGAATATAATATAATAAATGTCATACTCTCATCCCAGTGTTGAAAAAAAATACATCCAATGAAATTAAGATAAGTGTTAGGGTAATTTTATAATATTATAATATTATGTTTACCTTTAATTACCTGATTTAACCTTAACTATGGTAATAAAAAATATTACTAAAGTTATTATTCATAATATCCAAAAATAAAAGGAACATATTTACTAAATTTTTAACTTATGAATCCAAATATGGAATCCATTTTTTCAAATTAAAAAAACAATATTGGCATAAATTAATTAAAAATTAATCTTTTTCAGGGAACAAGAAGACGAGGTTTTAAATTTAAAAAGTTCAAAAGGTCACAATGTTGTTATATCCAATTTCAATGTGAACTTAATTCCAATTTACTAAATTGGATTAAATGATAAAACCTTGATCTAATTATAATTTAAAGTCATTCAGAAACATAATTTAATACCATAAAAAAATTTGATTAAAAAATTTGTTTTCAATTAAAATGCATTATTTTTTCACTATTCATCAAAAATGAATCTTATCAGAAAAATATGAATAATTAAACCAAATTAAATGTTGATACTCATATTTCTAATAATAAGTTTATTCTGTCAAATTTAACTTATAAAAGTATCAAAAACTAGATTTGAAACAAGTGTTCCATCAAAAGGTGGAAAACTGACTTTTTTAAAAATATCTGTTTTATTTGAAAAATTGGATTTGTTTATATATAATGTTTAGAAAACACATAAAATAAATATTAAACATCATATTTAATATTATAGATATATATATCAACAATATAACCCAAAAAGAGTGATTTTTTTATTTATTGGTATAAAACACACTTGTGAGCATTTAAATGATTTTCCAGAAAAACATTTCATTTTGTTTTCAAAAGGGTTTTACATTAATTTATATTTAATTGGTCAATGAATTATATTTTCATGTGTAAACCATAATTTCCTAATTCAGTTAATATTATTAATTCCCTCCATTATAATGGCTAGGTTATAATGGTAACATTTAAATAAGAATATTTGGTTGTTTTCTTAATCTTGGTGGGGCGTATTATGTATGCTATTATATATAGTGTCTTTTTTTAAAAATTATGGATGTTACATGGTATTTTTTGAGTGATCCTTGGGGATGTTTAGTAATAATTGACCTGATAATTTCTTGTTGGTAATGTTGTTTATTCACTGATTCAATAGTATAATCCTTCCACATATACATAAGAGGGCTTGAGTATGATCCCACTGAGTATACACACTATTCTCACCCATTTAAACATAAACTATTTTCTAGGTTTCCGGGTGAGTTTGATGAATGGGATGAATAGTAATAGCTTGAATCTTGGGAGTGGCTATGGAGTTACTACGTAGAATTTTATTAGTATTATATTTTAGGATTTGTATTTGTCTCACATATTCATGCATTATGGGATTATTATAGTTCTTTGGTTACTTATGTTATGGGTATTTTTAATGGTTTATTTATGTATTCCAAGTAAATATGAGGATACTTTCCCCCATACCTATGTTATAGACCCTAGGTGCTAGTCACTAACTGGTGGAATATTGGAGGTAGTCTTTGGGGGTCACCCTCATATTCACTATAGACTTAGGAGGGGCTCCCAATGGGTCTGGTCTATGACATACCTTTTATATACCTCATTTATTAGTGAGGGGGACTCTTTGGGTTTTTATATTTCATAAATTCTTGGTCAATATTTGACATTGCATGTTATACATAAAAAAATATAATTCATTTAATCCTTTTTTTTTTACAAATTAAAGGATCAAATATAAATTACAATTCAATAAATACATTATCACATGATGTGTAATGAAAATAATATAAGAATTTATGGTTAAGATATAAAAATGTAATACTATCTAATGCGGCACAACATTAGTGTGTTTTCCACATCTATTTATACATTTTCTTGCTAATTTTGTTATGAAATGGACTTTAATTGTGAAATTCTTGATATATGAAAAGAAATTTGGAATATTTTATTCTCATCGATTTTTTTTGGGAAATTTTTTTTTGGGTTGAAATATATTTAATGTAATGATTTTATATGTCTAAATATTCTATGAACATTATTTTTTGAAGTTGGAATCTTAATGAAATATTATTTTGCAAGAATTTGGATGTTTTATAGAATTATTATATTAATATTCCATTTTTTATGGAAATAAATGTTCAGTGGAACTTTAAAATGATTTTTAAAGGATGAGTTTTGTTTAGTGGAAAACTTTTTGTACATATAATTAATTAAATGAACAGAATTAATAAAAATAATTATGTTGGAAAAAATTTCGTGATTTTATCTAGATGTGTAATGAGGTGTCTAAATTTAAATGATAAATTGAGTTTTAATTTTATATTTAGATTTTTTATTAAATTTTATTGTGTATTTTATTAGGGTAGGGATAACATAATTATAGATATGTTAAAATTTTGAAAATGATATATGTATGAATAACATAGTTTTTCACATAAGAATTTCATATAGTTTCATAATATTTCAGTATTATTACAAAATAAGAACAATTGAAGGAGGTTAACACGGATTATATGCTTGAAACTTTTCCAAAAATAAGTTTATAAAGAGCTGATGAAAGATGACAGATAATTGTTTTTTATTTTTTTTGGTATTTCACTGAAGTTAGGGTGTGAATCAGGTGATTATGATGCTTAATGATAGAAAAAAATGATTTATATCATTGATCTCATGAATATCAATGATCATAGAATTTAGAAACATAAATAGGCAACAGTGTATTGACAAAACACAATCATAAGTTTCATGTTTGGAGATTTTTAAAAAATTTAGGAGATTCTGGGGATTAGTGGTTGTATTAGATGTGAACATTGAAAGAATAATAAATATTTACTAAATAATTGAGAATCAATATCTTATCAGGATAAAAAATATAGGAGGAATTATGGTGTTTAAATGAATCTATAAGCTAAAGTGAATTATTATAAAACTAGTTTTGTGAGTGATAGATGAGCCAAATTGAGGAGTGTCGGAAGGAAGGAGGCAAGGAAGAAGAATAAGAAACCTAAATAAATTAAAATAAATATATATATGTTGGCCCAATAATGATGGATATTTCTAGAAAAAATTTCATTTGAATGAAAGGGGATAGTTTGTAATTGTTTTTATTGAGAATTGAAGCTAGTAAAGTAAAATATATTCAATTGACTATTTTAAAAATATTAAAGAAATATAAAAGAGAGTTCTTCATAGGCATAAGATTCAATAGTAATGGTTACACGTGGAATTAATTTTAAGTAGGATCTACTACAACCAAAACCAGTATGAGAATTGAAAACAGATTATTACTGATTGGGAATCATATGAGGGGTTACTTTGATTTAGGGATGATGCTCAAATAACTGATGTTTCACATGAAGTAAAGTTTGATAATACAAAATTATATGTTGAGTATTTTGGGGAAAATATATGGTAGTTTTGATTTTTAGGTACTCTGATTGGATCCTTTAAAATTATTTATCTCTCATTCTATTAGGGGAATATTTTTACATTTTTTGAAATATTTTTTAAGAGAGAGAAGTTGTGAGCTGTGCACAGATATTATAAAGTTTTCATTATTATTTTCTATATTAGGATAAGTCATCAGTATCCACACCTATTAATTGTTTTGGTGATGTCTTTAGAGTCTTTCTACACTAACTTTTTGGTTTCATTTATATTCAAATGAATTTTTATTTCTAATTGAACGATGATTGTTATTTTTTGAATTAATTCATTCTTTATTGCATTATTAATCTAATTTATTATCTATTAATTGTTAAATCATATATGATATCATTATATGATGAGAGTTAAATTAATTTATATTCTATTTAAACTTTTTCTTTTGGATTTCAAGTAGAGAGTATAAGGATTCTGAAGTGTATCTTTGTGTTAAGTATTTTTTAAACACATTTATAAACATTCCTCGAAAAGTGATCAACTTACTATGATCATAGTGATTAGATTTAATCCTAAAATAGTGTAAAGTGTTTAAAATTTTATTATTCATCACACAATAACTTAAATTCTATGAGGAATAATATTTTAAACAATGAAGAAAATATTTTTTGAACAATATCCATCCACTATTTCAATACATTTTTATACTCTCTTTTTGTTTTTGCATTTGTTTTTTCTTCCTTTATAGTTTTTTCATGAAAATACCCATTCAGGCAATTAAAAATTAAAAAAAATACATTAAATGTGAAAATAAATCTTAGAGTGAAACTTTTATAAGATACATACAATGGGATCTACTATATTTAATTTCTTTGTAGATAAATTCTTTGATAGGACTTCATGAACAAAGACTTCATATCACCAGTGAGAACCCTATATCGCATGAATATCACTTCAACAAATTAATATTATAAATAATCATATTAACCATATTATAGTTCATGATATGGAATTTTTTTTATAATTACATTTAGGGACATTTTATAAAATATAAATTCTTTATAATGGAATCCTTAATTGATAAGAACCTAAATGAGTTCCTTTAATGTATCAAAACTCTATATAATAGAGAGGGTCAAAAACCCATTCCATTCGACCTAGTATTTCAATTGTCATTATATAAAAGGTTTTTAATAGAAATATAAAACTGTTTCTAAATTATTTACCTATTAAGTAAAAAATCTCTATGAAAAAATAGATATTATTTCCAAAGTGTGCTTGGTTATATTTATTTTCAACATTTAAATATGTGTTTAAAGAGAAATTTGTGTGAATATGTTATTTTATTTATAGAGGAAACCTTACTTATTGAAGTGAAAGTAGCGACATTAAAAAGTATAAGAAAGTTTACTTAACTGTGTTAGGAAAATTTTCTTATAAAGATTGACGATTCTATGAAATTATTCAAGTTATAACATCATGAAGAAATTAAATATCCAATCCATGTTTTTATGAGCCTTTAAAAAGTTTGAGAAGAGGGTTAATGAAGAAATTTCATGTTGGAAGATATTAGATAGACTATTTTGTAAAAAAGTTTCATAATGTCAGTTAGATAGATAGAATAATTTTTTTGATTAATATTTGTTAGAATTTGAAGTATGAGCCACCAAAAACTAATCAAGGGAGATATGTTTTGTAATAATATGAGTATATGAATAAATTATTATCATACTGAAGGCTATCTTTTCAAGGATATAAAAAAACAAAATCTGAGCAAAGAGCTATATGGATATGGCTATGAATTTGTAATAGATAAAGTGCCTTGGAAAGACAATTTAAAGATCCAATGGATATAAATTTTCCAATTTCATCAAATCAAGTCCATTAGATGGAGATATATTCGATGAAAATCCATATGATGGATGAATAGTGGATAAGCATTCAAGATGTCATCATATGGATGATCCTGAGAATTTTGTGTTGATCCGAGTTGCTAAGGTAGAATGATTGGAAAAATATTGTTGATCAGTTTCATTAGATATATATTTAGATAATAATATACTATATATCGAATAAATCTTGTATCAAACTGAACACTAACAAAAGTGAAAATAGAAGAGATTCACCTAATGGAAAAATTGGATGGAGATATAAGATGTCACCGGACAAGAATATGCTAAGTTGAATAGATAGAGGTTTCATAAAAAATGTAAATTGAATAAGTTCCATAGAATGAAGGAATATTGTAAGATCCATATAATAAAGAATATTGAAGGTGTTCCATCAGTAATATAATTCATTATGAAGGAAATGGATAGAAATACACTGTATAGATGAATTATGAGGAGTTTTACTTGAACTATGAAAATTACTTAACATGAAGATGTTGTGTTAATCCTCAATATTTATTATCCTTAAAATGTTAAATAATTTTGAATAATATCATTAATATCGAGTTTAAATATGTTTGATGAAATGGGGATCTTTCAAGAACCTTCAAGAGTATTTGAGAATTTGGTAGAAGAGTTGAGGAGTGTCTCAAAATATGGTTGAGAATAAGCTTCAAGATAAAAAGTGTTAGTGGGTGGGGAAATTTATTTGGGTTTACTTATAAACTTTTGGAATTATACATGTATAAAGGGGAAAAATGGTACATTCTGTACAAAATTATTCACCCATATGAAAAGAATGACAATATAATATTTTAGTGGGAGATTATGTTTCAAACTGAGTTATATTTTTGGTTGAAGAATAGTTACCTAAATGAAGTCCATTGGATTGAGAAAAATTATAGTGAGAAGCTGATTGATTTTCAACTCATTCGAAGAATGCAGTTAATTAGAACAATTATTTTTATCAAATAAAAAATTATCATAATAAAACCAATGAATAGAGGTGTATCTTATAAATCATACTATATAGAACTATAGTGAGTTATGGAGAATCAGATAGTGACCAATAGATGGAGACCATCAGATGGAATTTTTCTGAGGAATTTTTCTAGAAAAAGATATGAAAAAGTTTTTAATGAGATTATACTAGACTTATAAATACTATTTTGAAGTTTTAAGGCCAACAGAAATTTAATATTGTTGTTGAAGATATTGAATTTTTTAAATAGGTGAAGGTGGTCAAACTTGGTTATGGTGGATGAGAAGATATTTTGATAGAATATCAAAAAATAAATGGAAAAGATATTATAGTTATGGTGTATAACCAGTTGTTGAAAAGTTTTTTTGGTTGGGTGTATAATTAGATATGAAGAAAGAGGCTAGAGTTTGGGCAGTTGAGGGTATATACAACTATGGAAGAAGAGTTGATTGTTGGTGGTAGAACCAGGGTCAGTTGGAGGAACAATTATTAGGGTGTAGAATTATTTTTGTCTTTTCCTTTATAATCACATATAAATATTAGAATAATCAATGTTTGGGGAATAACAAATATAGAAAAGAGTAATTCTTTGTACCAAACCTTGTAAAAATCTTATATTGATATTTTTTTATATTTTTTCATAAAAAAGGTGAGGTTGAGGTTTATATTTTAGTGGATTGTTACTCTAACAAGATTTAGAGTTACGGAAAATTTTCCTTAATAAAGTTAAGAAAATTTATTATAAAATAAAAATTAATCACTAATTCACCCCTACTATAAATTATTCTATATTTATCCAATGGAACATTGATTGGTATCAGAGATTTGGTTCCCTCTAGAAGATCCAACTATAAGAATATAGAATTTAAATTTAGTGAATAACATGGATGTTCCATAATTTTATGGAAGAAACTATCACTATTGGAAGATTAAGATGTTACTAGATCTCAAATATCTTTTATTAAAAGTTAGAGCTTCTGCAATAGTGGGATTCCCTCTCATTAATGAAGTGGTTATTAAAGCTACCGATAAGATAAATTTGGAATTTAATGATAAATATTAGAATACCATGTTGATTTCTCCCATAAATAATGTTTATATAAAGTTTATGGGGTTTCAATGGCTTAGGAAAACTGGGATAAGTTGAGAAGCATCTATGAAGTAAGTGGGAAAGTTAATGAAGTTATGTTACAAGTATGGAGAAGCAGATATTAATATGTTAAGATGGATAATAAATAAATCATTAATGAACACATTACAAGAGTTAATAAGATCTTCAACAATATCATAAGTTTTGATGAGAAGCTATAATATTCTACTATCATTGAGAAAATAATGCAAAACGTTACAAATTGATTTTGTTCCAAAGTATCAACTATAGAATATCGATAAGATTTATCTCTAGATGAAATCTAGAATATTCTCATGGCATATGAGATGAGGAAAATAATATTTTCCACGAAGAAGGATATTGAATAAATGGATCCCAAATATTTGTTAAAATAGAATCCTAGAGATAAAGAATATGAAGAAGAATCAAGTGATTCATAGGATGAGTAAGAATCATAGGACTTCAATAGATTAATCTCTATTCTTTATAAGAGATTCAAAAAGGGGAATTGGAAAGGAAAAGTTAAATTCTGTATTAAATATTTAAATTTTAATGACAAATTCCATTTTGAAAAAAAATAGTCCTAAGAATAAGTATGAAGACTCCGAGTCAGAAAAGGAAGATAACAATTCTCTAAAATATAATTGGAATAAAAATAAGTAAAATGTTCTTTACAACAAGAATAAAAGTTTATCTACAAAAAGATATTATGATCATTCTTCATCAATAAATGAATATGATTTTAATTTCACCTTATTTTCATGAGTTATAATGGGAAATTCTTCATCATAAATTGATAATAATGGTGAACAAATAATTGTAATTTAGTCAGTTTTAAAATAAAATTTTGAAGCAGTACTTGATAAAAATTCAAAACTCAAGAATAAAAGAGGAAGTCAAAGAAATAATTTAAGAAAATAACTTTTTAAAATAGTTATTTAATCAAACAGTAATAGATAAACCATAATTTGATTAAATATCATAAAATAAAGGTTGGTGAGATTAAGAGAAAAATGAACATTTATGAATAAATTTTAGTTGGACATGATAAATTCAACAAGTAAAAAACCTTACTTATTTATAAAAATAATAAAAAAAATGGTTGAAGTTAATTGGACTTGAAAAGGTGGTGAATGTTATTAATGAAATTTCTGCTAAAAAGTAATGATATTTTTCTACAAACCAAGTCAATGATTCTTACAAAACAAAGAGATTTAAGAAACATGAGAGAAGACTTCACCAAAGTAGTTGAGGTTAATGCTGAATCATCTCAATATGGTGAAAATAATGGTCTAATGAAGTAGGTTGTTTCTTCTCCCAGAAAATCCCAATGTATATCTACTTCTAATAACAATGTAGGTTCAAAATTTAATATTTGTGGGAAATAATCTTCCACTAAGAAAGAGTAAAATTTATCATGGAATTATATCCTTAAAAAATTCACCTATTGTTTTTAAAAGGGAAAATAAAAAAATCAGATCAATACTTATAAAAATATAAAATATCAAGATTTAGAGATCACTATTATTATTGTGGCGTTTTCATGTACAGATTATACTAATGTTTGTATAAAATTTCTTTTCTAGGAAACCATTATTAATCCAGGGGATATTTAATGAGTATAAAAGAATAAAATTTATAAGAACATTTGATGAGGAAGAAAAGAAATTTAAATTGGTAAATAATCTTCAATAGAGACAAATGATATGCTTAATAAAGTTTGGGAAAGAATGAAATTTAATAAGGATGAGAGGGATAAAAAAGTTCATTAATAAAAGAAAGAGTTCTTAGTTATTTATCCATATAAAATTTAAATATCTAAAAATATAGTGGGAACACAATAGTATGTTAAAGAAAAAGGGAATAAATTGGTTTTTGAGAATGAGAACAAAGCTGATAAAAAAATTCCAATAGATAGCGGATGGAAAATTCAAAAATAAATCAAGAGGTGAAAGAAATATGGGAATGTTAAAAACATTTATGGACTATATTTCCATACAAAGAAGAAATACTGAAGAAAATTTTAAAAATACAAAATGTAAAAAATGTTATAAAGGCTAAAGAGAATATTTCACCTTCATCTAAAAACTCTAGAGATGAGAAAGAAATAATTAAAAATTATGGAGTCTGATCAAAAGAAAGAAAGAACATCTAATAAAAAATCTGGAAGAAGATAAAGAAGTTGAGAAAGAGAGATTATTCTCATTCAAAACATTACATATAAAGAACACTAAGGATCCTCCGTACTCCCAATATACTTTCATATTTGTACCAAATTGTAGGGAATTGAAGGAGAAGAAGTAAGAAATCTAAATGAGTGTTATAGTAGTTTTTATAGTAATAAGAAATATCCATCATGGAACATTGTTATTACCATGATAAGGAATGGAGTACTTCTATTGAGGGGGACAAAATATGCAGATGAGGTATGAGTATTACATTTTTCATAAAAGGATATAATGGTATTAAGAAAGAAAATATGTTGAGGAATATTTTTTTTAACTTAAATTTCTTTGATATGTTTATTGATATGGTTTCACGATTCACCTTAATAAACTTACTCATATTTCCCCAAATATAAATATGAATGAATAATCTTGAGAAAATTATTACATGTATTTTTCATTATAAAAAAAATTATCCCTTAGATTATACAGTCTTGTTTTCTACACCAGTTTTTTCCATATAGACTTAAATATGTTTAGTTTGAGGTTCTTTGTTAAGAAACTCATGTGATGGTACTTTTCTAAGATGAAGATAGATGATTTGAGATGATGCTAATGTTACCCTTTGAATTTTATTTTCAATAATGTGGATAAATACATAGGGGGAATAATATGCAAACATAATAATGAAATAATTGAGTACATGTATGGACTTCAAATATGTTTGAGTTTTTACATGTTTTGACCATAAACACATAGGGATATTGTTGTTAGAAAGTTTTTTTTCTTGTATTTTTTTTAATATGTCAATTTTTTTTTGAAAATAAATTTTGGAGAGGATTTTGTAGAGTTATGGTTGAAACGTTTATTATGGATGTTAAGGAATTTTCTTTATGATTTTTGGAAACATTATTTAAGGAGCGTAATAAATTTTGCTGATCTTTGTTAAGAAAAATTACATATAAAGT
Organism: Viscum album; assembly: GCA_963277665.1. Classification (NCBI taxonomy): domain Eukaryota; kingdom Viridiplantae; phylum Streptophyta; class Magnoliopsida; order Santalales; family Viscaceae; genus Viscum; species Viscum album. The sequence goes on from OY728122.1 coordinate 1,629,729,177, forward strand.
AGGATAATTACAAGCCATTATTAAAGTTCTAAAAACATGAATAAATTAATAATCCAATATAATATTATATGATTTTTTACAAATTGTGAGAAATGTGTTTATAAAGCAGGTTCAAGTTGCAGGTTATCAGATTGATTATTTGTACAAACATGTATAATGTGAATTGAATGGACAGAATGATGTTCTGGATGAATATTGGTAAGAATTTAGAGTCTGATCTACTAGATATAGATCAACAAACATATGTTACTGAAAAAATCACTGGAAGAATATCTTATAGAATGGAAGGATAACATGTCAAAGTAATCGAATAATGAAAATTAGATAATAGAACTAAGAAGATATTTCTATAATATTCAATTGAATGATTCCATTAGATGGACACTCAAAATATCCAAAGGATAGAGATTCCCCAATGTCATCAGATCGATTCCATTAGATGAATATCAATTAGAAAATTATCTATATGATGAATGACCATCATATAAATATTATTTATGTCATCAGATAGATGATATTGTGAATTTTTCACTAAACTGAGTTTCTAAGGTAAAATTATTGGACAAATACTTGTTGATCAGTATCTTCAAATAGGGATTTAGATTAGAAAATAACAGATAGAGAACATATTTTTTATCAAACAGAACACTAAAAAGAAGTGAAAATATAATGACACACTATATGGATACACTAAAAGGAGATTTGAGATGTCTTTAGACACACATATGTTAAGTTGAATAAATGGAGGTTTCCAAAAAAAGGGAAACAAAAATAAGGTTCCTAAAATGATGGAATCTTATAATATCCATAAAAAAAGAATGTTTAAGGTGTACAATCAGATATAGAAGCACTAATAAAGGAAACGGATAGAAATACACCGGATAGAGGAATTCTATTGATATTTACAAAACCTATGTAAAGTCCTTAACATAATTATGTTGACATGATTCTCAATGTATATTATGATTAAATGGTTACAAAAGCTTATATAATTTGCTAAACACCAAGATTAAGTAATTTTGAAGGAAGGGGGTATTGCAAGAAGCTTCAATATTATTTGAGAATGTTCTAGAAGAATTAAGAAGTGTTTCATGAAAAACAATTGAGTGGAATATTTGAGATACAAAGTTTTAATGAATAGGAAAATGCATTTGAGCTCCCACTTAAAATTCAAGAATTACACTAATATAAATGGGTAAAAAAGGTGTAGTGTGTATAATATTGGTCACCCATATGACAAGGATAACATGATAATGTTTTTTTTCATGGATTGTGTTTCCTACTGAGTTAACTTTCAGGATGAAGAAGAGATACCAAACTGGGTTCCTTCAAACAGGAAAGATGAAAAGTGAGTAGCTAATTGATTTTTTACTAACTCAAAGTTGGAATTTCATTGGATCAATTCTACTTCATCAGATATGGATGTTTTTATGAAACAAATGGATAACGTTTCATCCAACGAAGCGCACCAGACAGAACTATAATGAGTTTAGGAGAATCAAAAATATATTAATCGATGGGGACCCTCGAACTGAGGGTTACCCGATGGAGTCATTGGATAAACTTTTTTGAGGAGGATTTTTAGAAAATTATTTGGAAAAAATTTAATGAGATTATACAGGTATTATAAAGATCATGAAGTAGTTTCAAGGCCAATAGAATCTTAATATATTTGTTGAAGATCTTGAAGTGTTTACAAAGCGGAAGGTGATCTAACTTTCTTGTGGAGGAATATAATTTCTTTTTACATTGGATCTAAAAAATAAAGAAAGTGTTTATAGAATGTGGGTATAACTAGTTATTAAAAATGATTTTTAGATGGGGGTAAAACTATATTTAAATAAATAGGATATTATTAGGATAGATGGAGGTATAATTAACTATGGTTGAAGAATTAATTTCTAATGGTATAACCATGCTTAGCTGGAGGAACGACTACTAGGGTACATAATCAGTTTTTTTCTATTCTTTTATAATCCTGTGAATATAATAAAATATTCCATGTTGAGGAAATAACTAACATTCCAAGGATTTGGTCTTTATATTGATCCATGTAAATATTGTGTGATGATATTCCTTTTAATTTTTTTTATATGAAAGTTGTATTTGAGATTTATATTTGAGTAGATCATAACTCTAAAAAGTTTTAGATGTTAGGAATGGTTTCCATAAAAAATTTAAAATAATTTTATATAAAATAAAATGTGATAACTGATTTTACCCCCCTTCCCGCCTCGGTGATCCTATACTAATCCAATGGAACTTCAATTGGTATCTGATCTTAGGTCCTGTATGAAATATCAAACTTTGATAATAATGAATTTTAATTTATTAATAGTATGGGTGTTCTAATCTTTAGGGGAGGAAAGCATCATAATTGGAAGAATATGATGTAATGTTATCTTCTATCTCTTGGCCTTCAATTTAGAAAAGTTGTAAAAGTGGGATTTCATCCGATTAATTATATTTTTATGATAAATAATGATAAAAGAAATTAAGATGTTAATATCAAATAATATAATTAAATATTGATATATTTCAAATATAATGTTTATATAGAGATTATGAGGTTTCAAATAGCAAATAAAATATGGGATAAGTTGAGAAGCATCTATAAAGGAAATGAGAAATTTAAGGAAGATAGCATAAAAATCAAGAGAAGAATATTTGAATATATTAAGATGGTATATGAATATTATTAATGAATAATTTATATAAATTAATTATATCATCAACAATATTATATTATCTGGTAAGAAGAATGAATATTTTTCTATCATTAAGAAACTAAAGAAAAACATTCCTGTTATATTTAGTGATTAAGTATCATCTCTATAAGATCAAGAAGATTTATATCTGGATGAACTTTAGAACATTATTTTTCCATAAGAGATGAGAAAAAATATATTTTTCTAGAATAAGGATAATAAAGAAATGACTTCTGAAGTTTTATTAAAAGGTAATATCATATATAAAGAAGCTGAAGAATAATCAAGTGATATAGAGGTAGAGGAAGAAGTTGATGACTTCAAATAAACAATCTCACTTATATTGAAGATATAAAAAACGTAAAATTAGAAAATAAAATGTAATTTATCTCACAAATGTTTTAATTACAATGATAAAGACCATTTTTCAAAAAAAATCTAAGAAGAAGTATGAATATTTTTATATATAAGATGAAGAAATATTAGAGACATAATTCAAACAAAAATAAGAAACTTTTTCCATAAAATAAGAATGAAATTTTTTTGATCATAAGAGTGTAGAATGATTCTTCATCCAGTAAGGAATTTGATTGTCATTTCAAATTATTTTCTTGAGTTAGAGAAGGAAAAACTTCATCAGAAAATTATGATGATGGTGAAGAGAGAACCTAAATTGAGTTTATTTTATAATAAAAATTGGAAGCAACACTTGAAAAAAATTACAAATCAAGAAGAAAAATAAAGAAGTGGAAGAAAGAATTTAAGTAAATAACTTTTCAAAATGGTGAGAGAATAAAAAATGAGGAAATAAACCTTAATGTAATTAGATCTCATAAAATTAAAGTGCGAGAGCTTGAGATAAAGTTTAAAAGTAGTGAAGAAACATCAACTAGGAATGAGAATCCCAATATGGTTTAAATTTCACTTGTTGTGGAAAATAAATAGAATAGGTTGAAGTTGTCAGAACTCAAAAATATGGTAAATGATCTTAAATAATTTTTTTGGATAAAGAATAAGAGTTTTAAAAAACAAAATCAATGTTTCTTATAACCCAAAGTGAGTTAATAAATATGATCCACATATTTACCAAAGAAGTTATGGTTAAAAGGGAATATTCTCAAGCTGGTGAAAAGCGAGGTTCATAGAAGTAATTTGTTTCTTCTCTTAAACAATACTAGTATAAAAATTATTATACTAACTATGCAGGTTCAAAATTTAAGATTTGTAATAAATAATTTTCCAAATTGAAAGAGTGAAATTCAATAATAAAGTATCACCCTGAACAAATTTTCCTATAATTTGTAAAAATGACACAACAACCTTCATAGAATTACTAATATCAGTATGAATGATAAATATTTAGAGGTAACTTCTAGTGTTTTGGATTTTTCTAGAATGGATCATACTCATGTTGGTATAACATATTTTTAACATGATACAAGTATGAATCAAGGGGGAGCTATAATGATCATAGAGGAACAAACATTCCAAGAAAGTATTTTGGGGAAGACAAAAAGTGTATAAGGTAAATAATTTAAAAGCTTCAAGAGAGACAAATAAGAATATTAAGAACATTGAGGAAAGAAATGAATTTAAGAAATTTGAGTAGTGTAATAAAGTTTAGTAAGAAAATAAAGAGTTCTTAGTTATTTGTAAAAAAATGTCAATTCTAGAAATAAAGAGGGAGTACATAAGACTAATGAAGATAATAGGAAGATATAATATTCTAAAATTGATAATAAAGTTGAAAAAAAATTCCAAAAAATGATGGATTGAAAATTCAGAAAAAAAAAATAGAAGAGGTGTGAACAAGATAGACATGTTTCAAAAAAATTGACTATCTTACCAACACAAGATGAAATCCTAAGAATGATTTTACAAACTCAATGTAATAAAAAATTTATCAAATATGTAAAGAAGTTTATAACTTCATCTAAAGAAACTAGAAATTAATATAAAACAATCACAATATCTATAGAGGTTGATCACATGAAAGAAACCATGTCTAATGAAAAATCTAAGTAGAAGATGAAGAAGTTGAGACTAAGAAAAGATTCTCTGTCTAAAATTTACTTATAAATAACATTGAGTAATTGAGTAATACTCTTGAGGGGAGAGAAAATATAAAGATGAGGTATGTGTATCACACATTTCATAAAAGGAAGTAACGATGTTAAGAGATATAATATATTAAGGAATATGTGTTTTACACTTGAACTATTTTAAATGTATGTTAGGATGGGAGTAGTATTTACCATAATAAACTTTCTCAGATTTCTCCTAATAGTAAAATACTCAAATAATATTGATTAATGTATTAAATGAAAGTTTTTTAAGGAAAATATTGATCACCTTGATTGTAAATTATTTTTTTACAATACCTTCACTGATATATGTAATTCATTCATATATTTTATGTTGTTTTAATATATTTATTTCTTTATTTAAATGATTATTCTTCCAAATTTCTGAAAGGTTTCAATAATTTTGAGTTTTATGGAAGGATAAAATATATAATTTATAAAGTAAAAAAAATACACTTTGAACCATGAGTGAAGTTAAGCATCGCGACAACACATTTTTTAGGACGATCATGCAACACTTCCAAAAAATATAACTGAAGAACTAAGAAAAAATGAGGAATCCCGAGAAACAAAACTCATTACACATCATGTAATCATTACACGAAGTATACTGGTTCAAGTAATGAAATATATATACATCATGAATTAAAGAAAATAAAAATTAAGATTTAAACGTCTTGTAATTATTAAAAATCATATAAAAAGTTGGGATGGGATTTAAGTGGCCAGATTTGATGTGTCTTTAATTTTGGACTCAATTTAACAACCAGGACCCACCCATGATCACTTTTATACCAATCCTTAATTTCCCTCATTAATTCTTGATCCCATATAGAGATTATAAATTGAGGGCCTACCTGCTTCTCTTAAGAGACCCCAGAGACCAATGCTTTGAGTGAGAAGTTGTGTTGTGCAGGTTCCTCCCCAGTTCCATCTCTAGTTTCGTTATGCTATCTTTTTATTATATTTTTCCCACATATCCTATCATCAATATGATGTGGGTTTAAACCCTCCTTGAACTATGGTTATGTAGTAGAAGTGTGACAGTGTCATTTTATTGATTTATTTCTATTTTATACATGTATTTGGTTTGCTTCATTTTAATCTTCAACTTCTAGTCCTATTATTTTCATTTTTTCATGTTCATTGATAATTTAATCTAAAAGGAACATTAAAATTATGCAACTAAAAACCCTAAATGAGGAATTCGCATTTTCAAATTAAGGGGAATCAAGTTTAAATATGTTATTGAGATAAACATGATTTGTTGAACCCCTAAATTATCAAACCGATGGAAATAATATATTACCACATTAAGGAGGGGATACCATGACCATTGGATCTTCATCATCTCAACTCTGACACTAATCATAAAATAATCAACCTATTTTATAAAATCCAATTTCACCTAAACCTTGAAATTATAAAACCGATGAATTCATTACAAATATGGTTTCAAACCAAACAATCAATATACTTCACTTTCGATTCTTGATTTCCCCAAACTATTTCTAAAACCCCAATATGATTCTTTTCCCATTATTTAAACAATCAATTAAATCATTTTCTTTAAAAATACTAATTAAACTAATTTCACCATCTCTATGGATTGATCTCAAAGTCGTTCTATATTCATTTTAATTAATTGAACATCATGGTTTGAGTTATATAAAATTTTATTTTTATTGAACCCATCGGGAAATAATGATGCCCCATAGGCATGTCATTCACCCACATAGACTTCGATATGTTTAGCTTAAGGTTCATTGGTAAGAAACTCATATCATGTTATATTTTTTAGATGGATATAGATTATCTTATTTTATCCTAATGTTACCCTTTAAATTTTATTTTCAATAAGGGGGATAAATATAATAAGGCGAGAAGAAAATAAAAATATCACAAATAAATAATTGATTTCACATACTGAATTTCAAGATGTTTGAAGTTTGATGGGGGTATTGAAAAAAATAAAAACGGGAATATTATTGTGCCAAAGTGTGTTTGGTTTTATTTTTTTATCAATATATCAATATGTGTTTGAAGATAAATTTTGGGGAATATGTTTTTTGGATTTATAAAGGAAACGTTCCTTAAGGAATTTAATGAAGTTTCCTTATGAGTTGTGAAAATACTCATTAAGGAGCATAAGAAAGTCTACTTTACTATATTAGGAAACTTTAATTATAAATTCATATAATGATAATCCATTATTAAAGTTATAACATGATGAATAAATTCATGATCCAAGACAATTTTTTATGAGTTTTCATAAAGTGTGAGAAGTGGGTTTATGGAGAAATTTTGAGTTTCAGGAGATTAGATAGAGTATTTGAAAAATAATTCATAATTTGAATCTAATTGAAATAATGATTTTATATATGAATATTTGTATGAATTTCATGTGAAAGCCACCATATGTAGATTAAGGGAAATATTTTCATGAAAAATATCACTTTACGAAGAATTTATTATTAGAGATATGGATAACATGTCAAAGATATCAGAAGACGAATATTCAAGAAGAGAACCAGATTGATATATCAGTGAATCTACAATGGATGAATTCTATCTGATGGAATATTAAAAGATCCATTGGATATAGATTTTATAATTCCATCACATCGAATCCATTGGATAAATATCCCTTGGATGGACGAACATTAGATAAACATTTATGACGTCATCGTATGGATGATTCTGAGAAGTTTATGTTGAGATGAGTTTCTATCAGAAAATGATTGTATAAAGTCTTATTGATCAATATCATAAAACATAGATTTAATGATAACATATTGGATAGAGAACAAAGTTCATATTAGACAGAACACTGAACATAAGCACAAATAGAAGTCTGCACTGAATGGACACACTGAATGAAGATATAAGATGTCATTAGACAAACATAGGATGAGTTGAAAGAATGAAAGTTAACTAACAAAGTGGAACTGAACAAAGTTCCATCAGGAAATGGAAGCCTGTAAGATCCATTAGATAAAGAATTATGAATGTATAGAATCAGAATGATAATTCCATATGAAGGAAATAAATAGACACACACCAGACAGAGGAATTCTAAGGATTTTTACATAAAATATGTAAAGTCCATAACATGGTGATTCTAAGATGATCCTCAACATTTTTATCATTAAAAAGTTAATTAAGTTTATAGATGTTCCTTAAAACTAATTTTAAGGAAATTCAAAGAAAGGGAGGGATTTCAAGAAACTTTAAGTGTATTTGAGAATGTTCAAAAAGAGTTGAGAACATTTCCAAAAAATACAATTGAGTGGATGCTTTGAGATATAAAGTTTTAGTGATTGGAAAAATTAAATTGATTTCCCGCATAAAATTCTATAAGTACACCAGTATGAAGCAGTAAAAAAATATAATTTATACTGAACTATTCACCGGTATGAAAAGACTGAAATTCTAAAGTTTTTATAGAAGAATGAGTTTCAAACTGACTTAAATTTCAGGTTGAAAAAGAGCTCCTAGACCAAGTTCCATATTATTGAAGAAAAACATCATGAGTAGCCAATTGAGATTCTACCCAGCCGAAGTAGGAAGTTCATCAGACGAAGTCTGCTTCATCACACAGTGAAGTATCAGACAAAAACCAATGGATGGAGGTGCATCTTATAAATCCCACCGGATAGAACTTTTGTGACACCCCAGTAATTTTTTTATAATTTTAAATACATTAAGTTATGAAAAATTTTAATTTCAAATTATGTTTTTTTAATTAATAATAATAATTATAAATAATTAAAATTTTTATATTTTAAATTAATTAGTTAATGTTCTAAAAAATACTATTTTACACTATTATTTTGGGTAAAAGAATATTTTAATATGGATATATGTATTTGATCAATAGATTATTTAATTAAGTATTCTAAAGAATAATATATATATTGAGTATTATAATTATTTTGATAAATACTAAATAATGTTATGATTATATTCACTATTAATATGACACCCCAATATTTTATGGTATATTTCTTCTTAAATAATTCCAATTCATTAGAAGTCTTATTATGCATGCAATGCCGAGTCTCTGTGAAAAAAAAATTTGTTATAGGCGATAGTTAAAACCTATCTATTGAACTTAATTTTTCCAATTCTATGATTTGAATTTTGAAAAATGGACATACATGGTTACGTTCAGTTAGATATTTTGAGTCTGATAGGAATAACTTAATTTTTGTGAATAGTAACATACCCTTATGAATAGTAAATTACCCTTATGAATAGCAAAATACCCTTATAAATTGTAATTTTACCCTTATGAATAGTAATATGGCCCTTATGAATGGTAACCTTACCCATGAGTGTATAAATAAAATTTAGGCCCCTTATAAATGAATCTGAATATTTTAATTAAGTGTTGTTATTTTTTGAGTATTAAATATTTAATTACAATATTATAATTAATAAAATGATTAAACAATAATTCATTTTCATAAAATTTCTTCATAAATCAATATTTTCATTCCCGGTGATTTTTAGGATAATTTAATTTGACCTTAGTTAACTTTTCAAAGTGACATAAAATCAGTTATAATTTTAAAATTGGTATTTTTCGATTAAATGTTGATTTTAATTAAAAATTAAATTTCTCATATTTAGAAAATTATTTTCATAATATTTAGTTCATTTTTATATTCTACACATCCAAAAATAGTTAGGATTGATTTTTGGTATTTTTCTGAAATACTTAATTTTTATGAATAGTAAAATACGATAATTTATGATAAATGCTAAATACATGATTTATTGAGTCATAGATGATGCCCTCTTAAGGTAAGCACACTTGGTTATAACTCACGTGAATTTATTACTGTTATTTTTCACAAAAATAAATACTATTCCTTGTCTTGGGAAAAATAATAAACTAATGAATAAAATGATGCAAAAACCCTTCTCTCCTCCACTATATAGACCACCCGCGCCCCTTCTTCCTCTCACACCACTCATGCTTTGATCCTTTCCTAATTTCTTCCAAATAAACTTCCTAAGACCTCCCCACACTTCCAAGACCTCTTGGCCTCACCTAAAGGCCCAAAACAAAGGCCTTGAGAAAGTTCTCAAGGAGGAGTATTGAAGAGGTAAACCTATCTTCCTTTTCCTTTCAACTTCTTTTACAAGATCCATTCTTTTGTTTCTCTCTCCAAACCTCACCTCATCCAAATGCTGTGATAATTATTTTACCTTATATGTACTGTAATTTTATTATTATAATGAAATATTTCATCAACATCTCTCTTTCCCCCTCCACTTATACTAAAAATGAAAACACCATCCGAGATGTGTAAATTTATCACATTCAAGGACGACAGGTTTTCAATTTCTATTACAATCTTCAATTCTGGACATGAAACCATTTATATTGTCGAACCAGATCAGAAAATATAAAATATATCCTATTTAATGTTCTAGAATCATTTTTTCTTCACATGGTATTTAATTATAAAACAAAATAAGTTCACGGTGATCAAAAACCCATCAAAATAATATAAGTGTTTATAATTAAAATTTTATATTATTATTCATACACTCCCAAAATAACCAGAAGAATTATATGATCATTTAACCTTCTATATGATCATTAGTAACTCATAATTTCAATTCTGGTTTTAAATTTCCATTTTACATAAACTTCCATACTCTTATACAAGAAAATCAATCCTGAAAACTAAGAAAATGTGCACTCCCAAATGATTAAATTGAATCTTATAACCCATATAAAAGGCCATAAATGAAATTAATGAAGATATAATCAAGAATTACTTGCAGATAAGGTTATGTAATTTTTAATTAATGAACATAATTTTATTATTCTAGGCATTAAGATCAATTAAAGAATACATTCAGGCATAAGGTAAGGGGTTTCTTATCTCACATTTAATTTTGTGAGATTTATATTTTCACCACCAATTTCTAGTATTTGTTGTATGTTTACTACCACTTGAGATATAATATCATGATTCTCTTTATATTCATGGTATTCAGTGATTCACTTAATGATGATTAACTCAATTGATTACAATTTTGTAAGAGACTGTGTTTCGATTCCCATTTCATTGTGATTTACTTGGTATTGTGCACCTAATCATTCTTATGTGATGTAAATACTACCCCTTGAGATCATTTTTCATTTGAAATTTGAATTAAATTATATATCCATTTTTTTCTTAAATTGATACGATTATGGTCTTAGTTGTATACCATTTTACATACAGTTTTTATAGGGAATGTTGATTTAACTTTCGAAATATTGGTGAATCTGTATCCTCTACTAAATAAGGATATTGAAAATTCATATTGTTTACGTATTAAATATTTTTATAAAGAATTATTTGGACTGGAAGTGACAGGGGAGTCCCGTTATAGCCCCTTGATGCATCGACAGGTCTCATGAGACACATTTTTCAGTGACAAACCCTTTGAGTTTGTCTCCAAAACAGAATTAGATGGGTATCTACCCATATAATTAAACCATCTTGATGGTATTATGGTTCATGTTCTAGATACATTACATCCAAATAACAATCATTCTCTCTATTTGGTATTCAGTTATTACTTTCGATGAGGTATTCACTATGAAAAAACCTATGAATGTATTTTCATTCTCAGTTTATTGATGGCGTGTTATTTTCAATTAATCACCTTTACATATTGTTAATGTCTAATTGATTATGATTCACATGTCATTTATTCATAATTCTTCTACATATAACCCTTACTGAGCATTTTAACACACCCCTTTCATTGTTTTTCCTTTTATATGTTATGAAGAAGGGATCATTTATTGAGTTTTCATGGATTCGGTTTATTAGTTTTGTTATGTATTATATTTCATTTCTGTTCCTAATGTAAAATGAGTTCCATGCATGTATCTATTTTCTCCATGAATACTAAATTGATCATTCCTTTGGAATTTTATTCCTTTTAATAATTACAATGTAATAAAGTAATGCACCTGCTCCGGGCTATAGGGGTCGGGGCATTACATTTGGTATCATAAGAAGTTTAGTAGAGAACTTGTCAACTAGATTTAGAAAATATATATTTGGAAACAAACCCCTAAGATAGAATTTGAGGATTAACATATAATAACATCCTATAATTTTGTAGGAATAGATTATGACAATATTTCTAGAAAATAAAACATTGTCTCGATACTATAAGGGGACGTGGTTTTGGAACAGAAGTACCTAAGAGTAACAACTCTGACAAGGTGTTCTGGGCTTGACTCGGGGTAACCTGGTACATGAAAACAAACCTAACTTTGCACCTGGTCTGACACTCCTGTGGGATATGATTATAATAATTCACATTTTTCTTACATAACATTATGAAGGATTTATGTAACCAAATTAACCAAAGGATATTGTTCAAGGATTTACAATGCATAAATTTTTGTTATATGTTATACCATATTAGAGTTATATGAAGTTCATAATTTTATGAGCGGTTATAGTATATGGAATTGTTTAGAAATGAAGCCTAGAAAAAGTAATGAGAACTCCACTAATGAACATGATGAAAAGAGTAAGGATGGTCATATATTTCATGATATTACGCCAACATTTCGAAGGGAAATATTCTCTAAGGTATCCTCATCATATGAGGAAATAGTATCATGTGTTAACAAGATAAGTAAAGAATAATTTGATTTATATGGATTCAAAGGGATTTAAGAGAAGAAAATGATGGAAGGGAGAAATATGGATAAAGGGAAAAAGGAAATAAAGGGTCTTCTCACATGTGATAACTATGGGAAGAAACACCCTAGAAATTTCTTTAAGGGAATGGTAGTTTGTTATAATCATGGAGAAAAACGACACCAAGTTCGTGATTTCAAGGGTAAGAAAAATGTTTCCAATATACAATTCTTCAACTGTGAGGAGATGAGACACTATACAAATTAATATCCCAAGGGTCAAAGAAATATATCCCAAATGATTTTATTGGATAATGATCAAGTTATTCTATATCCATAGATTAAGAGGAATAATTAATCTGTCTTTTCATGAATTATGTCATTTGAATAATTTATCAGTAAGTTACTGGTTATAAGAATTATGGAATATACAAGGATTGTACTACAGTACATTTTCATTATGGATTTGAGACTATATTTTGAATAGTGCCAAGAAAATATATTCAGTAGAAATTTTAACTTTTTGGAAAACACATGACTGGGGGAAAGACAACCCTTAATATATTTATAATGTTGAGATAATGATGAAGAAATGATGAAGGCATAAGAAAAAATACAAATATTATATAGCTAATGGAGAGGATTTCTCACTTTCTGAAGAGCTCGACAATCCCTAATCCACTGGAAAATTCTCACAGCTTTTCTTCTCCTCTTTGATTATACTCGACATGGCTAGTTTAGACCCCAGTTGGGAGCTCCCCATGGTTTTATAGAGTTACCCTGAAAAGGATTTCTCAAATCTGGGAGTACCTAAGCTGATGAATGCTCAAGAAGCTTCTCCTCTATCTCATGCTTCGAACGCGGCCCCACTAGGTATTTCATTTCTGGAAGCCCTTAAAGATTCCCATTCTGCCTCTTCTGCAGGTGCTAAAACTCCCTCGATGGTGAAACGTCTTGATGAAGGGGGTTTTTTCATCGAAGCTGACCCAGAGGTGATTGCACAGTGATAAACCGTTTGTAAGTTCTCTGTGATGGGTCGTGTCGCTTATGTTAAGGGGGAAAAACCCTGGTCTTAAATTGAATTGAAGCAAATAATTTCAATTTGCTGGGGTATAACAAACTGAAAATCAATCCCGCTAGGGAGAGGGTTTTTTCATTTCCTCCTCAATTCACAAGAGGATCTTGACAGAGTTTGGAGAATAGGAAATATTAATCAAATGCCTGGGTTCCTAAGACTATCTGATTGGGATTTCTCCTTTAACTCAAATAAACAAAGAGGAAAATCTTTCCAAGTTTGGATCAGATTATGTAACCTTAATTGGTTTTTTTGGCACCCTAAGATCCTTAATGGTCTTTCCCCCTATATTGGAACTCCATTAAAAATTGATCAAAGGACCATAAATGCTAATCTTGGAATTTTTTCTCGGGTCTTAATTGAAGTCAACCTTGAGAACAAACCTCCTAAAACCATTTCTTTCAATGATAGAGATTATAATACTATTATCAATCTTGAATATGAAAACCTGCCCCACCTCTGTGATTACTATAAGATTTCTAGAAACTCCTTCCTTAATTCTAGAATGGTTCATAGAGTCTCCAACCATCATATTCCCTCTACTTGGACTGAAGTGAGGAAAAATAGAAAAGAGAAGGCCCCTTTCCTAGATAAAACAGAACCTCACAATCCTAACACTGGAAAATGGATTTCTAAACCTAAGGATAATCCTGGGTTTTATAAGCTGACTTAGTGGAAGAGCAGGACAACGATTTGGAGGAACAAGGCATTAAACAAAATCTGGAAAATGAGGTTGTTCCTCTTCTACATAATCCTTTACTATAATATATCCCCCCTTAAAAACTGATCTTGAGTCTTCCCGAACATTGGTTCATGGTAATATACCTAAATCCTCACTGCTGGATTTATTACAACCAAAAATGATCAAGGGAGGGACCCTTATGAACGAAGGTGAGGCTGGGTCTGCTTCTGTGTCTCAGCCCTCCTCCTCACCCTCCATTTCTGTTCTGACCTGCCCCCCTGCCTGGTTACAAGAGGTTCTCGTTCCTGATAATGTGGATTTGAATAGAGATGCAGTTGGTTTTAGTCACAATGTTGTCCACATTGATCTGGTGGTCACTAAAAATTTATCTTCTTCTCGCAATTATCCTCCCTCTTCCAGTGAACAGGGTGATACGGTTTTTTTAGCTTGTCTAGTCACTGAAAATCTGTTTTCTCCCACACCGGCTTGTGTTGGAGGAAACTCCCAAGATGTTTCAGCATCGGGTCCCTCTGCATCTGATTCAATCATCGAGGCGCCTTCCAGCCTAGTTCAGGATGATTCCTCCCCTTAGAAAGCTCTTGTCTCGGGTCCCTCTGAAACTGTTTCAGTTTCATAGGATTTTCTTGGTTCTGGTCAGATCACTTCTGGCATCCAGACTACCTATAACAAGGCAGGAGGTAAAAAATCTACATCTCCTTCAGGCAATATTGATATTTCCTGCACCCCTGGTATGAATACTTCCCCTAGGAAAACCAGAGGACAAAAGGTGAGAAATAAAAACAATGGGGGGGCAGACCCCAAGCACAAACATTAATGAATATACTCTATTGGAACTGTTAGGGTATTGCCAATCCTGACACCCTTAATGTCTTAAAAAGATTTATTGACATTCATCACCCTGTGCTTATTGTTATTGCTAAACCTAAGGTGAATTTTCCCCCAAATTTATGCATCTTTGAAATTTTTGATTTTCCTTCTTAGGTGCCTACAACAATATTAATGTTACGGACTCTCTCTAGATATTTTATCACTCATCTATTTAGAATGTCAATATTTTTAGTCATTCTGAGCAAGCTTTGACTTGGGATTACTACCTGGATAACAATCATCTTTTCAATACTTTTGTTTATGCGAAAAATAATTACCAGGATAGAAGACCTCTTTGGGATGAACTTTCCACTATCAATGCCAAACTTCAGGACCCCTGGATCTTAGTTGGTGACTTCAATGATATTCTCTCACCCTCCGAAAAACTTGGACAATCTTTCTCTGCCATTTCTTCTAGATAATTCAAAGCCTCCATATAGACCAATAATCTTATTGAGGTTAACCTAGTAGGTTCCCAATTTACTTGGTATAGACATCATTATAATCGAGTTGTTGTGAGTAATCTTGATAGAGCGTTCACTAATGAATTATCCATTGACAAATGGAACCAGATCGCCAGTGTTACTCTGACCAAACATTCCTCAGATCATCACCCAATCTTAGTCAGTCTCCCTCTAAATTTTCAGAAACCCTCTATTCCTTTCAGATTTAATTTAGACTGGTCCTTGGAACCTGAGTGTTTCACTTTAATCAACACTTCCTCGTATTCCATGGGTAACTCCATGGACTCCTTTTCTTGCACCACTAAGTTGAAAAATCTCAAACTGATTCTTAAAAAGTGGTGCAAAAACAAAGATGACTTAATAGATAAAGACATTCAGAATTTGGAGAAATACTTAACTCTTATTCAAAATAAGAATAACACAACCAGATTTAATACTAAGAAGGGATTTCCAACCATGTTGTCTCCTATTTCAAAGAGCTAGGGAAGCTCGTAGGCCTCTCTCCTACTTAAGGGTTGAGGGTAACCTCATCAACACATAAGAAGGGATTTCCAACCATGTTGTCTCCTATTTAACTGACATTTTCAATGGCCCCTATACCAACAAAGAAATTCTGCCCAATATAATTTTGAACATGGTTACTTTGGAGGATAACCGATTACTTAACAGCATACCTCTTGATTCTGAAATTAAATACACTATGTTTGGCCTTAATCCAGATAGTACCCCTGGTCCTGATGGATTTAATAACGGTTTTTACCAAAAACACTAGGATGTCATTAAAAATGATGTTTTTAATTTAGTTCGTACCTTATTTTAAAAAGGGGTGCTTCTTCAGGGTCTTAATTCTCAATTTCTCACTCTTATTCCCAAAATTGAAAATACCGATGAAATTCATCTTTTCCAACCCATCGCCCTCTTAAACACTATTTTTAAAATTATTATTAATATCATTGCCAATAGACTCTCTTATATTTGTAACATAATTGTTTCTTGGAACCATTTTGGCATCATTAAAGGGAGATCTATAAATGATTGCATTTATATTGCATCTGAAACCACCAATTTGTTGAATATAAACACTAGAGGTGGAAATATTTCTCTTAAACATGAAATTACTAAAGTCGTTGACTCTATTGACTGGGACTTTATTTTTAATGTGCTATCTGGTTTTGGTTTCAATGACCCTTTTTTCAATAGAATTAAAACCATTTTCAATTCAGCACATATTTCTATTCTAATCAATGGCTCTTCTAGAGGTTACTTTAAGTGCTCCAAAGTTGTCAGACAAGGAGACCCTCTCTCTGCTATCATTTTTTCTATTGCGGAAGACTATTTTAGCAGATTAATTACTCTCAATGTTGATCAAGGCAAGATCAAACCGATTCTTGCCTCTAGGAAATTACATGCCCCCTCCCATCTTCTTTATGTCGATGATATCATTTCATTCCTCTAGGGGGACAAAAGAAATATCAATAACCTTAAATCCATCATCTCTCACTATGAAGAGGGGTCTGTTCAGTGTGTTAACTGGCATAAATCTTCTATTTATTTTGGTAAAAAGTTCCCCCTCAATAGGAAAACTCATATTATCGATGTTTTAGGGGTTAAGGAAGGTTCTCTGCCCTTCACTTACCTCGGTGTCCCCATCATCTGGGGAAGACCCAAATCCTCTTATTTCCAACACATAGTGAATCAAATTTATAAACAAATTTCATAATAGAAAGGAAAATCCCTTTCAATGGCTGAAAGGATTTGCCTTGTGAAATCCACTATTGTTTCTAAGTTGGCTTACTCCATGATGGTCTACAAGTGACCTTCTAGTCTTATTAAGCACTTAAATTCTGGCATAAGGAACTTCATCTGGAGCAGTAGCATCCTGGAGAGAAAATTGTTCATGGTTTCTTGCACCTATTTTTGTAAACCTATTGAAGAAGGTGGTATCAGAATTAAAAATCTTAAAACCTTTAATGAGTCTCTTCAAGATAAATTTACGTGGTCCCTCATTCATAATAACTCTCATCCCATGAATTTCCACAGAACTTGTTTTCTTAATAAAATTAAATCTAGTACTCTTCACTACATGTCTTCCTCTATCTAGCCCTCGATTAAATCTTATTATTTTTATATCTTCGAAAATTCTAGATGGATTTTTAGTAAAGAATCAAATTTAAATTTTTGGTTTGATAACTGGACCGGTTCCCCTCTTGTCTCATAAATGCCTAATTCTTTTACTCCTGATCCCACTAACTACTCCATCAGATATGTGATCAACTCCTCTGACCCACACCTTCCGGACCCTATCAAAGAGATCGTTGAAAATTATTACTTCTCTTCTAATGATGACTTTCTGGTCTGGGAACCCTCTAATAATGTTTTGTTAGAATCAAAATAAATTATAATCACCATCTCTCTAAAGTTGATGATAATCTCAGTTGGATAGCCAATTTAAATGAGGATTGGATAAAACCTTCACGTATTACCCTCATTTGGAGAATTTATCATCAAAAATTCCGACCGACAGTTGTCTTTAGTCTTATGGTTTTAATATTTGCTCTAAATTCTGTTTGTGCAATAAACTTCGGGAGGAAATAAATCACATCTTTTTATCTTGTGGGACTACTACTGCTCTTTGGCACTACAATTTTGATCTTTTGGGGTGAATATGGCTTCCAGATAACTTTATTTTCTCATAGATGAAAAGGACTATTGAGATTCCAAGGTCACCGGAAATTTGAAACCTTTTTCCCGCTGTCGTTGCAGAGATTCTGCATATTCTCTGGTATGGTAGAAATGATTTCATTTTCAACAATATCTCATTTAAACTAAATGTAGGTAAAATGAGGATTATTCTTGCTATCAAAGAGGCTAACATGATCCAAAAAGATCATTGTTACAATTCTTTCATTGATCATGAAACCCTCCGACGGATTGGAGTGAGTTGAATATTTACAAAACTGAAATACACTATTGAAGTCTTCTTCCAGGCTCCTCCTCTCAGATGGATTAAAGTAAATATGGATGGAGCTTCAAAAGGAAACCGGGGACCTTCAAGATGCAGAGGTGTTTTCAGAGACCATCTTGATCAGATTCTCAGGTGTTTCTATGGATGCGGCGGCATTGCTTCTACTCTGGAGGCTGAAATGTTGGGTCTCATCCATGCCATCTCATTTACAAAAAAATTCAAATGGAGAAACATCTGGATTGAGAGCGAATCATCTACCATTGTGCAAGCCATCTGGAAGGTTGAGACTCACCTAGCATGGCCTCCCAACCCCCGATGGATTAATTGTCTCAACTCACTCAATAGTCTCAATCTCATTGCAACACACACCTTTCGTGAAGCTAACAAGATCGTCGACAGACTCGCCAACATGGGAGTCTCTCATGAGATCACATGGAGGAATGATCTCCCTCAGGATTTGACTCATTTTTTTATTAGAGACTCTTGAAAATTTCCCTCATTTATTCTCACGTAATTTTTATGCTTCTTTTATTTTGTATAAATTTTAGGGTTCTGGTCTTTTTGACCAGAGCTCATCTTCAGAAAAAATGATGATGAAATGATCGATTTGGATAATTACTGACTACCTTGGAACTAATTATTGACTTGTAGAAAAGTGGTATATGCTATCATTAATGTAGTTTAAAACACTTCTGGATTTAATGAATATATCCAATAACATATATCATACTTAAGGAATTTTGAACAATTCATGTTTCCAATAAGGTTTTATAGTAATTCGAGTTATTACAGTATTTCAAGAGGATGCATGATGAAGTTTTTAAAATGTTTGGAATGTGAAAATTTAGAGCTGGTTCATGTTGATTAACGGATGATGATAAGTTCATCTTGGAAATTCAGTGACCTTCATTCTAAAGTATTGGATCATTATATTTTGTAATGTTTAACCTTTTAGGAATGGTTTAAGTTGATCATTTTATGAGGTTTTATAGTTGAATGTATTAATTAACCACATGATGAAACCTATTATAAGAGATAAAGTATAGATAGTTCAAGGTGAAATCAAAGGATAAGATTGTGTTTATGAAATAGAAACAAATATTAATACTCTTATATATTGGAATGATTCCACAACTCAAGGAAAAGAGTCTTAAATAAAATTTTGTCATATTATCATAATCTTTTATAGTATCAATGAAATTAGTTCGTTACAATAGTTTCTATTTTTTAGTAATCAACTTTCATCTGAACATGTTCTCTCTCTCTTTCCATCATAACTTCATAGTTTAAATTTTTCTTCCATTTCTAGGTTTTTACTTCCAACTAATGTCACCCCATTCGAAAGAATAGTTTTTGTGGCGACCACCTCATTTCCTTTAACCTCTTTTAAGAGGATATTTTATTAACCCTATTTCTGATATGGGCTTCCCAGAAGGGAATTTTCAAGTATCAACCTTTAACTTTCAAAGTGCAATTTTGAATTGTGAGGATGTAATTATATTGAGGGGGGATAATTTAACACCCCAATAATTTGTTTTATAATTTTAAATACATTATGTTATGAAAAATAATAATTTAAAATAAAGTTTTTTTAATTAATAAAAATACTTTAAATAATTATAATTTATATCTTCCAAATTAATTAGTTAATGTTTTAAAAACCAATACTATTTTACACTATTATTTTGTATAAAATAATATTTTAATATGGATATATGTATTTGATCAATAGATTATTTAATTAAGAATTTTAAAGAATAATATATAAATATATATATTCAGTATTTTAATTATTTTTTATAAATACTAAATTATGTTAAGAATATATTCACTATTAATATGACACCCCAATATTTTATGGTATGTTTCTTCATATATAATTTCAATTCATTATAAATCATATTATGCTTGAAAAACCGAGTCTCTACGAAACACAACTTTGTTATAGGAGATAGTTATAACCTAGAAGATAAACTTAATTTTTTCACTTCTGTGATTTGAATTTCAAAAAAACAGACCTACATGGTTGTGTTCAGTAAGATATTTAGAGTCTGATTAGATCAACATAATTTTTTGTAAATAGTAACAAACCATAATGAATAGTAACTAACCATTATGAATAGTAACTTACTCTTATGAATAGTATTGTAACCCTTATGAATATTAATATGACCCTTATGAAGGGTAACCTTACCCATGAGTGTATGAATAAAATTGCGGCACCTTATAAATGAAGGTGAATATTTTAATTAACTATTGGTATTTTTCTGAGTAATAAATATTTAATTAATATATTATAATTAATAAAATGATTTAAAAGATAATACATTTTCATAAAATATATTCATAAATCAATATTTTCATTCCCAATGATTTTTAGGATAATTCAATGAGACCTAATTCAACTTTTCATGGTGACATAAAATCAGTTATAATTTTTAAATTGGTATTTTTCAGTTAAATGATTATTTTAAATAAAAATTAAATTTCCCATATTTATAAAGTAATTTTCGTAAAATTGAGTTCATTTTTGTATTCTATATGTTGAAAAATGGTTAGGGGGAATTTTTTGGTTTTTTCTAAAATACTTGAATTTTTTGTGAATAGTAAAATACGATGATTTATGATAAATGCTAAATACATGATTTATTGAGTCATAGATGATGTTATGCTGATGTAATCACACTTGGATAAAAATTACATGCATTTATTACTATTTCTGGTTATAACAATCAATACTATTCCTTGTCTTGGGCTAAATAATAAACTAATGATTAAAATAATGTAAAAAGTCGTCCTCTCCCCCACTATATAAACCACCCCTCACCCCATCTTCCTCTCACACCACTAAAGATTTTATCCTTGTATAATTTCTGAAAAATACACTTCCCAAGCCCTCCCCCCATATCTAATACCTACCGGTCTCACCTATGGGCCAAAAACTATTGACTAAAGGAGATTCTCAAGGAGGAGTACTCAATAGGTAAACCTCTCTTCCTTTTCCTTTCAACTTCATTTACAAGATCCATTATTTTGTTTCTCTATCCTAACCTCCCCTCATCCAAATGCTATGATAATTATAGTACCATAAAGTACTGGAATTGTATTATGTTATTGTAATATTTCATCATCATCTCTCGTTTCCTCTCCTCTTATACTAAAAATGAAAACACCATCTGGGATGTGTTAATTTATCACATTCAAGGATGATGGGTTTTCAATTTCAATTATTGTATTCCATTATGGTCATGAAATTTTTTTTATGGTTTAACTAGATCATAATATATGTAATATATCTTATTTTATGTTCTGGAATCATTTTTTACATCTGTTATTTAATTATAAAAAAAAAAAGATAAGTTCGTGGTGATCGAAAAACCATCAAAATAATCCAAGCGTTTATTATTAAAATTTTATATAATGATTCATCCTATCCCAAAAAAACAAAGGATTTACATAATAATTTGACCTTATGGATGATCATTAGTAACTCATAACTTTAATTTTGGTTTTCAATTTCATTTTAACATGAACTTCCATTGTCTTATACAGGAAAAATGATCATGAAAATTAAAAAAACATGCACTCCCAAATGATGAAATTGAATCTATTAACCCATATAAAAGGCCATAAATTAAATTAATGAAAATATAATAAATAAATTACATGTATAAAAGTTTCTTTAATTTGTAATTAATGGATCTAATTTGATTATTTTGGACATTAAGATCAAGTGAAAAATACATTCGGGCTAAAGGTAATGGGTTTCTCATCTCACTTTTATTTCTGTGAGATTTCCATTGTTCGCCACTTATTTTGTGTATGTGGTGTATTTTTAATTACATTTTATATATAATATCATGATTCTATTTATATTCATGGAATCAATGATTCACTTGATTATTTTTAACTTGATTGATTACAATGTTGTAAAGGACTTTCTTTCGATTTCCATTTCATTGTGATTTACTTGGTATTGTACACCAAATCATTCTTATGTGGTGTAACTAATGCTCCTTGAGTTTATTTTTCATTTTAAATTTTAAATAAATTATATATCCATATTCTTGTAACATGGATATGATTATTTTCTTAGCCGTATACCATTTTAGATACAGCGTTTAAGTGGAATGTTGCTTTAATTGTGGAAATATTGATGAATATGTATCCTCTACTCAATTGGGATATTACAAAGTCATATTGTTCTTATACTAAATATTTTTATAAATAATTACTTGGAATAGTAGTGATGGGTGGGGCCCACTATATCCCCTCAATTCATCAACAAGTACCATGAGACAAATCATTTGGCGACAAACCCTTCGAGTTTGTTTCCAAAACAGAACCCGACAGGTATCTACCCACAGAATTAAACCATATCGATGGTATTATGGTTCATGTTCTAGATACATGACGTCTAAATAATAATCATTATATTTATTTAGTATTTATTTATTACTTTCCATGAGATTTTGACTAGGAAAAAACATATTGATACATTTTCATTCTTAGTTTATTGATGGCATGTTCTTTCCAATTAATCACCATGTCATATTTTTTATGTAGAATTGATTATGATTCACTTTTCATTGATTCATGATTCCTATATATATAACCCTTACCAAGCATTTGATCTCACCCCTCTCATTTTTTTTCCTTATACATGTTATGAATAGGGGATCATTTATTGAGTTTTCATAGATGCAGTTTATTAGTTTTGTTATGTATTAGATTTCAATTTTTTTCCAATATAAAATTATTTCCATGTATGTATATAGTTTCTTCTAGACTACTAAACTGATCCGTCCATTGGGATTATATTACTTGTAATCATTCTAATGTAATAAATTAATGCATCGGCTTCAGGCTATAGGGGTCGGGGCTTTATAGCATTAGTTAATTTAGGAGCATCTTATGGAGTCTAAAATACAAATACCATTGGATGGAGAGTTTCAAGATAAATTAATTGGTTAATATTCTTCTAAGTAAATATTATAGTAATTTTTTAAGAAAATTTCGAATGAGATTATCCAGGTCCAAAAAAAATTGGAGGAAGTTTCATGGAAAACAAACTCTTAAGAGAGTTATTGGAGATATTGAATTTTTTACATTGGAGAAGGTGATCCAACATTATTGTAGAGGAATAGAAGATATTTCTACAGATTATTGGAAAAGGAGAAGGAAAAAGCTTGTAACTGGGGGTATAACTAGTTTCTAAAAAGGCATGTTAGTAGGGGTAAAACTAGCTATGAAGAAAGCAGATATATATAGGAAATTTGGGCGGTACTGGGTGTAGAACCAAGGTTGTAAAGAGGAATGATTACTGGGGTGTAGAACTAGTTTCTATCTATTAATTTTTAATCATTTGAATATTGTTAAAGAATGCCTGTTGGGGGAATAACTAGTTTATATAAGGGTAGTTATTTTTCCAAAACCTTATAAATATTGTGTGTTGATATTTCTTTATATTTATTGCATATGAAAAGTGAGGTTGAGGTTCACATTTGAGAGGATCATAACTCTAACATGTTTTAATGGTTAATAAAAAGTTTCCTTAATAATGTTAATAATATTTCCAAAAAAATGAAAATCGATCACTAATTCACCCCCTCTTAGTGATGCTACATTGATCCAAGAGAACGTCAATTGGTATCAAGTCTCATGTTCTCTCTAAAAATTTGAGAATATAGAATTTTAATTTGGAATATATTAGGGGTGTTTTGGTGTTAAATAGAATAAATTATCACCATTGGAAGAATAATATGTTACCCTATCTTCTATATCTTAAACTTGAAGTTAGAAAAAAATAGAAAAATGGTATTTCCTCTCAGTAATTAAGTTTATTTGAATTCTATTGATACGATTAATTTAGAAGCTAATGGAAAAGATCATAATTCCTTGATGATTTCTCTCAAAAAAATGTTTATAGAAATATTATGTAGTTACAGTGGCTAAAACAATATAGGAAAAGTTTAGAAGTAGTTATAAAGGAAATGAGAATGTTAAGGAAACTGAACTATAAATATGGAGAAGTAGATTTTATGATGTTAAAATGGATGATAAAGAAAGTGTAAATGAAAAATTTACATGTGTTAATCAGATTGTAAAAAATATCATAAGTATTTCTGAGATGATGGAATATTCTACTATCATTAAGAAAATAATGAGAATCCTTCTAAAATGATTTGACGTCAAACTATCATCTCTAAAAGATCAAGAATATTTATCTATGGATGAACATTATAATATTATCAGGGCATATCAGATGAGAAAAACAATAGTTTTTAAGAAGAAATTGGTTTCAATGATTTTATCAAAGTTATTCTTGGTGACAAAGAAGAAAAATAATAATCAAGTGATTTAGAGGCCGAAAAAGAATAATATGAATATAAAAAAAAATTATATCTTTCTAGGAGATGTAGAAAAAGTAAATTAGATAGTAAAAGGTAAGATTTCTCTTAAATATTATAATTTTAATAAGACATTTAATTTTTTAAAAACATTACCTAAGAAGAAATATGGGGATTCTGTGTTAGTAGAAGAAGATAAGATGTCTCAAAAAAGAAGTGGATGAAAAAATAAGGAAGAAAGTCCTTATTACAAGAAGAAAATTTGGTTTATAAAAATAAAGTATGATGATTATTAATCCAATAATCAATCTGATTGTCATGTTTAATAATTTACTTATGTTAGAAAAGTAAATGATTTATCATATAGTAATGATGATGGCGAAGAGAGAATATAAATTGAGTTGATTCTCAAAGAAAAATGAGAAGGAACACTTAATAAAAATTCACAACTCAAGAAGAAAACAAAGAAATTAAATAAATAAATTAAGGAAATAACTTTTGAAATTAGTGAGTGAATAAAAAAGGACGAGATAAACCTTAGTGTTATTAGATCTTAGAAAATAAAAGTTATTTATCTCTATATAAAACTAAAAAGTTTTAAATAAACATCATCTGGGAATGAGAATATCAACATAGTAGAAAATCTAATTGTTGAGGATAATATAGAGAATATGTTGAATTTATTTAAACATAAAAATATACTAAATATTCTTAAATAACTTTTTTCTGAGAAATAAGAATATTTTTTAGATATTTAATCAATGTTTCTTACAAAAAAAAAGTGGGTTATGAAATATCAAAGAATATTTCACCAAAGCAGTTGAGGTTGAAGGTGAATCTTCTCAAGCTGGTGAAAAGAAAGGTTCACAAAATTAGGTTGTGTCTTCTCCCAAGCAATTACAATGTACATATTATTCTATTAATAATTAAGGTTAAAAATTAAATATTTGTAAGAAATCATATTTCACTAATAAATATTAGAATTCATCAAGGAATTATCTTCCTAAAAAATTCCTTCCAAGTTTTGTAAAAATAAAAAAATAAAAAACATTAGAGTAGTACTACAATCAATATGAAATATCAAGATTTAAATTTCATTTCTAGTATTGTGGAGTTATTCGGTATAGTGTATACTCATTTTGGTACAACATATCCTTACTAAGAAATAATTTTGAATCAAGGGGGGGCTATAATTTGTAGAGAATAAAAAACCTTACAAGAAAGTATGTTGATGAATAAAATAAAGTTGAAACAGTAAATAATGATAAATCTTTAGGAGAGAAAAATGATAAGCTTAAGAAAGTTTTGGAAATAAAGGAATTTAAATAAAGTTAGACAGGGTAATAAGTTTTATCAAGAAAAAAATAGTGTATAGTAATTTCACCAGACCAAATGGAAATGGCCTAAAAGATATAGGGAGCACAAAAGTATACTAAGGAAAACGGGAAGAAACAGGTTTCTAAAAATTAGATCAATTTTGATAAAACATCCAATAGAATATGGTGTGAAAATTCAAAAAAATCAATAGGTTTGAGCAAGATGGGAATGTTTCAAAAAACATTAACTATATTACCAACCCAAGAAAAAATCATGAAGAAAATATTAGAAACAAAATATTATAAAAATTTTATTAAAGATGAAAGGAATATAAAAACTTCATATGAATAATCTACAAATGAGTATATAAAATTAAAAAATATATAAAGGATGATCACAACAAATAAATCACATATAATGAAAAATATAACAATAAGATAAACATGTTAAGACTTAGAGATTATTATCAATCCAAATGTTACTTTTAAGGAACACTGAGGTTCCTCCGTATTCCCAATATACATTCATATTTGTATTAACTTGAAGGGAATTAAAGGAGAAGAGTAATAAAGCTATATGAGTGTTGGACTAGTTTTTAAAGTAAGAATAAATTCCCATCATGGTATATTTTTATTACCGTGATGAGGAATAGAGTATTACCCTTGATTGGGAACAAATATGATGATAAGGTATGAGAATAACACATTTCATGAAAGGAAGTACTGATTTTGAGAAATAAAAGGTGTTGTGGAAGATGTGTTTTTACAATTGAACTATTTCGATATGTTTGTTAAAATGGGTGTGGGATTTACCTTAATAAACATAATCAAATTTCCCCTAATATAAATATATTTGAAGAATCTTAAGGAAAGTATTACATGGATGTTGCGTTATGGAAAAAATTTATCACCTTGATTATACACACTTTTTTCTACATAGATGTTTCCCATGCAGACTTAGATAGGTTTAGTTAAATGTTATTTTAAATAATCTCATGTGATTCTATTTTTTTATGAATAGATATGGGATGAGATGATCCTAATGTTACCCATTGAATTTGACTATAAATAAAGTGTAAAAATAACTTAGGGGGAGAAGAAGGTACAAATATCATGAATAAGTAATTGAGTACACATATTGACTTTAAATATGTTTTAAGTTTTATGTAGATATTGAAAACAAACAAGAATTGGGAGATTATTTTTTCAAAGTATGCTTGGTTTTATTTTTTGAAAATTTGACAATATGTATTTGAAGATAAAGTGGGGAGAATATGTGATGATAGTTATAGATGAAACCTTCCTTATGGAAAATAAGGAAGTTTCCATATGAGTTGTGGAAACTTTCCTTGAGGAACATAAGAAAGCTTACATAACTATGTTAGGAAACTTTTCTTATAAATTCATATGATACTATGTTATTCATCATATTATGACATCACTAATAAAGTCATGATCCAAGAAAAATTTTAATGAATTTTTAAAAAGTGTGAGAAGTGGATTTATGAATAATGTTCGCGTTACAGGATATCAGGCAGTCTATTTGTAAAATGTTGCATAATTTCAATAAGTTCGATAAAATGATTTTTCTAATGAGGATTTGTAATATTTCGAAGTGTGATTCATTAGACATAGATCAAGGGGAAGATTTTTCTTGAAAAGGGTCATTGAATAAAGATATTCTTAACATATGGAATGATCGGTTGTCAAATTTATCATACAAAGGAAATATTAGAAGAGAACTAAGTACATATATCTATAAAGTTGTAATGGATGGAATCCAATGGAAAGAAACTCAAAATATCCAACAAGTGAATATTTCCCAATTTCATTAGATTCACTTCATCAGATGAAGATTCATTAGATGAACATCCTTCGAATAGAGAAACATTGTGCAAACCTTTTTGATATCACTAGATAGATTATTTTAAGAAGTATTCGTTTAGATGAGTTTCTAAGGTAGGATGATCGAAAAAAGGCTTTCCAACCAATATCATCATATATATATTTATATTGGAATATACCAGATAAAGAACATAGTTAGTATTAGACAGAACACTGAATAGAAGCAAAACTAGAAGTATGCACCAGACGGACACATCAGATAGATATATGAGAATTCATTGGACACATATTTTATGATTTTATTGGGAAATGGTTTCCTAACAAAAGGAAATCGAATGAATTTCTATCAAATGATGGAATCTTATAAGATCCATCAGACAAATAATGATGAAGGTCTACTATCAAATAGATAATTCCTTATAAAGTAAATAAATAAACATAAATAAAAAAAATAATTCTATAGAGATTTACATAAACTATGTAAATTCATTAATATGTTGTTTTTAAGCTAATGCTCAATGTTTTTTATCTTTCTAAGGTTAAGGAAGTTCACATAAGTTCCTTAACACCATGTTCAAGAAAGTTCAAAGAAATTGTGAACTTTTAAGAACCTTGAAGAGTATTTTATAATATTATTGAAGCATTGAGAAGTGTCCTGAGAAATACAACTGAGTGGAATATTTTTTATAAAAAGTTTTTGTGAGTGGGAAAATGCATCTGAGTTTCTTCTTAAAATTTTATAAGTACACCTAAATAATGGGATACAAAAAGTATAGTATGCACAATAATTTTCACCCATATGAAAAAGATAACATGTTGATGATTTTATATAATACTGAGTTTCTAACGAATTTGAAACTCAGGTTGAAGAAGATATACGGGAATGAGTTCCATAAAATATAGAATAGTCATAGTGAGCATCCGATTGAGTTTCTACTCAGTTGAAGTAGGAACTTCATCAGACCAAGTTAGTTTCATAAAACAAATAAGTATCAGAATAAAACAATGGATGGAGGTTCATCTTACAAAGCACATAATAGGGGAATATAGTGAGTAAAAGAGAATCATACGAAGAAAAATTGATGAAGACCATTATATGGGGGTTACCAAATGGAGTCATTGAACAGAATTTTGTGGATTATGTTTTTTGAATGAAGTTCTCAAAAATTTGTGAATGAGATTATCTCGGTCTTACATGGATTGGGAAGAATTATCTATACCGAAAGACTCCTAAGAGTGTTTTTTAAGATCTTGAAGTTTTTAACAAGGGGAAGGTGATACAACATGCATGTGGTGGAAGAGAATATCATTTCATGGTAGATCAGAAAATAAAAAGGAATGTGATTATTTCTTGTGGGGTTATAACCAGTTGTTGAAAAATATTAATGCTTGGGGGATTATGACCTTCTATAAATAAAGTGATATAATTAGGATGGTTGGGGGTATAACCATATATGGAAGAAGAGATAATTTTTGGGGGTAGAATAAAGGTTATCTAGAGGAATTATTGTTGGGGTGTAGAACTGGTTCCTACTAAGGAGTTTGTAATACTATGAATATATTAAAATAATCCTTGTTTTCTTAATAACTGACATGTCAAGGAGTATATCTTTTTATAAAACCTAATAAGTATCATGTGCTAATAACTCTTTATATTTGTTTCATATGAAAGGTTAGGTTGATATTTATATTTGATTGGACCATAATTCTGACCTATTTTAGAGGTTTAGAAAAGTTTCCTTGACAAAGTTTCAAAAATTTCCAATAAAAGAAAAATTGATCATGGATTAACCCCCCCCCCCCCCCCTCCCATAGTGATCCTACACTAATTCGAGAGAAATTAACATTCTTTTTGAAAAAATTAAATATGAAATTAATTTAAAATTTTATTTATATAAAAACATAAAGTTTATTATATTATACCAAAGTATTATGGTAAATGTTAAAACTATATCTTTTCTATATAAAACATATCATTCCCACCTTCTCAACCCACCCACCACATCACCACCAAATAATCCTCTTAACTAGGGTTTAAAGGTTTTTTGTTGACTTATAGATCATTCAAGTCAAAGTGGGAATAATTTATTCCTCATATAATTATTATTGGGCCTCAATGAAGTGTACTTTAGAGGCATTGTAAAAACATTACGAGGGTTTAGTGCAATATGAAGACCTTAAATAATAAATTGTCCACAATATTTTTTGAGACAAATGACACACCAAGGATTTCTATCTCATCCCATAATAATTATCAAGAAATTTATCATTCACATAAAGAAAATTTGGTTAAGTTTAATAACAAAATCAATGTTAGTTACACTAATATATCAAGGGAAACTTAACAATAAGGATTATTATTAGTAAGGAATCCCCAAATAAAAAACTAGTTAAATAAATTTTATAATTTAATTAACATGAATGGAGTTTTACTATATAATATCAAATGAACCTCAATGAAAATATTTCACTCATAATATTAAAATATAGTGAAAACTATTCATTTTTTCCCTCAAGATATGTTATAGTATTCTTTACAAATTTATAAAATATAATGTAATACATGTTGCAGGTACAGCCCAAGAATCACATAGCGAGTCAAGACCACCTACCATAATTTTAAGTGAACTTTACTATTCAAAACCATCCTAAAGTAGCACCAAAAATTCATTAAATAATTTTCCTTAACTAAAGGGACAAAACCACATAACCACAATAATATGATATCAATAAACCCCAAAATAAAACAACATAATCAACTCTTTAAATTCCCCAAAAATAAATTAATCTTAATCCCTAATTAACTATAAGAAACAAATCATCAAAATCACCCTAAAATATCAAAATCCCTAGGGTGAAACATACGTCAATAATCTTCAATAAAACTCCTGATTAATGGAGAACAAGGGTAATAACTAAAACACTTATATATAAAATTTCCCTTTAGGATTTAATTAAATGTATTATCATGTAATTTGGTTATAGAAAAAACATGCACTTATTTTATTTTATTCTATCTGATCAGTTTTAAAATACTATTAAGAATCATTTCCATTTATAATATAGTCATTTAATAGTGATCATAAGATTAGTATAAATAGAGGGTTGTCAACAAATCCAATTGACATAGACAAAGTGATGGACTCAACCAGTTGGATCATACCCTATGAAGCCCAATTATCAGAGATTTAAAGGGATATAGAATCACTAAAAGTTTTCCATAACCAAGACCATGATGAGTTCCAACAACATATGCATGAGAGAAATCGTTTATGGGAGAAGTTCAAGCTCATTGAGATCCCAACCCAAACGATGTATGCCAAACCACCCGATAAAAGTATCACTATCATGAACCTTACCCTTAGGGAGTTTTCTAGTGTATTAAAGTGATATGTATCAAGACCATAATAATATTATTATTTATATTATATTTTAATATAATAAATTTAATATTTTCTCCTTATCATTACTTTATAAATTATTTTAATTTTTTATACAGTAAAACACAAATTGTATTTTTAATTGGTATTAAATTTCAATTAATAAATTTATTTTTATAAATTAATGGAGTTTGTAAATAAATAATATTTTTATAAAATCTTATTATTAAATAATATTTATTAAATATAAATGATAATATAATGTTTATGAAGTCCAATGAATGTTTTATAAGGGTTTGAAGACCATTATTGTCTAAAAACCTGTAATTTCTTAATAAATGTCAACTCTTATTTAAAAAGTGAAAATTCAAATTTTTTTAAAATTATTTATATAAAAAGAATATTATTTATTAAATAAAAATGTTGAAATTATTCAATTTTTAATTTTTTTTAATTTTCTGGGACAGTCAAATTTTTAGCTAAAAATTAAATACCGTATAAATATACAGTGTGTATTATGACATCATAATGACCGAAATGTGATGTAATAAATACTATAAAATGAATAAAAAATAAAATATATGTTTTAAAGTTAAAATAATTATATTTTATTTTTATTTTATTAATTTTTTAAAGCCTTTGTGAATCCTGAAAAACAATTAATATATTTTAATGTTTTAAAATCATTTATTTAAGATTTTGGATCACCTCCACATAAGCAGGGGTATTATTTTATTATGTTAGGACCTTGGTATTATAAAATAATTAAAACCAATTAAAATTTGTAGAAACCATAGGCAAAAACCATGTGAAGGTTTTTGGTTTTGGTGTTTTTATTATATAGAGTCCAAAACCCGATTTTGAGAAATGATAAAGAATTACCCACTCATTTTTTATATAAAACAACCCAAGATCCCATTTATCAGAACTAAAAATACTTCGATCACATACTTAAACTAATATAACCTCTCTATAGTCCTCCCAAGGTGCATCTTATCTCTCAATAATCTCCTCCCAAGCATTTAGTTTCACACACTTAAGTAAGGGATCTCCACCATCTCTTCTTTATTCAAGTTTCTTTATCATATTATTCCTTATATTTTCCAATTCCTAATGTTGTGCTATTTATTTATATGTCCCTATTACTTACCATTTTATGTAAAAATGATTAGATACCCATTTCTCTCTCATAATCCCATTTTATAAATTTTAAAGTGATGTTATTATGTTATCGAAATTTCACCACGCTTTTCCATGCCAAGAAAATTGTATAATGAATACCATACCCATCTCTTATAAAGGGGTTTTCCATTTATATGATTATAATTTATTGACCTGTTACTTACATTTATTTATTTCACACTCTATGATTTTGTAATAAAATATGATGATTAATGATTCTATATTGTATGATCAATGTGGCACACTTAAGCATGAGAATGAAATGAAAGTGATGGGTGCACCCAGAATTATATAGAGCTCCAATGAATTGGGTAATGATTAGCATCATGATTCATAATTATGGGATAAAGAGTGAAACTAATTCCTTTATGATACTTTTTACCCCATGATTTCTTGGGAGTTATCCTTGACATATGTTTACGATGTAGTATTTAAAGTTGTTTCCACATTTCCCATGTTTCCTTTATATTATCATGTTATATCATTCCTAATTGTTCATGTTTATGAATATCACTCCTTTTATTCCCCATTTATATGCATATTTACGAACATGTTTTACCTTATACATCTTATTCCATGTTTATTCACTTACCGATCTTTATATCTCACCCCTTTCTTATGTGTGTCCCCAGGTTATCCCAAACAGTATTAAAATCCATGGAATTTTAGAAGCATGTTAAGGAAGTTTTAAATAATTTTTTTTATCTCATGTTCAAGATATTATTATATTTACTTAGTTCCAAAATACACTAGACTTATTGATCTTCTAGGCTGTATTATGTTTACTTTTATTTCAAAATCATGAATTAATGTGTAATAAAGAGAATGGGTGTTATAACAACCAACCCACACAATTCTCTTTGAAGAAAAAAATAAGAAAACTCATGATCTAGTGGAATTCTACTCAAAGTCCATAGTTCAATAAGAGGGTATATAATAAAAGGAAATAAGGAGTGATGGGATATGAAATGGTAAGACTTACCTTGGATATCACTTAACTAACTACCATAAATCCTCTATGAATAAAGGGGTATCAGGAGGGGAAGGAGGATACCCTAGAGAGACATAATGGGCCTTTCGATTAATTTGAGTGAAATAAAATTCAAAAGGGAAGAAGTGGGAAATAAATGAGATGCTGATTAATGCCTCCTTTAAAAAAACAAAAGATAGAACAATCGAGTACCATTTATGGGGGGATACCAAGAAGAAAGGGGAACCCCTAGGACACCATGGACTCTTCCCTATATATCAGGTACCTAGTGAACTCCAATTAGTTACCTAGTATCACCTATAATTATAAACTATAGGTGGAACCCCTTCATAGTCACCCCAAAATCCTAAAATCTCAACCAAATCCTAAAACTCATCCAAAAATACCTAATAATTATTCCTCAAACACCCAAAACAAACTTTAAATCCTCAAATTAAAAATTTCCCCATAATCGGAACTATAAATTCAAAGGAAGAAATACCTAATCCATTTTAATCCCTTGATTAAGACATTAATGACACCTTAATCAAGGTAATCTGGACATGGTACATTACTATTTTTTAATTTAAAGTATGTAAAAAAAGCTGTAAAATTTATACAATCCATTTATAGATCGAATAAAGGATCAAGGTCATGGATTTTTTATTTTTATGAGCATATTAGAGAGTTTGGTTTCATTAAAAATAAAAGTGAGCATTGTATTCACAAAAGGATTAGTGGGACTACTATAGTGTTACTAGTGATATATGTTGATATAATACTAATGTGAAATGAGATACTTATATTACAACTAGATAATACATGGTTAAATTATTGATTATCCATGAAATACTTTAGGTAAAAAAATCTTACATTCTATGGATCAAGATCTATAGATATGTATCCAAAAGGCTACTTAGGATCAATAAAAGTAAATATATTGATAAGGTATTGAAATGTTATAAGATGGGAAAATATAGTAGAGGGTTGTTTCCTATATCATAAGGAATACATATCTATAAGAAAATATATCTTCCAACACCTGATGAGAGGGAAAGAATGTGTAGAGTCTCTTATGATTAATAAAATGGACCTATCATTTTTGACATGATATGTACTAGTAAGTCTAGAAAATATATATGTAGAATTAGTTAAAATTGTCCAAAAGTACTAGATTTGTACAATGTAAATGCCCCTAGTATACAGAGAAAATAATAAACTAGTTGTGATGGGATTAATAACTGGTTTTAATAATAATCAGTTTAATCTAATATTTAAGTTAAAATAATGTTAGGGAAATGAGTAAGGGAATCCCAAAGTAATGATCAGTTTCAAATTCAATAAAATACACATATATCATATATTTTTCTATATATAGATAATAAGAATGAATATATTTTATAAATATCATTTATTTGGATTTTTTTATGGAGATAATTCATAGTTAAAATTATGGTAAAAAATTAAATATATTAGTTCCAACGACTAAATCCATACCTTAGTAGAAGCATGAAGATCATGTGAGAGATAAAAATTTTAGAAATATTAGTTGTTGGATCTGGTGAAAGTGAGTGTCTATTGGATCTGGTTCCCTAAAACTGACTAATTTTGTACTTTTAATTATCTATCATATATTTATGCATGCCATATTATTATCACATATTAAATTTACTTTTGTATACTTTATATGATAATTTCATTAAAATAATTGTCATATTAAGAGGATTTAGTAGTGACCCACTATAATGAGATCCCACATATTCCATGAAGATATTCTTAATACTATTAAATATCACTTGGGTACATTATAGTTATAAAAAAATAATGTATAACTATAATGTTTGGGGGGTTATAAGAATTTTCACTTCCTCTCATGAAGTTTTTAAATGGTGATCTCTGAGAATAGAGTTCATGAGGATATACCCACCAATAGTAATTTCATATATTATATATATCATATTAATTCCTCTATGTGAAAATGTTTATAGGTCCTTAGACTTGAAATCATTGTTAATTTATATCATGAATCATTTATATTGATGTATGGATGAAAACCATATCGAAATATGCTAATAGTGAAGTAGAATATGTTTTTCATAATATGACATTAATTTAAAGGTCGAGAAATGAATTTTCTATTTTAGCTTATCGAATAAGAAACCTTTATACCTTTTGTTGAGATAGAATTTTTTAACTTAAATTTATTACCATTATAGTTTATAAATAAGTTTATGTTGAAAATTAAAATAAAGATAAATTAATTAGAAAGGACGATGACATATGTATGCATCTATCTTGATGAAATATTAGTTGATAAAAGTATTATATTACATAGTACCATTCCTAGTAGGTTTTAATTATGATGACTCATTTTTTATTAATAGGATCATGATTTGTTGTTAGATATAATTATTGGTCTATGGGTTAGACCTGGTACCAATAAGAAAATATCACATTTTATAAGATGATAAATGTTACCAAAATCACATTAGATTTAATTGAATCAATGTTTAAGAATAAATTTATTCCCAATTGGTGGAAAAATATTTATTTAAGTTATATTGATCAAAACATTAATCATAAGATTATTCGAAACAATAATGAGTTATTTGATTCTTGTCTATAATTTATTCATAAGAAAAGTAAATATAATATTTATTCATGAGAGGATTAAATATAATATTTAGTTATTTATTTATAAGATAATTGAATAAAATAAGTATGAATTCACAAGTTCTATGAATATAATATTATTTTATCGAACAAACATAATTATATTTTTCAATATCTGATAATATTTATGGTAGAATTTCAATTAAGTTAATGATCCAATAAATATATTTTAATGTGTTTTAAATAAATAAAATTTTATTTATTTATTAAATCATATTATAATAACACATGTCAAAAAAATTATATTTTTTTATTATTTTAAGAGATAGTTGACATGGGTTTTTATTGGAGTCATGTTAAAATAAAGGAATTAAATTCAAATCTTATTAATTTTTAACCTAATCCTAAAAACTAAAATTTTTCATTTTTTTGACATGTTAATAAATTCCATTTAATTATCCAATGAAGAACTAAAGAGATAATTAGAGAAAATCCTCCCTCTAATCTTAAGTTATTATAGAGATAAATTAAAATATTTCGTTATTGGATAAAAAATATAATGATGTGAAGAACTTGATTCCATTATCCTAGTACCTAAGATATCAAGAAAAATGTTCATAGTTTTGTGGAACAAAAGTGGATATCATTGGAATAATTATTGTTTAGATTCTTAAATCAATGAAAACATCAATTAAATTATTGATTGGGTATATGGTGTGAATAAAGATCACAAAAAATAGAAAATAAAATAGTCCATTTATTTATTTTACATAAGTAATTTATTAAAAAGTATGCCTGATGACACTATTAAAGGATTCTAACCAATTTATTCATATTTAGATAGAAATTTTTAAATGGAAATGCCATCTCTTCACTCCCGCTGCACTTGAATCCTTCAAATACTTACCCCTACTTCCTTTCCTCAGCATTTAAAAAAATTGATCATGGTTTTACACTAATTTTCACCCTCAAGATTCATTTTAAGTAACACTTACGTTTCTATGGTGTTCTTTCTCAAGTATTAGGAAGCTATCTATTATGGTGAGGGTTCTTATTTAATTATATTTTGTAATCATCTTTAATTAATTTATATTTCCATATCAAATGTTATTATGCTTAATTATTTTAAATATATTGTTTTAAGATTAATGGAATATTACCATTCCATATCATTATACTATCTTCATAAGACATTATAATGCTAAAATATTTACATAATCATACACTCCGTTATCTAAATTTTTGTTTGTGAAATATATTTTTTATATTATGGGTTTAATATTTATAAAATGTGGACTTTATCTAAGGAAGGATTATTTTAATATATCTAGTTGTTTTGAAATAAGTGAGCTATAAATATCAAAGCATCAAAAACTGGGAGTTAATCTATAAGGAATTTTGTATCCCTAATGTGTATCAAATATATGTGTCACATTACCTAAATTTTTAGAGGGAATTTTTCTTTCATTAATTTAGTCACATTCCATTGAAAACTATTGTATTCAATGATAAATTCTTAATGATATCTTTATACAGTTAAAGTAACCCACCCTATTACTCCCTAATAATTTCTTTGATGCGAGTATTTGTCATGAACTGACCTGAATAAGCAGCCTAAATTGTACCTGAATCAATTATAACAATTCCAGAAGAGTATTACTGGTCCCCACGTGTTAGTACCCACCTTTTAAAAGATTAAGTAAGTTATAGAAATATATTGAGACCTTCCTTCCTCATGATGGAGGAGAGATAATGACCTCTGAGTCCCACCACAAATAGGCCATGAGGTGGCAACTAGCACCAAGGGTATAAAATTCTCCCAAAAATGTGAGGCATTAACCTTTTATAGTAACCAAGATTGGGAGAAAATATGTATCAACCTTAAACAACTCCATGAGAAATATATATAGGGAAACCAAAATCCATCCCCCATGCACGTTTATAGTAAAACTACCAAAAATACAACAAAACTCCAAAGTAAGTTCCAAAATAAAACTAAGCAGTGACATAGTAACCATCCCCAACGTCTGAGATAATAAGGTCTAGCATGGTCTGTGTAATCTCCCTAGAAACCTGAAAAAAGTTTTATATATGTATGGTGAGCATACAAGTATACTCAGTAGTGAAAAACCAAAGTCACCTATGCACAAGTGGGAGAATCATACTAATTCCCCTGTGAGAAAATGGTTGAAACTCAAAAACACCCAACAAGGAATACTATCAATCCCAACCTCACCAAGGAATTCTCACTAAAGAACACAAGTCTAGTAAAGTAAATTATTAATCACATCGATATTTGGGTACCCCACACCACCTCCCACTACTCAACAGCTCATCTCTACCAGCAAACGTCATGATGCTACCATGCTCTACCATAATCCCCACTGTCACAACCTACCTACAGGCACACCTAGGCCACATACCATATCACATATCCCCCACAAACACATCGGCCACAAACCACAACCACATCCTGAAGACACCTAGTAATCACCACACAACTCATCCCAAATACACCTTGGAAGCACACCTCACCTAGAGACACCTGGGCATCAAAACTATACCACAACCTGGAAAAAGAGTCTAGGGCAACAAATTCCTAGAAGAGTGAGTAGATAAGATCCAATAACCAGCCATCCATCCTCCCATCAGGATTTTGGGAAATTACACCATCCCCTATAACAATGGGGGTGTTCAGCACGTAGTGCTCAACACTGGTGGGGTGCATATAGAAATTACAATGAACTATATATATAAATAGGTACCAAACACTCAGCCCAACCTATGGGCTTGAAAAATAAAAAACCATCCCACAAAAAATTCCTCTTACTGCCAACCCTACATTCATGTACCACCACGAATGACAATCACCATCGTAACTCGATAAACAAATACTTCTGCACTATAAGTCACAAATCAAAATATACCCCCAGCCAAGTCATTTAACCAATTTTCACTCCGCATTATCAATTTATTTATTTACAATATCCCTACCCAAGAAAATACCAAACACTACAACTATTATAAGGTGAAGAAACCATACCAACCACTTTCAAATACAAACAAAGAAAACAGTTTCAAGGTAAAGGAATCCATTCTAACACCCATTCAAAAAAAGAACAAAACTCAACCATCTTGCAGTCCCGCTACACACTCCCCCTTCTTGGACATCTGTTCAACCACTGCCACCATCATTATTCAAATTAATGTCTCCATGTCCATACTCTCAATAATTAAACCCCCCAACACACTTTATCACAACCCCACATGGAAAACCCACTGCACAATAACACCACACCCGGTACACCCATAAACATGAACATGACACAACCCAGTCATGTAACCCAGCTACCCAACCACTAGCTTAACAAAGTCCCACTATATAAAAAGTTCATCAATTCAAAAATTAACCAATCTCTCTACCTGAGATACCATTACACCACCCATACCACCCCATACTCACAGCCACACTCCCAGCTACAACACTACATGAACAGCACGTACACAAGATAAATAGAACCACAAAAAGTACACAACCACACCGAAAGCCAAGGTGTATTCAGATTTAGCAGCACTCGTGCTCTAATTCCACCTGATAAAACATAGGGGATCATAGAATAAGTTTCATCTTAGGTAATACATATAATTAACCAAATATACATGACTAACCAGATTCCAATTCTTACAATAGTGATTCACAAATCATACAGGTGCGCAAATAGAGACCACCAACGACCATAATTTCCAGAAGGCATACATTCCTTAAAAATACAACAGGGATCAAGGATAACATATAAAACAAAGAGATCATCATTATCATACTCCCAGCCCCTCGTTTATTACTTCTTATTATCTTCCTTAAATCTGGGTCCAATTGTATTCACAAGAGTACATGAGAATAACCACCCCACATGACACACAATTAAAAAGAGTGACGAAGTAAATACCTACTTAGAACAATAGGCAATCAATAATTCTATATTTCACCAAAAAAGGGGTTGCACGAGCAGTAGGAAATACCCCAGGGTAAAACCTTATAGACTGTTACACCACAAGCACACGACTCCTAAGGGAATAAAGGTTCTTATCCCACCAAGATAAAGAGGAAGAGTTCAAAGGAAGAGAAGATTTCATCTTTAGAAAGGCTAGATCCTAAATCTATGGACAACACTGTTTCAAAGGCCATTAAAGATGATTCACGATCAAGACCACATAGTTTAGGAGTGAAAGGAAGCTTTAGGTTTTTAGAAGATAAATACCATTTGAAATGTCCCAAAAACTCATTAAACATGGAATTTAACTCATTTAGAATCAAATAAATCATAAAGTGGAAAACATAAAAAACTAGGAAAAACTGGAAATGAATCACTGACAAAACTCACAGATGGATGATCCACTGATGAAAATCCCCTGATGGATGAACCACTGACATTGAGCCACTGAAATGACTCACTGACAATGAGTCACTGATGTAACTCACTCATGCTTGAATCATCGACGCCCAACCTACTGATGAATTGACCTATCGATGCCCTAACTCATTGATGCCCTAATTCACCAATGCCTTGACTCACAGAAGCCCTAACTCACTGATTCCCAACCTACCAATGCCTTGACCCATGGACACCCTGACTCACCGACTCCCTAACTCACTGACGCCCTAACTCACTGATGCCCTGACCTACCAACGCTTTGTCTCACAATTTCTCTTACCCACCAATTCCCTAAACTACTAATTACTTGACTCACCATCACCCCAACATACCAATGCCTCGAGTCACTAAAAATAACTTATCGACACTGAGCTACTCATTCGACTCGCCAACTGAAAAAATATAAAATTTGAAAAACTTTTGAAACGAGACACTGATACCTCCCAGAAAACCCCAAAAAAATTATTTTGACAAAGTAATGGACCACGTAGTTCCCATAAATTACATCATATACCTATAAATATATTCTCTACATCAAGAATTTAAAACTATTCTTATAAGAAAGAGGATTCCAAACAACCAACTCGCAAGATACCTCTCAAGGATAAGCCACTAGTTTTTTTCTAAAGGTGGATTCAAACCTCAACATCTACGGACACCATCTCCCACGTCTTCTAACCCAAAAATTCATAAGATAACCTAGACAAACACCAAATTTATAGACACGTGTATTAGGTAATTCCTTCCTCCAAGTCAAGATAATATCCGCTCTGGTTGGCACTGGATCACCCGCGTGGGTTTAATTATATCTCAATTAATGCATCTTGATTAGGAATTAGGTATCCCCTTTTTCACATTTCCTTTTTTCACATGTTACAACTTTATCATATGTTACAGAATAAGGAAAAACTCATCTCATAGAAAACAAGGTTCAAGCACTACATCATAAATAAAAACACACAAACAAAACTCAAAGCAACTCCAGGTACTGGGCATGCATATGAATCTCTCACTCCTAAGTAATCTCCTCCAGGACACCATGATTCCACAATACAAAAACCAAGGGAATGATTTTTCCATGAAACACCTTCTTATGATGATCTTGGATCTCTACTGGATACTCAATGAACATTGTGTCATCCTCAATATCCAACTCTCCCCATTCAATTAAATGGGAGTCATTATGAACATACCGAAGAAGCTGGGAGACATGAAACATGTCATGTATTCTCCTCAACTGTGGTGGAAATGCCAACTAGTATTCCACCTCTCCAACTTGTCTCTACACCTCGAAGGGTATGATGAAACTGAGAGAAATATTACTCCCTCCCCCAAACCTAATCTACCCACATCGAGGTGAAACCATCAAGAAAACATAGTCCCAAACCTTGAACTCTAAGGGCCTTATCCTACAATCAGCATATGACTTTTACTGGTCTTATAATGACTTCATCCTCTCATAGACATGTTGCACCTTCTCAACTGTACTCTGAACCATGTCCAAACCAGGAATAGCTACCAGCCCAACTTCCATCTAGCACAATGGTGAACAACATGAACTTCCGTATAAATCTTCAAATGGATCTATTACAATGGAAGAGTGATATCTATTATTGTATGAAAACTCTAAAAAGGGAAAATTTCACACCCAAGACCCACCAAGGTCCAAGATGCATGCTCGCTGCATGTCCTCCCACATCTGGATGGTTCTCTTTATCTGCCCATCCACCTGAGGGTAGAAAGAAGTGCTGAGGTGTAACTAAGTGACAAAGTCATGTTGCAATCCCCTCTAGACTCACGGTTTAAAATGTGTATCCTGATCTGAGCTGATGTATCTTGGAACTCCACACAACTGCACCACATCATTCACATACCTTTGTGCCAAGTCATCCACTGTGCTCGACTCCTTAATTGCTAA
Source organism: Viscum album (assembly GCA_963277665.1). Taxonomy (NCBI): domain Eukaryota; kingdom Viridiplantae; phylum Streptophyta; class Magnoliopsida; order Santalales; family Viscaceae; genus Viscum; species Viscum album. Next base: position 1,629,771,722 of record OY728122.1, read on the forward strand.
TAAGTGAGTTGATTTCATCAACTGATCCACTACTACCTAGATTTCATCACATCCTCCAAGATCCCTAGGTAGACTTGTGATGAAATCCAATGATATTTCATCCCACTTCCACTTGGGGACATATAACGTATTCAACAAACCACTAGGAACACGGTGCTCAGCCTTTACTTGCTAGAACACCAAGCACTTTTCCACAAACTCTGCCACTATTCTCTTCATCCTAAGCCATCAGAACTATTCCCCCAATCCATGTAAAATCTTGGAAATCCTCCGGTGTACCACTAGGGTTGATCCATGAAACTAATGTAGAACTTCCTCATGCATCATCATGGGAACAAACAGCTTCCCATGAAACAATATATGATTCTGAATATCCTCCGACCATCCCTTCAAAGAATCACCCTAGTAAATGTGATCACACATTACCTCCACCTTCGAGTATCCCCAATAAGACTCCTACACCTACTACCTCAGAGATTTATACACTTTAATTTGAAATAGGCAATCTCTTCCTCCATCTATTCTAGTATCTAAGTGTAAGGTATCCCAGTCCTCCATTTCTCCCCATGCATCTGTAGACTCCTAGACCACTTCCTTCTATGACTTCCTGGTCAAAGCATTAGCCATAACATTCCCCATTCTTGAGGTGTAGAAGATCTCAAAATAGTAATCCTAGAGAAACTCCATCCACCTTTGCTTCTTAAAGTTCCTATCTCACTGGGAAAAAATGTACCTCTAGCTCTTATGATCCGTTAAGACCAAAAAACGCTCCCTAATGAGGTAATGTCACCACAACTTTAGCGAAAACATGGTCACTGCTAGCTACAGCTCATGGGTGGAATAGTTACATTCATGGGAACGCAACTAAAAAGACCCATAAGAGACCATTCCCCATTGTTGCAGCATCACACACCCCAAACTCATATAGGAATAATCATAAAACACCTCGAACATCACGCCTTCCTCTGGAAACCTGATCATTGGGGTACTTATCAAATTCCCCTTCAGATAGACAAATGCTTTCTGTCACTAATTTCTTCACACAAAATATTTTCCTTTTATGGTTAGATCCATTAATGAAGCTGCTACTCAAGATAAATAATGTACAAATCTCTGATAATAGCATACCAGACTAAGAAAAATATGAACCTCTACCAAATTCTTGGGTGCTTCCAAAGAAAAAAACTTCCTCGATCTTTGATGATACCACTTCTACACCCTTCTGTTACACCATATGTCCAAATACGTGGACTTATCATGTTTAAAAATTTCACTTCGATAGCGTTACGTAGAGCTGGTGGTTCCGGAGGACCTCTAGGACAGTCTTGATATACTTGGTATACTACTCCTCTAACTTTGAGTAGATTAAGATGTCATCGATGAATATGAGGATGAAATGGTCTAGGAACCTGTGAAAATGGAGTTCATAAGCCCTATGAACACGACTTGTGAATTTGTTACACCGAAAAAAATAACCATGAACTCGAAGTGCCCATACCTATACCTAAAAGAAGTCTTTGAAATATCACCCTCCTTCAACCTCAATTGGTGATACCCAAACTATAGAACAACCTTAGAAAACCAAATTTCTCCCCTTAGTTGGTTGAAAAGATCATCTATCCTTGGGAGAGGGTAGATGTTCTTGACCATTACATGATTCAACCTTTGGTAGTCTATACACATCCTCAGACCACCATTTACCTTCTTCAAAAACAAGATTAGAGAACCCCATGGTGACACATTAGGCCAGATGAATCCATTCTTCATTGGATCGTAAATCATGATCCGCAACTCCCACATCTCAGAAGGAGCCTTCCAATAATGAGCCATCAAAATTGGACTATAAATGGGTTTTCAGTCTACCCTAAACTCAACATCACATCAAGGGGGTAGAGTCACAACCTCCTCGGGGAAAACGTCCAAGAATTCCCTAAAGACTCCGAAAACCTCCATCATCTCGGCATCCAATGATTCCACTGATAGCTCGGCCAACATGGAAAATAAAGTCTCCACACATCGTCTTCCCATTACACAACTCTACTCACCAACTAAAGCTACACGATGGCCACACACGTCTGAAAACATGTCTCTTCTCCGGAAGTAGTCAATGAAAGTATTCACAAAACACAACTAGTAAATTCCAAGTATTTCATCTTACAACTGCATCTGTATCATAAAAAAGATCCCCATTGGACTGATGTGGACCTAAAATCAGTCTACATACCCAAAAAACATCAAATAAGTTGGTCTAACTTTCGACTGGAGTACTCAACAATAGGGGCATGGAAAGTCTATCTTTGTCCAGTCCTAGAGAATGGGCTAGAGGGGGTGAAATGAAGGACTAAGAAGCTCTTGAATCAAACAAAGAACAAGAAAGGGTACTAAAAACACTGATCGTACCTTGAACAATCTATGGCCCTACTACAACTGCTGACTAAATGGCATGAAACTAATTATGTCATGCTTCTCTTCCCCTAGGCTACCGGCTGGCTCCCCAACCATGTCTGGTTCGAGGTCCCTATTGAATGCTATGAGGTCATCCTTTTCCTGTTATGTCTTCCCTTGGTAGAGTAGGATCCTGATGTCCCTACTGCCGAAACAGCCTAGCCAACAATTGTTGCTGAGGTGGGCGCTAGACATTCCCACCTCTACCGTACTGATCTTGAACTAGGAACTCACTCTAAAGGTTCTCACATCCTCCATAAGAGGAACAACTCGGTCCAAGGCCTATGGGAAAATTATGAGTACCATATTTTAGGAACCAAAACTGCTGGGTTCAACTCCCCGCTATCCAAAATCTAGAAGGTACTGATGTCGGAGACCTTCTGCAGACAGCCTTCTCCTTTGAAGAACTTTTTTGGCTCCCTTCTTGTCTTAGAACTCCTCATGAGTGCATCATTTCCATGACCTCATCCTTATTCTGAATCTCTAAGTATGTCAGCAGGGTGAAGGGAGTAACCACTTACTAGAGGGAAGGACAGAGTTCCACCTCTAAACATATCACCTGAGACTCCTCATTCAGAAAGAGATCTGGATCAAGGTGAAGGAGATCCTTGAACTTGATCCCCAGTTCCTGTATTGACGTACATCCATGCTTGAGGGAGAGTAGCTCCTATTTCTTCTTAGCCTTCATTGCTGAAGAGAGTAATTCTTCCCGGAATGACTTCTCAAAGTCAGCCCATGAAACATTGATCTCCTTCCTTTCCCAAAGGTAAATCATCCACCGCTAACAAACTTCTCCCCTCATCTGGATCACTTCCAGGGGAACCTAGTACTATGTCAGATCATGGATCAAGATAAAAGTGATCGCCATATCCTAGATCCTACTCTCATTTTCAATTTCTGAGACACCTCCCTCATACTTTACTAGATTCTTCCATTGGAATGCTTGAAGAATCCTTTTCCACTTATTTTCTTCCTCCTCTTGATCAACCCTCCACCTATAATCTGGATTGGCCTACTAATCCTCCACTACCTGAGCCACTCAGGGATGATGACCAGGTGCCATAGCTGAAAGGTAAACAATAAATTACTAATCCTAAGTTGTTTGGTATTTTTTTAGGATTCATTTTAACTTATTTTTCAATTTAATTTCCTGAAAATGCTCAAAAAAATAAGAACACTGGTCATCAAGATGTATGAACATTCCCTAGGGTCTCTACCATGTAATCAGTGTAGCCTCACTTGGTTGTTTGGAAAGATCTGGGTCCTTGTATCGGATCACAGGGGGGTCTCAAAAATCATGTCCTAGTCGGTCTTCACTGGCCTATTTCATGCACCAAGATCACCTAACACGGTTTCCCTACCGACCCATGTAATCCTCACAATACCTAACTCCAAACTAAATCCTATCTATCAACCATCACATCTGATCCCATTTTATAATGACCTGCATTCTACAAGATGATGGAAGGTATAATAAGATGTCGACAACTTCCTTCCTCGAGGTGAATGAGATATAATGACCCATGAGTCCCGCCTCCAATAGGTCGTGGGGTGGAGACCAGCAACAAGGGTATACAAATCTCACAAAAATTAGAGGCATTACCATTTTTATATTAACCAATATTATGAGATAAGATGTATCAAGCTCAAAAACCTCCTTGAAATATACATATAAGGAAACAAAAATCCATCCCACATCCATGTTTAATGTAAAACTTTTAGAAATACAAGAAAACTACAAAGTAAGTACCAAAATAAAACTAAGAAGCGACATAGAAATCGTGCCCAACATTTGAGCTAGTAAGGTCCAACCCAGTTCACATAATATCCTTGGAAACCTAAAAACTATTTTATATACGTTGGGTGATAGTTCAATTATACTCAATATGGAAAAACTGAATTCACCCATGCACAAGTGGGAGAAGAATACTAATTCCCCTATAAGAAAACAACAGAAACTCAAAAGCACCTAAAAAGGTATAATATCCACCCCAACCTCACCAAGGAACCCTAACCATATAATGCAAGTCAGTTCAAGTAAGGTATTACGCACATTGATATTTGGGTACTCTGCACCACTTCCCATTGGTTAACTCTTCATCTCTAACGACAAAAATCCGGATGCTACCACGTTCTTCCACAAGCCCCACTATTACAACCTGCCCGCACACACACTTGGTCCACATACCACATCACACCTCACCTGAAAACACTTGGGCCACAAACCACAAACCCATCTCAAAGACACCTGGGAATCACCACAAAACTCATCCTAAATACGCCTTGGAAGCACACCTTTACTGCAAAAACCTAGGCCCCAAAACTACACCAAAACCTACCTAAAGAGACTATGGATATCAATGCTTAGAAGAGGGAGAATATAAGATCCAATAACTATCTGTCCATCCTCCCACTGGGATGTGGGTAAAGGACATTGTCCCCCATAATAATGAGGGTGTTTGGAACATAGTGTTCAACACGGGTGGGGTGCATATAGAAATATCAAGGAATCACATGAATATATATATTGGTACCAAACACTCAGCCCAACCTATGGGTTTTAAAAAAACAACCAGCCCAAAAAACTACCCTTGCTACCAACCCTACATGCACATAACAGCTAGAACGATGGTCACATTCATAATCCGATAAATAAATGCCGCTTCACTACAAGTCACAACTCAAAACATACCCCCAGCCAGGTCATTTAACCAGTTGTCACTTTGCATTATAAATTTATTAATTTATTCCATCTCTACCAAGGAAACTACCAAACACTAAAACCGTTATAAGGAAAAGAAACCATACCAACCACTACCAAATCCGAACAATGAAACAAGGATCAAGGTAAAGGAATTCAATCTAACACCCATTCCTAAAAATGAACAAAACTCAACCATCATGTAGTCCCACTGCACACTCCCCCTTTCTGGACACCCGTTCAACCACTTCCACCATAATTATTCAAATTAATGCCACCTTGTCGATCCTATCAACAATTAAATCCCCAAAACACCTCATCACAACCCCACTCAGCAGCCCCATTTCACAACAACACCACACCCAGCATGCCCATAAACAAGAACATGACACAACCCAGTCCTACAACCCAACTTCCCAGCCACTACCCAGATACAGTCCCATTGCATAAAAAGTTCATTCATTCCACAATATACCAATCTCTCATCCCGAGATACACCGCTCGCACCACCCCATACTCACAACCACACTCCCAGCCACAACACCACATGAACAGCAAAGACACAAGATAAATAGAACCACACACAGCACAAAGCCACACCAACAAGGGAATAAAGGTTTTTAGTGCACCAAAAGAAATTTTAAGGGTTCAAAAGAAGATAGGATTTAAGCTTTAGAAAGGAAAAAAACTTAATATACATGGAAAACTATTTTGAATTACATTAAATTTGGATCACGATCAAGGACATGTAGTTTATGAGTCAAAGGAAGATTCATGTTTTTGGAAGCTAATACCATTTGAAATGGCCCAAAAAAATCATGAAATATGGAATTTAACTCATTTAGTGACAAATAATGTGTCAAAGGGGAGAAATTGGAAAAATTGGGAAAAATTGGAAATGACTCACCAATGGGTGAGTCACCGACGTGAGTCACCAATGGATGAGCCACCGATTTTAAGCCACCGACGGATGATCCACTGATACTGAGCCACCAATGGATGAGCCATCGATGTTGAGCCACCGATGCGACTCACCGACATGGATTCACTGATGCGACTGATTGACCCCTGACTCACTGACGTCTTCACCCACTGATACCCTAACTCACTAATTCCCTGACTCACCGATGCCCTGACTCACGGACACCCTGACCTAATGACACCTTGACTCACCATCACCCTAACTCACTGGTGCCCAAACCTACCAACGCCTTGACTTTCCATTAACCTGACCTACTGAGGCCTCGAGTCACCAACACCGACCTACTGATGCTGAGCTCCCAGTGCGACTCATCGATGAAAAAACTAGAAAATCTTAAAAACTCCTGAAATGAGCCATTGATCCCTCCCAGAACACCACAAATGCTGTATTTTGACAAATTAATGGACCGCAGAGGTTCGGGCCATTACACCACAGGCTAGAAACTAGAAAATATAATCAAACAAAAAAATATTGTATCATTTATTCACAAGAATAACTCCTAAATATAAATTAGAAGACATATAATGATAAAATTTTGGAATTCCAAACACTCCATAAGAGAGAAGGAACCACAAGTAGATAGATAAAAGTCTTAAAATTGATAATTCAACCAGAAAAATCAAATAGACCATTAATATATCATTATCATAACCCCATGTAACATGTGTATCACACATTCCACTGATAACCATGAATTTCCAAGGTCCAAAAAATCAGGAATTTCATACACAATATATAATAAATAAAATAACTATGCTCAATTTTAAATAAAACATGTAATGGAAATATTTTCAAAGTTCATATCAAATAATTATCTATAAAAAATTTAAATGGCCAATAATAAATAGGTTTCAAAGTGAACTTCCATAAAATTAGGAAAATATAAGCATCCTTATCAAGATAGGTATGAATAAATATTTATTTCAAAATAGACATGAGTAAATAATTTTAATCAATCATCAACATGTATAATAATTTTCAATTATAAAACCATGGTTAAGAGACCCTAGGTTATATTAGTATATGGATTCTCACATAGCATAGTGAAATATGGCTCCATGTGAGAACACTCTCACAATATCCCAAACAAAAGTGGAATATGATAGAAAACAAAATAATTAAATCCTTTCCCTCAATATATTTTAGTTATAATTTTCATTTTCAATATGTGTGTTATTTCCACCTAACTACCTAGGCTCCCAAGGGATTCAAGATAAATCAAACATTTATAGGGATGTCATTCAATTTAACCTATCATTTAAAATAATCATTTCAAACGGTCCCTTATTCAAGTTTAAAAACATTCCATACATTTCAAAAACCAAAATCATATTGTTTTTATAAAAAAAAATCATGACTTCCATTTTAAATCATCCCAATTAAAATCATAAAACATTTCATGTCTTTTCATTTCATCAAATAATACTTTTCAAATCAAGATCATTTTATGGAAATCAACACATAATTTTTCAAATTAAATTATAAAGGTAATTTCATCACACATGAACACACCATTTCATTTCAAATAATTTTTCAAGATTTTCTATTCAATATTTAAAAATAAAAAAGAAACCCAATTTAAATAAAAAAGAATCATAGGTTTCAATTGATAGATACTTTCTTATGAAACAACCTACTTAAATAAATATTAATAACACTCACATGGGAACCACTGATAGAGAATCAATGGAAATAATGATCAAAATAGAATCCTAGAATAATAATTCATAAATTAAAGAGATAAATACATTAATGAAATGAGAGTTCAACACTCTCAAAGAGGGAGAGAATGGAGGAAAGAAGAATCTGTGATCAAATTAGGATTAAAATTATCGTAAGAGATCCAATTCACTAACTGTCACTATGATCAATGAATAAACGAGGCTAGAAGAGCCAAAATCCTCTCATAGATCCTATAAGTATATTAGCGTCGAATTAAATTTAAGGGATTAATTTTAGAATTAACCAAGACATTAAAAGATATTGAATTATGATACCTATCAGCTGAATCTCAATCCTATCAGCATCATTGGCATGCTGATAGACTCCACCAGATACCCAATAGAACTAGGAAGAAATCACTACCCAATAGAAGTCCCATTATCTGGATGATAGTCTTGTATCAACTACCCAGTGGGATTCCTATAGGAATTCCCACATCCCAAACTACCATCGGCTGGCTGGTATCCCTCACTAGATAGTTGGGGGGCCTCCTACAGCTTTTCCAGCTATATAAGCATACCCACTCTCATACTAAGCCACTTAGCAATCTCCTAACCTCTCTAACTGTGTTTAAGACCACCATTCCAATCCCTCCAATGGCTCAACCAAATAAGAATATCCCGAATATAATGGGATCAACTAAAGATTGAAATAAACACCTAGGAATCAATAAGAAAACAATGATAACCATGAATAAAAAAGTTATTGTACCTAAAAACCAGTAATATATTGTTAAAATATTCCCAATATAAATGCTTTCTTCCTCTAGAAAATATATCAACAAAAAAATTAGATTAAAAATCGGTGAGGACACTACTCCCTCATTAAAGTCTTATGCTCCCATGAATCATGAGAATTAGAACCATGCTTCCAAGACACTCGAACCAAGGGTATATACTTTCCATAAATAACCTTTATATGAGATTAAATAATTCAAACATGATAATTAGTCATGAATTAATCAGGTTATGCATTATGTTCCTACTAGCCCAATATATGATATGAGTCCGATAGATAATTTCTAAGCTATAACACAAGAATCATGTTATGGATAGATGCCATATGAGGGGAAATCCAAAATTATAATACACCATACCAATCTTCTCAACAACCTAAAATGGTCCCACGTATCTCAGTGCCAACATCCCATATTTTCCATGCCATTATTGATTCAATGAAGGTGAAACTATCAAAACCACCAGGTCACCAACTATGAACTCCAAGGGCATAAATGTTTATCATCATATTATTTATAATAGATTTTTACCATCACTATTATGTGATGAATAAAATGAATCTTTTTTGTCATCTCTTGTAAAAACCTAGGTCAAAATAAGGAAGCTTCAGCAATCTATGACCAACAAAATAGATATTTACATGGCTGGATATACAAGGCCTCAAAGTGTGTCAACATGATAGAAAACTGGTAACTATTGTTTTAGGAAAACTCAATAACTCCCAAGTGTCTCTCTCAAGATCCTTCAAAGTCAAAGACACAATCTTGGATCATGTCCTCGAGAATTTGTATAGCCAGTTCTGTCTAACCATTTGTTTAAGGATGGTATGCCACGATCAAATTTACCTAAGATCCCATCAATTTTTGGGGGCCACTCCAAAAATGAGAAGTGAACTAAGGATATTTATGGGAAAAATATCAAATTGAACTCCATTCAATATGATGATCTCTTTCACAAATAGATTTCTCAACTACTCAATTTTGGTGGTATCATGAATGGGAATAAAGTATGCCGATTTGGTCAACTGGTAAATCACTATGCACATCACATTATTTCATTAATGTGTTCATGGAAACCCTACCACAAAGTGCATAAATATCTCATCTCACTTCCAAGTTAGCACAAGAAGTGGATAAAGTAGGCTAGATTACTTTTGATACTCGACCTTAATCTACTGACAAGTGTAACAATGAAAAACAAAATCAAATATGTCTTGTCTCATACATAAACCCCAGAAAAATTGCCTCATGTAAAAAAATATATTCATGGTTCCAAGGTGTACTTACCACTATGAATGATGAAAATAGCCCATCACAGCCTTCCTCATTTGTAATAGAACAATTCACATGCCCTAGAAGAATAAGAAACCATCATAAGTCATAGAACACTTTCTGATGGCCTCACCACTATATAAAAAATCCTTAATTCCACATAACATATCATCTATATGTTTTTCAAAGAGAATAATATTTATAAGTGAGGATTTAAACTAAAGAATGAAAAAATTACCCTTTTTCTATCCTACTAGACTCCCTAATTCATACGAGTAAAAAGACCCATCAAATTAAACTCCTTATAATATTATTCCACCACCTAGGATGGATGTATTCTACTTAAAGAATCAGTAATAAGATTCCTCTTAATAAGAGTGTAGGTAATGTTGAAATCAAAGGACTACAGGAACTCCACCCATTTCCTCTTCTAGAGGTTAAAAAAAATTTGTTAAGACATAAATTATTATTTTTTGACATAGTAGATGGTAAACCACTCTCTAGAAAGTTAATGTCACTAATACACCGGAGCATGCATCAGGGCATCAAGTTTAAGACATATATGGGATAGTTATTCTCATGAGTCTAAAGCTGAAGAGAACAATAAACCACCACATGATTTCCCTATATTATAATTCAGCACTAATTCAAACATGATGCATCATAGAAAAACATAGAGCCCTACTTAGCTTCTAGAAGAGTCAAGACTCGTATGGAATTAAAATAGTTCTTCATCTCATCAAAGGAAGTCTAGAATATATAATCCCAAACAAAATTTACTCCTTTATGAGTGATATCATCTAATAGAGAATCCAACTTTGGGAAATTATTTAAAAATAGTGATAATACCCTACTAACCCCAAGAATCTTCAAATATCAAATACATTTTGTGGTTCATCTCAATTCATAATATTTTTCTCCTTCTCGTGATTGATTGAAATGTTGTGTTCGGAAACCATGATTCCTATGAACTTTACCTCTCGAATCTAGAAATTTCATTTAGAAAACTTGGCATAATGTCTACGATGTCTCAATATATCTAGTACTTATCTCTGGTGACACACATGATCCTCTTTGATTTTAGAGTGAAAAAATATTTCATCTAAAAATAAAACCACAGAATAGTTAAGTTAGTCAATGAAAATCGTTTTTTAGAAATTCCATAAACAATGTAGGATCATTAGTCAAAAAAACGAAATACAAGGTACAAAAAGTGGTTATACCTGCTCCTAAAATCTATCTTAGGGATATCATAATCCTTGATCAAAAGATGGTAATAACATGAATGAGGATCAAACTTTGAGAACCACATATACAATTTTAGTTGGTAAAACAAATCATAAATATGGGGAAAATTATTTTTTATTATCCATGACCCAATTGAGCTTTTGATAATCAAAAAAAAGGTGAAGGGTACTATCACCTCTCTTAGAAAAAACCAGTGTTGCATCCCAAGGAGACATGATGGGTTGAAAGAAGCCCTTGGAAATTAATTCATATAAAAAAGTCTTTAAATCCTTCAGTTTATTTGTTTTTATATGTTAGGAAGGAATAGAAATAGGCTGGGTATCTGGTACCAAGTCAATGGAAAACTCCAACTCCCTCATTAGTGGAAAACTAGAAAATTCAAATGGAAACACATTGGGAAACTCATCTACCACTGTAGGTATATCACCACATGAATAATACTACTCTAGTTCAAATTAAAACATGGATATAATCATACCCAAATCTAGAATAAGAGGTTTATCTCAACTTGACCCTGGGTCACATTCTCCCTGAAGACATGACACACCCCCATCGGGGGAAGTAAAGGAGACCTGCTAAAGATAAAAGTCGGTATGGGATCTATGTGAAATAATTCAATCCATCCTAATAATGAAATATTGAGGTTTCATATATAGAACCAAAAAAGTACTAACAAATATCAGTTTCTGATAAAAAAATCAAAAGCGGTTTATTGAAGACCCAACTCTCTCTTCATCCGGAGATGTGTAGTAATCTCCATAACATAAGGCATGAGCTCTCTAGGAAGATTCACTAATTCCAAAATATAGGTCGATATGAAGGAATGAGAGGAACCAATACCAAATAAATTAGTCACTAAGGATGAATCAATGTAAATGGTACATCTCACAGTCATAAGACTCACATAATATTCCCCTAAAGACTCATCAACTATGAGAAGAAGCATTGTTCCTGATTCCTTCATTTGAATCCCATTTTTCTTGAAGCATCAGATGGTATCATAGATCCTATTAGTAATTTCATTCCCATACCACTATGCGGAGTAGTAAAGAAAAGTAAAAAAATCTAATAGTGGCATATGCATCCACAAGATCTATAGATCGGTGGTGCCACCTTTCAAGATTGATTAGAGTACCAAAATTTTCCACACTAGAAACAAGTATGTGGTCCTTTAACAGATAATGTAGAATATTTAAAATAAGTATACTATTTAAATCCAACACATTGAGACTCATCCCACTTCCTCTTACCTTTAAAGGGAACACTCAAACCACCAATTGGAGAAGGAGGATCTCCCACCAAACATGACTTACTATCTAAGTCAAGTACCACTATAAAAGATATATCTAGAACATAAATATATGATATGAGATTTATCACAAAAAACTAATTGAATTTATCTTCTCTAAGACCCATCTCAAAACTCCAAGCTTTTAAATTTTCACTTGATACTACCACAGGTGATAAAAGAACAAGATCGGAAAATAATTTGGTATACTTAGTCATAGTTAAATCACCTTTATCGAGTTTAAGGAACTCCATTTAATTTTCCAACACCATTGATGCTAGATATAACTGATCTATAAAAACACACCAAAATTATTTCCACTATAATCACACATTTTTTATTTTCTAAGTATTTATTTCCACCAACTTCTTTTAGGCTCTTCATGTTTAAAGAAAATGAATTTATCCTTAACTGAATTAGGTTCCCCTAAAAACTCAATGTGTTACTCAACCTTCTTCAACAAATCCTCTACCTCTTAAGGATAACTAGTACCTTGAAAATATGGTGGATTTAGATAAAGAAAGTTTTGGGAATGATCTATGCACCCTTCCTTATGAGTTTCATCCTCTACAACCTGAATAAGAACAGTTGAATCTACTTGACCCAGAGTTTGGACCGCACACATAAAAAATTAAAAAAGTATATAATTAATTGGACGTTTCTCTATTTATGGTTTATCAGAAGCTCCCTCCTAAGGTCTATTAAAATTTATTATTAGGGGCATGGGTACTACAAAAAATCAACAAATAACAAGGGAAACATTAATCAAGATATGTGAGACCACCAAATCTACCAATCATAATTCAACTAGGAAACTCAAATATCAGATCAAATATTTCAAAAAAGTATATAATTAGATCAAAAAATTCCTCAAAGACACTTTTCCCAATATACCATGTTAAATTAAGGATCATTGTGATGAGATATGGCTAGGAAATCACTGGTAACCTACCCCTTAAGTCATGACAATCATGTCTTGTGTCTAATAAGACATTCCAAACTCCATACCAACATCAAGAAAGGAAATAACAACCTTTTATACATGAAATGACCTAGATAACCCACTTAAATAGAACTCAAATAAATTCTATGTGGCCTAAAGGGTATTCCTAGTCCCCACAGTATGGTGACTAGTGAATAGGAATAAAAAAAGTAGGAAAATTTTCACCACAAGAATAACTCAAAAAGATAAAGTAAAAAATATAACATAAAAAAATTCATTATTCCAAAACACTAGAAAATAGAGAACGTACTACAAGTAGATAGCTACAAATCTCAAAAATGGTAATTCAAATAGAATTTTAAATTGACCATCAGGACATCACCCTTAAAACCCCATGTAATAAGTGGATCACACGTTTCAACAGTTACTGCCAACTCCGAAGGTCCCCCAATTCAAGAACATCCTCTTCCTATAAGGGTTTTATTTCCTTTTATTGGACTTGGTATAAAAAATATATATACACTCGAAGTCAAAGATAGTGTCTGAGAAAAAAAACCTAGTTGGACCTCACTAAGAATTTCATAATTAATCTATAATAAATAAATCGAAGATGAAAATTTTTAAATAAAACAAGGAATGGAAAAATTTTCCTAGTTTATATAAAACAATGATTTATAAAACATTTCAATGGCCAATAATAAATAGGTTTTAAAGTGTATTTCCATCAAATCGGGTAGATATAAGCATCTTTATCAAGATAGGCATGAATAAAACTTTCTTTCATAACTGACATGATTTATTAATTTCAATCAATCATCATCATGTATAGTCAATTTCAATCATATAACTATGGTTAATATACTTTGGGTAAGATTAGTATCAGTATTCTTTTACATAATACTGAAATATAGATCCATATGCAAGCACACTCCCGAAATCCCATGCTTGGGGGAAATGTGAGGGAATCCTAAAGAATAAACTCCCTGACCTCAAGATAGTTTAATTAGCATTTTAAAATTCAATAATTTTATTATTCCCAAATAACTACCCAAGATCCCATATTATTCAAGGTAAATCAAATATTTATGGGTATTTAATTTAATTAAACCAATCATTTCAAATAATAATTTCGTATAGCCCCATGTTCATGTTTCCAAACATGCATTCCATTTCAAAAACCAACATCACATGGTATTTATCAAAAAATCATGCCTTTCATTTAAAATAATATCATTTCATATCACAAAAAATTTCATTCCTTTTCATTTCATTAAATTACTACTTCAAACCATTCCTTTCAAATGAAGATTATTTTCCAGAAATCAGTACTTAGTGTCCAAAAATCCATTGTCTATAGAATTTCATCACACACAAACACAGAAACACCATACCATCTCAAATAATTTTTAAACAGTATAAATTTAATATTTAAAAATAAAATGGAAAATAAATTTAAATAAAACAAGCATAAAATGTTTAAATTGATGGAGACTACCTTATGAAACCATCTATCTCAATCAAGATCAAAAACACCTACAAGGTATCCACCAATGAAGAATTGATTTCAATAAATATAAAAGGATAATCCTAGAATCAAAATTTATAAATTCATGACCGAAATAAATCAATGACATGAGGATTCACCACTCTCAATAAGGGATATAAATGAGAAAAGAATCATCCACAATCAAATTGATATTAAACTTACCTGAAGTGATCCAACACACCGACTAGAAATTTGATCAATGAATAAATGAGGTTGAGAGAGACAAAATCCTATCTAGATAACCTCCATGGAGATTAGGGTTGAATGAAATTCAAGGGATGAATTTTAGAGTTAAACCAGAGATTAAAAGATGTAGAATTATGATACAACCTGACCAAATCTCAGCCCTATCGACATCATTGGCTAGTCACTCTCCCCCACCGACTACCCGTTGGCATTGGATAGAATGAAGTTCCCACTAAAAGTCCCATAGGTAGGGTATTAGGATTATACTAGTTGGATATTGAGATTCCTATAAGATTTCCCATGGACCAACCTCCCACTGTCAAGCCAATGGCCCTCACCGGCTAGCTGGTGATCCTCCTATAGCTTTTCTATCAACAGGAGTACGCCCACACCCATACTAATCCACTCAACCATATCCCAACCTCTATGACCAGGTTTATGACCACCTTTCAAACCCCTCAAAAGGATCATCCAAATAAAGACAACCAGAAAAAAATAGGATCAACTAGAGATCAAAGGAAACACCCTGGAATCAATAAGAAAACAAAGAGAACCAAGAATAAAGCAAATTCCATACTTGAATGCTGGTAAAATAATGTTAAATTATATTCCATTAAATTGTGAATATCCTATTAGTTTCAAGAAAATGATGGGTATTCACCTAAATATCCATATTATTCCATTAACTAAGGAACTCATGAAAATCTATATATCCATTATTACTATGAATATATTTATCAATAATTTAGTTGTGTTTATGTAAAAGTTTCCTCAAGGAATAATTATATATTATAATATTTATCCATTATTTTCATATGATGGGCACATTGGGCTTATTATTTCATAGTTAGTTTCTATAATTATATAGTCCATCAAGGAATCAGTATACCTCATTAGACAAACTAACATAGAGTAATGGGTGTATTCTTACCCTTTATTTATGATTTCTTTCCACAAGACGTCAATAGTTTGGTTATGACATCTAATATTATATTTCCATTCTTTTGTGATTTTTTATTATTTTCCATGTGATTATTTATTTATATTATATTATATATATGGATATTTACTTCTTATGTATGGTGGAAAATAAATACTAAAGGAAATAATAAGGTGTGGTGATGGTCCCTACGCAACACTGGATGTTTGATCATGGGGTTTTACACCACTTCCCGGTGACTGTAAGGTTGGTATAAGATATCAACTGGTCAATTATTCCAGAATGATTATATATCATCTTTAAATAAAAACACAACATGTGAGGATTTGTAAAATGTAACTAAGCGTTGAAAGAGGTTCAATATTCAGATTAGTCAATTATGGGGATCCAAAAGGGTTTGGTCATTATATAACATTTAAAATGCTATGAAATCCAATGAGAATATTTTTTTGACGAATGATTCCTATAAAAGGGAGTTATAGACCTTTATTAAGATTAGACATGTTACTAGAGACTATTATCTCATATTTTCAACTCACTCAAAGTTTCAATTCTCTATTTTTCTTATAGAAGGTGTTATCAAACTATTTATTGAAAAGAAGTCTTGTAGAATAGTTCGTGATTCTAGTGGTGGTTGGATACTACTAATAGAAATAACTCATTGGTTGTTGCTAAGGGAACTCAACCAAACTCATTGAAAATGAATATTTAAATCTTGGATAGTGAACTATGAATGGATTACCATTTTACTATTTTATTCTATTTTTTTATCTTGATAGGATATTGGGTATTGAATTCATATAATGTTCCACTACAAATGATAATTTTGATGTCTTTTGAATCCTTTTAATTTTATCAAATTAACTCTTTATGATCAATCAATATGATAAATATCTATCATATAAGCCTGAAATGAAATATTCACAGGCACCATGACATTTCCCATTCAAAACACCCATTATGGTTCTTGTTTTTCCAGAACATGTTGTGGTATCCTTAAAATATACATTTTTATACATATTTTAATTTTCTATAGAATGGTGAACCTAAAATGACAATTTTAGGAATCATTAAAAAATAAAAATAAAACATAGAGCATCATTGGATGACTCCCTATATCGTTGTTAGTTTGTATTTATATATTGGTCAATAATTATCATGAGGAATGCCAAAGCATAGTAAAAAATTACAATTCATTTTACAAAAATAAAACAACTTAACAAAATTACAACAAGAACAACTTATTAAATGGGCATAACATATAGAATATTCAAATGACCAAATGGAATTTATATTCAATGGTGTAAGTAATTTTGAAGGGAATTTTGAATAAAATTGTATTTTTGTTAAACTTTTCAAAAACCTTCATGAATTTATGTGACTTTCGACCTTATTAAAAGTTTTTTTGGGTAATTTTTTTCTAAATTTGTTTACATCATGTTAAATAATTGAATTCTTCATTTATTTAAGATATTCATATTTAATTATTTATGTATATAAATTTTTTATATGATGAGAATATTGTTTAGTTTAGTTTAAATTGTTTAAAATGATTCTTATAAGATTTCCATACCACGTAACACATGATAGGTATGAAAATACTAGATTTATTTTTCATATACATTTATTTTATTTTTTATTAAAGTCAAGACTTGAATTTATAGGTTGAATATAATTTTACATATTAGGTGTTACTGTTATGATGGAATTTAAATATGTCTTGAATAAAGTATCCTTTGGTAGAGGAACTTTGGTTTAAAATACTCATTATTCTAGAGGATTATGTATTCTCTAGAAAAGTGTGGGTTGGATATATGTGCCTCCAAGATTACACACATGGATATTGTTAATTTTATATAATTATAAACCTTTATATGAAAAAAAATTTCATGTACCTCATTCAGGGGATTCATTTGGAAATATGTTAAAATGTTTTCATTTTATATTTTGGTGAGTAATTCAAACTATGTGTTGTGTTAAAAGTTTCACGTTAATATGTTTTAAACATATCAATTAGGTTTATGGAATAGGGATTCCAAAACTAAATCATTATAATAATTCATAAATGAAGGAATAAAAATGAGATAATAGGGGTTTCATGTGATGTAATAGTTATGAACAAAATATGCATGTGATATATATTAAAATTGTGAGACTTACAAGAAACCCCCTAAATACTATGTGTGATGTTACTTCCCAAGAAAACACATTTCAAGACCTCAATCATTCAACTAGGTAGTTTCATGATAAGGAAATCTTCCCATAGATTATCTTGTGTAATTCATGGAGGAAATGGACAAC
The DNA here is from genome assembly GCA_963277665.1 of Viscum album. NCBI lineage: Eukaryota > Viridiplantae > Streptophyta > Magnoliopsida > Santalales > Viscaceae > Viscum > Viscum album. The sequence goes on from OY728122.1 coordinate 1,629,790,032, forward strand.
CCTAAGAGATAGGTAACCAAATCCCACTACAATATATGGGTGAAAAATTATTAGGAAACCCTATAAGATAAGATAACAATTGAATATATTTGGGTTTCTCCATATGATAGATTATAGCTAATCATTGACTCCTCAACTATCTGATTGTCATATATAATATGATTGACATGATATCCTACCAAAAAAGCTATGTTTTTATATGTAAACTATATTGGACTCAAAACATAATGAAATACGGATCTTTTCCCACTAATGGTAATGAAGTATGGGGTTATCATTTTAGTGGGGTTTCTTTCAAAAAATTTCCTTAATGAAAAGATTACATGCAACATGATAGCCATATTGAGATATCTTATAGGTATGAATTATAAAATTATACAAGATTAGTATTTATGTTTGAGAAGTGTTCTCACAGAGAGTCATTATGAGAATATGTATGAGAATGTTATAGAAATAAATTTCTCTATCTCTCACTCATGGTTATTAGATGTTGAGTCTTCATTGTAAGTTATTGTTGGTAAAAAAACTCAGACATTAGAAATAAAATAATAGTGAAGTAGATATTCATGTTGGAAATGTCGAAAGAGTTTCTATATTAGAGGTCATAAATTATGATCTAAGTCTACCTATTGTATTAATTATATAATTAGAAAAACTTTTATTGTATTCCTTCTATAAATAGAAATTTGATTTTGGTATCTTATTTCGACAAGATGAGATTTTCATTCATTATTATGAATAATAGTTGTTATTTATACATGAATGAAATTTTTTATGGAATTGGTAATATAGTAAATGGTTTATATATATTATACTTGGATGCTCCAATATATAACATTCAGAATAAGAAGTTCAAGGTTCATTCCAATCCCACATACCATTTAAATCATTTCCTTGGTCATATAAATGAGAAGCACATTAAAAGATTAAATAGAGATATATTGTTCGAATCATTTTATTATGAGTCATTTGATACATGAAAATATTGTTTATTAGGTAAAATAAATAAATAAACTTTTAGTGGAAAAGGATAAAGGGTTATTTAACTATTGGATCTAATACATAGTGATGTATATAAACCAATGAATACTCAAGAATTTTTTGGTTATATATACTTTAAAACATCTATTATTGACTTTAGTAGGTATGGTTATATGTTTCTAATGAGACACAAGTTTGAAACATTTGAAAATTTCAAAGATTTTGAAAACTATGTACAAAATCAACTAAGAATAAGTATTAAGATTATTAGATCTGGTTAGGGCAGTGAATAATAAATCTTGGAATTCACTGATCATATGAGAGAATTGGGTGATTATTTAACAACTCACTACTCATAAAACACAATAATATAATGGTGTGACTAAAAGGAGGAATATTTCTTTGTTAGTCATGGTTTGATCAGTGATGATTTAGTATTACCTTCCTATTTATTTATATGGATATGTATAGAAATTATTACAATCCAAATTAATTTCATTCTATATAAAGAAGTCATAAAGAAACCATAGGAGATATAGAATAAGAAATTTCATAGTATGAATTTTAGTATTATTTAGTGTTATGAAACATTAGTAAGAAATTTTTATTTTGATAAACTTGACCCTAAGATAGATAAATAATTATTTTTTTTATCTAAAAGAAATAATGGGATATTTTTTCCATAATACTTCTGAAAAAAAGTTGTTATTACTTGATGTAGTGTCTTACTTGAGAGTTAACTCATGAATCAAGGACTAAATTAGTGGAAAATTGAACTTTTATAAGGTCAAGACCAACAAAAAGGAGGTGTTCCTGAGATAGAGGTTGAGATAATTACATAAATAGTTATCAGATAAGTACCAACTAACGTTAGATAGAAACCTTTAAGGTCTAATAGGATTCATTAGGAGCTTAATAGACATGGATTTCTGATGGAATATTATGATAAAGTGGTCATCATATATAACGAATCTATTACCTACTAAGAGTCCATAGAGAGTTATGGTTTTTGAGAAATGGTTAAAACCCATGAAATCTGAGATATACTCTATATACACTGAAAAATGATAGAACTTGGTCGATGAACTTGAAGGTGTGATACCCATAGGGTTAAAGTTGGTTTTTGACAAGAAAATTGACATTGATGGTAGTGTTTATACCTATAAATCTCATTATATAGCTAAAGGTTTTTAAAAAAATCAAGTTACTAGATATAAAGAAACTTATTCTCTAGTTGAAATGAAAAAAGACTATTTGGATATTAATTTCTATAGCATATCATTATAATTATGATACATATCAAATTGATGTCAAACCCACTTTAAATAATGGGAATTTAGTCTAGGAAATTTATATGATACAACCCAAAGTTTTTAAATTACTGAATGAATCTATTAAGGTTTTTAAGATATAATGGTTAAATTATTATTTGAATCAAGATTCTCCGTTATGGAACATCTACTTTGATGATGTGATAGAAGATGTTGGTTTCATCAAGAATGTGGATAATTATTGTATATACAAGAGGGATAATGGGAGTGTTGTAACATTTAGTGTATTGTATGTAGATGGAATACTCTTTATCAGAAATGATGTCTGACTTTTATTCTATAATGATATAGTTGGAAAAATTATTCTGGGGGAAAGATATGGGTGAAGAAGCCTACAAATTAGGTATAAATATATATATATATATATATATATATTGATTAATGAGGTTTATTAGACTGAATCAACACACATATATTAATAAAGTGATAAAAAGGTTTACCATAGAGAACTCCAAAAAAGGTAATTTATCTATCTTGAATGGTATGGATATTAAAAAGATTCAAGATCCTTCTGAAGAGTTATAAATTATGGATAAGATTACTTATGAATTCTCCATAGGACCTATCATGTTTTCTATGTTTCATACTCAACCTATTTTCACTTATTATTTGATCATAACAAGTAGATAAAAATATAATCTAAGTGAGAACCACTATATACACATGTATTGTGGGCTTATAATTGGGTAATAGTGCACATCTTGTTGGGATTAGGAATATAAATTAATAGAAAATGGAATCTATGGACAAGAATATTCTTTTGGGTTTCAATGGGATCTGAAAACACTTATTAAACATGGTTGAAGAAAAAAATAAACACAAAAAATATCAGACCATTCAAGATAAATGAAAACACATGTACTATAAATAATGATGGAATATGTGTACTTCACATTATGGCCTTTACCTATTATTTATGAATACAAATTCATCTTGTATGGTTAAATAACATAACAGGAGTGGTAGAAAAAATATATCCAACCTTTAAAGGTATCCATAGGCTAATGAATTTCCTATCATATTAGAAGGATCCATCTTCTCACCACAGTATGTTAGCACCTTACTAGGTAATGATAGAAGATGAAGAGTGATTCATGTGGGGGATCTCAGGACAAAAATTAATGAGAAACCATACTGCCATCACATGGTAGTGGAATATTTTTTAGGTGTCGTGAGGATTCTCCTTGGTTGTTCTCTCATTTACTCATGCATTATAACACATGATTAAATGCCTTGTCTGATTCATGTAACCCCATTCATGAAGAAATCTAGTCTCATGTGTTATAACTTATATAATGAATAGTCTTATAATAGCCTACATAATAATATCACTCAAATATTAACTCTTAAAATGTGACCTCCCATACAATTGATCATAGTAGCATGTATACCAAGCCATATGATATGGAAATTCATAAACTACAATTGTATGGGTAGTGGTCATTATGATATGTCCTCATAAAATGTATGATCCTGGATTTCTCTAAAAGGTATGTTTGTGTTTAAGTTTTAGTTAAGTCCCTTATTTTTGGTTAAATAATTGTTTTCCCAAGTTCATTTGAAGACCCAGGGTTGTTTCGGGGGTTTGGGACACAAAAGAGGAAGTAAAAGGGGGGTTTCTAGTCATGTGGCATGGTTTGAACACGGTTAGTGAAAATTGTGTGGAAATCCCAAAAACCATGTGAGGGAGAATGTTTTTAGACAGTATCATCCACACGATTTGTGCGTGGTTTGGCATCCCACATGGGGAAACCGTGCAACCTAGAAACTTTTAAAAAATTAAAAAAATCCATTATGGGGTTTTTATATTCCACTCGATATTTTACACCTACTCCCCTATTGAAACCATAGTAATGAACCAATTCTCCCAAGAGCACCAAAGGGTGATTCATCTTCAATACTATGTCATTTGGAGTGTCGTTGGTTTCAAAAGAAAGATCCGGGAAAGGATAAATCCCTTCTTTCTTCTTTTTCTTGTTTAGGGTTGGTATCTTTATCTTCTCTCCATCCAAAGCTCTAAATCCTTTTTTTCCAGTGAGATCTAGTTTGAGTCTTCAAATGTGTGTTAAATTGGGATCTAAGGCCTTCATTAATGGTGTGTTCGCCAAAGGATTCATGGTAGGTGGTCTATAAGTTATATCCCTTGGTTTTTGTGTAGATTTGTGCATGTAGCGTCTTTATTCTTTCCCTCTTCTGATGAGTTCATGGTGAATTTGGAATGATGTGATGTATTTAGTGTATAAAAAATAAATTTAACCCCTATTGATCCCCATGGGATGCAAGGAGTATGAACTGACAAAAATAGGGTCACCCATAGGGTGTGTCGACTCTCCCGATGGAGATAACGAATATATAAGGTGTGAAATTGACACATGATGATGTGCTTTTTTAAAGGTTGGGGCCGAAGCCTCAATTTATTATTTGAAAGCAATGACCTCTTTAAACTTGGTAGAGGAGACCCATTACATAGCCAGAAGGCCCAAGGCCAAGTGGCCTGAATAGAAGGCTCTAAAGCCCAATTTAATGGCCCAAAGGACCCCTCGGTGACCAGTACTGCTACAGTACATGCGCTGCTACAGTACCTGCTACAGTACCACCATCGCTATAGTATCTGCTACAGTCCCTCTGCCACTACAGTGTTGCCGCTGCAATAGTACCTTCTACAGTACTACTACAGTACCTGGGAAATGGGAAATAGGGCTAAAGTGGTAATTAATATAAATGATGAATGTGTAAATGGATTGAGGGATAATTTCAATTCCCCATTTATTGATATTGTTGTGAAGTTTCAAATGATATTGGTTATGCTTGTTGTGATGTGGTTAATTGTGTTGAATGATAAATAAGCATGGGCACATTGCTTGGTAGAGTGGGGTATCGACTTGAGTTTTTATGCCCACGGGTATAGTTGGACTGAGGTTCTAGATCCACATCTAAATGCATGGGTTAGGGAAGGGGAAAAAGTTTTATTCCCCTAACGGTTGCATTGCACCTGGACTGAGGCTTCGAGTTGAGGAATATGAGATTGTTATAATGTGATGCCTAGTGAGATAGTACTTGATTTAATTTCCATATGTTTGAGAATATTGAACATGCCAAATCCCATGAACATAAGAAAAATGTAGATTAAACTATAGAATTTATAACTAGTGAACTTGGATTCAATGGTAGTATAATTTAAAGGGGAATAGTCTAGAACAACCTATTGAACTGTTTACCTTTATTTTACAATATTTATCACTTGCATGCACTATCAAATTTTTATGGATATTTTGTAGACATCATTGGTGGTGGCCTACTGAGTTATACTGACACCCTTATCAGGTCCCCATTGGGTACCCGAGCATATTTCATGCTTGTAGGTCAGGGAAAGGGCCCTATGTTAGGAATTTGAGTTGGACATGGGACATGTACATGTGAGGTTCCAGACATAGTTTCCAGACAATTTTGGGGATCCTGCAATTTGTCTTTCTTTTGTGGTTTTTTTCACTTGGCACTATAGCATGGTGTGACATATTTACTACTATATATGGTTGTACCCAGTTTGGGAATTGGTTATTTATGCATGTTATTGATTATTCTCTATTGTTTCCACTATTTAAACTATTTTTTGCAATGTATTATACTAGTAGAGAGAGTATATTCTCCCCACATATCCTATTAGACCCTTTCTACTAGCCGACAACCTTTGGTATATGTGGAGGTGCACATGAGGTCATGTAGTGACCCGACTTGGGGCGCTGGTTTAGTGGATTTTGGGTCTGGGACGTTACAAAGTGGTATTAGAGGAGTTGTTTTCTCTTTATTACTATTTTGGGATGGTAGATAGGAGTTTAGGAAAGTTTTAGGCCTTGGTAACGAGATCATTCTTGGGAGTATCTAACCCATGTATAAGGGAAAACCCAAGTCACCCTGGGTGGGTTTTTTTTCTTTTTATATGTTGTTATATTTGATGATATTTTAGCATTAGGGGATGCACTTATTGTGTGATTTGAAGTTTTTTTGATATTTATCTTGTGGATGGAAGGGTATGAGGTTTTTTATTCATGAATCATTCTAGGAACCTATATAGGTAAGTGACATGCATCATTATAGGCACACAAACGAGATGGGTGTGTGAAATATGAAGGTTAGTATGTGTTTGTTCTCCTAAGATTAAATAGAATTGTGCTCAATAAGATGGTATGAATGGGTAAAATGGATGTAAAAATTCCAAGTAGTAATAAGAAAATGGTGATTAATAAAGAAATAAAAGTGGATTAACTAGTCATAAGGGTAAATTGGGATATGGAAATGGTTTTGAATTAGTGTAAATGATTAGGCTTGTAACTGTGTAAATTAGATACCCATGTTATCCATGGGCTTATAAGAGATGGTTAGGGGTATAGATCCGGATATGAATGGAATCATTTGGGTAGTTTATGAGAACTAGTTTGGTTATGGAAAATTATGAGCTTACCTATATATATTTTTCCATTCCACAAAAGTTTTATGGTGGAATTTTAAATCTCAGGTTTGGAATTGTAGAGAAATTCCGCCTTGAAAATGTGTGACAGTTGGGAAATAAGAGGACATTACTGAGAAAACTTCTCTAATAGTGGAGAAAGAGAACATGGTGATCCAAGAAGATATGGAAGATAAGTTCCATGAGAACTTTTATTTTTTTATGCAGATGATGAAACGAGATCCCGGGGGGGTTGCACCGAGTATGTTTGAGCTAACCAATGAGTTTCAGCTACAGTACCCTCCAACCTTTACTGAAGAGTATGGCCCAAAAGTAGCAGAGTTTTGGATAGAGTCTATAAAAACTATTCTTGACAATCTAGAGATTCTTATTGAGAAGTGAGTCAAGTTGGTGGCCTATATGATGAGGGGTCAAGAAAAACGTTGGGGGGACATCATGGTCCAAACGGAGCACGCTGAAGGAATGATGTAAAAGTATTTTTAGGAGAAGTTCCTTGAGAAATTATACCTAGAAACCTTGAGGCATGATAAGGATATGGATTTTAGGAGGTTTACTCAGGGGACAATTTTGGTAATGGAAAATTCCAGTCATTTCACCGATATGAGACGCTTCATTCTGACGATGTAAGGAGACGAGGTAGTTGTGGCGAAATGCTTCCAGGATGGGCTGAGACACAATATTATGTCTCAAGTGAATATCTTTCACCAGAAAAGGTTTTCTAAAGTGGTGGATCAATCCCTTATCTCAAAGGGGAACCTGAATGGAGCTTCATGTAGTAAACTTGTGGCACCATTTGGGCGAGAAAGTGGTGCAGCTTTCGATAGTAGGAAGATCCACTTTGGAATTTTTTAGTAGGGTGGAAGCACACCGAGCAGTCAAAAGAGGGGTTTATCTTCTCAGGGTGGTCACTAGGTATTATGTTATCAGTGTGGAAGGTTCGAAAATAAGCATGACCAGTGTCCCCGCCCACTGGTCGAGTGCCGAGTGTGCGGAAGGTTGGGCCACGTACATAGGTTCTACAAGAATTCGTGAAAATCGGGGAATGATGGAGGTCAGAGACAGATGCCAAGTGTAAGTAGGGGGTTTGTTACCCCATATCAAGTAGGCAGTTGGATCTCCATGGGTCTTACTAGAAGTGGCGGTGGATGTGGAACTCCGGGGAAAGATCATCCTTACCAATAGGGTAGTGCAGTGTAGGGTACTCAGGTCAGAGCCAATGGTAGAGGGGCAGGTCATATCCATGCAGTTCAGACTACACCTAAAGTTGTTGAGGTAGGAACATCTACTATTTGAGGTATGGTTCTTGTAGATTCCATGATTTCTAGTGATTTATTTGATACATATGTTACACATTCCTTTATTTCTGATCAGTTGGTAGTTGTGTTGGGATTAATCATGGAGACTACATGTGGGGTATTGTCACTTGATACTCCACTAGGGGTATGAGTCAATGAAATTAAGTAGTCTAAGGGTTGTGCTCTAAAGGTTGGTGGATATCATTTTCTGTGGGATTTTTTTGTCCTAGAAAAATCATTTTTTGACCATATCTTGGGTATGTATTGGTTAGTGTTATATCAAGCCCATGTTGACTATTACCGATGTCAGGTAATGTTCACATCCCTTGATGGGATCACTCATGTCCTTTGTGGTGAGTGGGATACCTGAGCAGGATGTGTAGGGTAACTACACCAACCATTTGGAGAACTCTCAACCCAAGTGGCATGCCTTATGTTAGATGATAAGTAGAAAGGACAACCAGTCTTCCCTTATGTTGTGGACCAATTTCAAGATGCGTTTCCTGAGGACTTCTCTGGGTTACCACCCAAGAGAGATTTTGAGTTTAAAATCGAATTGTTTCTAGGAGTGGAGCCAGTTTCCATTCCATCTTATAGAATGGTAACAGTAGAGCTCTAAGAACTGAAGGTTAAGTTAGAGTAATTTGAGCATAAGGGGTTTATACATCCTAGTACATCACCTTGGTGATCACTTGTGTTATTTTCTAAGAAGTCTCACAGATCACTAAGGCTATATGTCAATTATAGGAAGCTGAACTGGATGACGGTTAAGAACTGATGCCCTCTTCTTAGAATCAATGACCTATTTGATCAACTTAGAGATGAATCTGTGTTTTCCAAGATCCATTTGAGAACAGTGTACCATCAGTTGAGGGTGATACCTTATGACATACCCCAGATAGCTTTCTGAATCAGGTATAGGTTTTATGAATTTCTGGTGATGTTGTTTGGATTTACCAATGCACCAGCTATGTTCATGGACTTGATAAACCAGATATTCTACCCATATCTGGATCAGTTTGTAGTTGTGTTCATTAATTAAATCTTGGTGTCCTCCAGAACTCATGATGACCATGCCAAACATCTTGACATCATCTTGTGTACACTAAGAGGGAATAAGCTTTACTCTAATCTATCAAAATGTAAGTTTTGGATTTATGATGTTCCCTTTCTTGGACATATCATTTCTGAGTTAGGTGTTTTGGTGGATCTATAAAATTTCTAGGCTGTGGTTTCTTGGGAGTAGCCCAAAAACATCTCTGATGTTCAAATTTTTCTTTGTTTTTCCAGTTATTACTGAAGGTTTATTATATATTTCTCTCAATTGGAAGCATCATTCACATGCCTAACTAAAAAGAGGGTTAAGTTTGATTGGTTAGTGTCTTGTGAGAATTCTTTTCAAGAGCTAAAGAAGTGATTTAAAACCACACCAATTTTGATCTCATCAAAACCAGGTAAGAGGTACACCTTTTTTGATAATGCATAGGGTGTTGGATTTGTGGAAGTGTTGATGAATAATGATCGGGTTGTGGCTTATGGGTCAAGACTGTTGAAGCCACACAATAGTAATTATCCTACTCATGACCTAGAACTGGCTGTTGTGGTTCATGACTTGAAATTTTGGAGGCATTACTTGCTGGGAGATCCCTTTACGGTGTTTACCGACCATAAAAGTCTCAAATACATCTTCTCACAGCGAGAATTGAATCTTCAATAGTGATGGTGGGTCAAGTACCTATAGTATTTTGATTTTGAGTTGGTCTACACACCATGGAAAGGAAATAGTGTCGGTGATGCTCTGAGCCGGAAGACATAGAATCAGGTGGTTCAGGAATCCAGTTCAGAATGGAAGATGATAACCTTGTTTTCTAAGAGGCAATTGGAGGTACAAGATAGGCATGGGAAGGTGACCCTTGTAACTATAGAAGTTGTATCTGCACTTTTGAGATGAGTTAAAGAGATTCAGTTGGTGGATCCATAGTGTTTGGCTATGAAGGAAAGTCTTAAAGGTGGGGAGTCACATTCTGGTTGGACTTTCAGTGTTGAAGGAGTTTAATATGTTCATGGTGGTGTTGTGGTGTCGACATATGTACAGGAGGAATTGATGTGAGAGACTCACAGGTCAAAGTGGGAAGTGCATCTGGTCTTGACTAAGATGTATTGTGATATTCGTAGGCAGTTTTGGTGTGATGAGAACCATAGTTTTGGATCATGATCCACGTTTCACCTCACACTTCTAGAAGGGACTATAGAAGTCACTCGATACTCAGGTGTTTCTAAGTATGGCTTAACACCCACAGATTGACGAGTAGTCAAAGTGTACAATTAAAGTTTTAGAAGACATGTTGAGATCTTGTGTTCTAGATTTTGGAGATTTGTGATATAAACACTTGTCTCTTATTGAGTTTTCTTACAACAATAGTTTTCAGGATACAATTCAGATGGAAACTTTTGAGGAACTCTATGGAGACCGTGTAGATCTTTGTTGTGTTGGTTAGTGGCTGGGGAGTATGAGCTATTAGATCCAAGTCTTGTGCAGGAGACATAAGAGAAGGTTTTTTTGATTCACAGGAGTATGGAAACCGCTCAGAGCAGGCAGAATTCATATGCAGATCGACGTCGTAGAGCTCTTGAGTTTATGTTGGGTGATAGTGTGTTTCTTTGGGTATTACCAAAGTTGGTTCAGCGTTGAATTTGTAAAAAGGGAAAGTTAGAACCTAGTTATGTGGGTCCATTTGAGATTGTGGAGAGGGTCGGACCCATGGTATACGGATTAGATCATCCATAGAAGTATAGTGGTATTCATGACGTTTTCCATGTTTCCTAGCTCCAATAGTATCACCCCGATCTTTCTCATGTGTTAAATGATGAGTATATCAAGCTTGATGTTGATGCGTCCTTTGAGGAGCACCGGGTTCGTATGGTGGATAATAGGGAGAAGGTTTTGCAGGGAAAATTAGAGACTTTAGTTAAGGTTCTATGACAGCATTGAAACATTTAAGAGGAAACTTGGGTGTGAGAATCTGATATGTGGGCCCAGTGGATGGATCTCTTTTCTTCAGGGACTCAGTGATGCTTGGGAAGAGCGGCTCGAGGACGTTCCATTATAAGGTGGGGAGGTTTTAAGATCCCAGATTTTTCTAAAAGGTATTTTTGTGTTTATGTTTCAGTTAAGTCCCTTATTTTTTTGTTAAATAAGTGTTTTTCTAAGTTCACGTGAAGACCCAAGGGTGTTTCGAGGGTTAGAGATAAGAAAGAGGAAGAAAAGGGGGTTTCTTGGCATGTGGCATGGTTTGCGCATGATTAGAGAAAACCGTTCCAAAATCCCAGAAACCATGAAAGGGGGATATTTTTTGGACAACAGCATCTGTATAGTTTGTGCACGATTTGGAAAACCGTGTGGGTAAACCGTGTGGCCCAAAAAAAATTAAAAAATTACAAAAATTCCATTGCGGGGTTTTTATGTTCCATTGGGTATTTTCCTCCTCCTCCACTCTTGAGACACTAGGAATGAACCAGTGATCCCAAGATATCTCAGGGGTGATTCTCCTTTAGTTATAGGTCGTTTGGAGTGTTGTGGGTTGAGAAACAAAGATTCAGATAAGTCTAAATCCCTCCTTGCTTCTTTTTCTTGTTTAGGGTTTGTATCTTTCTCTTCTCTCCATCTGAAGCTCTAAAACCTTTCTTTTCCAGTGAGATCTAGGTTGAGGCTTCAAAGGTGTGTTGAATCCAGATCTAAGGCCTTGATTAAGGGTGTGTTCACCAACGGAGTCATGGTAGGTGGTCTATAAGTTATATCCCTTGGTTTTTGTGTAGATTTGTGCATGTAGAATCTTAATTCTTGCCCTCTTTTGATGAGTTCTTGGTGACTTTGGAATGATGTGATGTATTGGGTGTCTAAACAATTAATTTAACCCCTCCTGATCCCCATGGGATGTAAGGAGGATGACTTGACCAAAATAGGTCCACCTATGGGGTGTTCCAGCCCACCCAATGGGGCTAACGAAAATATATGGTGTGAAATTGAAACATGATGATGTAGAGACTTAGTGAGTAGGATAATTGGTCTACGTAATGGGTTATAATGGATGGTGACTAGTTTTTTCTAGAATGGTTAAAGGCTAAGGGATTGTTCATTTGACATTTAAATTGGTTAAATGGGATTAATGGGAATATGATAAGGAATAATGTTTACACTTGAATATGCTTAGTGAGATAGGCATGGGAAATGGGAAATGGGTCCAAAGGGGTAAATAATATAAATGATGATTGTGTTGATGGACTTAGGTATAATTTTAATTCCCCACTTATTAATATTTTTGTAATGTTGAAAATGATATTGGATATACCTTTTGTGATGTGGTTAATTGTAGTTAATGATAAATAAGCATGTGCACATGGCTTGGTAGAGTGGGGTATCAACTTGAGGTTCTATGCCCATGGTTCGAGTTGGACCGAGGTTCTATATCCACCCTTAAATGCATAGGTTATGGAAGGGGAAATATTTTTATTCCCCTAACGGTTGCATTCCACCTAGACAGAGGTTTTGATGTGAGGATTATGAGGTTGTTATAATGTGATGCCTAGTGAGATAGGACTTTGTTTAATTCTCACATGTTTGAGAATATTGAACATGACTAATCCCATGATAACATGAAAAGGGTAGATTAATCCATGGAATTTATAAGTAATGTTCCTGGATTTAATGGTAGTATAATTTAAAGGAGCATAGTCTAGATTGGATTATTGAACTATTTTCCATTATTTTCCATTATTTATCACTTTCATGTACCATCTACTTTTGTTGGAAATTTTGTAGACACCATTGGTGGTGGCCTACTGAGTTATACTCACACCCTTCTCACACCTCCATTGGGTACCTGAGTAGATTTCATGCTTGTAGGTCCGGGCAAGGGAAAGGTTCCTATGCTTGGGAGTTGAGTTGGACATGAGACATGTACAAGTGAGGTTCTAGACTTGGATTCCAGACCATTTTGGTGATCCTAAGCTTTTTCTTTATTTTGGGGTTTTGTTCACTTGGAACTATAGCATGGCATGATATATTTACTATTGTATATGGTTGTACATAGTTTCATAATTTGTTATTTATGCATTTTGTTGATTGTTCCATGTTGCTTCCTCTATTTAAACTATTTTCTGTTTTGTATTACTCTGGTAGAGAGGGGACCATATCCCCTTATATCATATTAGTCCCTTTATATTAGTTAAAAACCTCTAGCATATGGGTAGGCATGCTTGAAGTCATGTGGCGACCCGGCATGGGGCACCGGTTTAGTGGCTTCTAGGTCAGGGACATTACATCAAACCTTAAAATTGACAAAGGCAATAGTATGTTTTTACATGATTTATGATATCCCTATATCATTGGATATGATATATCCCTTTTAAATCACATGTATTATATGCTTTAGGGCATATCTCCTTCAATCTCCCACTTTCAAGGATTTAAGGCATATCTCCTTCAATCTCCCACTTTCACTAAAGCCTAAAAATGTTGTTTCATTTCATGTTATATTATATAAGACACGATAAATTATGAAATAATATAAAAAAATCTTCTGGATATCTTCCAAAATACTTTTATAAATCTATAATCAACTTCACCGTGTAACACATCATATAAAATACCTTGTGAATACTCATCCAAAACACTTTTTAATTAAATTTAAAACACTTTTATAGTATCTCTCATAGTAAAACACAATCCCCATTTAGTTAACATTAAATTATAACCCCGCTAGCCTATATAGAATAGAAAAAAATATGAATCTCATATTCTATAGATGTAATAAAAAAGTTTATCTTCTATAAATGAAACAATTCTACTCATGCTATAAATGAATCTTTCATATCTCCATCAAACATGTATAATTATATACTTGTATCCATCGGTCACACCACATGATATCATTCATTCTCATACATTCCCTATTTCAAAGACATCAAGTGACCATATAGAATTGATTATGTCAATACCATATATCAAACTCACATTTTCCTAATTATCCATGTATAAATTGACCAAGTCAATGAATGCACTAGTTTTTATTTACTTTTATGGATGACAACATCATAATACCCTCATCCAGATAGATAAATACATCATATGTACTATATAGGTATGGAAACACACTCCTTATTCTATCTCAATAAAGGTATCAAAGGTCATACTCAACATACAAGAGTAAAATCCTATCTTAGCTAAGCTCTAGGTGATGTAATGATCAACAACATACCCCACCACCCCCTAATTAGATAATCCTCAAGTATATCTTAAGAAAGGTATTAAAATATTAAGGTTCTGATGATAGGTATCTTTCTAACCTAGGGTATTGGGGACACAAAATATAATTCATTCTTCCTTAGCATACAAAAGTTATAGTGTATGATACTCGATGTAGTTTACTTAGTGTGTCATCTAGTGCACAAAAACACTTTCCATTTCTCATGATCATATTAAGTATCTCTTGAAAATAATACTACTCATGATAAACATAAAATTTAATCATAACCTATATTAATCCATAAACAATCATTTAGGGATATATGTAGCTAACATGAAATAATGATAAATTGGATATTGAACTTTATATGATACGTTTTTTAAACATAAAACTCCTTTAAGAATACTTAATAAAACCCAGTATACGCTCGTGTCTAATATAGCATAAATGATTCATACTAGATTATTCTTATTTTTTACATATTTGGGTTTTATTAACTCATTACAATAATATGTAATTATTACCAACTCAATTTGAGACCATCTAATAAAACTCTTCCACTAAAATATTTATTGAGTAACATCTATAAAAAACTAAATTAATAATAATGGTGAGAGTTTTGAATAATATTCTTAATATTAAACTCCTTGAACATATTCAAACTTCTTAAATCCATAATATCAAACTTTATGATTCTAATATATTCTATTTTCTACTTAAAACTCTTTCTAATTTTAACATTATCATCCTTATAACCATTTCCATCAAATTGTTTCCATTAAATTTATTCATTAATAGTGTAAATATTTACATTATTACTTACCAGAACATTATAAAATCATTTAGGATAAAATGATATTCACTTTCTTATGGTAACTAAATATAACTCTTTACATTTCTCTATACTTACACACCCTAAAAAACTTTTAGGATATTAATTATATTTCAATTTTTATATTTATAGGAATAATCCTTTAGAAAATAGTGATAATAACTTCCTCACATTAACTAAATGTAACTCTGTACACTTCTTTTTCACTATCACATATACTAATCTCTTTAGGATATTAAGGGTAAATCACATTAATTTTGGACTGGTGTAATCTCTTATTTGTTAACTTTTAAGCATTCTATGTTCAAACATACTCCCTCTAGCCTCTTAGAAACTATATTACCTTTAGAATATCATGATAATATACAAAGACTTTTATGTGTTAGTAAATAAAACTCAATTCCCTTTAGTGGTAATATTTAACAAATAAACTATTGACTCCATATAATATATGATATTTTATGTGTTTGGTTGTGTTTAGAGCATTTTTCTCTAAAAAGAATGAATTATTCTTTAACTTTTACCATTTGTGGGTTGTGGGGAAATATTTTCTTATATTTTAACAAATATATTGATAAACCCTTTATCATGCATAAACCATTTTAATCCCTTTCTCCTTTTAAAAATTTGTTATAGAATAAAATAAATTATAAACCATGTGTATTGAATTCATTATCACATATTCTTCATAAAAATACATTTTTAACAAACAAATACTATTATCATATAAGAAAAATGAGTTACATTTACACATATTTTATTTAGATTCATGTGAGAATCATATATTCCCTTAAATTCAAAAAATTTATGTAGAACTTCTTTGATTCATCATTTATATGAATTCAATAAGAACTATAAATTATTCCCTTTATTTTTAACTCTTGTATATTTACAGCACTCAATAAATATACTGTAGGTATCACAAACCCTTTAATACTAAAGAATCAATTTCTATGACAGTAACACCTTCCTTGGAGTTTTACAAACCCCTTTAGGTATCTTGAAAATTTAATCATCTATAAAAAATTATGTCATTTTGGGTTGGTTAATTTCCAATAAATTTGACTTTTTGATTTAGGTTGAGTATTAGGGGTATCAATCAAATTTTAGATGGTTTTTTGGATGTTTGGGGAGGGTTAGTTTGGTGGAAGAATACCCAGGGTGGGTTTTCAAGTGTTAGTGAATGAAACTCTACTGTAGGGAAGAGAACCATGATGTATTGGAGGGTTCTATAGTGTGGTGTTGGGTGATAGAAGGAGACTATAAGATATCAGAGGAAGGATACACCATGGGTATCCCATGAGGCCATCATATAGTCATCATCCCCTCTTCCTATTGGGGCTAATTTCACCACATTTTAAGGGCCACACCTGAATGTCCCTATGGACTTCATTTTTATTGATTTTTGATAACCCCCCATTCATGGAATGATGGGGAACCCTTACATGGCCCATAGGCTTAGTGATTACATGACCTGTAGGATTAAGAGACATTACATGACCCGAAGGTCTTAGGGAATTCAACTAGACTATAACTACAAGGAACTTCCCATCCCCAGCATCTGCATCAGGATGGTAGATCTCCACCTTCGCATGGCCATCTGGTTAAGCTTCTCGTGCAAGCATTGGCTGGTCCCAATGGCATAGCCATACCCTTTCATTCTTCCAAATCCATTGGTTCTGCTCTGGTGATTGTGCCTACTCTGAATCCTCCTCTGGGGATACTTCCTTTTTGTAGAGTCTATCTGGGAAAATGCATGTGTCCTGAAGGCCTTGAGGTGACCTAAAAGCCCTACTAACCCGAAGGCCTAGGTGGCCCAAAGGCCTAAGGACTCAAACCCTAAACCAGTGGCCCAAAGTGAATAGTTCTGGCTAATATAGTGCGAAATGGTACCTGACGCAGTAACTGCTATAGTCCCTACTACAGTACCCGCATAGTGTTTTCTATAGTTCCAGCTACGGTACTACTATAGTGATGCTACAGTAACCTGGAAATATGCCTCATCCTAGTTTTGAACCTGGGTATCGTTGATTCACTTAAGGATACCTCACCAAATGGGATGAGGCTCATGTGAATTTGAAGGGCCACATCGTAATGTGGATCTAGCAAGGAAAGGCTATGAAAAAACTATAAAGGGGTACATGATGGAGGTTTTTGGACAAGTATGGGACCTCTTCCATTTCTCAGTCACTCTCATTAGGGTCCATTGACCAAGCCTAAGCATATCCTTATAAGGGATACTCCATGACATGGCCATGGTGGTTATGTCCTAGTCATTTGGCTTGTCTAATTTTTTAGAAGGGGTTTATGGTAATTTTTTCCATGCATCCTATTAGGAATCCCCATGGGTTGACCTCCATTTCCATCAATCATAAAAATAGGGATAAGCCTCATTGTCTCCCCCATACACCCCCTTGGGACCCCTTCAATATGGTTCATTAGAGAGTAATTCATTGCATGGATCTGAGGTAATCCTATTCTCAGTATCTTCTTCTTTGTTCCTCATTATTCCCTTCTAATTATTTATTTCTTGATTATAGTTTTTGTGAAATGATTCCACCAATTCATGGTGAAATCATTCCACTTATTCGAGAGTTGTTATGTAACTTGTATAGGAGATCTTAGGAGGGGATGTTCAAACCATCATTCCTAAATCACATCAAGGAATGTTTCCCTATAATTTTAATTAGGAATTTTATTTAAAGTGGGTTTAATTTTTCATTGGTTCAGGTGTGTTAATTGGGTATTTTCCATATATTAGGTCTGAGTGTATATTGGGAGTGGAAATCACCTTTTAGTTTATGGTTTCAGCATCAAACTTCCACCCAATGATTTTGGAATCAATTATTCCATGGTGGGATTTGGATTTTGATGCTTGATTTATTTATTTAAGGGTTTTTATAGTTGATTTGGGAACTAATATACCCAAATGTGGTTTATATGACCTTATAATTTTATCATAATTTTTTTGCTGAGATAAGTTTCCATAGGAATAACTTTTAAAACTTACCACCTTGATTTCTTTCTTATTTTAAAACCATGTCTGAACTCCCTATAAATTTCATAATAAATGTTGATTTATCATTGTATAATTCATTTTTATACTTAGTTTTCTCTAAACTAAATAAATATCTCGTATTTATTTTCTTAAATCCTATTTCTATATAAATATTTCATCTCATTTTTTTATAAAACACTATAGAGGTTCTGTTTAAAGGATTTCATTTATTCAAAAGGATTTTTCGATTCTTAACAATTCTAAAATAAAGAAGATTATGTTTTTAGGAAATAGTTTATGAATCTGGGATGGAATTTCCATTAAGTCATCTTGTATTATAAATCTTATTTTTTATGTGATAGATATTTGTTAAGATTTATATTTGAATGGGATTCATTTATATTTATAAAGACCTGAAATGTGTTAAAGTATTTTTAAGGTAATTTTTTATGTTTTGGTTTTTAAGAAATGGATTTATAATTTTGGTTTCAAAATATATATCTTAAGGCTTAGTTGAAACTTTATTTGAGTTGAACATATGGGGCTTGGATAAGGATTTGTTTTTTTTATTATTTTATATTATTATTATTGTTATGTGATTGTGGGATTCCCGTGGCTAGATATACCGTTGTGATTGGGGGTTAATCATTGGTCATTATTTTATGAATTATTATTTTTGAAATCAACGTCATGGAATTCGTAAGGTCATGATCCACTCAATATATTATTAAAACATCACCTTGTGTTCAGTTTAAGTAAGAGAGATAAAAATGTATTATATTGAAAAGGTTCATCGAAAAATACCTACTCCTTATTTTGATTGGTTAGTTTCCCAAATCACAAATTCTACAACATATACATATGTGGTAACACCATGGACCATCATAGTTCAGTCAATAGAGAGTCACACTATGTTTTGGAACTTGATACTAACATGAGAGTTTAGAAACTTCACACTATCCCACTACCAATGTATGTTCCAAAATAATAAATATCTTCATCGAATCCTAGTTGCTCCTACACCAATTTGAAAAATGATCTTCCTCTATGAACAAATTAGATAAACCGGTCCATGTTTTTACACATTCAAGTCTATATGCCCAGGACTTCTTCTAAAAATGGATGTATGGATTTCTTAGATTACCAACTCTTCACATGAACTCCTTCTCCTCACCACTTAAAATATATGGGCTCATAGTTCTCCTCCTTCTCGAATGGCACTAAGCTACGAATTCCTCCCTCTCTTTTTGATACTATCGAATTTTCAAGATCTTGTAATTCTATCAAGTTCAATATTTTTGAGTTATCTAAAAAATTCAAATCCCATTTTCTTTGGTATAATATATAATATATATTTATATAAATCATGTGAATATTTAGTTTCCTTGTGAATTTGGAAGCTTTTTTGTAATTCAATAGTTTTGAATCTTCTTTCTCCAACTAAAAGATATTAAATAGTTTTAATCATCATTCAAATATCCCTTAAATTATTACCAAGTTTTACCTTTTTAATAACCCTAAGACATGGCTGTTTCCTTCTCCATCAGATATTATAAATATAAAAATTTCTTCTTCTTATAAAATTCAAGATTTTATTTCTATTAAATTTTGTACTTACATAGAACTATGACATGGTAGATTATATTTTGGAATGGAACCCATATCAGTATCCACCTTCTTCATTTTCTAGTCTTCCATCATTTTTTGGATTGGATTTTAATCATTTGATTTATCATAATATTTGAATCATTGAATAACATCACAACATCATTTTCTGATTTATTTCTTTTTTATTCAGAAAAAATAAATCATGAATTCTACATGTTTTCCCATTTCAAAGGACTTTGAAATTATTAAAAAGTGAAAAATTACTATGGAACCTTATATAAATTAATTCACCACCACATATTATTATGATCCAAACTAAACTCATACACTTAGATTTAAAGTCATACAAGATCTCTTCAAATTCTTAAGCACATAGAGGAAGTCATATATGGTCCTAAACACCAATGCAAAGTTAGACACATAACCTCAAAAAAATAAATACATGACACTCAAATTGGTATGTTCTCAACCAAATTTATATGTGACTTATAAAATGACCTTTAAGAGGCTCCAAATAACCTTTATATAGTTAAATAATGAACATTTTGTATGTAATTTTATTCATAGATGAAACATATGCTTAGTCATAAAGACCCTTATGTAGTTTTAGATTACATTTATGTAAGGGGGTTAGGTGACCTTTACATTTCTCTAAATAACCCTTATATAGAGCCAATTTACCTTCAAGAAACTTGGAGTTTTTCTCATATGATCCCCAAATAAAAATAAGGATTTCTAAATAATCTGAAATAGAACCAAACTACATTTAAAGGATCTCCAACACTTTTTGGTAGTTTTCAAACTCATTCACCTCCATTGTAGATAGTATATTCAACAATAGTAAATGTTTTTAGTTTCTATAAAGATAACATATTAATCAATGTATGTGATTTGTTACTTTTTAATGAATCTTCTAAGTAAGCTCTTCAAGATGTAGCCTCAAAAACCTTTCCCATTTGACATGGCAGTTTACTAATCATTTTTCACTGCTTACTCATTAAGCCATATTGAAGTATACTTTAAAACCAATATTCCTGATTGATAATAAATACAATCCAATCTAATGTGAACAAAAATCTCCCCCTTTGGAATTTTTTTAAATACTGACACAAATTTTTTTAAGTCAGTATGTGTGATTATCCTTATTCCCCTAATTGATACAAAATACAAAGAAAATATGGGGGTATTCTCTCATATCGTTAAACTTATTTTGAAACCATTTGGTTATCTTTTTATCAAATATGAAAAATAACTTATTCCACTTTATAGAAGAATTATAATACAATACTTTCTTATAAGATAGAATTTAGTTAGAAAATTATAAGTCTATATGGGATAAACAGTTATAGAAAACTAGAGCACATAACCAAGGTTGTAAATTTTGTCGATAAACAACCAAACATGTGATATCATTCTTGAAAACTTATTCCAATGGATTTTTCATATATATTTATTCAAAAAGGATATAACCTTCACTCAAATCAATTGACCATTCAAATATTTTAGTGTGAAAGCCATATAAAATCCCACTTTCTCATATTTTCATCAACCAATACTCCCCAAGTACAAATATGTTTTATATAAACTAAAATAAGGGTTGTAAGTGAGAATATAAAACATATTTATCTAGTTTTTTACAACTATCTAGAATATTAAAATTCACTACATGAAATATTAATCTATTTATTTCCCCCTATGTAGGTATTCACTCAACTACTTTACCGTAGCAATGGTAATACTCCATTAAAATAATCTTATTCATTTTTTTCATTAGTGAAAACATCACATTCCCATTAACTTATCTAAATGTTAGAACAAATAACCAAGATTTTATAGGGAATAAGGGGGTACCTATTTGTTCCTAAATAGTATTAGTAGGCCTAAGATTCTTGTCTTAACCTATAAATCTAATTTATTCAAAACTAATCATGCTAAAGGTTCCTTAAAATTTATTTTCTGTTATGATCCTAAAAATGTTTTGTGCTTATATTCTACCACTAAACTGCTTCCATACGTGAATAAATTTTCTAAACCTTATATGTTAATGAAAATTATTTTAATTCTTCTTGTATTTTATTTATCATTAATTATTATTAGGATTATAGGATGGTCATGTAGTTCTTGGGGTCATGACCAGCCTTTCCACACCTTTCACATAGTTTTGCTTGAGTTTATAGATCACTACTTATGAAAACATTCTCATGAATTTCATCACATTCATGTGTAAACACTTAATTTCCTTTTTAAATAGAACTATTTTTCACAATATATATTTTCTTAACTATATAAAACTTATCTAATTAAACTATCAAGCACTCTCATATTTTTTTTATTTTCACCAAATTTCCGGCTAGTTTTAGTAGAATATGAATTTCCACTATTTTTATTCTAAACATCATTTCCATTTTCAAAATAGTTAACTTATATTATTATAATAATCATACATAAAATAGTTTTGTGACCCTCCTAGCCATATATTCCACACTTTTCTTCCAAATAATCTAATCTATTTTTTATGGACAAATTTGATGAAAACCTAATCAGAATTTGTTTCTTCTAAAAAATATCCGAATATATTTACTATAGTTCCCCTTTATTTCATAAATCGTCCTTGGAAATAACATATTATTATTTAAATATAATTATTTTCATCCATACCTTAAACAACACCATAAAAACATCTGAATTTTTATCTTTCATATTCACAGTAAATAATTATAGAATTTTATTGTTACTCTCTTGCTGCAACTTAAGAATTATTTTTAATAAGGGGTAGTGGTTTTCATGGAATAAATTTCTCTTACATCAACATAGAATAATTACTATTAGTTATTAATTTAGTCTAAAAATGTTTTTTTTATCTTAAAGACTTATACTATGTACAGTAACAAATCTATTTTGAGATTTTTTAGGACCAGATTTTACCTAAATGTTGGAACCTTTATTTTATACATCTCGAGAAGAGTATATTTTAACCAAAATAGTCTTTGAGATTTATTATCTCATCATATTCAATTTATTTTTTTCTAGACACGGGGATTGTTTCTCATCTAATTATTCTTCTCTTGAAGCCAAATTTTCTTTAAGACTGTCCACCATATTATCCTGATTAGCTAACTTTATTTTTTGTCTATTGATCTAATAAATTTATGTAACTTTCCTTTTGACATAAACATATTTTTAAGTGGATAAATTCCTATTATATTTATCTAATTTTATCTTTTATTTTTTATTTTGTGTAATTTTCTCAATATAAGCTTCCAACTCACATTTCATATTCTATTCTAGTGTTGTACTTTCTTCTATATAGTCACTATGATAGGTGTCCAAAAATTTCTCAGCATAAGAAAAAAAATGTTGAATTCATAATCATATTATATTATTGATGATTATGATTCTTACTTATTTATTTTTACCATTAAATTTATCTTCTTTATAGGGAAATAATTATTTTTCTTCCCCCATCTCTATTTTGGGGTCTTATTATATTATTCATCTGACTTGGTGTCTTTAGATTTATTATTTTTTAAATCATTGGAATAGTTTCTAATACCATTTTAGTTGTATCACCACAATGGTCTCTTAAACTTTCCTTTATATTTTTGGAACCCCTTTGATATAAGGGAAATAATCTTGTTGAATTCCCCTTTATCTTCATCACTATTTGAATCACTTAATTTGATAACCTCTTCATATTTCTCATGGTTCCAAATTCCATATCATCCTTTTATTTATTATCAAATTATAGGGTTATTATCATATAATATGTAATTATAATTCTATATACCTCATAAACAATCAAATATACTCTATCTTTTAATCCTGGTATTTTTAGATCAAGATGATTAGAAAATTTTCTCGTTAGATTTTCTATAATGGTGGAATATTCTAATATATCACCAAAGCCCTGTATGTTTATCACTATTTCATTAACTATTGTTAAATAGTCATTAATTTTACCATCATCAACTATTTTAATATCATTAAATATGATCCTCAAAACTTATTGTTCAAATTATTTGACTTCGATATTCTGTTCAAAACTTCTTTTTAATTTATCTAAAAATTTATTATTTGTCACGAACCGTCCTCAGGGCCCGTGCTGTGACTACCCCAAGCCCGCCTTCCATAGGCCAGGGGCTGGCGACTAGCACCAAGGCGTAAATCCCAGTAAAAAGGGAAGGCATTGCCTTTGTAAAGCTAACAAGCACCACAGATTAAGCAAGCGGAAAAAAAATAAACACTAAGTAAAAACTGGTACAATAGTAAGTGCGGAAAAGTAAGCAGGCCAGTATACAAACCCAAACTGAAAGTAAAGTACAACTCGAAAGGGAAAACAACAAATGAAAAGTAAAAGCCACTACGCCGAGTTGTCCACTGGAAATCCCACCAGAAGGGTGGGTACATATAGCTCCACTGCTCCTCGGGTCCCGCCATCCGCTCCAAGTACATCCCGCCCAGTGGTCCACCTCCAGGTACCGTCCTACTCTGCAAGCCTCAACCATGATCAAAGATGTCCGTCGTCTGCAACCAACACAACGTAGTGCGGGCATAGCCCGTGCAGGGGTGAGTATAAGCTACGCAGTAGGGACCCCGAGACCCCCGAAGGTCTCCCAAAATACACAAAGGATAAACCACAAAGGAAAGATACAATCACGAAGTAACAACCGACACTTCTTAGGTATATTCCCATACATATACCTAAGTCATCAATTCCAATACGCTCCAACCTCCGAGCCCAAGTACAACTCAGTCCACACAGGAAAGTATACGTATTCCACACAGGAAAGCAAACGTAATCCACACAGGATAGCACAACACAATCCACACAGGAAAGAAAACAGGATTCAGCTCACACAAGTATACTTTTTCGAAAGACGATAGAGATGATCACTGATCCATCTAAGTCGTCGGGCCCACAAAGGATCGATAGGTACTAACCCCCGCAAAGACCCACATAGGATCGGACCCACACAGGATCTGTAGGCGCTGGCTCACACAGAACTGCTGAGCACTGACCCACATAGGATCGGAACCACACAGGATCGGTAGCACTGATCCACATAGGATCGCTGAGTGCTATAGTCGCCGTCGTTGAATCCACTGAGGATCTCTGCACAGTCGTCGTCGCAGTCACAGTAGCAGTCGCAGCCAGCACTAGGGTTCCCGCACACAGCAAGCTCATTCGGGAGGGTCCGCTCCACGAGCCGAGAGGATGATACATCAACTGACACATAGTCCAGAGTTGATGTATCCAAAAGTTCTGTATCGTCAACAGGAACTCAACGTCGTAGACGGTGCGTCAATCGGACGCCCGGTCTGAGAGTTATTGTCTTTTTCGTTCCAGGGGCCCGGTTGGTGTTTAAGACAAAACCAACCCGACCGTACTCCACCTGCGTCCAAACCTCGGGCGGAGTAAGCCAAAATATCCATCTCAATAAGAGGAACTCAACAAAGTCGACGGCACGTCAATCGGACGTCTGTAGCTCAAGATATGAGTGTTTCCGCTCCGAGAGCCCAGTTGGTTTCGTGTACGAACCAACTCGGCCAAACTCAAAGTATTCCGAAACCTTGAGTGCGATATGCCGAAACGACCATCTCATTCTAAGTATCATGTCTCCGCTGACGGCGCGTCGATCAGAGGTCCGTAGCCTGAGTTATGGGCGTTTGAACCAACACAGTCTGAAAAGACGGGGTTTGGGCCTGGCCCGGCCTGACCCAGTACCCCCTGGGTCGGCTGAACCAGGTCCACCCGGCACGAGCGGCGACCCGGCCTGGTCGGCGGCGCGGCGGGGCGGCCGGCGCGGCGGCACGGCGGCGCGGCCATTGCGGCCAGCGCGTGCAGCCAGCGCGGCCTTTATGCCGCGCATGTGCCAAGGGAGGGGCATTGCCCCTCCTTTATGAAAACGGCGGCCCCTTAATTGGGGCCTCTTGAAATCCAGCCAGGGGAATTAATTCCCATGGCTCCCCCTTGTCCGGCCGGCCCGACCTAGCCGGCCGGTTTCTGCTCAACCGGACCGGCAATGGCTGATCCCCTTCCAGCTCTATCGTCGGTGGCCCGGTACCGGCCTCCGGTCACCCTACTCCGCCGCGACCCAGTACCGGCCGTGGCCCTTGTCGTCTGGCACGGTGTGACGGCACCGCGCCCCTCCGCCGCGGCCCCGCTCCGGCCGCGGCGTCTTCGGTTTTCTTCGACGCGGCGCGACGGCGTCGCGTCCTTGAACTTCTTTCCACGACGCGGCGTGACGGCGCCACGTGTTTCCTTTCGCACGATTCCGTGTGGTGAGACGGCACCATGCCTTCCTGAACCAATCCACAAAGGAATCAATCATAAAATAAGGAGGAGGGTCGGCCGTGTTTGTGCGGACCAACCCCCTCGCGTTATTTGATAACAATTGGTTTTAAACCACAAAGATCACCAAGTTGATATTCACAACAAAATAACTAAACAAACCCCTACCTCGGTTCAGAAACGGGGCATGTCAATCGAGTCACGGAAGACGAGCATCGCAGAAGTCGGGCGTCGTGGAAAACGAACGTCGATTCCGTTGTCGTCGAGGTGCGTTCGAAGAGGAAACGTCATTGGAAGAAGTCGTCGCGTTCTTCGGCGGAGATTTTCTTCGTTGAAGAACGTTGTTCTTCGTCGGAGGTGTTCTTCGTGGAAGAACGATGTTCTTCACGTTCTTCGTCGAGGTTGAAGAAGAAGAAGACTTCAAACTTAGCCCTTTCTCTCCCAAGTCTCCACCACAAGAACAACTAACCCCAAAATAAAATAATCCTCCCAATTATTTTATTAACCCAACATAGGTTTTGAATTTCAAGAGTTTGAAAATTCAAAACCCACATTTAACTCACTTAAGTTATTAACATAAAATGTTATAAATTAATGAGGTGATAAGTTAACAAAACTTAAATGGGCGGTTTAGAGGGGTTAGGAAAGTGAAGGGTTAAGATGAGTTAGGGAGTTAAGGAAATTGAAAAGGTGTGGGGTTCGTGTGGGCCCCACCCTTTCAATTATCCACACATGGGAAGTTGGGTGAATGTGGGCCCCACCACCAACTTCCCATGGGAGAAATAAACCACCTTGATATGAAATAAAATTGATTCAACAATTTTATTTACTTTTTTTAATTAAACCCCATTAATTAACTTCTTCACCCGCACAAACGCAACTACGGTAAAGGTTCCCTTAAGTGATTACCGGCGTTGCGAGTTCATCGGTGCCCTCGGAATTCGATTCCGAGCACCGGTTCAAAAGTTAGAAATTCCTGCTCGTTCGGTCACTGAACGTACCTGAGCCAAACTTCAGAAATTGATTCCGGGCACACCGGGCCTCGAAATCAGGTGCCGTCAGGAACTGCGTTCTTGTAAAATTCCAAAGAAAATTAAGAAAAAATTTCCCTTGAATTTTACGGGTCTTTACATTAGTAATCTGAAGTACCACTACCTTTGTGTATATAATCTCATATAGAGACATTGTGATGGAATTTTGACCCTTTCCATCCACCTACATATTTCTCTTATTAGATAAGTATATAGTTTTTCCTTTTGAAATGGGTTGAAACCCCACATTCATTGCACATCTAACATCTAGGATAAGTGATCAGAGGTAGGGAAACATATTACTCCTCTATTTGTGATATTTATTTCCAAAAAAAGTTGGGACACCCTTTTATTTACTAAATTGATTCTATCTATTATAAAAAAACATCTTGTAAGTTCATAGAGAACATGTACTAGCTCTAACACCACATTTGATACCCCGAGATGGATATACCACTAAAATGGGGTAAATCTATGGTTTTTATTTTATGAATTATTCTTTTTGAACTCAAACTATTTGAATTTTTAAGGTCTTTATCCACTCAATATACCCTCATTGTGTTACCTCATGTGTGTTTTTAATAATAGGGAGCAAAACACACACAATTTATAAGTTTTAGATAGAAATAACCACTCTTTACCATGATTAGATAGTCACTTTAATCATGGATTATCCATTACATGAACAAGGGGTAACACCTTGGAACATTTTAGTCGAATAAATATGGAGTCACAATATATTGTTTCTTCTAAGTTATATAAGATATTTTTTCAGCTATATATTACCCCACTAAAAATGTATGATCCAAAATAAAAATGATCTCTATCAATTCCTTATCAATTTTTCACCACATTGAAAATTAATGCTCCACTAAAAAAACTAGATCAATAAATCCAATTGTTTACACCTTTATGTTTGTATGCCCATTAAAATTTATAGAGTTGGGTATCAGTCTTTCTCAGCTTTCTAGATCTTCAAAAGAAGTAGTTCTCCTCAGTACTTCAAATACTTAGGCACACTGGTCTTATCCTTCTTGAAAAGATTACAGATTCAAACTCATCATTCTATCTTTGATACAATTGAAGTATCAGGCTCTCATAATTCTCTCAAACTTAGTGTTTTTGAGTTCTATCAAAATTCAACACTCCTTTTTTCAATATTTATTATATTATATATTCAATTAAATTATGTGAATATTTATTTTCCATTTGAATTTGGAAACTTCCTTGTAATTTGATAGTTGGTGATATTCTTTCTCAAACTTAAAGAAATTTACCTATTTGAATCCTCATTAAAATCTCCCTCAAATCTTGGTCAAGGTTCTATTTTTGAATCACTTTCAGACTTCGGTGTTTCCCTCCTCAAGATATATTAAAAATATTGCAACTTTTTCTTCCCATAAATCTATAAAATTATTTATTTAAATTCTCCATGTGCATGGAACTATGACATGTAATATTATCTTGTAATATGGAACTCATATCAGTATTAAGGTTCTTACTCAATGGGGTTTCTATCATTTTTGGCTTGGATTATGATCATTTTATTGATTATAATATTTGAATCATTATAGAACATCAAAAAACGTATTCTAATTTATTTATTTTTATTCAGAATAGAAAATTATATAATTAAATATTTTATCTCGTTTTTTATGACTTTATAAGTATTATGAAGTGTTGAGTTCATCAAAAACCTAATTTAAAGTCATATGTTTTGTAAGAACCCGGGATTTGAGCCTATAAGACTTTGAAATTTTCTTAATATTATACCAGAGCAGGGCGTTCAGACGACATGTGATTCCAAGCCCCAATGTGGCCAGAATTAAATTTTAAGTACGTTCACACTAGACATGCCAAATAAACAGAATAAATCCTAAACGGTTGCTCGGATGGGAAAATGCGGGCACTATTGAGTCCAGAATGTGTCGTTTACCCTAGGAGGGGTGTAACTTTCGAGGGCGCGGCCCTTCTGCGAAAAACGCCACCAGGGGTGTTTTCGTAATTTAGCGGCCCCAGGAGTGTACTTTGTAAATTCTGAATGGAGGCGTGGATTAAAATTTTGATACCACCATTGCGCTTAGAACGTTGTTTTTACCCTAGGGACGGCTTAACCCTGGCCCTGTCGAAAGTTTGAGTACGGGGTCTGCGGGCGGGGGGTTTAAGTGTTTTTCTATTCAAACACACCACCACCACCCTCTTCTCCTCCTTAGCTCCTCTCCTTGGAAGTTCCCTCTCAACAAGCTCCTCCCCTCTCCTCCACCTCTACAGCAAGGTGTGGTGACTCCGGCGGATCGTTGGTGAATCATCGGGCTACACCAATCAAGGTAGGCTTGTGTTTTTATCATTTTAATTCCCACAACCCCCCTTTAAATGAAATTACTCAAATATAAATTCTTTCTTATTGTTTAAAAAATCCCATATTTATGTAGATCCCGATTTCAGATTCCCAACGGTCCTTTCGGATCGAATTTTCGAGTCCCGGGGCGTCTGGGGCGGCCCTGGGAAGTTTCCTGACCGTTTTCCTCTTTTTCCGATGGTTCCAGGGAGGTCTGGAGGGTGACGGTGGTGGTGTGGGTCGTTCCAGGAGATGAAAATGCTGTTTCGGGATGGTGGCGTGGCAGCGGACCCAGGCGGCGTGGTGGGGGCTCCAGGCGCCGGGCAAGGTCGATGGCGCCGGGGTGCGACGGGGCGGGGTCGCGGGGCGCGACCCCGTGCAGCGACAAAGACCCGCCTTCGGTGGGTCTCCACATGAGACCACGACTGGCCACGAGGGATGATTGGGGTGGACTGGGGGTCAACGTCCGGGCCACGCGGCTGAGCCGCGGGCTGGCCCAGGCCGGTCAAGCCCAAGGGGGTTCGTCCCCTCTAACTTCGGACACCCGTAACATTCACTACGGGTGTTCGTTTTGCATGTCGTCTGCAGAAGTGAAATCCTCAGCTCAAGAAGAATATTTTGATATGGTCTCGGGAAATTTAAATTCTCGAGATGGGGGCTCGGTGGCGCATCACGCTCATTAAGTACTATGACGGGCTTCTTCTTTCGGATGGCGTGGACACATCCGGAGTCTGTTTAAGGCACAATTAGTGGCATTGTGACCCTAGAAACAAGATAAAGTGGTCCAAGGTGGTTTCAGGTGTTGATGTCGGAGTTGAGGTGTGGGCCCCACGGGCTTTCATTTAAGCTGTGAGCAGGATTTTGCGACCTTTTCATCATACGTCTGTTCGGGGTGAATAAGTAGTCATTTTGGCATGTTTTTTCGAGAGCATCGTAATGGCGCAGTTCGCCCAACCTCTTTTGGGACCGAGGTGTGGGCCCCATGAGATTCCATGTGGTCATAAAGCGACGTTGAATAACTTTTCCTTCAGGAGCCTGTTTCCAACGAGTAAGTAGTCTATCTCGTGTGTTTTTTCGCGAGTATTACAACGGTGTAATCTGTTCGGGAGAGCGTATCCTCTTACGTGATCTTATTAAATGTGTAAATACGAAAGGGTGTTGGTTGGAGGTCTCTTTGAATCACTCTGAACCAACGCACGGTCGCGATGTTAGTGACACCCAGTGATGGCGCGAGCAGCACTGAGTTATCAGACCAGTTCCGGGTTTACCCTCCAATGGGGTTGGGTAGTGGGTTACCCATTGACTTTAGGGATTACCCTCCAGTGGGGCTGGGCAGTGGTTTACCCATTGATTTTATGGTTTATCCTTCAGTAGGGCTGGGCAGTGGGTCACCCGATGACCTTTAGGGATTACCCTCTAGGTGGGCCGGGCAGTGGGTTACCCATGGACCTTGGGGTTTACCCTCCAGTTGGGCTGGGCAGTGGGTTACCCAATGACTTCTTTCAGACTCCTCCCCTTTCGATAAGACTATTTAGTGGTTTTCTCCATGGTTACCAGAACAGGACTTTTGTTGGTACGGCTTAGTGATGAGGCGTTTTGACGTGCGGGACTGTTGGGAATCAGTGGGGGAAATCCTTAGAACTGTTGGCGACTTTTCCTGGGATGAGATTGGAGATGGAGATCCCCTTACGCACTCGTTTGGGTTTCTCATTGAGCATATGTATATATATATACACCCTACTTTTTGTTCCCACTCCTGGAGTACGGTTACTCTCCTTCTAGGTGGGTCGAAGACAAACGGGGTATGCTAAGTGCTTTCTGTGTCTAGTTCCTCTTGGTTGGATGATTTTACTCCCTTACTTCTGTTGGGTCGAGCTGCATCTATTTACTGTACTCTTTCACTATTCCCTATTCTGCCTACTGCTCACCATCTTGGAATCTCCTTTGTTTCTCCCTCAAGCTTTCGGGGCATCCTAATGAGTATCCTTATACTCACCCCTGCTTGGGCTTTGCCTGCACTTGGTGTTCCCTTGCAGACAACAGATAGGTCGATTGAGACTATAGAGGAGCGTAGAGGACATAGGATCTTGGGTTGAGTTCGGTGGTTGTAGAGACCCAAAGCTTGACGTACATAGATATTACATTACTTTTACGAAATACATAATATATAACAAAAACAGACACCAAAGGACCGTAATATTTTAGTGTCTTTGGAAACTTGGAACATAATCTTCTAATAATAGTGAAAAATCTTCAACATCTCCCATAAAGATCTTCCCATTTTGTTTTCTTTCATAAAAGCTTTCTTTATATCCTGGGAAAAAAATAAAACATAAAAAGGGTGAGCCCAAATGCTCAGTAAGGGTAAACATAGAGAACATAAAACAATCCATAAACATTTGAATGCAAAAAACTTGATCATAAAATCTAAACATCAAAATCCTGAGCAAAGACATATATCTTGGAAGTACGTAAGGAATATATCATAATAGAACATCAATCATGATAAAATAGAATGGGAATAAAACATGTGATTGTGGAAAACCATTAAGTACATGATATGATTTCCATAGTAGCCAAGGCATTACTGCCAAGACCATCTTAGTGGACAAAGTCCCTTATTGAATCAATTTCACTTCTCGTTCCAGTCCTGTATCACTGAACCAGATTAACTTTCCATTCCAGCCATGTATATCTCATGAGATATAAATCTTTACCCAATGCATTGGAGGGAGATATAGGTCCCACCCATCTCATAATGAAATCATTCTTACATGTTCCACAACATAAACATAAATCATTCATCATAACCCAAAGAAAAAAATGTGTTTCATAAACATCATCCCAACATAAGATAATCCATATAAAACAAACGGATATCATTTCATCATTAGAAAAGTGAAACCATTTAAATCATATAGACATTATACTTGAAACATGCACATATGAAATAATGTCATCTTAGATGGAAAATGGTTTTGATAAAACACTTGAAATTAATTCTTTAGGAAAATATCCTTTCTTCTTCAAAAACATTTTCTATTCAAAAAATGCCATGTGATTTTGAAATAAAATGATTTTGTTGAAAATAGTCATGAAATCTTATAGATTAAGCTTAGTCAAAATAAGGCGTTATAAACCCGTAAAAATCCGTTCATGTCGTATTAGTTAAAAAACATTCTTCTCGTACTTTGGCCGGAAAAGTAAAAAGTACCTCATATGGAAAACAAAAAAAAAGATTCCTTACATACCATGTATTAAAAGTCAAAAATTGGTAAAAGGGACTTTAAGCAAACATGAAACAATTTTTATAAAACAGGGACATCAATGATAAATATAACCCTAGTAAATACTTACGAATAAACAATCTCGGATAAAAACGAGATTGGAAAGGTTATCCCTTACCTTAGGTCTGATATGCTTCGTACGTATCCGAACCTCCTGTATAATGATTTAAATAATGTCATTGACTTATTAAAGAATCATATTCATTTTTATGATATCATATATGGTTCACTTATGACTTTATATTACCCATTCTTTTGTAAATTCCATGTTAAAGCAGTGTTTTGGGTCAAATCATTTCATTTACCATACGTGTTTCGATTTGTTGTTCTTGATATTACTACTTATATCCGGATTTACTTAATTCCATAATGTAAAACATGATTTATATATAATATATATTCATCATATAAATATATATGATAGATAGAAATACACCGTTCACAGAGATGGTAGACTGTACGTACGCATGAACGCTGTTTTTGTTTCCTTATTGAATTGAATGGAATTAAGTAAATGAAACATATATGTAAATAAATCCAGTATCATTATTATTTAATATCATTCATGATTATTTATTATATATACACTTTATAATCATACATGAATGGTTAATCATGGAAAATGAATCTCATCATGTTCGTGGAGACGGTAGTCCGTACGTACGCACGAGCGATGATATCATTCCCGTAATTATTTAATAGAATTGGAGTGAATGATATAATATATCAGAATTAGTATGATATTTTAATAACCATATATATTTATTCTTTACACCATTATACCCATCCAAGTAAGGTGGTGGTGGAAAAACTAATTACACCACGGCGTGTAGACGGTATTCCGTACGTACGCACGCACGGTGATTTCGTTTTCCGTAGGATGGATAGAAGGTGAAATGGATTTGTTTCATATTTATAATATCATATTAGTATATTAGTGATACTGATTATATTACTTTACAATAAAACAACCAAAGAAGAGGAAGTTGAAGAAGAAATAAACTTGAAAGAATCGGTAGAAGAGATTACCTCTTCTTCGACGCACCTCTTGTAAGCTTCCTCTTAAGGCACTAGATTTGGTCTTTTGAGGAGACCAGAACCTCTATAATGTTTCTAGGTAAGTTGATAAGGGAAATTTTCCAGGGTTGGCCAAGCTTTAAGGCACAAATTTGTGTAAAGAGGAGCATGAGGAGGTTCCCTTTTATAGGGGAGGAGAGGGGCACCTTTGGAAACTGTGAAAATATTATTTTATTATAAACTTATCTTCAGTTTCAAAAGGTCCAAAAATCATTACAGATGAAGATAATATGACTCATGGTCGAAATAAAATCATCCAATCATAATTGGACATGTTTTGGATAATATTTTAATCATTATATTATTATTTATTTAAATCATTTATTAATGAGGTAAATACTGCATCATTATTGTGTCTTAAATAATTTAATTTATTTGATGTATAAAAATTAAAAAAAATATCATCATGTAGGAAATATTTTTATCTTTCCAATGAATATTTATAGTTGAAAATATAATTTATAGAACCCCTTATAAAAATTAATTACTAAAAGATTTTTGTTAATTTCAATTTTGTCTTTACATTAAATTAATTAATCCAAATTGTCATTATCACTACCAAGTGGCTCAATGGGGTCCCCAAATCGACCCAAGGATTCCCATGGTCAGCCACTACTCATCCAATAAGGTTAGGACAAGTGTTAAGGTAATTTGAAATTATTATAATATTCTTTTAACCTTGAATTACCCTATTTACCTTTAACCGCGGTAAATAAAAGTCAAAAGTTACTATTCACCAAATATTATTTTCATCTTATTGGGACACATTTTACTTCTTGATAACAACCATGTATGTCAGATTTTTGAAATTCAATTCACAGAAGTGGTAAATTTTCATTTAAATGAAAGAGTCAGTTTTTTAACTACCACTAAGTGGTTTCACTATTCATCAAAAACTGAAGTTTTTCAGAAAAATACCAAAAATTCAGCCTAAGATATTTTTGATATTCTAAATTCAAAAATTATGTCTATTTTTTCAAATTCAAAACATAGAAGTTGCATTAATTAATTTTAAAATCAATTCCCGTTATCAAAACAAATAGCGTGTTTTTAAGAAATAATAACTATCAAAAGATCGACACTTGTTTATTTCCAATTTCAAAGTGAAATTAATTCCAATGACCAAAATTGGATTAAATGGTAAAAATATATTCTAATTACACTTTAAACCCAATTAAAAAGATAATATAACCATATAAATTATTGCGATGAAGAAAGTTGTTTTTAATTAAAATATGTCATGTTTTTACTATTCATTAAAATATGAAAGTTATCAGAATAAAATGAAAAATGTATCCAAATTAAATTTTTATATCCTGATTCCAAGGAAGAATTTTATTTTTTTCAAATTGAACTTATAAACATGTCAAAAACTAGATTTAATGTGTGTACGCCATCAAAAGGCGGCAAAACTGCATTTTTTTGAAAAATACTTATTTTACCTGAAAATTTTATTTTTTTCTCATACCATGTTTTAGAAAATGTGTATGATGAATAATAATGTTATAAAATTCAAAATGTAGTTGATATTATTCATAACGGCTAGTTCATAATAATATTATAACCATATATCATTTTTTTGTGAAACCTGGTACTGCGTACGATACACACTATCGAGGAAGGTCGCGATTGTGTGTAATGCAAGCCAAGTCAGGGTTGCGTGTTATCCAAGACTCTTTCGTTTTTTCGTATAACATAATCCAACCATATTTCATTTATACATTGAATATATATATATATATATACACTCAATGTTGCGTAGAATGACTACTATCAAACAAACATGAAATTGTGTGTAACACAATCAAAGAATAGTGTTGCGTATACTTCAAGCTAATAAGGTGTTGCGTATAGTGCAAGATAATCTTGGTGTAGCTTACAACACAAGACATCAATGAAATTAAAAAGAATAATTCTCATAAATTCTCGGGTTGTTACATTCTACCCCACTTAAAATGAATTTCTCCCTCGAAATTCATCGGGGTTATAAATGGTTTACTACTTGAAAGTTTCTTTCATAGAAACCCACATCATAAAAAGGAATACCATAACTTATCTTTAAAAACTAAAGTATGAAACGTAACGGTTACTCAAATTAACTCATCACTGGGTTTCCACATAGGAGAACATAGGAGAAAATATGGATATGGAAGAGAAACCTAACCATCAAGTTCTGATGGAGAGTGGTAAAGAACATGGCTATGAAAAATCCAATAATCACAAAGCCATAAATTTGTGATGATCTAAGGTACCATCTGATTCATCAGATATAAGAGCACTAGGAAAACATTTTTTGTTTTCAAGATCATTTCCCTAAAGTTAAAGAATTTAAATTAGAATAAATACTTACTTTATTTCGGTATAATCTCACTATTGTTCGTTCTTTGAACAATTTCCACTTCATCTCTTAAAGAAATAAAGTTGAATTAATCATTCAATAACTGTTAGAAGATCATGTGATAGAATAATATGTCATCCCATCTGTTTCTATCATAAAAAGGTTAGCATAAGTTATTAAATATACATAAGTCCACATATGGTGAGATTAATCGTATATGATTCCAACAATGGAATTATGCTTCATTTATCATACCGATTAAAATAAAACTAGTTTCTACTAACCAAAGACTTCTTGTAGGTCAGATGTAGGTGATAAATGCCTGTCGCACTTCGGTTGTGGGTTCGATTCCCGCAACCTTGTCCGACGCAACAGGTTGTCGCCCATTCTGCAGGTTTTCCCTTTTCTTAAACTACACTACTACAACATATTATAACATTCTATCAATAATATCGAAAAACAATTCTAGCCTTAAACAATACTAACTTATGTTCAAAATAATCCATTCCAATATTTAGGATTATCCAAAATACTTCTTTCCAAACTCATATTATAAAGAGAACAATTACTAAAAAGTTCATATAACAAGCACGTGAATACCATCATTTATACCTCGTATATCACAAGATATATCTTGTTGATCACATTCCAAACATGTGAATACCTTAATATTGTATTCTCTTGAAAAATGAATACCCATTGAACCTTATAGAAAACATAAATGTTGTCAAAAGTTAACTATTTCCACATACCAAAATCCAAAAATTCTATATACTCAAACCATGATATAACTTTGTCCTTATATCAGTCATGAGCTAATGAATACTATCAAACATTTCATTTTCTCCTTATCCCTTCATTATGCGCATATCATCTTCTTTCCAAAAATATCTCAATCACTTTCCATGGTTACCGGTACCATAAAATTATTGAAAATCACAATAAACCAATACCTAAATATTCCAATATTCCACGATACTATATACAACATTATTTTTGAATCCCATTACATAAACACTTAATCATTCCACCTCATTGTTGTCATATTCAACATCGCCAATAGTGATCGCATGTGACTTTCCTTTGTCATTTTCCTTAAGTGGTTACTGATGTCAATCATCATTAACCCTTGTATTAGGGCATTGATTACCATAATTCACCATTTCCTTGCACTTGAATCATTGAAGTGTTGGTGGAGCATTCTCTGTAGTCTTTTCTCTATTCACATAATTATCTACCTTTTTCCCATTACTTCGACACTCAACTGCTCGATGACCTTATTTTCCACACTTAAAACACTTTCTAGTACCTTTTAGGAAATCTCCACAATGCTTCTTTCCACACTTTGAGCATAAAGAAACATTTATCTTCTTTTCACCATTATTCTGAGATTTCTTCTTGAACTCCATCTTTCGTTTCTTGTCAAAACCAAGATATGGATATGTAACACCAACTTCTATTTCTACCATGATAGCACAACACACAATTTCTTCATAGCTACTAAAGTCTCTTATAGCTAATGCCCTTAGAATACTTGGTTTTAAGCCACTGAAGAATCGATCAACTTTACTTTTAGGTTGGATGATAAAGCCAGATGCATACCTTGCAAGCCTTGTAAAATTTTCTTCGTATATACCAACAGATTCATCATCCTTTTGCTTAAGCTCAAGAAACTCCTTTTCCATCTTTGTTTGAAGAATACGATGGAATTACTTATTGAAAAATATTTTCTTGAACTCATCCCATTCCATGGAGTCAATTTCACCTTAGGGCCTTGTATTCTTAATTAGATTCCACCACTGGTCTGCTTCACAATCTAAACGGTAAACGGCCAGAATGGCTTTTTCATGTTCTGAACATCGAAGTATGGAAAATATCTTCTCAATGGTATTGATCCATAGTTCAGTAAAAAGTGGATCAGAAGAACCACTGAAAGAAGGTGGACATTGCCTCATGAAGGACTCAATAGAATATTGTTCCCTTCTCTGCTCTTTCGGAAGTCCAGAATGATTCATAGCTTGTGTAAGTATAGCAATAATATTTTTCACTCCATCTCCCATAACATTGGTTTGTTCCGGAGGACAATCATTGCATAGCCCATTACATTGATCAACACGGTTCCTTCGGTTTCTAGCCATCGTCTAAAACCCAAAAAGAATAGTGTAAGAGGAAAAAATCATGCTAGGAAAACAACATAATAAAGGGGGAGTACCTTCAATATATAACATATTAGGTTTAATTCTATGATCTTTACTAGAATTCTATGACTATAAACTATACTTATACTTAACCATAGAGACATCCATAGACATACCATAGAAATATCTCTAGGGATCTCACTAAAGTTTTCACATCCTAGTTTCCAAAGGTTAACTAAAGCTTTCCTCTAAAACCAACTGTAGAGACCCAAATCTTGACATACATAGACATTACATTACTTTTTCGGAATACTTAATACATAAGAAAAAAAGACACCAAAGGACCGTAATAATTTAGTGTCTTTGGAAACTTGGAACATAATCTTCTAATCATGGTGAAAGATCTACAACATCTCCCATAAATATCTTCTCCTTTTGATTTCATACCTAAAACCTTTCTTTATATCCTGGGGAAAATAAAACATAAAAAGGGGGAGCTCAAATACTCAGTAAGGGTAAACATAGAGAATATAAAACAATCTATAAACATTTGAATTCAAAAACTTGAACATAAAATCTAAACATCAAATTCTTGAGCAAAGACATATATCTTGGAAGTATGTAAGGCATATATCATAATAGAACATCAATCATGATAAAATAGCATGGGAAGAAAACATGTAATTCTGGAAAACAATTAAGCACTTGATATGATTTCCATAGTAGTCAAGGCATTACTTCCAAGACCATCTTAGTGTACAAAGTCCCTTACTGAATTGAGTTCACTCCTCGTTCCAGTCATGTATCACTGAACTAGATTAACTTTCCTTTCCATCCATGTCTATCTCATGAGATATAAATCTTTACCCAATGCATTGTATGGAGATATAGGTCCCATCCATCTCATAATGAAATCATTCTTACATGTGCCACAACATAAACATAAATCATTCATCATAACCCAAAGAATAAAATGGGTTTCATAAACATCATCCCTTCATAACATAATCCATATAAAAAAATGGATACCATTTCATCATAAGAAAAGTGAAACCATGTAAATAATAGAGACATTATACTTTAAACATACACATATTAAATAATGACATCTTAGATGGAAAATGGTTTTGATAAAACACTTGGAATGAATTCTTAAGGAAAATATCCTTTCTTCTTCAAAAACATTTTCTTTTCACAAAATGCCATGTGATTTTAAAATAAAAGGATTTTTTTGAAAATATTCATGAAACATTATAGATTAAGATTCATGAAAATAAGGCGTTATAAAACCGTAAAAATCTGTTCATGCGGTATAAGTTAAAAAAACGTTCTTCTCGTACTTTTGCCGAAAAAGTCAAAAAGTGCCTCATATGGTAAACAAAAGAAATATTCCCTACATACCATGTAGTAAAAGTCAAAAATGGGTAAAAAGTACTTTAAACATACATGAAACCATTTTTAGAAAACAGGGACATGAATCATAAATATAACCCTAGTAAATACTTATGAATAAACAATCTCGGATAAAAACGAGATTGGAAAGGTTATCCCTTACCTTAGGTCTGATATGCTTTGTACGTATCCGAACCTCCTGTATAATGATTTAAATAATGTCACTGACTTATTACAGAATCATATTCATTTTTATGATATCATATATGGTTCACTTATGACTTTATATTACCCGTTCTTTTGTAAATTCCATGTTAAAGCAACGTTTTGGGAAAAACCATTTCATTTATCGTACGTGTTTCGATTTTTTGTTCTTGATATTATTAATTATATCCTGATTTACTTAATTCCAGAATTTAAAACATGATTTATATATAATATATGTTCAGAATATAAATATATATGATAGATTGAAATACACCATTCATGGAGATGGTAGACCGTACGTATGCATGAACGCTGTTTTCATTTCCTTATTGAATTGAATGGAATTAAGTAAATGAAACATATATGTAAATAAATAAAGTATCATTATTATGTAATATAATTCATTATTATTTATTATATATAAACTTTATAATCATACTTTAATGGTTAATCATGGAAAATGAATCTCATCGCGTTCGTGGAGACGGTAGTCCGTACGTACGCGAGAGCGATGATATCGTTCCCATAATTATTTAATAGAATTGGATTGAATGATATAATATATCAGAATCAGTATGATGTTTTAATAACCATATATAGTTATTCTTTACATCATTATACCCATCCAAGTAAGGTGGTGGTGGAAAAACTAATAACACCACGGCGTGGAGACGATATTCCGTACATACGCACACACGTTGATTTCATTTTCCGTAGGATGGATAGAAGGTGAAATGGGTTTGTTTCATATTTATAATATCATATCAATAAATTAGTGATACTTATTGTATTACTTTACAATGAAACAACTAAATAAGAGGAAGATGAAGAAGAAAGAAACTTGAAAGAATCAGTAGAAGAGATTACCTCTTCTTCGACGCACCTCTTGTAAGCTTCCTCTTAAAGCACTAGAGTTGGTCTTTTGAGGAGACCAGAACCTCTATAATGTTTCTAGGTAAGTTTAGAAGGTAAATTGGTAGGGTTTGGATGAGCTTGAAGGCTCAAAGTTGTGTAAAGAGGAGAGGGAGGAGGTTCCCTTTTATAAGGGAGGAGAGGGGCACCTTTGGAAAGTGTGAAAATATTATTTAATTATAAACATATCTTCGGTTTCAAAAGGTCCAAAAATCATTAAATATGAAGATAAGATTACTCATGGTCGAAATAAAATCATCCAATCAGAATTGGACATGTTTTGGATAATATTTTAATCATTATAATCTTATTTATTTAAATAATTTATTAAAGAGGTAAATACTGCATCATTATTGTGTCATAAATAATTTAATTTATTTGATTTCTAAAAATTATAAAAAAATACCATAATTTAGGAAATCATTTCTTATTTCCTATGGATATCTATAGTCGAAAATATAATTTATATAACCCCTTATAAAAATTAATTACTAAAAGATTTTTGTTAATGTCAATTTTGTCTTAAGATTAAATTAATTAATCCAAATTTTCATTACCACTACCAAGTGGCGCAATGGGGTCCCACAATCGACCCAAGGATTCCCATGGTCGGACACTACTCATACAATAGGTTTAGGATAAGTGTTAAGGTAATTTTGAATTATTATAATATTCGTTTAACCTTGAATTACCCTATTTGCATTTAACCACAGTAAATAAAAGTCAAAAGTTACTATTCACCAAAAATTATTTTCATTTTATTGAACCACATTTTACTTCTTGATAACAACCATGTATGTTATATTTTTGAAATTCAATTCACAGAAGTGGTAAAATTTCATTTAAATGAAAGAGTCAGTTTTTTAACTACCACTAAGTGGTTTCACTATTCATCAAAAATTGAATTTTTTCGGAAAAATACCAAAAATTCAGGCTAAGATATATTTGATATTATGAATTAAAAAATTATGTCTATTTTTCCAAATTCAAAACATAGAAGTGGCATTAATTAATTTTAAAATTAATTCCCGTTATCAAAACAAATAGCGTGTTTTTAAGAAACAATAACTATCAAAAGATCGACACTTGTTTATGTCCAATTTCAAAGTGAAATTAATTCCAATGACCAACATTGGATTAAATACTAAAAATATATTATAATTATGCTTTAAAACCAATTAAAAAGATAATCTAACAATATAAATTATTTCATTGAAAAAAGTTGTTTTTAATTAAAATATAGCGTGTTTTTATTATTCATTAAAATATGAAAGTTATCAGAATAATATGAAAAATTTATCCAAATTAAATTTTTATAACCGGATTCCAAGGAAGAATTTTATTTTTTTCAAATTGAACTTATAAACATGTCAAAAACTAGATTTAATGTAGGTGCGCCATCAAAAGGTGGCAAAACTACATTTTTTTAAAAATACTTTTTTTACACGAAAAAATTATTTTGTTCTCATACCATGTTCTAGAAAATGTCTAAGATGAATAATAATGTTATAAAAGTAAAAATGTAGTTGATAATATTCATAATGTCTAGTTCATAATAATACTATAACCATATATCATTGTTTAGTGAAACCTGGTACTTCGTACAACACACGCTATCGAGGAAGGTCGTGATTGTGTGTAATGCTAGCCAAGTCAGGGTTGCGTGTTGTTCAAGACTCCTTCGTTGTTCTGTATAATATAATCCAACAATATTTCATCTGTACATTGAATATATATATATATATATACACTCAATGTTGCGTAAAATTACTACTATCAAACGAACTTGAAATTGTGTGTAACACAATCCAAGAATATTGCGTATACAGCAAACTAATACAGTGTTGCGTATAGCACAAGATAATCTTTGTGTATCGTACAACACAAGGAATCAATGAAATTAAAAAGAATAATTCTCATAAATTCTTGGGTTGTTACAGTGGTCATAGTAGGTCTTTCAGGTGAGAGACTCACCAGGTGTTTACTTTCATTCACCTGTTGTCGGGTTATGGCACCTTTCTGGTTGGGTGTGTGTTTTTTCCCTTTTTCTATTCAGTATCTGATAGTACTTTTCAGCACTTTATTTTTCCTATTTAGAGTTTGATGCATGATTGTGGTTGGGTTATAGTTGTTGTCTGTTGGTTTCCTTTTTACTCTGCACTTCTGTGTTGAGTGGGTTGTGTGTTTGTGTACAGGTACTTAGGAAAAGGCCTCCCTGAGATTGTTATGCCTTCGGCCCTTGTCTCCAGCCCTTGGCCTATGGAGGAGGGCTTGGGGTAGTTGTGGCTCGAGACCAGTAGGTTTGGGTCATGAAAAAGTGGTATCAAGGGTGTTCCGTTCCTTGGGGCCTTGTTCGGACGTCCCTAAAAAGGAATTGGTTGGGATTTAGGGCAATAGTGTCGACGTGTCTCGAGAGCGGATCTCAGACCAGAGAATCCAGTGATGGTACGGGTGGCCGACGTATTCATTCACCAGGACCCTGATAACCAATTTTTCGACTCAGTATGCTGAGATATTTGTTGCAGGGAACTTTGGAACATGCATCTAGTAGGATTAGGTCTTTGATTATCCTTTTTGAGTTATCTCCCCTTTGTTATTACTATTATATATATATGCTCATCTGATCGCTGTAATCCTTGATAATTTTCAGGATTCCCCCACGACAGCATCCATCCAGGTTACCCTCTCCAGTTCGTGATGACGACCTGGCGAGCGACGAGGTGTCAGTTCAGGGACCCTCACGTGATCCCCTTTCGCCCAGTGCTTCAATAGTATCCCCTATACCTGTGGAGCGGTAGTTAGTACCGGCATCACAGGACAAAGTTGAGTGTAGGCTGAGTGCACTCCGAGACTTTCATCGTCAGTGACCGTAGAAGTTCCACAGAGACCCGAATCCCCAGGTAGCGGAAGACTGGCTAGAGTCGTGGACCAACTTTTCAGACTGGTACGGATTCCAGTGGACCAGATGGTAGCCCTAGCTGCCAGCCTTTTCCTTGGGATGGCCTGGCATTGGTGGGGGTTGGTTACACAGACCCACGACGAGTCGTCTCTCACGTGGGATAGCTTCCAGCATCTCTTCTGAGAGGAGTACTCCCCATCATTCTTACATTCCATTCGGATTTAGGAGCTTCTGGAGCTGAATTAGGGGGATGACTATGGCGTAGTACTCGGCCCGATTTACCGATCTGACATGCTACTCGTAGGATATGATCCGCGATAGTTACTTTCGAGCGCGGAAGTTTGAGCAAGGTCTTCGCAGGGAGATTTGTGCTAGTGTAGTGCCCCTGTGCATCCCTACTTATCTAGGGGTTCTAGAGTGGGCGCTCATGACGGAAATCTACTTGGATGAGGGATTCCAGCTGACAGGGCCTAGCAGTGGCCGCTCGAGAGGAGAGTCCTCGATGACAGGCAGGCGGCAGAGAGCAGAACCTCGGTTGGGGAGGCCCTTCCGTGAGTAGATGCAGGGGAAGGTTCGTACACCACAATGGCGCCATGGAGCACCGGGGTAGGCAGGAGAGATCTGGTGCTATACCTATGACAGATGGGGCCACCTAGCACGGGACATCCTGACCAGGTGTACCGAGCAGCCGTGGCAGGCAGGGGGTGCACTGTAGCGGCAGAGGCAGCGTCGTGACCAAGGATCCCCCAAGTGAGGATAGGGTGGTCCTCAACGAGGTGGCATAGGCAGAGCGACATGACCTGGAGGTCCGGGATGGTGTTTTGATGTCCTTCCACCGCCACCATCGGGCGGCCCATGTCAGGCTTAGGGTGCTGGCGGTAGGGGCCGCGAGCAGCTTCAGGCTATGGGTGTTCATGACCCCCCATAACATGAGATGGTTTGAGGTACGCTTTGT
The DNA here is from genome assembly GCA_963277665.1 of Viscum album. Classification (NCBI taxonomy): domain Eukaryota; kingdom Viridiplantae; phylum Streptophyta; class Magnoliopsida; order Santalales; family Viscaceae; genus Viscum; species Viscum album. The sequence continues at coordinate 1,629,834,653 of OY728122.1, forward strand.
GTTTACTCTACACTTTTTTCGGTACTAGTAAACATAGGATCCAACCACTCCTTCATATCGCTACTTTTGGTACGGGAGTTGGAGCTTCCAATAGAGGCACTGACACCAGCTCTTAGTGTCGAGGTTCCTACGGGAAGTGCCTCGTTAGTGACCTTTATCTACAGACAGTTTGAACTATCATTCGGAGGAGGGAGTTTCACATGGGACCTTCTCGTCATCATGATGGAACCTTACGACATCATCCTGGGCATGGATTATCTTTCTATGGTTCACGCCCAGATCGATTGTCGACACAGATGAGTCAGAGGCGTGTTTTCTGATGGGATGAGGTTCACCATCCTTGGTGAACGAGACCTCGTGGCAGAGCAGATGGGTACTCTGAGCAGGAGACCCTGACCTTTTTCGCACCAGTTGGTGAGCATGGCTCACGGAGCAGCAGACGCTACAAGCACCTAGATCCCTACCATTGTAGAGGACTACATGGACATCTTTCCCGAGGATGTCCTGGGACTACCTCTGAGGTGAGAGACAGAGTTCTGCATTGACTTACAGATGGGGACTTCCCCAATATCATGTGCGGCTTATCGGATGGCACCCAGTGAGCTTTAGGAGCTACGACTTCTGCTGTATGACCTTCGTGAGATGGGATTCATCAGGCCCAGTGTGTCCCCATGGGCGGCTCTGGTTTTGTTTGTGAAAAAAGGAAGATGGTAGTATGCATCTTTTTCTGGATTATCGTCACCTGAATCAGGCCATGATAAAGAACAAGTACCCCTTGCTAAGGATCGATGACCTCTTCGACTAGTTGAGAGGTGCGAAGTGGTTCTCCAAGATTGGTCTTTGGTCTGGGTACCACCAGTTGCGGGTTCGTGAGGCTGATATCCCGATGTTGGCTTTCTGTTGTCGATATGGGCATTACGAGTTTCTGGTGATGCCCTTTTGCGTGATGAATGACCCTGTCATTTCCATGGATTGGATGAACCAGATCATCCAGCTGTACTTGGACCAGTTTTTGCTTGTCTTTATTGACGACATACTCGTCTACTCTGCGACAGATGAGGAGCACGCGGAGCATTTGAGGATGGTCCTAGACTTACTCTGGGAGAACCAACGGTATAGAAATCTCTTTAAGTGTCAGTTCTAGATTCATGAGGTTCACTTTTTGGGGCATGTCATTATGGAGCAAGAATTGTCCATATATCCCACAAATATAGAGGCAGTGCTTCCTTGGGAGACACCCAAGAATGCATCAAAGGTGCGGAGCTTCATTGGTTTCACAGGATACTATAGGAGTTTTGTCGAAGATTTCTCCAGGATTGTTGCCCCTTTCACCACATTGACGTGGAAGGGATGATCGTTCACCTAGACTGATTAGTGCCAGAAGGCCTTCAAGGAGTTGAGACAGAGGCTAACCAGTGCTCTAGTGTTGAGGCTACCAGAGGAGGGTGTTGATTTCATAGTATACAGTGACGCTTTAGGAGTTGGGATCGGGTGCGTGCTATTACAGCAGCGAGTAGTGAATGCATATGGGTTGTGGAAGTTGAGGCCCCATGATCAGAATTATGTGTCTTATGATTTGGAGCTGGCAGAAGTGGTATTCTCCTTGAGGTTATGGAGACACAACCTTATGGGTGAGAATTTTGTGGTCTACTAAGACCACCAGAGCCTCAAGTATATCTTAAATCAGAGGGATTTGAATCTGAGGCAGAGGCGCTGGCTGGAGTTTCTACAGGACTATGATTTCAAGATAGTCTACACTCCAGGGAAGGGCAATGTAGTAGCATATGCTCTTAGCAGGAAGTCCCAGGATTGGTTAGTGTGGGAAGCTTCAGAGTTATTGGATTCCCTACAGCTGACCTTGGTGGAGCAGGAGTGTATGGATTTTTTGCAGTTGATGGTGTTGACTCCTTCTCTCCTTGAGCATGTGAGAGAGTCGCAGCTGGGGGATGTCGACAGCGAGGTACTGCGTGATCATATATCCACGGTTGATGCACCTGATGGGTATTCTGAAGGATGGAATCATGAGATCCTTTTCCAGGGGCGAGCTGTAGTACCAGTGGATATGTGGGAGGAGTTTATGCAGGAGTTCCACACTTCTCCCTTGGTTGTACATCCCGGTGTGGGGAAGATGTATAGAGACCTTCAGCGGTAGTTTTGGCAGTCTAGCATGAAGCGGAGCATAGCTAAGTTCGTTTTTCGGTGTCTTACTGGTCAGTAGGTGAAGGCAGAGCACCAGGTTCCGGCAGGGTTGTTGCTGCCCCTTAATTTCCCTGAGTGGAAGTGGGATAGAATATCTATAGACTTCGTCACAGGGCTCCTGCGCACAACAAAGGGCCACGATTCCATTTGGGAGATAGTGTACCGACTCACGAAGTCATCACACTTCCTTTCCATTAGGGAGCAGAGATCGGTGGAGAGTCTTGGGCGCCTGTACATTTGGGAGATTGTTCTCCATCATGGAGTACCCAGGATGATCGTCTCTGACCGCGATGCACAGTTTACGTCGCGATTGTGGCGAGGCCTGCAGGGGGAATTCGAGACCCATCTGCAGATGAGTACAGCTTTCCACCCCCATATGGGTGGGCAGACTGAGCACACTATCCAGGTGTTGGAGGATATTCTCAGGGCGTGCGTGTTAGACTTTGTCCTGAGCTGGGAGGATCACCTAACCTTGGTGGAGTTCGCGTACAACAACAGTTCACACTCTACTATCGGCATGGAACCTTTTGATGCCCTCTAAGAGAGACCCTTCAGGTCACCGTTGTGCTGGATGGAAGTTGGGGAGACCTCCCTCATGGGCCTAGAGTTGGTGCAAGCAATGACGGAGAAGGTGCAGGTAATCCGTGAGCGGATGAGGATTGCTTAGAGCAGATAGAAGTCCTACGCAGATCATCGTCGCAGGCCTTTGGAGTTCGAGCAGGGGGGACATGTCTTTTTGAGGGTCTCCCCACGGCGTGGTACTCGGAGGTTCGGCCAGGGAGGAAAGTTGTCCCTGAGGTTCATCGGGCCCTTTGAGATCGTGCGCAAGGTCGACGAGGTTGCCTACCATCTTGCTCTACCCCCACAGCTGGAGAGGGTTCATGACGTCTTCTACGTGTCACAGCTGAGGAAATACGTGCACAACCCCATGCGTGTTATCAATTGGGGAGAGCTGGACATTGAGGATGGAGCCACCTTCGGGGAGCACCCGGTGGCGATTGAGGACCGACAAGAGAATACACTATGTGGATGGACCATTCCTTTGGTTTGTGTGTTGTGGCATCATAGAAGTGTGCAGGAGAGCACCTGGGAATGCACTACTAGAAATTCAGGCTATATCCATGGTTCTAAACCGTGGCTATAGGCCCTCAAACCGTGGCTATAGGTAATAGACATGGTTTGAGGAACCGTGGATATAGGTCTAAACCTATAGCCACGGTTTCAACCGTGGCTATACTAGAGGTCGGACAGGCTTTATAGCCACTGTTGGAAACCATGGAGTTAGGTCTATAGCCACGGTTAAAAACTGTGTCAATAAACCAATAGCCATGGTTTAAAACCGTGGCTATAGGGTGTGCACATACATAAAAAAATACCCCCAACCCCCTCAACACCCCCCTGGACACCACCTAGACACCCCCTAGACACCCCCCTGGACACCCCCTGGACACCCCCCTAGACACCCCCTGGACACCCCCTGGACACCCCCTGGACACCCCCTGGACACCCCCTGGACACCCCCTAACACCCCCCTGACACCCCCCTGGACACCCCCCTGGACACCCCCCTGGACACCCCCTCGACACCCCCTCGACACCCCCATGGACACCCCCTGGAAACCCCCTAGACACCCCCCCTGAACACCTCATACACCCCTCCCCTATGCCCTGAAGACCCCCACTGCCTTGCAGACACCCCCCCCCCCCCCCCCGCACCAGTCCCCCCCTGCACCAGCACACCCCCTACCCCCCCACCTACACACCTCCTCCCTGCCCCCCCCCCCCCCCACCTGCAATGCATTTCAACTTTTAACTCAGCTCACAAGAAAAAACGAATCAAAAAAATAGGCAAGAAGAATATGAAAAAAAGCTTATTAAAGCAGCAAGTTCACCCTTCACAATAAATTCATAGATTCTACAACCTTTCCAAAGTAGCACATCAGAACTATAAGAAACTCCAAGCCAAAGCATCCTTTGTCAAACTCATGCCCCCTTCTAGTCCCCCCTGCCCCCTACAAGTCCCCCCTGCCACCCCCCTGCCAGCTCCCCCTACCCCCTGCCCCCTGCTAGTCCCCCCCTGCCACCCCCTGCTTGTCCCCCCTACCCCCTGCCCCCTGCCCCCTGCCACCCCCCCTTCCATCCCCCCCTGCTTGTCCCCCTGCCAGCCCACCCCCTACCCCCTGCCAGTCCCCCCCCCCTGCCCCCTGCCACACCCCCTGCTAGTCCCCCCTGCCACCCCCTGCCAGTCCCCCCTGCCCCTACCACCCACCTGCTTGTCCCCCTGCCACCCACCTGCTTGTCCCCCTGCCACCCCCTGCCAGTCCCCCCTGCCCCCTTCCATCCACCTGCTTGTCCCCCTGCCCCCTTCTAGTCCCCCCTGCCCCCTGCTATCCCCCCTTCCCCTGCTAGTCCCCCCTGCCACCCCCTGCCAGCCCCCCTACCCCCTGCTAGTCCCCCCTGCCACCCCCCTGCTTGTCCCCCTGCCAGCCCCCCTGCCAGTCCCCCCCTGCCCCCTGCCACCCCCCTGCTAGTCCCCCCTGCCCCCTGCTAGTCCCCCCCTGCCACCCCCCTACCATTCCCCCCTCTGCCCCTGCCACCCCTGCTAGTCCCCCCTGCCCCCTGCTAGTCCCCCCCCTGCCACCCCCTGCCAGTCCCCCCCAGCTAGTCCACCTGCCAGCCCCCCTAGACACCCCCTAGACACCCCTCCCCCCCTTCCTGGACACCCCCCCTGGACACACATGATCTATGAAAAATATAAACAAGAATTAAACAAAGGCATTACACATCAATTCAGTATTACAATATTATCATAGCAACAAAAATGAAATTCTGTATAGAAACGATTCAATTACATAGAATAAAATCATGAAAATAAAATACAATATTCAAGATATACATTCCCAGGGGATATGGATTCCTGTATAAAGAACCAAACTAGTAAGTCTGAATAGATGCTAGTAGCAGCCATGATTAAAAATAGCACAAGATAACACATAACATTCTAAGTGCAGGAAAACCAAATTTGATATATCAAATGAACAAAGTGTATCACTCTTTTCTCATATGCATGACACTGTTCCACTAAATCAACAATAAATTCCTGCTTGAGACCCTGTAGGAAAACACAAACATTACCAGTAGCTAAGGTAGATATTTCCATTGAAAACTCAAAAAGCTTTTACATGTGAATAATTCATCGGTTTCAAATTCTAGAACTTTTTATCAGAAATGAAATCACACCTTCCCCCCACTAGACACCCCTAGACACCACCAACTGGACACCCCTGGACACCACCACCTGGACCCCCACTGGACACCCTTAGACACCACACCTGGACACCACCTGGACCCCCTAAACCCCAGGACACCCCCTGGACCCCCTCCCCCTACTGGACAGCCCCCCTACTGGATAGCCCCCCCTGCTGGACAGCCCCCCCCCTGCTGGATAGCCCCCCCTATTATCCCAATGAAATTTCCCCATTATTGTCATAGAAAAATAGAGTTGTATCATAGGGTGTAAGGTTACCTTCAGTGAAAACCTACTCATTAAGTGTCCATAATGGACCAGCTAGTGATGGCAGTATCGGAACTGGATAAAAGAGAGAGGTTATCCTTGTCAGGCTTATGGTGAGCTGGGAATTAGTTTTTGGGAAATGTGGATGTAAACAAAATAGTAGGGATGGTTCAAGAACTTTTCTAAATTTTGTGTCCTTTGAGTACATGAAACCCGACTTGCAAGCTGTTCTATTCGACACCTTGGCGGTGGGTGGGGGTTATTAAATGGAGGGGCTGCTGTTGGTGGGGTGATAAAAATTGTTTAGTATTGATTTCAGCTATATGAGCTGAATTGGATAAGGTTTCTATTAAATTTATGACAATAATGGGGTCGAAGATTAGTTACTAATTAGAAGATTAGCCTACTCAACTAACTTCTTTAGGTGGATCTTTTTGGATAGAAGGTGGTCATGGTTTCATTTGGCAGGTTGGTGCCCATTTCCTTATATTTTCATGTGTGATATCTAAGAGTGTCCAACACAAATTTGTTCTTGGTGTAGGTTCATCTTCCTATACCTGATTTTCTCGACCCTTGGAGGATCATGGGGCTGAGTATTATTTCTACACAACATCAGGATCTGTTGGGAGAATAGTAGGGTGATTCAGCAATTCAAATGTTTTTTCATGAGCTCAGTGGACTATTTTTTAAGAAACCCAACTATTAAACTTCTACTATTTTTATAACAATTTTTCCCACTATACTTCATCTGATTCAATGGTGGAAACATATAAATCATGTGGTAGTGTCAGTCCCAGCATCACATTCCTAGAATCTATCACCCTATACATGAAGAATTTGAAGAAAAACACTCTTGAAGGTTGTGTCATAGTATCCATTGGAAGAGATAATATTATGGTCAGTCATCAAGACTTGCATCATCATCCTTGTTTAGCATTGGTAGGTGAATAAAGTTATAATTCATAGTGTCTAAAAAGTATCAATAGACATGATCATATCATAATTAGTAGATTTTCTTCGTTTTCTCCTTTAATTGATTTCTTTTTGATCACCTCTTCTAGTCGTGTCAATAAAGAGGATGTTTTTGACATCTAGGGGACCTGCACTATTCGGTGCCGGGCATGGAGTTCCTGCTAGTGTAGGGGGTATATTAAGCATAACAGAAGCTATTTCATCTCTTCCCACTATTTTTTCTTGGGGCTGATGGAGTTTCCCTAGACTTGAGATTAGTACTTTTCAAGGAATCCTCTATTAGTTGGGAAATGGTAGAGAAATATCGTTCCCCACCAGTATACATCAACAAGATGAATTGTGTTGACATATCATCATGGGGATTGTTGATGCACATGGAAAAAAATAGAATGCATGTTTCCAGAACAACAGAAATTTAAAAACAACAAAATAACAAAAACAGAATGCAATAGAACAAACAAAAATAATAACTAATCAAAAACAGAATGCAAAAATAGAATGCAATAGAACAAACAAAATAATAACTCTAATGGTGAGGAAATACTAAGTGATTTTTCTAAAGAATCCTTAATTTTCCAAGAGGCATCGGATTATATTCTCTCTTTTTCTTTAAATCTGCAGTCTGAATTCCTTTTTTGGAGTTCATTACCTCATAATTATTAAAAACAGTTGATATGGATGATAGACTTGCAGCTGGATTTTCTCAGGCTGCTCTCTCTATGAAATTGTCAGAGCACACACCTTCTCAACATATAAACATCAGTATAAAAGATTCATACCCTATAATGAAAGGATTACAAACCAGGGAAGATTATTTTAGGTTTGGGATCCAGCTCACTATAAAGAAAGTTTATTCTACCAACCATTCCAACAAGAGAGAGTTGAGAATCTCCAATTAAAAAAGTGATACTGAGAAATAACAGAAAGGGGGACTTTCCCCCATTCAGAAACAATGATGTGTATCCTCTTCTAGAATTTCCAGGGGCTAGCCAACCCTAGAACATTATGTTTCCTTAGGCTTCTTGTGAGTAAACGGAAACCTGATTTCATTGGCATCTCTGAGCTAAAATCTAATAACATCACTTCTGGTTCTTTTTTTCCCAAAATGGTAATTCTTTTCTATGTTCTGTGAAATATATCACTAGTATTGAAATAATTTTCTTGGTTTTCCATCATAATGTTACTAATCCTTAAATTTTTTGAGTGGAGAACCAAATTATCACTTGGACCTTCCTTAACGAGGGTTAGATCTCTTTTTGTTAAATGGTTTATGCTTTCTACTATTACATCAGTCGAAGAACTCATTGGAAACACATGAATGAGATTTAAAGAGTTATATTAGATCCCTCGGTAATAATGGGAGATTCCAATGCTATTTTACATGCAGATGACAAGATTGGACATGTTTCCAATACTACCACAATGAGATATTTCAGAGCTTGTATTGAGGAATTAAAAATTATTGAAACCAATCTGATTGGTGCCAAATACACTTGGTATAGGAGGAATCTAAATGGAAGTAGGGCCTGTAGGGTTGACCGTGCCTTTGGTAATCACTCTCTTCATGGAAGTTGGAAAACCATCTTTTGTGTCACTCTAGTAAAGCACAATTCTAATCACCATCCAATTCTTACAACCTTCATTGCTAAGGGGGACAAGCTAACAATTCCCTATATGTTTAATAATTCTTGGACCATCCAATTATTACAACCTTCAGATGCTTTCCCTAAAATTTGGAATTCACTCAACCACTCCTTGATTACCTCCTTAGATATTATCCACTAAGGAAAAGAGTAAAATTAAGGATACACTGCAACCACATACTGAAGTGGTTGAACCCCTTACACATGAGGACGGATTTTCTCAATAGGTAGAAAATTTGAAATAATTGAGAAGAATCAATGAATAACTTCTCTGAGGTAGCGTTCCTACTGGATATATTCTATAAGCAGATCCTCAACTCGTACTCCCAACTTGAGCACCTTATCAAAGAGGGTTCTCTACCGCAACTAGAATTAAGATGAAACATCCTATCAACATGGGGTACCAACAACCAACATACATGAATCATGAAATAGAAAATAGAGAGTTCCCAACATTTTTTACACAACCAAAACATGTCTAGGAGCATCATTACAGACCTCACCCTATAGGTTACACATGACATATACTAATAGGGCTGCCACATTTTACTCTACCTGTTGTTGCACCTATTCATGCTCCTTCTCAGCTAGACATTCCTCAAGGGCTCATAAAAACTATTGATTCTCTAATGGATTGATTAGAATACATAGAGGTATAGTGGGAATTGGTACAACTATAAAACAAGCCTTACCCTAAAGGGGGTGCTCTGAATTTTCCCCACTAAATTTGGGAAACACTATATTTCCAATTTTCAATGGTTTAGGGGACCCAAAGAAGAATTTGACCCATTTTGTGTCCCATTGTTATTCAATGATGGGGACCCCTAAAAAATAAGTAGTGAAACCCAAGATCTTTATACAGAAATTATAGGGACCAACATTTGTAGGGTACACCGGTTCATCGACTCAATCAATTACAGGGTGGGAAGATCTATATTGGATGTTTTTGTTCCAATTCAGCTTGATTCTATAGAAGAAAACCATACTAAATCTCTCAAACTAAAAATGGTAGGATAATGAGAGGGTTTTATATTTCATTTCGTGGTGAAAGGAGTTGGCATACTCCTTAAGCCAATATTTTCCTCAAGAATATTTTTTTTTCATCTGTATATAGAATCTTCATGACGATTTTCACATACCACTCACCCATGTTAAATATATAGGAGTGTTTTGGGATCTTTACACAATTTCATAAATAAGGGAAGAATTCATAGCATGAACCAAGTCTAAGTCCTATTTAATTCCCCCTGTTGGACACCCCTCCCCCCTGCTGGACATCCCCTCCCCCTGCCTGGACACCCCTCCCCCTGCTGGACAGCCCCTCCCCCTGCCTGGACACCCCCCCCCCCCTGCTGGACACCCCTCCCCTCTACTGGACAGCCCCCCCCCCTGCTGGACACCCCTCCCCCCAGCTGGACAGCCCCTCCCCCCTGCTGGACAGCCCCTCCCCCTACCTGGACACCCCTCACTGCCTACTGGACAGCCCCTGCCCCTGCCTGGACACCCCTCCCCCCTACTGGATACCCCTCCCCCCTGCTGGACAGCCCTCCCCCTGCTGCACAGCCCTCCCCCCTGCTGCATAGCCCTCCCCCCTGCTGGACAGCCCTCCCCCCTGCTGGACAGCCCTCCCCCTGCTGGACAGCCCTCCCCCCTGCCGGATAGCCCTCCCCCCTGCCGGACAACCCCTCCCCCTGGACACCCCTCCCCCCTGCCCCCTCCCCCCTTCCAATCTGCCCCCTGCACCCCTCCACCCTACCCCCTGCCCCCCTCCACCCAGCCCCCTATCATACTTCAATACATCCAGAAGATATTATCAAAAACACTTCAAGACATAAAATGACTATTTTCAACAAATATAACAAAAGACCAAAATATATGATGCAAGAACCACAAATCAAAGACCCCTCTCAACATACATGATATAGTATTGTAAAAAGAAATAAATGAACTTACCAACATGTTACCATCATACAAAATGGTGCCTTAAGAGTACTTTGGGTGCATATTTCTTTTTCACCCTAAGCCTATATTTTACCTACAAGAAATAAAGAAAAAAGATCAAAATAAATCATAAGTAATTATGTAGAGAATAAATAATTGATAAGAAATATATTTGTGTTTATGTGCCTGAATACAAACATGTATCCTGCAAAAATAGTAGATGCAAGAACCACAAATCAAAGCTTACTTGAGAGGAAAATGTTTTGTTTTGAAAAGTTACTATTAGAAATTAGAGCTTCAAAAATTTCATCACCAGTTTCACCCTATCTTCATCAAACTGTAAAAGGTTTATGGAAGAAAGAAGGTGATACAATCATATCGAGCACAACAATTGAGTACCGTAGAATTCAGCTCATAAAAAAGATTTTAGAATTGAAACCATAAAACTATGATTAAATTTTTATTTTATGTTTGTAAAACTACATGTGAACAAAATAATATGTTAATATCACTCTAATCAAAACCAATAACTGAGAAGTGAAGTTCACATAGATGCCCATTACCACGAATGGATGTTCCCCCTTACTTGTCGGTTGCATGCCAACGTGCCTGCATTAGAACCAACACCAACCACCTCGTCCTATGGTAGAAATGATTAATTAGATATATGCATCAATTTATAACAATAATGAATTTTTTTATCTAATTACAAACAAGGAATATAACTAATATATTAAAAACAAAAGAAATGAAGAACATAGAGTTCAAACAATCACACAAAATGCATGAATGATACCCACTAGTTACTATATTAACAACTTCAACACATATTCATGGGTTTTAAAGTAGATGCATGTTAACATTTGAAGATCAAAAATGATTTTTAGTAAAACATTAAAATAAGCATACACACCAGAATTTCAATACACAAAGGTAGTAAAAAAGGAAGAAACAACCAACAGATTTAACAAGATGAGTTTAGCATACAAAATTTATTAAAATGAAACTTCCAACCATTTATTTCAACTAAAAAAAAGAAGTGAATTTTAAAGTTTAAGTAGAAAAATCACAGAATTTAAACTACTACTCCCATGGTGTACATGCTCTATTCATTTGAGATCATTGGAAAAAATTTCCCTTCTTTTCTGGTTGACTAAATACCTTTGGTTTCCAAAATTTCATCTCCTATAAGTGTAAACATATAAATTAATTTATAAAATTTAAAGTTAAAAATAGAACAAATTTGGTGCTTTAATTTAGAGATTTGGTAGTGTCTGTGGATTGGTCAGTGCATCCTATCATGGAGATGAAATTGGATTCGATAGAGTAGATGATGGAATGGTTTCTACAATAATTAGAACTCATGGAAATGAAGATAGATGAAGCGCTACAGCCATCCAAGTAGTATCGAGTGTAGGAAAAATTCTTGAAGGGGTTATCAAATAGAAGAATCGAAGAATTATTATCAAGTAAACACTACGACAAATAGAAGAATCGAAGCACCCATCATTAACACACCTGTGCGAGGAGGGCGCGGCGAGGAGGGCACGGCGCGGAGGAGGTGTCGGCGAGGAGGCGTCGGGGAGGAGGGCGTGGCGAGGAGGTGTCGTCGAGGAGGGAGCGGTGAAGAGGAGGGCGCGGCGAGGAGGGCGCGGTGAGGAGGGCGCGGCGCGGAGGAGGCATCGGTGAGGAGGCTTCGGGGAGGAGGAGGGCACGGTGAGGAGGAGGAATCGCGAGGGGGTGGAGAAGTAGCCCGATAGGTTTGGGAAAAAAACGGGGATGCTGCATATAGCCACGGATGAAGATATTAACGTGGAAGTATATAAGATATAGCCACGGACCTATAGAACCGTGGCTATAGGTCCGTGGCTGTAGGTCAGATTTGTAGTAGTGATGGGAGAGCCAGATGCGGGCTCAGTATCCAGAGTTGTTTTTGTAGTTTTGTTTTTCAGGAAAGAAAAACATGAAGGCGAGAATGATGTAAGAACCTGGGTTTTGAGCCTGTAAGACTTTGAAATTTTCTTAATATTATTTCAGTGTAGGGTGTTCAGATAGTGTGTGATTCCGAGCCCCAGTGTGGATGGAATTAAATTTTAAGTACGTTCACACTACCCAAGACAAATAAATAGAATAACTCCAAAAAGGTTGATTGTATGGGAAAACTGTGGGCACCTTTGAGTCCGGAACATGTCTTTTACCGTTGAAGGGGTGTAACTTTCGCAGGCGAGGCCCTTCTATGAAAAAATCCAACATGGGCGTTTTCGTAATTTGGAGGCCTCAAGAATTTTCTTTGTAAATACTGAACGGAGGCTCGGTTTAAAATTTCAAGACCACCTTTGCGCTCAGAATGTGGTTTTTACCCTAGGGGCGGCTTAACCCTGACCCCGCCGAAAGTTCAGGTACGGGGTCTGCGGGTGGGGGGTTTGAGTGTTTTTCTATTTAAACACACCACCCACACCCACTTCTCCCCCTTAGATCCTCTCCTTGTTGGTTCCATCTCAACGAGCTCCTCCCCTCTCCTCCACCTCTCCAGCAAAGTGCGGCAACTCTGGCAGATCGTTGGTGAAGCATCGAGCTATGCCCATCAAGGTAGGCTTGTGTTTTAATCATTTTAATTCTCATAACCCCCCTTTAAATGCAATTATTCATGTCGAAATTCTCTCTGATCGTCGATAAAATCCCATATTTGTGTAGATCCCGATTTGAGCTTCCCAACGGTCCTTTAGAATCGAATTTTCGAGTCTCGGGGCTTCTGGGGTGGCCCCAGGAAGTTTCCCATCCGTTTTTCTCTTTTTCTGACGGTTCCAGGGAGGTCCAGTGGGCGACGGTGACGGCGCGGGGCATTCTAGGTAGCAGCGGCGTGGTTCCAGGATAGCGGCGTGGCAGCAGACCTAGGCGGCGTGGCGGGGGTTCTAGGCGGCAGCTCCAGGCGACGAGCAAGGTCGACGGTGTCGGGTCGCGACGGGGCGGGGTCGCGGCACGAGACCCCGTGCGGGGACAGAGACCCAACTTCGGCGGGTCTCCGCATGAGACCACGACTGGCCACAAGGTCCAGTCAGCACGGGCATGGCCCGGGGTCAGCGACCTGGCCACGCGGCTGAGCCATGTGCCGGTGCGGGTTGGCCCAGGCCGGGCGGACCTGCCAGCCCCGGGCGGTCCAACCCAAGGGGGTTCATCCCCTCTAACTTCGAACACTAGTAACTTTCACTACGGGTGTCTGTTTTGCGTGTCGTCTATGGAAGTGAAATCCTTGGCTCGCGACAAAGTTGTTGAGATGGTCTCGAGAAATTTTAATTCCCGAGACGGGGGCTCAGTGGCGTGTCATGCTCGTTAAGTACTATACTAGGTGTCTTCTTTCGGATGGCGTGGACACATCCTGAGTCCGTTTAAGGTGATTTCAGCGGCGTTGTGACCCAAGAAATGAGACAAAGTGGTCCAGAGGCATGGGCCCCACGAGCCGTCATTTAAGCTGTGAGAAGCGTTTTGCGACTTTTTCATCAGACGTCCGTTCAGGGCGAATGAGTGGTCATTTTTGCGTATTTTTTCGACAGCATTGCAATGGCACGGTTCTCCCAACCTCTTTTAGGACCGAGGTGTGGGACCCACGAGACACCGTGTGGACGTAAAGCGGAGTTGAATAACTTTTCCGTCAGGAGCACGTTTCCAGCAAGTAAGTAGTCTATCTCACGTATTTTTCTGTGAGGATTAAAACGGTGTAATGTGTTCGGGTGAGTGGAGCCTCTTACGTGATCTTATTAAATGTGTAAATATGAAAGTGCATTGGTCGGAGGTCTCTTTGATACACTCTGACCCAACGCATGGTCGTGATGTTAGTGACACGAACTGATGGTGTGGGCAGCATGGAGTTATCAGACCAGTTTCGGGTTTACCCTCCAGCGGGGTTGGGTAGTGGGTTACCTATTGACTTTAGGGCGTACCCTCCAGGGGTGCTGGGTAGTGGGTTACCCATTGATTTTAGGGTTTACCCTCCTAAAAGGTTGGGCAGTGGGTCACCCGACGGCCTTTAGGGTCTACCCTCTGGGTGGGTCGGGCAGTGGGATACCCATGGACCGTGGGGTTTACCCTCCAGTTGGGCTGGGCAGTGGGTTACCCGATGACTTCTTTCAGACTCCTCCCCTTTCGATGAGACCAGTCAGTGGTTTTATCTGTGGTTACTAGAGTGGTACTTTTGATGGTACGGCTTAGCGATGAGGCGGTTTTGAAGTGCGGGACTTTTGAGCATCAATGGTGGACATCCATAGAATTGTTGGTGACTTTTCCTAGGATGATCTTGGAGATGGAGATCCCCTTACGCACTTGTTCGGGTTTCTTATTGATCATATGTATATATATATATACACCCTACTTTTTTTCCCAACTCTTGGGGTTCAGTTACTCTTCTTCTGGGAGGGGCGAAGACATGCGGGGTATGCCACGTTCTTTCTATGTCTAGTTTTTCTTGGTTGGACGAGTTTAATCCTTTTCTTCTATTGGGTCGAGCTGCATTTTATTTACTATAATCTTTCACTATTCCCTATTCTGCCTACTGCTCACCATCTTGGTATCTCCTTTGTTGCTCCCTCGAGCATTTGGGGCATCCTACTGAGTATCCTTATACTCACCCCTGCTTGGGCTTTCCCCACACTTGGTGTGCCCTCGCAGATGACAGACAGGTCGATTGAGACTGCGGAGGAGCGTAGAGGACACAGGAGCTTGGGCTGTGTTTGGTGGTCATAGTAGGTCTTTCAGGTGAGAGACTCACTAGCTATTTACTTTCATTTACCTATTGTCGGGTTGTGGCACCTTTCTAGTTGGGTGCGTGTTTTCCCCTTTTTCTATTCATTATCCATCAGTACTTTTCAGCACTTTACTTTTCCTATTTAGAGGTTGATGCATGATTTTGGTTCGGTTATAGTAGTTGTTCTTTGGTTTCCTTTTTACTCTGCACTTCTCCGTTGAGTGGGTTGTGTGTGTGTGTGTATAGGTACTTAGACAAATTCCTCCCCGAGATTTTTACGCCTTCAGTTCTTGTCACCAGCCCCTGGCCTATGGAGGCGGGCTTGGGTTAGTTGCATCTCGAGACAGGTAGGTTTGGGTCATGAAATATTTCCTCAATGTATTACAAGCCCAACCAAAGTCATATTCTTGGCTATAAATTCACACGATCTCTCTTCACACTCATACACACATGGAGGAATTCATACATGGTCCTTAATACATATGAAAATTTGTTTATATCACCTCATATAAAGTCATATGTGATACTCAAAGTCATAATTTCTCATCCAAAGTCAAACAAGTCACTTAAAATAACCTTTATGTAGGTCCAAATAACCTTTACGTTGTAGAAATGTGACATTTACATAGGTAATTTTCTTTTGAGATAAACCTTATGATTCATAAATAACCTTTCCTATTTTTATATTACCTTTACTTGAGGGGGTCAGGTGAAATTTACATAGCTCTAAATAATCCTTATATAAAACTAGTTTACCTTCACATAGCTATAAGTTTTACTCAAATTCTCTTTAAATCAAAAGTGAGATTGTTAAATCATCTCAAATCAATTCAAACACCATCCAAAGAATCTACATCCCTATATATAATCTTATGAAAAAATTACCCACTATTATAGAGATTATATTTGTCATTGATATGTTTCTTTAGTTTCCATGTAGATCAGTGTATCAATAGACACATGTAATTTGTTTTTTTTTTTGTCTTGATTATTCTAAGTATTGTCTTCAAGCAATAACCTCGCACACCATTCCTATTTCACATAATAGTTCACTTATCTTCCTTCACAGATTAATCATAAACACATATTTATATCTACTTCAACACCATGCTACCATATTTAAAATAAATACAATCCAATTCAATGGTCATAATATATTTTCATGTGATTAATGTCACCCCATCCTTATGGATAACTTCTTGGGAAACCCTGAGTTCTTGGATAGGAAAACCTAGATCATATGTGGTCCTTTCACACTAGTTATGTGTGTATATTTTACTAGTGAAGTAATGTGTTATTTATCACCACTGGATAGTGAAGTAAGTCAATACTCATCCCATTAGTTGGGGATACCACCAAACTAGTGAAGTAATTTTTCCATTAGTTGAGGGAATCACCCAAACTAGTGAAGTTATATTACTAAGTGACCATAACCTTAGCTATCTTTGGGGTTTTCCATGATATAATTCACTTATTTTCCTTTGTTTTAGAAATGTTACTTTCATTAATTATTTGTTACTTTTTCTATTTTTCATTCCCATGATTGGATTCCATTACTATTTACTTTTGGTTAGTGTCATTTTTGTTGTTGATATCATTGTAATTTTTTCATTTTATATTATTTTTATTGATTATATATTATTATTGGTGACTTTAATGTAGTATAATATGTTTATATTTTTTTTATTTTGTACCCTCCCATGGATAATAGTTTTCAAAACCATGTAATAGATGTTTTTGAATGAAAATTTTTAAATAATGAGTTTTAATTAATTAACAAATACTTATATTTAAATCATTCATATGTTGTCAGTTGATTAAAAAACTGTAATTTGAAAATATATTTTTTAACTTATAATAAAATTGATTTAAATTATGGGGTCTTGTGACTGGTTTTCAATTAAAATAAAACCATAATTTCTTAGTTTTGTTTTCAAAATAACATGAGAAGGATTTATTTTTTAAATCCTATTCATGGGGTGTGGAGAGGTTACGTAGTGGGATTTTTTTTGCAAATATATATATATATATATATTAGGTTCAATTAAAATTATGTTGGGTGTAAAAATTGGTCTTGGGTTTCCATTCGAGTATGGTGGTAGTGTCAACCAAAAGAGATTTACTTGACATGAGATGATGGGTGTTTGAGGTCTTTGTTTTATTTTCGTAATTTATTTATCGCATGTATCAAGCTATGTTGGTTTTATCATTTCTACCATTCCTAATCATGCTCAATGGATAATGTTTATGATTCAGTAGTCATTTTATATATATTATTCCCTGTTTGGTTTTACTCAATATGGAAACTACTTATTCTTTTATGTGTGATCGGTTGATGTATGAAGTGGTCATGATAGACTTCTAGGTGGATGATCTATATTATTATTGTTTTATTAGGAGAAATAATTCCTATTTTTATATGTTTGTTTACTTGGAACTAGTTTCTAGCCTGTGATGATTAGGAATTACCTTTGGTCCTTCCCATGATCTAATTCGATTTCTCATATCAGGGGTGGTTTGGGATAGTTTGTAAAAAATGGAATCGGTTTTCCATTTTGTTTTATAAATTTTTGGGAGTCAAAGTATTTTGAAGATAGGATTGTAAAAACTCATTAGGTATTTAATGTGAATGTGATTGATCACTACCATTAGTTCTGAGACTTGAGATTCTAGGAAAATTTGGGAATGTGTATTTATGGTCTTTGGAATGATTTACCCTTCCTTATGGGTATTATTCCATATTTTAAAAAAGTTGAAAGAGGACGTAATTTTTTTCATTAGTACAGTGTAGGGGATGTAGAATATATACATGGACCATGTATCTAGAAAGAGTATGGTTTTTTATGTTTTTAATTTTTTTTAATAATTACATGAAGTTTTATATTGAATTTATAGGTTAATTTTCATTGATATTAATGACATTTAGATAATTTTAAGTGGTTTTTAACTTTTTTTAATTTAAATTTAAGTTTGGTTGAGGGGATTACTTTGAGGTATTATTTTTTTTAATTATAATGGGTTTTATTTTAATGTTTTAACCTTGGTATCTACTCCTTAAATCGGAATTTCCTGGAAATGAGTTTTTAAATAAGAAAATTTTGGGAAAATTTAAGTTGATTTGATAAAAGGGAGAGTGTTCTTTTATAATATACATGGGACTTAAATTGATGTCCAGTTTACTTTGAAATAATTTAAAGGGATAATAAAAGGTTTAAATGGATGATTTTAATGTAGAAATTTAAATTTTTTTAAAAATTGAAATTTGAGTTGGGCGATTGGTGGTGTTTTTTAAATTCAATATTTTTAAGAATGGAGTAAAGAATTTTCAAAAATTTGGAAAGTGTGTTTCCTTTGATAAAATATTTTTAACTTAAAATTGCTATTAATTGAAATGAATTTTCATTGGTGTTGGTTTAGTGGTAGGGGTTACAAAATATTTTGGGGTTATCAATTTAACCATCACTAAATAATGTGCGTAGTTTAAAGTAAATGACTTATTTCAATAGTAACCAAATTACAAGGGTATCACCAGTTAATTTTATAGACTCATATATCTTAAAATCATAATTATATTATATTTTTAGCTTATGGTTGTTTTGACATAGTTTGTTTTCTTTTTTTATCACTTGTGATAAATGGAGAATATTTATCAGTTTTATTGTAAAATTGAACTTTTTAATAGTTTTTTTATTGGAAACTATTTTGGTAAAGTTGGCAATAAGTAACCATGTGAATAAAAATGTTTGTTTTTTGTTCTCCATTCTAAATAAAATTTATCTTTATTTTTTAAAGATTTTTTTCATTATATAATTGGAAATGTTTATTTTTGTTACATAAGTTTGATATTGAATATTGTGGTCTGAGGTGGTGCTTTTTGGATTATGAAATGATTGGTTTTAAATTGGGTATACTCTTTTATTTTATATGATATGAAAAATATATTATGGTATTTTTTATTGTACTAGAAAAAAAATTTATGTGTTTAAAATGGTTTATATTTTAAAGAGTATATTAATTTTATGATTTTTCTATCTTAAGATAATTTTCTGGTTTGTATTGATTAATTTATGGTTTAATTCTTCTTGTTAGTGAGTTTTTAGAGTTTTGGTCATCATTTTTATGAGTTTTATATTGACGTATCTTGTTTAGTCATTATTATAATGATATTTAGTTTTGAAAATAGTATTTCTTTATGGTGGGTAGAACACCACCATTATATGGAATTTTGATCATTAGTTTTATAAGATTCTTTTGAAAATATTTTATGTATCTAAAAATTACCCATGTCGTGTGAGTGAATTCTTTCATTGGAAGTATACAGGACATTCAACGTATGGAAAGTTTTTATGGTGGGGAGTTTGTAATGAAACATGTCATTTTGGGTTCATTAATTTTAAATTAAATTTTTATTTTTGTAATTAGGTAATGGACCTGGAGTCTTGAACATTTTTTAGATGGTTTTTTTTTTGATGTTTATGGAGTGTTATTTTAGTAGAAGAACAAATATAGTGGGTTCCTATGTGTTGGTGGATGAAAATCAACTATATGGAAGAGGAACATGGTGCAATGGAGAGTTTTGTATAATGGTGAGAGAATATATAAGGAGACCAAAATATATTGGAGGAAGGTTATGTCATGGGGATCTCATGAGGATGGCCTTCATGGATTGGCCTCTATACCCATTAAGGGCCAATTGCATCACAACCCAGGGGTCATGTTGAAATGTGGCCCTGGCTAGGGAGGGTTCCACCACAACTCTAAAGGGATGTGTTGTGCATGTGTATATATGAGGATGGATACACTTCCATTTTTCAAGCACATTAATTGTGTTCTATAGACAACACCACAACATGGACTTCCAGGGGTTTCACTACAATATATTCATTGTGGTTTGGAAATGGTTGTGCATCTTGTATATTTTTTCTTTTTGGTAATTTTGTTGGGGTACTGTGAGGAACCCCCATGGTCTCCCTTACATTTTAGTTGAACATGAGAAGAGGTAGATCCCTATTTGTATCTCCCATCCAACTCCTTGGTCCCCTTTCAATTTATTTTATTTGAGAGGAATTCTTCTTGTGTATTCTAGGTAAGGATTATCCCTTTATCCTCCTGGTTATTTTCCACTATTCTCTTATAATTATTTATTACACTAATAAAATTTTGGGAATATGATTCCACCAAGATATGGGATAATCTTACTACTACTTTGGGTGTCAGTATGCAACTTATAGAGGAGGTATCAAGAGGGGATGACCGTTTTTTATTTTTTATTCCCAATAAGGTATTTTTACCCATTAATTTATTTAGGGTTTTAGTTTATGTGAGTTTAATTAGTCATTTTTTGGGTTTATTAATTTGTTTTTTTCTATTGATTTGGTCTGGGTGTATGTCAGGTGTGGATCTAACCTTCTATCTAGTGGTTTCGACATCGTTATTCCACATGGTAAGTTTAGTGTTGATTATAACATAGTGGTATTAGTCTTTGGATGCTTGATTTATTTAGTTTAAGGGTGTTTATAGTTGAGTTAGGTTCTCATGGACCCAGAGGATGTCTCTACGAGCATGGGATGATCTTGTGGGTTATCAGGGTTAGGTAGGTGGATCCATGAATAAATTATTAAACTTAAATTCTGGGTTTATTCCTTATTTTATAACTATGTGAACTCTCTATGAATTTTAGAATTCATGTTTATTTATATTTTCCTAATGACATTTTTTACCTAGTTTTCCTTTGACTAATATAATATCTTATATTTCATTTTTTTAAGGACTATTTCTATATAAATTATGCATCTCAGGTTTTCTCTAAAATACATTTTAAGTTCTTTTAAAATGATTTCACTTACTAAAATGGGTTTTTAGATTCTTAAAGATACTAAAAGTAATGATTTATGTTTTTTGGAAACATTTTATGAATCAAGGATATATTTTCCTTTAAGTCTTTTTTCTTTCTAAATACTTTTCGGAATATTGATTGATATTTTTTGATATTTTTACTTGAATGGGATTGGGTTACATTTATAAAGGCATGAAATGTTTTGAAGTATTTTCAAGATAATGGTTTGTGGTTTGGTTTTTAAGAAATGGATTTATAATTTGGTTTTCAAAAGATATATCTAAACGACCAATTGGAAAATTTTGAGAAAGAAACATATCAGGGATGGATGAGGATTTTTTAGATAATTTTATATGATAATTATTGTTATGTTATTTCCATGTTAATAATGTTACCCCATCCCTATGGATAACTTCTTACGAAACCTCAGGTTCTTAGGTTTGAAAACCTAGATTATATGATGTCATTTTCCACTGGTTATGTCAGTCATCCTTACTAGTGATGTAATATGCTATTTATCCCCACTATCCAATGAAGTAATATGATACTCTAAGTATTACATTTGGCTTCCTACCAACTAGTGAAGTAATATTCCTACTCATTTAGTGAACTACACCAATAAGTGAAGTAATATTACAAGTTGAACCTAACTTTAGTTCTCTTGGGGTTTTTATTATGATATAAATTACTTATTTTCCTTTGTTTCAGTAGTATTACAACCATTTGTTTTTTCTTGCTTTTTCTATTTTTCCTTTCCATGAATTGATTCCATTAATTTTTTATTTCATTAATTTTTCTTTATTGAGTTAATATTACTATCATTTTTTTTAATTTATAATATTTTTCCTGATTGTATGTTATTTATAGTTACTTTAATATAGTATAATATTTTTATATTTATGTAATTTGATCCATACCATAAATAAAATTTTAAAAAACAAAGTAATAAATGTTTTTGAAATAAATTTTTTAAATAATGAGTTTTATTTTGTTTATAAATAATTAAATTTATCTCTTTGATATGTTTTCAATTGGTTCAAAAAAAAGAGGATGTTAAAAATATAATGTTAATAATATAAAAATTTGATTCAAAAGATAGGATCTTGTGATTTTATTTTAATTAAAAGAAAAAACAACTTTCATTTTTTTTATTTTCAAACTACCATGAGGTGGTAATATTTTTAAAAGTGTATAGATGGGATTTAGGGAGGTTATCTACTGGGATTTATTCTCACACTGATATATATTTCATGTTCAACACATATTTTGTTGGGTTTTGTGGTAAGATATAGGTTTTGGTTCAAGTATGGTGGTGGTGCCAAGAAAAGGATCATATCATAACATGGGATGATGGGTGTTTCAGTTATTTATTTTATTTTGGAAATTTATTTATCAAATGTATCTTTTCATGTCTATTTTATCATTTAATTATTTTATGATTTTTTTCTTTGGATATTGTTTATAATTTATGAATCATATTATATATATTATTCTTTATTTGGTATTGTTTAATATTGGAACATTTTACACTCATATGTGTGATTGACCGACATAGAGAGTGGTTATGCTAGAATTTAATGTGGTTTTTTTGTGTAATTATTGTTTTATCAATTGAATTCATTACCATTTGAATAACTTTGATTCCAGACACTAGTTTCCAACCTATGGGGATCAGGAATTCCCTTTAGTTTTTTCTATGAGGCATCTCGGGTGTCGGGATCAAGGGTGGCCCTATTTAGTTCATTAAATGAAAACTATAATCATTTTCAATTCTTACCTTGATTTTGAACTATTTTATATTTACAAAAATTATAAAAAATAAAGTTGGTATCAAATACACTTCAAAAATAAAGAATCAATTTATATAACATTGACACTTTACATAGAAATTCCTTTGAGTTTCATAAACCACTTAAGGTATCATGAAAATTAAATATTATAGAATAATTAATCCTTACATCCTAATTTTATAACTGTAGGTCTCAATGACCTTGGCTCACTACTCAAGGAAACATTTTTTGAATTTTTAACAAATTTTTCTTCTTCTATTTTGAAATTTTACTCACTTTTATTATTGACCAAACACCACAACCTAGACATCATATTCCCAACTAATCAATTCTCAATACTTGAGAATAATGAATAAACATTTATTTTTGAACTCATTCACATTATTGGAAAATTTCCATTGACGAAAATAGGATGAATTCCATAACTAAAATAATCCTTCAGGAAATATCTAGTCCCACTATATCATTAGCATACTCACTCATATTGAGTATCATTGACATACCTTATTATATTGTGTATATGAAACTCAAATTCATTAGGTAAATTTTTTATAAAATGGTTTTGAAACCCTAAGTGAGTCATTATATACTTCTCATAAGTATTTATATTCACATATTGAATAACTTCAATACAAGGTTACTAAAGTAGTTTCTACTACAACACAAATAATTTATTTTACTTAAAAACTTTTCTTAATTTACCAGACTTAGGTGCCCCTAATTTCAAAGATATATTTCAAAAATAAAATTAAAATATATTTTTACATATCTAAATGAATCTCTTGGATAAGGTTCATGCACTTTTGATGTAAAAGTTACTAATTTTATGAAATCAATAATCCTAAGATGAGTAATCCTAGATCCACAGATAGCCAACACCACCTTTCTATAAAAAGGCATAATCCTCCAAACCGGTGGTAAGTATGAACCAAAGTCCCTCTACCCAAGGACACATTTCTTTAAGAGAGATTCAAATTTATCATAACTCTAAAACCTGAAATGTATAAAATATATTCAATAAATAAATTCAAGTTAATAAATCTAATTAAAAACCGATGTCGGGGGAGATGGAAACTAAATCCATTTTTATTCCAATCATGTAACTCTTTAGATACATGTGTGATAATCTCTGGAAGAAGTTTAATAATTCAAAATAAATCATATATATATTCACAATATAAAAAATTTATAACCATGAATAATAAAGAAGGGAATAAATTTTAAATAAATGAACAATTCTTGTATTTAAACATTAGATAAATATTTATAATAAATTCATAAATAAAGATAATTATAAACACTTTGTAATTTTTTTATACAATATGGAAATTACATAATCTTTAATATAAACACTTTATATTCATTTCATAATATGAACACCTTCATATTATCCATTATATATAATTTCATTCAAATATATGATATTTCATGAATTATAATCATTTTATAATCCAATTTCTATTATGTAAATAATTTACATAAATGAAAATTTTATAAATTTCCATTATTAGTTCTAAATAAATGAATTATTTATTTGTCATAATTCATGCCATATAATTTGGTAAAACGTATTTTTAATATTATCATTTAATATTATGAAATATTTAAAAATAATTTTTTCATAAAAAATTTAATTATTTAATTATAAACTCTTTTCAAATAATCAATTTATAACTTTATAAATTAATAAAATATCCCCCAAGATAGATTTTATCATTTTTTATAAATAATTTTTAAATAATATAATTAATTCATAATTTAATTTCAAGAAAATATTGTTTTCTTAATCAATAATATTTTATGATCTAAGATTAACTATGGAATATGATACAAGTAGTATACTACAATCCAGTAGAAATCATAGGCTATGAGGTGTATGCCAATGATGCTCTTTATCAGTCGTATTCTATGACTGATAGTCCTATCACCTCCAATAATATTATATATCATATTTTAAATTTTTAGAGATATCATATAGGTGATAAGATACTATATGTTTCAAAATTCATCAAAATATATCATATAAAACAATATATCGAGGGTTATATACTAAGATTAGAATAAAATCACATGTTTTGTCCTGATTTTCTACTCATGATATCCCATATCGTAAGCCATGACTCAACTGACCAGAACAAAACCTTGCCTCTTATTTTATGATAGGGAATACAATATGAAATATCATATTTATAACCATCATTTTGAGTATGATTTCATGATTCTAAATTAATTTTAGGCTATAATACCACTGTTATGTTTTGGAGTGATCAAATAATTCTTGTTAAACATAGTGGAAGAAAAAAAAAGAAACTCAAACCAAGATTGGACCATTAAAGATAAATTAAAACACATAACTATAAATTAATATGTCATATTTGTGCTACACACCATGGATGATGCTTGTTGCTGTTGAATCCATATTTATCTTGTGTTCTTAATAAAGATCGAATGAGTGGTTGAATAAAGACATCTTACCTCAAGAGGTTTCCAGAAGCTTCTGAATCACTTTTCATTCAAGAGGGATCAATCTCCTCACCATGATGTACAAGAATCTCACAATGTAAAGTTTAAATATGAAGAGAGATTTGTGTGGGAGATCTTGGTAAAATAATGAAAAGGAAACTATATTGTCATCATGTGGAAGTGGGCTCATTATAGGGACCTTGAAGATTCTCTTCTTCTATTCACGCATTTACACATGAATTATAACATGTGACTAAATTCCTTATCGGATTCATGTAACCCCTTTCATGAATACATCTACTCTCATGAGTTAAATATTTTGAAACAACTAATTTAATGATAGCTAACATGTTAATATCACTCGAATATTAACTCTTAACATTCAAATTCCCATAAAATCAAAAGTTGCACCATATATCCCATACCTTATGATATGGGAAGTCATACACATTGAATGCATGGGAATTATCCTTTACGGTATGTCCATGACATACCATATGACTGGATAAAGGAATTAGAATGTTTTTTATATGCTTTATGATATAGCTATATCACAGGACCATTGGATTTCATCATCATAGGAAGCATTATATTCATCATTTGGCTTGTCCAATAATCCTTGTATCCTGTATTTATTTTTTGACTCTATTTACAAAACCAATATCAACCTATCATCTTTCTAGGATAGAAACTACTAGAGAATTGAATTATTAATCATGAACCCTAACCAAACTATGAGTGTCTCCAGTAACAAGATTGACTCTATTCTTTACTACCGGCAAGGATTTATCATGATAAATGTTCCCCTTCCTTTTCAACATTACTCATCTTACATTGATTGTTCAATCTCCAAGGACGTCATTTTTATTTAAAAATAAGGTGACAGAACAACGATATACTTGTAGGCTTGTGTAGGGTGTTGGAGTTAGTGTCCTAGAACCAACTACTTTCAATTAATGAATATTAAGATATTTGATTATAAATAAATATATTATCATATAATGATTGTTATTCTATATGACATTAATGTGATAATGACCTGAGAGTATTTTTCATATTAAAACCCATAGCAGTTCTCTAAAATGATGTGAATCATAATGTACTATGATGATATTCTTCAATATATATTCTATGTCCGGATGACATCATTCGAATGGACATAGATGATATAGGATATCAGGTATAGAAGGATCATAATACATTGATACATCTTCTCATGAATTTATACCCTGGAAATTTCCAAGAGAGGATGTTATGATTACATACTTGCTAATTAAAATTTCATATGTTTTCTGTGTCATTGGATATTCATATTAGAAAATGTGGGTATTTGTCTTTAGTATTTGTATTGTTATTAAGGCATATCATAAGTCATGTAATTTTGTGTATTGATGAAAATTGTGACAATATATAATCACAGTGGGGTAAGATACATTGGGAATGTCATGAGTGATATGGAATCATTGAATATACCAAGAAATGATTTGTCACTTTCGAATGATCAGAAGTAGATATATCTGGCCCTTTGATTGAAATGGAACCATATAATAAATCTATTTCCATGGTTTATATGACTATGTGTTTATTTTTCAAAGTAAAATAAATATAAATCAAGCATATTGTTTGATGACACGATGTGTTTGAAAAATATCGAATAGGTACTGGTAAAAATTGAGGGTGGGGGTAAATCAAACAATTTATTCTTTTTCAAAAACCTGTATTCCCTTCTTCTTATTATATAGGTGTCTCTTAAAAATAAAATAATACACGATAAAATATAGACCACAACTTGTTTTTTAATGAGTTTTTCCTCCCTAATGATGATCATGTCCACAATATATGGTGGTTGTTACCCCACTCACATACCACTATTATTTTATTATCAATATATCCATATAAAAGGGTATAAACTTTAACCTTCTACAAGATGTTGAAACTAAAAAACATAACATATAAAATTTATTATTGAATAAAAATAATATTAAATCTATAAATATGGATAGATAGTGAAATAACAAACTTATGTGTTCTCAAAATATCAAGATCTTCTTCTTCTTCTCACCCCATCTTCTCCCACCGACTACATTATTTTCAAAGTAATTTAATTTTAAAATTCATTAACTCCTTGATATTTTTCATCATGGTCACACAATATTAAAGGTTCTATCTCTTTCCTTCATTCATGTTTTCTCTATATTCACAGAATATCATGTGTATATTATTTCCATAACAAGTATGGAAACTCCCTTGTTCTCAATTTCATATATCTTCACATTATAATTCATTTATTATTGATTTGAGTCCTCTAATCAAATATCCATGGGACTTGGTTTCATTCCATACTCATGCAATTTAAAATATCACAACATATTCTCCATAAAATATGTATCTATATATCCATTCAAATTTATCATTGAACATGTGCATGAGTTCATACACTATGATGTGTCATGTTCCTCTATAAAATTGAAATCAACTCAGTGCCAGATTATTCCTCAAAAGGCTTCGTATTTATTCTATACCTGAATCATGATTCACATAGATTGATCATCATGTTATAATCCTTCAAGATAGCTAAAAGAATCATCTAATTTTTTTCTGTAGAAAACTTATTTTTGGAATTCTCATGTTTTTTACAAGGTCTATTTGTACCTTATGATGTATGTGACCACATTATGAGGTCACACAAAAAAATTATGTAGGGATTTATCAACCTTAAAAAGTTATTACCTCAATTTAACCAATTATTACAACCTTAAAAGTAGCAATCATTAACCTTATAAATACATGTGGAACTTATCGCAGCCTTATGATGCCTTATCTAAAAATTAATCTAGCGGTTGTCTCAACATTACATTGACATTTTTATACCTTACACTGATGGTTTTATCAATCTTATAAATATAGTGTATCAACCTCATGAAATCCATAACCCTTTTATACCTTAGATATATATATTTAAAGATATTTCACTTTCATTAAGCATTTCCATATCAATAATGATATCTAATTTTAGCTCATTCCTCATTAAAATTTTCCTTCACAACATAAGCATTCATTATCCTACTTAATATTAATTCTCCATTGCTCTCACTAGCTATAAACCTTCAACGTCCATCAAATGGTATAGATAACACTTCTACAAAATAAATACTTTTCAATTAACATGAAGATCATCTCACCAACAATCATCATGTGTAAAAATTATGAACAAAAAATACAATACCATCCTCAATTTGGGTCAATAATGTCCCAAATTTAGATTTATTTTAATAAAACACATTCCTCTCCACCTTATTTATAATGAAAATAAAGTGAACAAGTATCAGGATCCCACAAAAATTTCTAAAATAAATGAATCAAAATTAATCATCTCAAATTATATATGAGCTTTATTAATGTAGAAAACAAGAGTGATTAAGTTAGATATCAATGATTTCCAAAAAATCAGCATAAAATTTACAAATATTTATACTCAGACAAGCTAAAAAATATTTTTTAGATTCTTTCCCACACAACTCAACACACAGATTAAAACAACTCACAAGCATGTAGAACATGTTTATCCAATTATAGAGAACATATACTCAAGAATATATACAAGAAATAATATAAGTGGAAACTAAAAAAACATACCACTGTGTTGGATATTTGGATTCACTCCCATTCACAACCTTAACTTCTCAGATAAATTATTTATAAGGGGATTTTTTAAGATATCAACAAATTGTTCCCTGAATGGAAAAAATTATATCTTTTAAAAAATATCATACACTTTATACTTTAAAAATTAATACATTATGTGTATATTCTTTAATGTTTAATGATGCACTAAATTTTTATATAGATTAATGGTTATTTTATTATCATATTCAATAATTAGTGGGTATTCAGTTTGGACATCCATATCCTTAATCTAGGTCTTTATACACATCATCAGAGTAGATACCTATGATGTAGAAATATATTATACCTAAGTTAAACTCAAAGTAACTGAGTTTTGTTTCTGTGAGTGCCATAAAACACACATTCCACCAAATAATAATTCTCTACCTAAAGTGGACGTTTAGTCATCAATATCTCCTACCCAATTAACATTTATAAACTCTTTTAGGATTAATTATCATTTATTTTTGTACAATAGAAAACATTTATAAGCATTTGAGATATATATGAAAATTATATTAAATACAAGAAGATATGGTCCCTTTGGATTGTATTTAAATTTGAAAAAAAAATATTCACAGAAAAAATATGTTTGTTCTGGAATTAGACAGATGTAGAAGATTCACAACCATCCATTTAGATTCCCTATCATTCACTAATTTTCCTTTTATATCCTTTCGTAGCTTCGTCCCTAACTATATAGGAGTATATAATATTGTTTCTTCAACCATTATAAAACTTTTTAACAAATATTTATCATATTTTTATTATGAAATCAAAACATAATCATTATCCTAGGTTATTTATAGACCCTAGAAGAATTTCATTTATCCAAGTAAAGTCCTTCCAAACCTCATCTAAATTTGTGTGGTTAAAACTTCACACACTTTATCTTCATCACTATAAAAAAAATATGACATAAAAATACACTATCAGAATGAGTGGTGTAGATTCGGTACTCTATGTTTATAGATTAATTTCAACATGTCCCTTCTTGAACTCTATGCTTCTCAAGTACTCATATAACTTAAATTACCAAGACATTGGAGTTTATGTTTGTCCATAGATAGCCTTATTTAATTTAAAACATTTATACCATCATACTCAAACATAAATACATAAATTTTTTCCATATAAACTTCCTCATTCAGTTTATTATTATGAAATTCATAATTTATATCCATCTAAAAAATTTTAACTCCTATGAGTAGTAATTTTAAGAAAAATATTTATAGTTTCATGTATGGATGCTAGAGGAAATGTCTCATCAAAATAAATACATACTACTTGGGAATATCCCTCATATGCATTGCTGAATTAATTTCTTACAACACTAAATTCCTTGATATTCCCAAAAGGATTGGTGTGGACACCTGAGAGGGGGAGGGTGAATTCGGTGTTGACTACTTTTTACCAAATTCAAATTCTATTATAAATCTTTAACCCATGAATTTAATTTAAACTCTTTTTAATTAGTGAAAATGGATATATTTTTAGAACCATAAGACTTTACCATATTTCCCTTTTACAATAAATCTAAATTTTCATATATCTTTCAAAATATGCAATACTGAGTTAGTTTGCAATGCACGCAACACCCAATTTAAAAAAAACACTATTTAGTCATGTTTTGCGCAGTCAGTTAAATTTTAAAAATATTTGAGAATTTATATAGTGAAATTATATGTTATATATACAATCAAATATTTTAAAATTCATATAATGTATTTTATAGTCATAATATAAGAACAAACTCAATATTACACAAAAAAACATGAATTTTTGTAAATGTAATTTTACCGCCTTTTAATGGATCACCTATTTTAAATCAAAATTTTGAAACTTTTATAAATTTAATATGGAAGAGTAAAATTCATTTTTAAAATAAAAATTTAAAAATTATTTTTGGGTGAATTTTTGGAATTTTTCATAGAAGTTTTATTTTTTTAATGAATAGTGAAAAATACTGAATTTTAATTCAAAACTACTTTTTTCTAATTTATATATAAGTATAAATTATATTTTAAATTGGTTTTAAAGTCAAATTATATAAATTATAAATAAATTAATACAATTTAGGTCATTTTAATCAATTTTTATTTTAATTTGAATAAAAAAACTTAGCAATCCTTGGAACATTTTTACTTTAAAAACTCACATTGTCATCCCATCTATGGGATTAATTTTAAATTAGTTTCTACCACTTATGAGATTATAATTTGGAAAATTGATTCCATATTTTTAATAAGAACAATTTTAATTTATAATAAGTTCAACATATTGTTTTACCAAAAAATTTAGTGAGAGTGATTAAAATTATTTAGAGGGATTAAGAGAAAAATTAGCATAGCAAAGGACTAAACCTTAAAATTAAGACCCAAATGACCTAGAAACTTGTCCAAAATCCATTGGATGTTTATATTTTGACCTAATACTCTATTTTATTTAATGTTTTACATTATTATAGCCACTTTACTTGGGAAAACATTAGTGGATTCCCCTTCTCAAAAATTTACAAGAATGCCACTCCTCCCCCAATATAAAAAGGCACTCGCCCATCCTCCTTATTCACATATATAAATCCATTTTGATCACACAAACATTGATAAAATAATATCCAGACATCCATACCCTAATCTTAGAATCCTCCCTTTGGGAATAAATCCAACCAAGGAAGCCCTTTGGTTCAAACCAAAAGAAGTTACCCAAAGAAGAGGTAACATCCTTACTCAAGATATTTAGTTTTATTTTCATTCTACGCCCATTAAAATGTTATTATTACATGATTATATAACTTCACCAGTATCTTAATTATAATTATATTTTTGTATGTGAATATTTTTACTTAAACCTTCACACACACCCATCAAGTGGGTACCAAACTTACTGTTTGTGCATGACAAACTACCGCCTCATGAAATGATTTCGTTCTTCTTTCCATTACCACCTTTCATGGTTGGTAATTATGATGGGAACACTATTGATATATGATATATATGATATTAATTATTTATTTATGCTTATATAATTCTTTTATAACACATGACTTTAAACTTTCCATTTTCTGTAAATATTATAACATGTTTTGTGGAAGTATGGACTACCACCTCCTCAAAGGGATGTGATTCACTCACACTATACATGGAACGTATAAAGGATGGTTTTAATAAGTATATGTGACATATAAGATATATATATTATAATTTAATTATAATATACATATATATAATATATTTTTCATTCTTTTAAAAATGACAAAAGAAATGGAAGTAGCGTTCATGTGTATGTACGGCCCACTGTCTCCATGAACGGTGCATTTCATTTCTTATCTACAAATATTATTGATTATTATAAATATATATATGTCGGATATATATGATAATTTCATCATGTTTTAATTTTTTAGATGATTAAATCATGAACTAAATAATAATAACAACAAGAAAAAAGTCAAAACATACTTGAAAAACTATGCAATTAACACCCGAAATAGTGAAAATAAAGAAATATTATTAACAAATAGATAATAAGATAATATAAGAAGTTAATATATTATATTATGAATATTATTATGGTTATGGTATAAGTTATTAGAATATTTTAAACCATTATACATTAGTTTAAATACCACAAAACAAAAATGAAGGATAATGTAAGGGATTTTCATCTCACTTTTTACATCTATGATATAAGTGTCATATTCACCACTTACTTATTTTGTGTGGTGTATCTAATACACATTTTGATATATTATATAATGAATCCTTTTATATTCATGGTATTAAAAACTTTCATTTAATTTTATTCCTTCTTGGGGATTATGATTCAAATTTTTGAAAGTGGTATGGGACACTTTGAAATGTTTAAAGATTATTTTCCTCAAGATTGATTTTAATGATTACCCTTGAAATAAAACTTTACTTTGTGATTGTTAAATTTATCTTAAAAAAATAACTTTATTTATGACCTATTTTATATTAAATTAAAATTTTCTTATATATCCATATTTTCATGAAATAGATATTATTTCCTAAAATGTATTCCATTTTACATACAATGTTCACTTTGCCAGTTATTTTATTAACTAGAGAATTATTAATAAATTAATATATTTATTGAATAAGGATATTTGATAAGTCACATTGTTCATGATTTAAATCAATTATTTTATGTATGAGTAATTATTTGGATATGTACGACATGGGTTGGTCCTGGTTATAGATTTCTCCTCGATGCATCGGTAGTCTCATGAGACGAATCAATTGGCCAAAATAGATGATTTTTTACCCGATATACTAAACTATCTTATGAAAGGTCTTTACAAGAAAGGTAACATATACCATAGAATTATTTAATCTAATAATTAATAATTCCCCTCATTTAGACTATGTTTTTATTTATCCATGATATTTTTTCTTTGACATATCTATGGATGCATTTTATTCTTACTTCATTGATTAAATGTAAAATATTTCAGTTTCTTACCTTTTCATATTGATTATGCATTATCTAGTCATTTGAATGTCATGTTTTATCAGTTATTTACCTTTATATGTTTATTATTATCATCATTTAATTATTTCTTCCACTTTATTTTCACATAATGATCATTTGAGCTTACCCTTATTATGTTTCATTTACCCAGGTTATAAAGAAGAAATCTTTGAATATGCTTTCAAGGATGAAGTTTATTTCATTTTATTATGTTTTATGTCTTATGTTTTATTTTATATTTACTAATGTAATATGGGTATCATGTATGTAATATAGTTTTCCAAAACTTCAAAATTGATTGATCCTTTAGGAATTTATTCCTTGTAATAATTCCAATGTAATAAAATAATGCACCAGCTTCAAGCTTCTGGGGTTGGAGAATTATAGTTGGTATTAAAGTAAGCTTAGAGGAAACCTTGGAAACAACATTTATAAAACCTATATTGGGTAACATAACCCTAAGATATAACTTTAGTATGAGTATAGAAGAACATCCTGAGATTTTAGTAATGTAGAGATTATGTGGATATTCCAATAAATGCATCCCTGTCTGGATACTACAATTGGATGTGGTTTTGGAATTGTTGTACATTAAACAAATCAAAAAAGGTGTGTTGGGCCTAACTCGTCATTACTTGGTACTTGAAAATGGGCCTTACTAGGCATCATTTTGACACTTTTTGGGGATATGCTTAGGATAAGTCACATTTTTTTACAACCCATTATAAATGATTTAAAAGTAAAGATGTCCCTAAAGAAACCAAATTTTATGATTCTAAGATTTATGATGCATAAATTTATGTTATGTCATATAACATATTTGGAATTATATATTATGGTTTTGTGATCTAATCCAATGTATGAAATTGTTTTAAAATGGTTCCTAGAAGGAAAAATGGTATCGATACTCATGGAAAATGTAGATATTTCCCTGTTGAGGAAACTAATATATCTAGTATTAGAATGGGGAAAATTATGTCCATTCTATGGAATATTAAGCAGGTTATGACTAATAACCATACCTGAACATAGAAAATTATTCCTCGTATATAATCTCCTATGATATATCACTTTATACGATATAACCCCTTTTCATTTAGTGGTACTACTAATCTAATTGTAACTAATAAATTGATTATGTCTATAGAGAATATATTTTTGGTCTTGGGATGTAGTGAAATGGAAAAGGTTACACTTGTGGTCTATTATCTACAAGTCATTGTTGATCAATGGTGTTCCTTTATCTAGAATACTTGGGAGAAAGAATAAATATAACTCATGTAATGGAGAACTTTTAAGGAGACATAATTTGATAAATAATTCCCTCATGATCAGAAAATTGAGATGAAGTGGAAGTTCATTATCTTAAAGAAAAAGGAAGAATGAAGTGTTGTAGGTTATGAAGCTACCTTTACCATGTTATTGAGGTATTATATATATTATATATTCAATAAGGAGTTCAATATTGACCACTTTTTTGAAGGCCTTAATCCAAATATTTTAATGGCATAGGTTTCTTAGACTTTTTTATCATACAAAGAAATATTTTTATGTGTTATAAAAATAGAGAATGAATTCTCGAGATCAAAAATATTGAAAGGAACCCCAGAAAATAATAGGTCTTCTTAGAACTAAGAAAATGGGAATGTATTAAATAAGAAGAATAAGTTTGATTGATTTTCATCTTGTGAAAACTATGGAAAGATTCACCCTGGGAAATGCCTGAAGGGAATGGGAGTTTTTTATAAATGGGGAGAAAGGGTTCATCATGCTAAAGAATAAAGGGGGAAGAATGATAACACTGCTATTAAATTTTACAAGTATAAGGTTATGGGGTACTATGCAAGAGAATTCTCTAAGCATCAAGGGAATCTAACACAGAATAGGATAAGGAGAGATGGCCCAACTTATGTGATCACTATAGTGGAGGTAGAAGCACCAAATGATGTGGTGGAAGGTGTATTAACACTATATTCAAATTTATCCAATTCCTTATTTGATTCCAGATCATCATACTCTTTTATATATAACCATTTTTTCAAGAAAATTATAAATTTCCCTATTGATTTAATAAAAAATATTCCAGTGAAAACTCTTAAGGGAATACTCATTACAATAAATATGTGTCGAGCAATCCCAATTATGACACAGAAACTTTCTTTACTTACTGACCATGCTATCATACCTATGGTTGAATTTTATATAATCCTCAGTATGGATTAGATCAAAAAATAAGATGCCAAAATTTATTTCAATATGATGGAAATTATGATTTGTGAGGAATATGTTGAATCTTTTATCTTTAGAGTAGAATATTCCTCACCTGATTCTTATCTAGATTAATCCCAAGTAGCTTTACTATAGAAACTTCTTGGGGAAGAAGAGAAAAAAAATCTGGTGAGGAAGAAGGTAATAAAAATTGAGTATATACCTATTGTGTATAAAAACATTAATTTATTTCCTGATGAATTACCCAGACACCCCCCAGAGTGTGAGGTTGAATTCTCCATTGATTTGATCCTCGATGCAGGGATAATATCAAAGAATCCCTTTGAATGTCCACTATAGAATTAGTAGAGATAAATAAACAACTAGAGGATTTTGGTAATAAGGGATTTATTCACAATAGTTTTTCACCATGGGGAGCCCATGTTCTCTTCATTAAGAAGAAATATGGATCTATGATGTTGTGCATTAATTATAGGGAAATCAATTCTATTACGATAAAAAACAAACATCCTCTACCTTACATTGTTGACTTGTTTGATCAACTTCACAGATCCCAATATTTTTCAAATATTGATCTTTGTTCTTTATATCACCAATTGTGATTAAATAAGGAAGACATTCAGAATAAAACTTTGTTGATGAGATATGGACATTACGAGTTTACAGTAATTCCATTTGGATTGACTAATTCACCATTTATTTTTATAGGCCTAATGAATAGAGTATTCAAGGAATATCTTGACGATTTTTTTGGGTTGTTCATTGATGATATTCTGGTTTATTATAAAATCTATGAGGACCACAAGAATCACTTGTGGATCATTCTTAAAACACTTGGAAGGGAATAGTTACATGGGAAATTTAGTAAGTGAAATTTATAACTTAAAGAAGTTTCTTTTCTTGGCCATATTTTCTCATATGAGAGAATATCAGTTGATCCCTCAAAGAAAAAGGTAAATCGAGGATAGTCTACACCAACAACCATAACTAAGTTACGTAGTTTCATTGGTTTGACAGGTTACTATTGGAGATTCATTCATAATTTTTCTTGATTGGCTAACCTGTTAACCAAAAATACACGTAAATAGGTTAAGGTTGTTTTTACAAAGTAATTAAAATAATTATTTGATGAACTAAATAGAAGGGTAGTCAATGATCTGATTTTGAATCTACCATCTAGTAGTGATGGCTTCATCATATATAGTGATGCATAAAAGAAGGGAATTTGTTGTGTCCTAATTAAAATGATAAAGTTATTGAATATGAATCAAGTAAATTGAAGACTCACAAATATAACTATCCAACCCATTATCTTCAGTTAGAAGTTTTAATCTTTTCTTTGAAAATATGGAGACATTATCTTTATGGTGAAATATATAATAAACACTCAGTTTATAAAATCATAAAATAAATATTCTCTTCGAAAGAGCTCAACATGAGACAAATTTGATAGACCAAGCTATAGAAGGATTATATTTATTAATACACTACCACCTAGGGAATGAAAATAATGTGGAAAATGCATTGATTATGAAGTATCATGGAGTTATAACTCAAATGAGTATTGAGAAGGATCATATATTCCTGGATATAGTGAACGTTGATATGGGAATTTCTATGGAAGGGGAGACATAAATAATTTTTAAAACGATTGAAAAAATATATTTATTAGAGAAGATAAATAATTCTCAATATGATGATGAGAAATTTCTGAATAAAATTAATGTCATGAATGATGGAAAATTAGTAGACTTTGTTTGTGGATATGGTATTATAAACTTTGGAAAGAGGGTATGTATTCCATATATACCTTATATAAGAAGGAATTTTTTAGATGATGCTTATAGATCAAAGTTCTCTATACACCATGGTAGCATAAATATGTATAGGTACTTGAAAGAACATTTTTTTGGGATAACGTGAAGTGGGAGATTGCAGATTATGTATCAAGATGTTCGATTTGTCGAAAAGTGAAAGTTGTGAGGAAACATCCTAAAGGATTCCTGAAACCTCTTCCTATTCTTGTGTGGAAATGGGATGAAATTACTATGGAATTTTTCATGGGACTACCAAAGACTTCTAAGAATTATGATGAAATATGGGTTATTATTGATCGCCTAACCAAATCTGTAGATTTTCTTTCTACAAGAGAATACCTACCACTTGAGCGCCTCACAAGGAACTATATTAATGATGTTATAATATTTCATGGTGAACCTCTGTCAATTTTTTCTAAAGGAGATCCCCTCTTTTCATTAAAAGTTTTAAAGAGACTTTCGAATTATCTGGACACTGAGCTTCATTTGAGCATTACCTACCATCCTCAAACTGTTGGACAGTCTGAAAGAACAATTCAACCAATAGAAGACATGTTGAGATCATTTTCACTATAATTTTAAGGTTTATGGGATCAGTACTTACCATTAGTAGAGTTTTCCTATAATAATAGTTTCCATTCAAGTATTCAGATGGTGTCTTACGAAGCATTATATAGAAAGAGATTAAATACACCAACTTATTAGGAAGTGGTTGGTGGAAGGAAAATCATAAGCTCGAAACTTGTTAAAGAAACAAAAAAAAGGTAAAGGCTATTTAGGCTCATATTAAAGCATCTCAAAGTAGGAAAAAAGAATTATATTGATAATCCGAGGAAATATTTAGATTTCTAAGTGGGAGATCATGTTTTCTTGAAAGTATCTATGTGGAAGGGTGTTATCAAGTTTGGTAATAAGGGAAAATTAAGCCTTAGGTACATCGTACCCTTTGAGATTCTTGAAAGAGTTTTATTTGTTTCTTTTTATTTGGAAATTCCACCAAATTTCTCAAAAGTTCACAATGTGTTCCATATATCTGTGCTAAAGAAGTACATGCTTGATCACACGCATGTGCTCGCCTACGATGAAATAGAGTTAAAACCTGAACTTTCATAATATGAAGAACCAAATCAGATTATTTATACTATAGAATAATTATTGAGGATTCTTATGACTCATCTAGTAAAGGTACTTTAGAGAAATCAAAAAATGGAAAAGCAACATGGGAACCAGAGGATTCTATGAAGGATAACTACCCACATATTTTTATAAGGAAATACACATGAAATTTCAAGGAAGAAATTTTTATAGGATGTAATAATGTATCACCCCATTACATTACCATATTTCCCTTTTATAAAAATTTTAATTTTTTTGATAACTTGAAAAACACACAATACTGAGTTAGTTTTCGAAGCATGCAACACCTGATTTAAACAAAACACTATTTAGTCATGTTTTGAAAATTCAATTAAATTCTAGAAATATTAGACAATTTATATAGTGGATTTATATGTTATATATCCTATTAAATATTTTTACATTTGTTCAATACATTTTATAGGCATAAGATAAAAACAAACTCAATATTATACAAAAACCCTATATTTTTATAAAATCAATTTTATCGCCATTTAATGGTCCACCTATTTTAAATATGAATTTTGAAAATTTTATATATTTAATAAGTAAAAATAAACCTTATTTTTTAAATAAAAATTTCAAAATTATGTTAGGGTGAAATTTTTGTATTTTTTGAAGAAGTTTCATTTTTTGATGAATAGTGAAAAATACTAAATTTTAATTCAAGACTTCTTCTTCATCTAATTTATTTATAAGTATAAATTATATATTAAATTGGTTTTAAAAATTGATTATATCAATTATAAATAAATTAATATAATTTAAATCATTTTAATAAATTTTACTAGTAAATTTGATATAAAAACTTAGCATATTTTTGAACATTTTTACTTCAAAACCCTGCATTGTCATCCCACCTATGGGATTAGTTTTAAATTAATTTATGACAATTATGTTATTTTAATTTGTTAAAATAGATTCCATATTTTGAATAATATTAATTTTTAATTTCGAATAATGTATAATTAGTTTTTTACCAAAAATATAAGTGGAGGTGATTAAAATTAATTGTAGTAATTAAGAGAAAAAATAGCTTAATAAAATACTAAACCTGAAACTTAAGTCCCAAAATGACCTATAAACTTGTCCAAAATCTATTTGATGTTAATATTTAAACCCTAACCTACCTTTTATATAATATTTTCCTTTATTTTAGTTGTTTTACATCGGAAAACATGAGTGTAATTCTATTTTCAAAAATTTACAAGAATACCACTCTTCCACTATAAAAAGGCACTCACTCCTCCCCCATATTCACACATCTCAAGCCATTTTTATCACCCAAAATATGTTAAAATAAGATCAAAAAATCCCTTCCCTCATCTTAGAATAATTCCTTTGTGCATAAAAACATCCAAGGAAGCCCTTTGGTGCAACCTAAAAGAAGTTATCCATAGAAGAGGTAACATCCTTCATCAAGCTATTTAGTTTTATTTTAATTCTCCACCTACTCAACTCTTATTAATACATTATTACATAATAATAAAACATCATCAATATACTAAGATATTTTTATTTTTATTTTTTAACCTACACCTACATATACTTTCATCAAATGGGTAACAAACTTACCATTCGTGCATAGAAAACTACCACCTCACGAAACGATGTCGTTCGTCTTTAATTTACCACCATTAATGGTTGGGATTTAAGATGGAAAAATTGTTAATATATAATATATATGATATTTATTATTTATTTATTCTTATTAAATTCTTTTATAACACATACCTTAATAAATTTCATTTTTTGTAAATATGATAACATCGTTTATGGAAGTGTGGACTACCACCTCTTCAAAGCGATGTGATTTGTTCACACTATACATGGAACTTATAAAGGATGGTTTTAATAAACATATATGACCTATATGAAATAGATATGATATTGGAATTATAATATATATATATATAACATTTAATTTTCATTCTTTTAAATATGAAAAAAGAAATGGAAGTAGTATTCATGTGTACGTACGGCCTACTATCTCCATGAATGATGCATTTAATTTCTTATCTCCAAATTATATGGATTATTATAAATACATATATACTAGATATATATGATAATTAAATTTTGGTTTATATTATGGTTATTATTAAATCGTGATCTATGTAAGAAGAACAATGAGTAGCAAGTCAAAACATACTTGAAAAACTTGAAAATTAACACCCAAAATAGTGAAAATAATGAAATATTATTAACAAACAGTTAATAAGATACTATAAGAAATTAATATATGATATTATGAATATTGGTATGGTTATTTTATTTTTTATTATCAAATTTTATACCATTATATAGTAGGTTAAATACCACACAAAAAAAAGAAGGATCAGGTAATGGATTTTCATCTGAATTTTTATATCTCTGAGATAAATGTCATATTCATCACTTACTTATTTTGTGTGGGGTATCTACAGTCCCTTTTGAAATATTATATCATGAATCCTTTTATATTCATGGTATTAAAAATATTAATTTAATGTTATTTATTCATAGGGATTATGATTTAAATGTTTCAGAGTTGTATGTGACACTTTGGATTGTTTAAAGATTATTTTCCTCAATAATGTGTTAAATGATAACCTTTATAATCTCACTTTATTTTATGATTTCTAACTTTTTATTGAAAAAGTCACTTTATTTATGATCATTTTAATGGTAAATTAAATTTTTCTCAAATATCCATATTCTCATGCAATGGATATTATTATTTCTTAAACTTTATACCATTTTACATACGCTGTTCACTTTACAAGTTATTTGATTAACTAGGGAATTATTGATAAATCTGTATATTTTATTCAATATGGATATTTTATCAGCCACATTTTCGTGATTTAAATATATTATTTGATATATATAATAAATTCTTTGGAAATGTACAACATAGTTGTGGACCAGTTATAGATATCCCCTCAATGCATCGTAAGTCTCATAAGACGAATTAGTTAGCCAAATGATATGTATTTTTACCTGTTATGTTAAACTGTCTTGTGAAGGGTATTGACAGTAAAGGTACCATATACCTAGGAAACATGGAATCCAATAATTAATCATTCCCCTAATATGGAATTAATTTTTATTTATTGATTATATTTTTTCTTTGATATACCTTTGAACACATTTTATTCTCAGTTTATTGATTAAATGAAATATGTTTCAGTTTCATACCATTCCATATTGATTATTCCTTATCTAGTTATTTATATGACATGTGTTATTAGTTATTTACCTTTCCATGTTGATTATTCTCATCAATTAATTATTTATTCCACTTCACCAACACTTACTGAGCATTTGAGATCACCCTTATTATGTTTCCTTTCCCAGGTTATGAAGAAGAAATATTTGAATATGCTTTCAAGGATGTAGTTAATTTTATGTTATTATGAATCGTGTTTTATTTTCTATTTCCCAATGTAATATAGGTATCATGTTTGTAATATGGTTTTTCAAAACTATTAAATTAATCGGTATATCAGGATTGATTATTTAAAATCATGCCAATCTAATAAAATAATTTACTAGATTTGGGCTTCTAGGGTCTGGGAATTGCACTATTAATGTTTTTATCTATAAAAAATCAACTAAATGAGTGCAAGTAAATCATTAAACTAGAACACAATATTTTTAAAAATTTTGGTACAAATACCTACTCCTTGTATTGATTAGTTGTTTACCCCAATCAAGGATTAATCACTATAATAAATATGATTAAATTGGGTTTAATTTTTTCCCACACTACACTACTACAATATCACTAGACTAACTAATTAATTTTTTTCACACGACTTCCACACAACCAACTTCACACTATAATAAAAACTTCACACTATGTTATCCCTATATATCCCAAGTCACATAGGATCTATGGCTTCACACCATGTATATTCAAGTGGTTTATTTCATGATCCTTCTTAGATGTAGATATCCAGTTAGCATAAAGATGTATCCCTATCCATAAAATAGATCTCCTTTAACTCAGTACAAGGTCTTTGAATTCCAATATATCTTCAGCATATACTTCATTCAACTTGGTCCTTCTTTATAGCTCAAATGTAAAGATCTTCGTAGAAACTTCTTACCTAGATTATCACTCAATGATATCCTATTATCTTTAAACCTGGTTGATTCTCATCATTATTATGGTGCATCGAAACTAAAAAATAAAACCAAATATAATAGGCTGACCTTGTTCCATTTTTCTCCCTCTCAAGCTTCTGCGATAATGGTTATTGTGGGATCCTTTTATTCTTCTTTCTGATTTGATACCCAGAAGATTAAAACTTGTTAAAATAGTATTGGATTACTTCTAATTGACCATTGAGAGAGTTCTAAAATATTTTTAACAACTCCACATCTCTCAGATCTAACTCAAAAACTTTTTATTGTTCTTTGTCTCTCAACATCATTTTTATTTTATACGTAAGTTACTATCATTTATTTTATATATTTAAAACCTATAAAATCCTTATAAAATTGGTTCCCATGATCTCCTCATTTAATTTATCCAACATGAATGTCTCCTAGGTTCATTTAAAACTTTCTTCATTTATATTACATACCCATAATCTCAATATTCTTTTTCATCTCAACTATTATCTCTTACACATTTATAATGGTTCCATTTTCGTTTCTTTTTATTTTTTCATCACAACTAAATACATATCTTATGGATTCTTATAGTAAAATTTGATTAATTATCTCTAGTTTTTTTAGGTATATGAAATAATCACAAATAAATCAGTCAAAATACACTCAATTTATTTTCCCATTTATCCTCATTCAAATATTTAATCTCTATTTTTCCTCAAAAAGTGTTTCATTTGTATCATTCCACATAGGAATTACAACATAAAAATCTTCTCTTCCATCATGAAACTTACCTAATAATCTAGCTTCACCCTTGAATGGTCTTACTTTATTCTTAAATTGATTCAAAGTCATTTTTTATCATAATTTTGAAAAATTAAGAATGAATCATAAGAATCATCTAAATTTTTTCTCATTTAACATAAAATCTCTTCAAATAAATTAAAAATTATAAAAAATTCCACAAATACTCTAAATATTTTATATTCTTCTTAAATAGCTCAATGATTAGTAACTAAAAATTTCAAGAATTAATACCACACCATTTATGGTTTTAATGATATTTAGACTATTAATATTGTCTTTGGAATCATAACAATCAATTTTCTTCTCAGAAAAATAATTTCAAAATATTCATAATTTTTAGTCTACAATTAAGAAAAAATCCCATATTAGGATCTTAGGGTTAATTACTTTATTTTCTTCCATATACATCACTAAATTCATATACATAGTGTACATATCTTACGTCGATCTTAAAATATTCAAACATTTTTATACCTGACTTTAAATTCCCTTTTATGATAATTTCAACTACAGTAATTCATATATATAGCCCAAAATCCTTAATTCTATTCTCATATGTGGGTTGAATATCGATGCATTGATATTCAAATATAAAAATTCTATTACATGGTATATTCATATATATGGGAACTTCATCTATATGGATCCTATAATTGGGAATATTTTCCTGATTTCATTCATTTCAAACCAAAGCACCTCCAATCCATCATCAACTATTATCAATCATTCATAAACACTTCAAAACACTTTTTTTAATTTATCAAACATTATTAAACACCTTATAACTATTCCCAAGAACTTTACAATGAATAAAACAGTCCTCTTTGTGTTCTTCAATGCATCTCACTATATTCATCACTTCATCTTCAATTAAACCTTCATCAAATTTTGTTTCATCATTGATTTTAGAAACTAAATTTATAGGCACACAAGGATGGATTCTACACATATCTATCTATTTAATCTCACATTAATCTACCTTTTAACACTAATAATTATATCCCCTTCAAGATGTTCACTTTTCCAACACTTCCAATATTCCTA
Source organism: Viscum album (assembly GCA_963277665.1). Lineage (NCBI taxonomy): Eukaryota > Viridiplantae > Streptophyta > Magnoliopsida > Santalales > Viscaceae > Viscum > Viscum album. The sequence goes on from OY728122.1 coordinate 1,629,879,043, forward strand.
AACTATTGTAGATAGTACATCTCCATCTTCATCCCTTTTCATCTACATAAGGATCAACTCAACAATAATTACATGTATAGGGATACTAGGAATAAATCAAGCCATGAATTCCACAAATCCACCTTGCATAAAATACATTTCCCATAAACTATACTTCATTACATGGTATATGGAATCTGGAACTTCACAATATAAATATGATGTAGAGAGTGCTTTTAACCTTAGCTTCACAATTCATAGCCATATAAACCAACTTTTAATTATCTGATTTGTAGGTTTCCCACTATAATCTATCTATATAGTTATTCAAGTTCAACTAACTCTTCTTATTTGGTGGGTGGATACTCAATCCATCTCCCATATTATTCATTCAAAAATTTACTTCCACTTTTCACATTGATAGTAAATAAAACAATCGAATCATAAATCCATTTGGGTTCAATAATATCACCCATTGGATTTTTTTCAATACCACTTCAATTCCAAAGTAAATTTTTTCATACACCCCCTTAATATAGGTAAAATGGTTCTTCCCCATACTTTAATGGTGCTCACATTTAATCAAATTTATTCTTCCCCTTTCATTAATTGATATATACCAAATTACTCTAGAGAGAGGACTGATACCACTAGTTTTTTAACCATGATTCTTCATTTAATCACTCTAAGCATACTTGGGGAAATATAGTATAGAAAAAAATAGTTCACAACTTAAAAATCAATGTTACCCATAAACTATCTACCTATGATAACAACTAATATATCCATTTATTTTGTACTATACAAATTAATTTTTCAACAATGTTGTATAAACCTTCACTCATCTTAAAAAAACACATCATAAAGTTCATGTGAAAGTAAACATATTCCCCTTTTTTGGTATATAAACATCATCTTGATAAATATAACTAGTATACATAATAACTAGGAAAGTAGAGTGAATTTCATGTTGCACAATTTAACTATGTTGGGGCTGTCTAAATGCCCATTTTTTAAGAATATAATAAATCTCTAGCAACTATTAATTCTTATGATAGTTCCTCCTAAAGGCATGTTTCCTATATATCTCCACCTTTAATTTCACAATATTATAGAACCTTTTGATTGATTTGGGAATATGGTGGGTCTTTCAACATCTCTACATCTTCATTAGGAGGGTTAAGATATATTTCCCAACCTATGATATACAGATCGATTTTTATTTATATTTAAACCCTTAGATTTCAAGGTCTATTCAACATTTGGAAGCATGGACTTTTTTAGATTTTCAATATGTTCATCAGCTGTAAAGGGATTATTTTTGTGATCTAACAAAGAACTTTGATTTTTTGATACTTTCTTCAACTTATTTTCAATTTCCAGCTAATATATCCATATAACTAAGATTTAATTCATGAAATATTCACCCTTATTAAATGGAGTGGAATTATTATTTATTTCAAAATATTTTCAATTTGAAACCACTAGTTCTTTCCCTTTATAACTTTTGATCTTTTTTTGACTAGGTAGTCATGTCATACATCTGACAGCACAACAACCAACATGTTTTCACCATCCAAACACACCTTTAGAATCCTTAGTTTTTCCCTTTTTAGAATGATTCTCAATCTCATCACCAGTAATGTCCTCCACCCTGAAAAATATTATTTTACATCTCCTTTATTAATATCCTATTTATTTTCAAATTTCTACATCTAGATTTTTATTTTATAGTTTTTTTAAATAAAACATGTTATGGTATCTCTTACCAAAATAGACACATATTCTCTTTATTGGTCAAAAATAATGGTTATCCTTCTTCTAAATAGTTTAATATTCTTTCATGTTTTGTTTTCTCCAAAAGGATTGAATATCCTCCTTGTAATTATTTTATTTATTGCAAGTAGTATTCTTTCCTATGGAAGACTTTTCCTTTTTTCCAATATTCTTTTTCATCTGCTATTGTGACATATTTATTTCATTAGTATAATTTATGTATTCATTAGGAATATACCGTAATTTAATATAATTGTGGAGATATATGTTGAAAATTTTACATAAACTTTCAAGAAACTCATATTTGTTCTTCATGAGCAGATTCCTCTTATTCTGGGAATTCAACTTCTATATAGCAAGCTTACTTATATTTTTTATCTTTGGTACCACTGATTATTGGGATTATTTTCATTGTATATGTTTACATGTTATGTAAACAGTCTATGTCCATATGCTTGAACCATAAACAACACCAACAATACCTAAAAACCCTCTTTCTTTTTCTTGTTCATCAAATCTATCCATATTTTTCTACTTAACACCCATGTTTTTTTTGACTTGTTTCACCACTATTTTTGGATTTATTTTAGAAAATTATATCCTAATACTTACTTAAATACTCCCTTGATCCATTGGTGTGTTTACTAGCATTTATTGATTCTAATATTTGTAAAATTTTTAGTTTTTGTCTTATATATTAAGTTGAGACATAATTTGTACAAACTAAACTTTTAGGGTAGTGAGTTACCTTTTTCCATGAGATTTTGGTGGAGTATTATTCAAATGATCTCAAGCTCTATTTTCCACTATTTTGAGTCCATTTTGAAGTAAAATTCAACTCAGAAATATGAGTAGTGGTTTCTTTCTTCTTTATATAATATTAAAAAAATATCTTGGGTTAATTAAAGATCTCTAAATTTCACCTTTAACTCTAAGAAATTCATGATCTAAATGATTTCTCATCCTATACAAATTTAAACTTGTCTGCCCAATCCATCTATAACTTTTGAATTTTTTTATCACTTTCCATTATTATCTTTAGAAGTGATTTGTCATGTTTTTTCACATTTTTGACTTTCACATCCAATAGTTTATCCATGACATTCACATTCACCCTATGAAGATTTTCTAATGCATTGATTATTTTAGTGACAATAGACTTAAATAAATAATTCTAAAAACTATACCTTTCAATTCTCCAACAACCAAGGAATAGTTTTTATAATAAATTTTAGCTACCACACTCTTAGATTATATAAGTTTTATGAGGGTGTTATATCTTAAAATTGGTTTTGTTAATGATTACTTTATGGAATTGGATCCCTTTTCCAATTTTAATGTTTCGAAAAACAGCTCTTAAGTAAATTAAAATATGTGATTAAAAACTTCATTAGGAACTTATATCATGTAATTTGAAACCTTATAGTAAAGATTATCATCTATGAAAATATACTATGTTTCATCACAACTTGAACTATAATAAGAATCATTAAAAGGATATTTGAAAAAAACTTCATATAACGAGATCTTAGTACCCTAAATATATGTAATTTTTGGTTGATCCCTTTCTCAATGCCTTTTCTTTTTTTCTTTTCCTCTTTCTTCATATTATTTTTCAGTATCCTGGAAGAAATATTTATTTCACATTCAATAGAGATGGAGTCATATTTATTCTACCAAGTTTGTTCATAAATCATCTCAAATATTCACATCATCATATTATGATAATAATACTAGGGATAATAAAATCTAGAACCAACACATAGGGAACCCACTTTGATACCAATTGATATGCCTAAAAGTATTAGTGTATACACTTGAGTGAGGGTAAACTAGTTGTTGACTAATTTTTACAAATTATTAATTCTACTATAAATATTTAACTGATGTGTAATTTAACATATGTTTCCTATTAGTGAAAATTGATCTGTTAAGGTTTTTACCAAGAAATAATCAATTTAATGCATGAAAGTAAAACATAAAATCAGAACACATTATTTTTACAAGGTTTGACATAATGATCGACTCATTGCCTTAATTGGTTGTTCACACCAATTAAGGATTCTCCACTATAATCATGTGACTAAAATGGGTTCATTGTTTCCCAAACCTTCACTAATATAGTCTCACTAGACTTTCAAATTTGTATTTCAAACAGGACTTCTAAAAAAACATCTTCAAACTATAATAAAAAAAACTCACTATTTTATACCTACATATCTTGAGTCACACAATATATATGGATTCATACTATGTATATGAAAGTTTTTATTTTCATAAACCTTCTTGAAAATAGATATCTAATAAGAAAAATGATATTTATGCATCCAAAAAATATAAATCCTTTAACTAATTACAAGATCTTCGATTTCCATAATATCTTCTCGATATATTTTATGAAACTCAATCCCTATTTATAGCTCATATTTATAGATATTCATAGAAACTACTTACCAATATTCTCACTCAATGAGATCCTATGAAATTCAAACCAAATAATACCTCATAATTCTTCAAGTAAATCGACACCAAAGGATAAATCCATTCACAACATTCCAAACTTGCTAATTTTTTATTCTTCTCAAGATTCTACAGCAATGGTTATCACAAGTCCATTTTATTCTTCTTTCTTATTAGATGCCCTGAAGTTGAAAACTTTTCAGCATAATATTGGATAATTTTTAAATGTTATTCTAGAGTGTTATTTATTATTTTTCATTGCACCATATCTCTCAGATCCAACACCTAAACACCTCACTCTTTTTCTTCTATCAGAATCATTTTTACTTTATATATAGGTCACCATCATTTATTTTCTATCTTTAAAACATATAAAATCCTTATATAATAATTTTCCATGATCTTCTCAATTGATTTATCCACTTTATAAGTATCACATGATCCTTTACAACTTTTTCAAACCTGATACATACCCATGATCTCAATACTCTTTTTTCCTCATAATCACTATCTCATGTACCTTTACAGGAGTTACCTATTCCTTTATTATCATTTTCTCATCACACATGAATATTTATCTTCTTTATTCTTCTATAAAACTCGACTTCATAATCACCATCTACTTTAGATGTAAATAAATTCCTTATAGATAAATTATTCAATAAACTCTCAATTTATTTTCTTATTTAAACTCATTAAAATATTTCATCTCCTTTTTCCCTCAAAATATAATACATTTAAATAATTCCATGTAAGAATTTCAATGTGACAGACAACTTTTAAAGCATGAAAATTATCTCATCATCCAACTTCACCCACTATTGGTCATCCTTCATTCTTGTTTTGAATATTGATCATTTGGTTTATCATAATATTTAACCACGGAAGAATAGAGCATAAGCATCATCTAAATTGTTTGTCATTTAATCTAGAATCTCTTAAAATAAATTCATTATTATAAATAACTCCCAAAAATCTCTATAACTTTTGTATTCTTCAAAAATATCTCAAATATCATTAGATCAATATTTCAATATTTAATCACACACCCTTTTTGGTGTTAATGATATTTAGAGTCGTGAAGATCAACTTTGGTATCATCGAAATCCATTTTATTCACATAATAATAGTTTTAGAAACTTTAGAATTTTTCATTCTGTATATAATAAAAATTACCATATGTGGATCCTAGTGTGGATTATTGTACGTGATTCCATATATCATTGAATTTTCCTATGTGATTCTCATTCCTTACGGTGATCTTCTCATAAGAAAATGTTCTCATACATGACATTAAATTACACTACATGATGATTTAAGATACATGAATTCATATACATATTCAAAATACTTATGTTAATTCCCATATTTTGATTGAATATCCTTACGTCTATCTTCCTATATGTGAATTTGATTAAATGGTAGATTCAAATATGCAGGGACTTTGGCTACATAGATCCTAGTATTTAGTGGATTTTCCAATTTTTCTTTATTTCAAACTTGAGAACCTCTAATATTTATTAAACTATTCTCAATCATTAAAAACAAATAAAAACACATTTAGGGAATTTATTAAAAATTATTAAACACCTCATATCTATTTCCAAGCACTTTGTAGTAAATAAAACGCTCTTATTTGAGTTATTTAATATAGATCACTTCATTCATCACATGAACATCAATTCAATATTCATATAAGTGTGTTTAATCACTAATTTCATCTGATACGTTCATCGGTACATGGGGATGGATTCCCCATTGCTATATCTCTTTAATATCCCATTAAGCTAGCTTTTAACACTGATAATTACAACTCCTTCAAGAATTTCACTTAACTAGCACTTCCAAATATAACATTCTCAACTTTATAGTTATGTTTGTTTCTAATTTATGACACGTATTATCTAGTTTTTATACTTTATAGGTATTATTTATTGACTAAGGGGTCTTGGATTTTTTGTTTCAAAGGTTATAGGCTTTATGGGATGTATAGTGACTGAAACAAGTACACTAACTTGGTGATGGAGAGAACGAGTGTTGTTAGATTTGGGGTCAACATTTCTAAATATCCCACTGACCTATCAGTGGTTTAGGAATAATTCTAAGCATTCTTCCCAGTGCATCAATCCATCAGTGGTCGAGGAAGAATGCATGAAATTTTTTCTAAGATCATCGGTCCTCTAGTGGTGCCAAAATTTGGGTTTCATTAATTGTGTTTTCATCATTTTACACTAAATTATTTATTTAACTAATATTATCCCTAATCCAAAAATAATGAAAGAAAACCCTCTTATATATATCTCCAATGATTCTCTAGGAATACCCTTCCTCTCCTCTTGGAATATTGAAGTATAGATCGATCCTAGGAATCATTAGAGGTTAGATCAATCCCTTATTGAATAAATTATACTTATTTATCTGTAATTAATCATAAATATAAGTAATATTGGCTATATAAATGGATACTTTCCTAGATCTAACAGATAATTCATGATTTATTGATATATTATCATTGGATATTTGATATTAGTGGCCTATCCTTGATCGATCCAAGATCTACTATTTATGGTGAATCCTTTTTTAGTATATGAATATAGATTTCATCTCTTTGAATGAACTATTCCTAGAATTATAAATGTAGTGAGTTAATAATGATGTATTGGTTCATGTTATATTGAACATTGTTGCATGGGCATTATCATATCATCATTATTTAATAGATACTTGGAGTATGGATTTGAGGCACTGAAGGTAGGAAATACTTACCATCTTGGTCCTTTGTTTGGATTTTCCTTTTTTAATGTGTGTTTGTGTTTATTCCTAGGTAGATACCAATTCATTGTTGGTATATTTAACATACATAGGGTGTCCCATGAGACTCTAATTTGTATGGATAATATATTCCTTGTTATATTGTATATTAATTAAGTAGTATTCCATAACCTATAGAATGTTGGAATTCTATGTTGTTCCTTATTATGTCATTTATTACTTGTGTAATATTTCATATCATGTGAAATTACTTTTTTATATATATTATTACTTTATATGTTATTCCTTATATGTGGTTTTATGCATAGAAAGTGGAATTTTTTTTTCTGTGTTTAGGTTGATAGGTGTCCATAATGGATTTAACCGACTCCTTAAAGGGGGATTTCATGCGATGTGACTCATTAGATATGGCCCTATGTAGGATGGTTAGAACATTAACTTGGAATGGTTTTTTCAAGGAACACCATAATCCATTAAAAGAGTGTAAATATATTCTAGTATAATCTAATTATGGGGAACAACAGTGAATAATAGAGAGTCCATTTCTTAGGCATGCCATGCATGTGTACCATCGAAGGCAGACAGGTATTCATGTGACATGGTAGATACTTTCCCTTCTTGGATGGTGTGGAGTTGTTCCATAAAGGAGGAATGATCATTATCCTTGGAGTTGGATAGAGTTATATGACATGATCCAAATCATGCAGTTGACTATATTTGATATTCTTCAAGAATAACATCAAAGTAGGTGCAAATAAGGATCATGGAAGCTTGGTTAGTGCATGATCGCTCATTCTATGGTTGATGGTATTATTAGGTGTGAATTTACTTTAAATCATGTCATACAATTTCCTTTAGATGTTCACTTACATTAAGGATGCATCGATGGTTTCCAACTAGGTTTATACTAACATCATGAATGAGCATATCGATGCATGTATAGACTTCATGACTAGGGTTCCAGTGAAGGGAAAGGGCCCAACAATAAGTTGGTGAGGCACTACTGGAATTTGGTCTTTTCCCAACGGTAGTATACCAACAGTTTATTTAAACCGTTGGTATAGTGAGCCTTTGCCAACGGTTTATCTAAACTGTTGGAAAAGGGAATTTTGGTGGACCCTTTCCCAACGGTTCACTGGAACCGTTGGGAAATGGGTGCTAAACTCACACATTTCCCAACAGTTCTAGTGAACCGTTAGGAAAGGTGTGCCTTTGCCAACAGTTTTTATAAACCGTTGGCAAAGGTTTTCCCCAAATTGCAGATCGTGATCTCCTCTCCCCATTCGGACAGAGCCCTAATCTATTCGCTCTGCTGCTCTCGCGAACCCCATCCGAATCTATTTCACTCCACTGCTCTCGCGAACCCCCCATCCGAACACCATCACCCCCCATCCCAACAGGTACACCCCCATCCGAATAGGAAAAATTTGATCTCAACCATATTGTTGTAGTTTTTTTAATGAATAGATTTTTTCCAGGTGTTGGTGGTTTACTTGATTATTGAAATTAATATCTAAATAGGATATTGTTTGTGTTTGTGAAGACTTCTTTAATGTTTTTATATTCTATGTTTGGAAGGAGAGTGTTCAAAACATGTAAATCAGAGTTGGGGGAGGCTATCGTGAACGTTTACATGTTTCGGATAATGGATTGTGGGAATTATGGATTGTGTTCAAACCAATTTGATATGTTTTGGATAATGGATTGTGGGGGTAGGGGGTGTCCACGGGGGTGGGTGGGTTGTCCACGGGGGTGGGCGGGGCTATCCACGGGGGTGGGAAAGGCTATCCACGGGGGTGGGCGGGGCTGTCTAGGGGGTGTGGGCTGTCCTGAGGGTCTGGGTGGGGTGTCCTGGTGGGGGAGGGGTGTGTGGGGTGTCCTGGGGGGTGGTATGTCTAGGTGGTGGTGGTGGGGTTGCAGGGGAGGGGGGTTTGGGCTGTTTGGGAGGGTGGGCGGGGCTATCCAGGGGGTACGGGGTGTCCAGGGGGGTACGGGGGTGGGCGGGCTGTCCACAAGGGTGGACGGGCTGTCCACGGGGGTGGTCGGGCTGTCAAGGAGGGGTGGGCGGGCTGTCCAGGGGGGGGTGGGTGGGCTGGCCACGGGGGGTAGGGGTGTCCAGGGGGGTGGGCGGGCTATCCAAGGGGGTGGGGGCTGTCCATAGGGAGAAGGGGTGTCGAGGGGGTGGGTGGGCTGTCCATGGGGGTGGTTGGGCTGTCTAGGGGGTAGGGGGTGTCCACGGGGGTAGGTGGGGCTGTCCAGGGGGTGTGGGCTGTCCTGGGGGTCCTGGTGGGGTGTCCTGGTGGGGGAGGGGTGTGTGGGGTGTCCAGGTGGGGTGGTATGTCTAGGTGGTGGTGGTGGGGTTGCAGGGAAGGGGGGTGTGGGCTGTTTGAGAGGGTGGGTGGGGCTATCCAGGGTGGTACGGGGTGTCCAGGTGGGGGTACGGGGGTGGGTGGGCTATCCACAAGGGTGGACGGGCTGTCCATGGGGGTGGTCGGGCTGTCAAGGAGGGGTGGGGCGGGCTATCCAGGGGGTGGGTGGGGCTGGCCACAGGGGGGTAGGGGTGTCCATGGGGTGGGTGGGGCTATCCAAGGGGGTGGGGGCTGTCCATAGGGAGAAGGGGTGTCGAGGGGGGTGGGGTGGGCTGTCAACGGGGGGTGGTTGGGATGTCTAGGGGTAGGGTGTGTCCACGGGGGTGGGTGGGTTGTCCACGGGGGTGGGCAGGGCTGTCCACGGGGGTGTGGGAAAAGCTGTCCACGGGGGGTGGGTGGGGCTGTCCAGGGGGTGTGGTCTGTCCTGGGGGTCTGGGTGGGGTGTCCTGGTGGGGGAGGGGGTGTGTGGGGTGTCCGGGGGGGTTGGTATGTCTAGGTGGTGGTGGTGGTGGGTTGCAGGGGAGGGGGGTGTGGGCTGTTTGGGAGGGTGGGCGGGGCTATCCCGGGGGGGTACGGGGGTGTCGAGGGGGGGTACGGGGGTGGGCGAGCTATCCACAAGGGTGGACGGGCTGTCCACAGGGGTGGTCGGGCTGTCAAGGAGGGGGTGGGTGGGCTGTCCCGGGGGGGGTGGGTGGGCTGGCCACGGGGGGGTAGGGGGTGTCCAGGGGGTGGGCGGGCTATCCAAGGGGGTGGTGCTATAGTGGTTTTGGATTTTTGAGGTACTCTTAGTGTATTATAACCCCTCATTTGTTCCATATTCATTTAAATTGATTTAATATCATTTTTTTTTACACACACCATTATATCCTCTCAAACTATATTTAGATTGTATTTTCATTTGTATGGTGTTAAATATTTTAGTAAATGTTCATACTAGCTTCTTTTATGTGTTCTAGGGGTTTAGACTAATGACAGGGCTGCATGATTATTGTGGGGGTATTCTTTTCATATAAATATACCTATACACCCCCGACCCCCTTGGACAACTTGACCACCCCCACGGACAGCCTGCCCACCTGGACACCCCGACCCCCCCTAGACAGACCCCCACCCCATGGACACCTTTGGACCCCCCGGACGGCCCCACCACCCCCTAGACACCCCGCACCCCCCTGGACCACGCCACACCCCCCTTGGACAGTCCCGCCACTCCCATGATCCTCATCCTACTCCTCATCCTGATCTACTTGAAGAAGTTAAAGTATAAAACTCATATACTCCCAACAAGGCCCTTAAGGATTATGTATTCCTTGATCCACTTCCAATATCTTACTGGTCAATCCGTGAATATAGGCATTAGAAATTTTGTATCATATTTTCTTATATACACTGTATTTTGTTGTATTTCTTAATATGATTCTCATATAGAGTAATGTGTCAGTTATTCTTTTATATAGAGTAAACAATTGTCATTTACATAAATATTTTTTTGATTAAACTTTAATATTATTGAATTTCTTTGAAATGACTTATTGCGATTTTTTTACAGAATGGATAGAAGTTGGATGTACGAAACTGATCGGATTTCAACCGATTTTCAAAATAATTTGAACAGATTTCTAGACTTTTCATTTGACAAGGCTTCAGATAGTGGTCGCATACACTGCCCATGTTTTAATTGTGTTGGAAGACCTTGGTTGATCCGAGGGCGAGGATGATTCCGAGGACGAGGACGACGACGAGGACAGAGATGGCGGCGAGGATGAGGCTCATGATGATAGTAGTGATGGTGATGGTGATCAGAGGAAGATTGATCCATTACATTTTTGAATTCTGTATAACTCTTTATTTTTTTAACATGGTTTTCCACTTTGGGGTTTTCCTATGCTTCATAGGGACGTTGCATTCAGATTCTGTTTTTTTCACTTGATTCGTATTGTATGATTAGTTTACTACATAGCCCTTTAGTATTCCTTGGTACTGTGATACTCATTTTTCTATTTTTTTTACTTATCTTTCTTAGTTAGCCATGTATTTCATGTTTATGCATGTGGAAGATGATATAGAAAATGTTCTTTGAAGTAGTGGTCGGCACCACTCAAAGTGTCTAACATTTATTTGAAATGGACAGGATTTTAAGTGAAAACAACAACTGGCATACAGAAAACAGACCAAACGCATTCGGATTCTGTTTAAACTATAGGGAAATAATAAATGGGTCATATTTGACGTGTACGAGTCAACCCCCGCCTCAATCCGAGGGCCGGTGTGGCTGGTACCACTCAAAGTGTCTTTCTTTTGTTTAAAATGGATGCGCTTTTAAGTAAAAAAATCACATACGAAAAACTAACCAAACGCACTCAAATATTGTTGATACTTTAGGACATGTATCCATAGGTCATTTTTGATGTGTACGAGTCAACCCCGCCTCAATCCGAGGCGCGGTGTGGCCGACACCACTCAAAGTGTCTAACTTTTCTTTAACATGGACAACAGTTTAAGTTAAAACATCAACTGACATACGGAAAACCAACCAAACGCATTCAGATTCTATTGAAACTGTAGTAAAATGATCCATGGGTCATTTCTGACGTGTACGAGTCAACCCCACCTCAATCCGAGGGCCGGTGTGGCCAGGACCACTCAAAGTTTGTCACTTTTCTTTGAAATGGACAACGGTTTAAGTTAAAACAACAACTGACATACGAAAAACCAACCAAATGCATTTGGATTCTGTTGAAACTTTAGTAAAACTATCCATGGGTCATATGTGACGTGTACGAGTCAACCCCACCTCAATCCGAGGGCCAGTGTGGTCGGGACCACTCAAAGTGTGTCACTTTTCTTTGAAATAGACAACAGTTTAAGTTAAAACAACAACTGACATACGGAAAACGGACCAAAGGCATTCGGATATTGTTTATACTTTAGGACATGTATTCATGGGTCATTTGTGACGTGTAGGAGTCAACCCCACCCTCAATCCAAGGGCCGGTGTGGCCGGTACCACTAAAAGTGTCTTTCTTTTGTTTAAAATGGATGCGCTTTTAAGTAAAAAAAAACACATATGGAAAACTGACCAAACGCACTTGGATACTGTTGATACTTTAGGACATGTATCCATGGTCATTTTTGACGTGTACGAGTCAACCCCGCCTCAATACAAGGTCCGTTGTGGCCGGTACCACTCAAAGTGTCTTTCTTTTTTTTAAATGGATGCGCTTTTAAGTAAAAAAACCACATATGGAAAACTGACCAAACGCACTCAGATACTGTTGATACTTTAGGACATGTATCCATGGGTCATTTGTGACATGTACGAGTCAACCTCGCCTCAATCCGAGGGGCCGTTGTGGCCGGTACCACTCAAAGTGTCTTTCTTTTGTTTAAAATGGATGCGCTTTTAAGTAAAAAAACCACATATGGAAAACTGACCAAACGCACTCAGATACTGTTGATACATTATGACATGTATTCGTGGGTCATTTTTAACGTGTACGAGTCAACCCCGCCTCAATCCGAGGGCTGGTGTGGCCGGTACCACTCAAAGTGTCTTTCTTTTGTTTAAAATGGATGCGCTTTTAAGTAAAAAAAATGACATACGGAAAACCAACCAAACACTTTCAGATTCTGTTGAAACTTTAATAAAATGATTTATGGGTCATTTTTGACGTGTACAAGTCAAACCCACCTCAATCCGAGGTGCGGTGTGGCCGAAACCACTCAAAGTGTCTAACTTTTATTTGAAATATACAGGATTTTAAGTGAAAACAACAACTTGCATACGGAAAACCGACCAAACGCATTAGGATTCTGTTGAAAATTTAGGAAAAATATCCATGGGTAATATGTGACGTGTACGAGTCAACCCCGCCTCAATCTGAGGGCCGGTGTGGCCGGGACCAGTCAAAGTTTGTCACCTTTCTTTGAAATGGACAACGATTTAAGTTAAAACAACAACTGACATATGGAAAACCAACCAAACGCATTCGAATTCTGTTGAAACTTTAGGAAAACGATCCATGGGTCATATTTGATGTGTACGAGTCAACACCACCTCAATCCGAGGGCCAGTGTGGATGGGACCACTCAAAGTGTGTCACTTCTCTTTGAAATGGACAACAGTTTAAGTTAAAACAACAACTGACATACGGAAAACGGACCAAAGGAATTAGGATATTGTTTATACTTTAGGACATGTATCCATGGGTCATATGTGACGTGTACAAGTCAACCCCTCCTCAATTCGAGGGCCGGTGTGGCCGGGACCACTCAAAGTGTGTCACTTTTCTTTGAAATGGACAACTGTTTAAGTTAAAACAACAACTAACATACGGTAAACGGACCAAAGGCATTCGGATACTGTTTATAATTTAGGAAATGTATCCATGGGTCATTTGTGACATTTAGTAGTCAACCCCTCATCAATCCGAGGGCCGGTGTGGCCGGTACCACTCAAAGTGTCTTTCTTTTGTTTAAAATGGATGCGCTTTTATGTAAAAAAACCACATATGGAAAACTGACCAAACACACTCGGATACTTTTGATACTTTAGGACATGTATCCATGGGTCATTTGTGACATGTACGAGTCAACCCCACCTCAATCCGAGGTGCGGTGTGGCCGGCACCACTCAAAGTGTCTAACTTTTCTTTGAAATGGACAACAATTTAAGTTAAAATAAAAACTGACATACGGAAAACCAACCAAACGCATTCGGATTCTGTTGAAACTTTAGGAAAAAGATCCATGGGTCATATGTGGCGTTTACGAGTCAACCCCGCCTCAATCCGAGGTGCAGTGTGACCGGTACCACTCAAAGTGTCTAACTTTTCTTTGAAATGAACACCAGTTTAAGTTAAAACAACAACTGACATACCGAAAACCAACCAAATGCATTCAGATTCTGTTGAAACTATAGGAAAACGATCAATGGGTCATATGTGACGTGTACGAGTCAACCCCGCCTCAATCTGAGGGCCGGTGTGGCCGGTACCACTCAAAGTGTCTTTCTTTTGTTTAAAATGGATGCGCTTTTAAGTAAAATAAACGACATACGGAAAACCGACCAAACACTTTCGGATTCTGTTGAAACTTTAAGAAAATGATTTATGGGTCATTTTTGACGTGTAAGAGTCAACCCCACCTCAATCCGAGGCACGGTGTGTCCAACACCACTCAAAGTGTCTAACATTTATTTGAAATGGACAGGATTTTAAGTGAAAACAACAACTTGCATACGGAAAACCAACCAAACGCATTAGGATTCTATTGAAACTTTAGGAAAATGATCCATGGGTCATATGTGATGTGTACGAGTCAACACCGCCTCAATCCGAGGGCCGGTGTGGCCGGGACCACTCAAAGTTTTCCACTTTTCTTTGAAATGGACAACGGTTTAAGTTAAAACAACAACTGACATACGGAAAACAGAACAAAGGCATTCAGATACTATTGATACTTTAGGAAATGTATCCATGGGTCATATGTGATGTGTAAGAGTCAACCTTGCCTCAATCTGAGGGCCGGTGTGGCCGGGACCACTCAAAGTGTCTTTCTTTTGTTTAAAATGGATGCACTTTTAAGTAAAAAAAACCACATACGGAAAACTAACCAAACACATTCGGATACTGTTGATACTTTAGGACATGTATCCATTGGTCATTTGTGACGTGTACGAGTCAACCCCGCCTCAATCTGAGGCACGGTGTGGCCGACACCACTCAAAGTGTCTTTCTTTTATTTAAAATGGATGCGCTTTTAAGTAAAAAAACGACATATGGAAAAACGACCAAACGCTTTCGAATTATATTGAAACTTTAGGACAACGGTCCATGGGTCATTTGTGACGTGTACGAGTCAACCCCGCCTCAATATGAGGCACGGTGTGTCCGGAACCACTCAAAGTGTTTCACTTTTCTTTGAAATGGAAAACAGTTTAAGTTAAAACAACAACTGACATACGGAAAATAGACCAAAGGCATTCGGATACTATTGATACTTTAGGACATGTATCCATGGGTCATTTGTGATTTTTACGAGTCAAATCCGCCTCAATATGAGGCGCGGTGTGGATGACACCACTCAATGTCTCTCTTTTATTTCAAAAGGAAATCATTTTAAGTGAATACAACTGAAATTTACACTCATCAACGACTCTTTTTCATGAGTTTGGTAGTTTCACTCATGGGGTCATAAGTGACGAGACTCCTAAGAAAATATCTTTTCACCATATATTATAAACAATAGAAGTTCAATTCAAAATTCATCACAAATCATTACATACCCAAACCTAGTATCACAAAAAAATGGGATTTGAGTCAATTTGAATGTCTTATTCAACTCTAATAGATATTTATCAAACTATTCTTCCTATTAGAATTTGATGGGTGAGGTGAATTACCACCGGATGATTGTTGTCATATGTGTTTTTTTGGGCTATTTTAGGTGTTTTTTATACTATTTGAAGTCTGTATGTGGATTTTGTGATATTTTTTATGTAGGTGTATAGTGGAGGGTATACTGAGGGCTGTTGTGAACTATTTTTTTATGCAAGTGTAGCTTCTGGGGGGGATTCTGGGTGCTGCTGTGCAGCAGTTTTGGGAAACTCTTTACCAACGGTTTTGAACCGTTGGTAAATCTTTTTCCAGAAATCTAGAAAAACTTATACCAACGGTTTACAACCGTTGGTAAATTGTTTTCCAGAATTCTCGAGCACCTATACCAACGGTTTAAATGAAACCGTTGGTAAAGGGATTTCCCCACGCCTTACTGGCCAACGGTTTGGAAAACCATTGGTATACCCTATACCAATGGTTTTCCAGCCTATAGAAACAGTTATAAACCATTGGTATAGCCTACTTTTCCAGTAGTGAGGAGAATGGATCTAGGAGATAGGTGTGGTACTGTGAAATACTCCATATTCTGACCACTTCACTTTTATATATTTTGATTTCCAATTATACTATTATACTTGTTGACCTGCCACATTAGAGGTCTATTGATTATTTTTCTATATCATGGAATAACGTTTATCATATCATTTATTCATATTATTATTTGGATGTACTATTCGTTTTGCTTATGGTTATGTTGTACTAACATGTGATGGATATGATTATTGAGGGTATAGTTTCCCCATGTTACATTAGACCCTCACTATAAGTCATTATCCTCTTTTTCATGGGGAGGCCTGCCTGAGGTTATGTGGAAATTCAACTCAGACTCGATGATTTGATTTGGGGTATTACAAAATGGTATAAAAGGATTGATGTTTCCTTTCTTTTTTTAGGGTTATGGTAGAAATGAGATAGGTTTTTTGGAACTCTAGTAGATAGTTTTCCATGTTCCTAGCCATCTCATTTTTAATTTATATCTAAGTTACTGAATATAGGATTGTTGTTACCGTAATATAGGATTTTGGTGTGTTCATGCATCATAAGTAGGTACATAGGATCACATGTCAAATATATACATGTTGAGTGTTGCATAGTAGTTCTTTAATTAAATTCATTAATTTGAGAAAAAATTTGAGTGGTATATCTATATTTTCATTTGTTGTGATATATTTATAATACCATGAATTTTTTAAACATTTTCATGCTATTATATATATATATATATGATTGTGACTAATGTTTAGGTATAGAGGTATAGGCTTGTGAATTGGGTAGAAATATGAGGGTTATAACTTGTGTGTGTGTATCTCCTAAGATATATCTTCCAATAAAAATACCCTATTAGTAACTTATAACTACTTAAGTTGTGCACGTAAGAAAGTTTTTATATTAATTACAAACATTTAGGTAGATAAATGCCACCTTGGAGATGTAAAATTGATTATACTCGAGATGAAATTCCCGCTTCACCAAAGTCTACGCTAGAGGATTCACCTTACTGTAATCCTAACCCTAATCTAGTTGTTCAACCAGGCAACCCACCCAAGCATGGAATATTACATATTGTGCCTTCTCAGGATAGAGGGGTGTTGACGACAATGGTTGAATATACTCAATATTTTTATCTCTATCATCCACTGTCATTTTAGGGAACTAGTGGTCTCAGAGATGTTAAGGACTGGATTGATATTATTGGGGGAATATTAGGCCTAGTAAAGAATCTTGTGGATATGAAGGTGAATATTGTAGCATTTACAGTTTAGGGACCTTCCAGGAGGTGGTGGGGGTGTGGTGGGTTAGTTAGGAAGGTTTGAGGTTCATACTTGGGGGGCCTTCAAATATCTATTATTTGAGGATTTATTTCCCAACATGATGAATTTAGATCGGTCTCAAAAGTTTATAAAGCTTTATCAGGAGACAATGTTAGTTTATGCATACTCAGATTATTTTATGGATTTGTTATGTTTTGATCCTATTTTAGATGGTAATGAGGCATAGAAGGCTATGAAATTCAAGATTGGAATTCTTATAGAGGTCGGACGTTGGTTTAGTGGCTTTGAACTAAATTCCTATACCCAGGTTCTTCATATGGGCCTAACTTTTGAGAAGTGGCTAGATGATGATAGGATTTCAGGTTTTCTTCGAACATATAGTGCATTGGTGATCCCTCTTTTGAGTGCGGTTTCTTGTTAATCTTCTGGTAGTAGGAAGATGAAGTATAAGGAGGTATAACAAGGTGATAGATAGGTAGAGTATAGAATGGATTCTTCTACTCTATCTATAGGAGGAGGTTTGACCAGGTTCTATAACTATTGGTAGAAGGGAAATTTTATTAAATTATGTGAGAATCCACCTAATTTTTTTTAATGTGTAAGTATGGGTCATCTTCAACACTTTTTTATTATTATTTCCTTTTGAGATTCAAGAAGCATAGGTTAGGGTGGAGGTAGGGGTCCTCAGTAACAGCAGACACATGCACCATAAATATCGGTGAATCAGGTGATTTGTACTCTAGAGATAGGCAAGATTAATGAGATGGATGAGGTTTCATCCACCAGTGGGTAGGGTACTTCTATATTTATATGTATGGTTTTAATTACCTCTATTATTTCTACTAATTTTTTGAAATATTAGACACCCATGGTTTCATATCTTCTCAAGTTATTGAAAACCTAGATTTACTAGTTAAGTTATCTTAGAAGTTACTTTCCATTAACAATCCCTTGGGGATAAAATTAGATTTTCTCTGGTGATGTCCTAATTTTACCATATCTTTCACTAGCTATTAAAACCTATGGGACTTCATGATCCAAGAGATTAATGGTTTTGATATGATATTTGAGATGGACTAGTTGACTATTTATCGAGCTCATATCTACTACTACTAGAGACGTGTATCTTTCACTATGCCTAGAGGAGAGAGGTTAATGTTAAGAAGTTATTTGGATCTTAGTGAAGGTAATATGGAACTAAACCTGATTCAAAATAGATTGATCACAACATAAATACTGGGTTTTTCTCTTGCAGAAAAATTAGCAGTAACCCCTTTATTTGTCCTCCAAAAGTAGATCATTATCAGGATGTTTTCCTAAAATAATTCTTAGGTATTCTCTCAAAAATCGAAATTGATTTTGAGATTGAGATTGTGCTATGAAGAAACTAATATTGATTCCTTCTTATCATATGGTACCAAGAGAGTTGAGAGATTTGAAGGTGCAGTTACAGGATTTGGAGGTGAAATGATTTATGAGACTGATCATGTTGCATTACGGTTCATTCATATTGTTTTCCAAGAATTTATATGGTATCCTATATATTATTTTGGAATATAAGAATTTTAGTAAGTTTAAAATGAAAAATAGGTACACTTTACCTAGTATTGATGATCTGTTTGATTAGTTATAGGGATCCTAGAGGATCTCAAAGATTAATCTTCATTTTGGATACCAATAGTTATAGTTCAGAGAGGAGGATATTCCTGAGATATCATTTAGGAGTATATATATATACTATATGATCATATTTTCAATCCTTTTGAGTTGAACAATTTTCTAGTGGTTTTTATGGACCTCTTGAGCAGGATTTTCCACCCATATCTTAACTTTTTCTTCATTGTATTCATGGATGATATCATGTTATATTCCAGGACTCCGTATATGAATTATGTGCACCTTGATATTGTTCTGAGTACACTTCGAGCAAATCAAATTTATGTTAAAATGTTTAACTTCCACTTTTGGATTTAGGTGGTGTGTTTCCTTGGGCATGTGATTTCTAAGATAGGTATTTTAGTGGAACCAAATTAAGTTGAGGTTGTGACTTCTTGGGTACATCCTAGAAATGTGTTTTAGATTAAGATATTTCTTGGGATTATAGGGTATAATCATTACTTCATCTAGTACTTCCCCTTTTCCCATCATTGATGACTGAGATGACAAAAATTTGGGTGTAGTTTGAGTGGTTTGATCAGTGTGAATAGGCCTTCCTTGAGATGAAGAGTGGATTGATGAAAACCCTATTTTTGACACTTATAGAGCTTGATATTGGATATATAGAGTATTGTGACTCCTTGGGTATCAGGTTGGGAGTTGTGTTGATGCAAAGAGGTCTAGTGGTTATTTATGGTTTATGTTTACTATGACACCATGAGTGAAACTATGCGACACATGAATTAGATTTGGCAGTTGTGATCTAAATCTTGAAGTACTGGAAACATTATCCATTCAGTGAGAAGTTTTTCATATACATGGACCATAATATCCTATGATATATATTCTCTCAGTGTGATCTAAATGTGAGATAGATGTATTGGTGGAGTATCTACAAATTTTTTACTTTGATATATCTTATGCTCCAGGAAACGTTAATTCATATGTAGATGATCTCAGTGGGAAAATCCTAAAGACACGAGAGTTTGGGGAGTGGAATTTATAGGAGGAATGAAATATGATGAATTTTATGCCTGATTAGATTGTGGATGCATTAGAGGATTAGGAATTTATGAAATGTGTGCCTTTATTTGTTACATCTTCATTAGTGGATTGGGAAAAGACTATCAAAGAGTCAATATTTAGTGCATAGTAATTCAGGAATGCATGATAGGGGATAATACAATTCCAGGTTAGCCCCTAGATGATGACAATGTGATCTACATTCATGGAAGGTTAGGGGTTCCATCCACCTTGAGGGAAGATAAAATGAGATAATATCATGATTTTAAATGGGAAGTTCAACCACGGTTGAAAAAATATATCATGACATCTAATGACAGTTTTGGGGGACAGGTATGAAGAGAGACATCATTGATTTTTTCCCTGATGACTTACTTTATAGAGTTTACAGATTGAGCATCTACATCCTAGTGGGTTACGTAATCCACTTCTAGTGCCCATGTAGAAGTGGGATCATGTTGCGATGGAATTCATGATGGGATTACCTATGACCCTAAGTAATCACAATATCAATTTTTTGTTAGTCAACCGATTGACTAACATGGCTCATTTATTAACAATTCGAGAGACCCTTTTAGTGGATGAGTTAGGGAAGCTGTATGTATATTAGATTGTATTCTAGGAAGGAGCTCTTTGAAATTGTATCAGAAAGAGATTCATATTTCATATTATGGTTTTGGTAGTTATTACAAAAGTATTTGGGTAACCCTATGAAACTGAGTAAAGAGTTCATCTATAAACTAATGGATAGTCAGATAGGATGATATTTATTTTAAAGGATATGATGCAGGCATGCGTTCTATAATTTGGTGGATTATGGTATGATAACATGAACTTGGTTGATTTTACATACAAAAAAAATTATAGGATTCAAATCATAAGGAACTTTTTGAGACTCTTTTCAATTAGACATTTCACTCACTACTATGTTGGAATGAGGTGGGTGAGGTGGTAGTTGTGGGGTCGAGATTAGTATAGGAGACTAATGAGAGAGTTTAGTTGATCTGGGCGAGTTTTTTCATCGATTGGAGAATATAGTGATCTTTTATCAATAGGAGTAGAAGAACCTTAGATTTCACATTGGGTGACTATGTTTTCTTGCAGGTGATTCCTTGACTAGGGAATAAATGTTTGTGAAAATAAGAAAATCTAGCATGAAGATTCATTGGGCCATTCAAAATTACTAACCATAGCAGGATAGTGTGTAACACCCCAAGATTTCATAGTGTGTTATTTCTTCAAAATAATTCAATAACTTGCACTACACGCAACACCGAGTTCAATCACACCATGACTTACAAAAAAAAGAAAATACATTCAAAAGAGGTTATTAATAGTATTATCTAAATTTTAAACTTTATATAATCCTTATAATTTTAGAATCCATATTATGAGTTTCTTAGATACAATGCAAGAACAAATTCATTTTCAGTATTGCACTTTTATCAACTTTTAATAGTGAACCCTTTTTAAATACAATATTTTAAACTTTTTGACTAAATGGGGACATCAAAAATTTAAAATTAAACATCCCAAGCTTCCACGGTACACTTTCTTTGAATAATACAGTAGCGTGTGTTGTACGCAACCTTGAGTTTTAACACACACCACAACCAATCAAACTAGCCGTTATGAATAGTAATACCTACTTTTTGAAATTATATATATTTTATATTTTAAAATGGACTTCATTTTTGGATTTGGAATATCGAATTTAGCCTAAGGTGAAATTTTGGTACATTTCGGATAACTTTCATATTTTGATGAATAGTGAAAATTACTAAATTTTAATTAAAAACAACTTTTTTAATCAAAATAATTAATAGTGATAAATTATGAATTTGAGTGGTTTTAAAGTATATTTAGAATATATTTTTACCATTTAATATAATTTTCTTCATTGGACATAATTTTACAATTAAAACGAACATAAACAAGTGTCAATCTTTTGATAGTTATTATCTCTTAAAAACACGCTTTTTGTTTTGACAGCGGGAATTAATTTTAAATTAATTTCTTCCACTTCTGTGTTTTGAATTTAGAAAAATGGATTCCATATTTGGAATCAGTATGTTCAAATTGTGTAAATAGGTAACTTTTATTTTTAGACATTTTGAATAATTACTACGGTAAATATTTTATTTACCATGGTTAAGGGTAAATCAGGTAAATAAGGGTTACAAAATAATATTATAATAATAATAAATTGCCCTAAAACGTGTCCTAGACTTATTGGTTGATACATGTTCTACCATAGGCATCTTTGGGTCGATTTAGGGACCCCATGGATCCACTTGTAAGTGATAATGACACTTTATTTTAATTAAGTTAAAATGAATACAAAAATGACACAAGCATATATCTTTTAGAAAAACAATTGTTACATAGGGTTATATATGTTGGATTTTAGATTATAAATATTCATTAGAAAGATAAAAAGATTTACTACATAATGATATTTTATTTATAATTTTTAGACATTAAATAATTTATTTTATTTATGACACAATGATGATGCAGTAATTACTATAATAGTGAAAAATTAAAATAATTGATATTATAAATACCCAAATAAATATAATATGAAACTTTTAATGAATTAAACTAATTTTCTAGGATAATATGATATATTAGTATTGATTTAATTGACTTTTTTCGAAGTAATCAATCTGGTATTAGTTTCACAAAAATCAACTATTGAATAGTGTCAAAATTGACATAAAAGAGTTCTTAAAACAAATATTATATTATTAATTGATATTAAATTTCTAAAAATATAAGGTTCGGCCAAGAGACTTATATAATGATAGGTCCATCATTAATGGACCACTTGGGGGTCTCTTGGATGTATTTAGTAAGTTTATTAACCATATTATATAAAAATACAAAGAGACATTGTAAAAGTGAAACTAATTAATTTAGAGTTAATACTTAAAGATAAGGTTAATATAAGTACCCAAACCTGTCTAAATTCTATTGGTTGAGTTGTTTTCGACCCATCCCCACCTTAACCTTTTAATAGTCAACTTTGGAGCCATTGGAAACCGATTATGAATTTATTATAAACTAATATCTCTAGCTTTTCCAAAGGTGCCCCTCACCCCTCTTATAAAAGGGCACTCCTCCTTCTCATTTCTTCACACCTTCAAAGCCTTTTGGTTCGGCCAAACTCTGCCCAAATACTCTCACAACTTCCCTCACTACAACCTAGGGGACTTAGTTTTATCAGAAAGCCAACCTAAGGATCCCTTTTGATCAAATCAAAAGGAAGAACCCGAAGAAGAGGTAATGATTTCACCACCCTTTTCTAAGTTCATTTCTTCTTCCACTTCTTCTTCCTTTGTTATTACCATTCTAAAATAATAAATCCAGTATCATATATATACTTTGATGTTATTATAAATATGGTACAACCATATTCAGTATTCTATCCACCCTTTGAATAACATGTCACCATACGTGCGTACGTACGGCTTACCGTCTCCACGTCGTGGTGTAATTGTTATTCAATATAATATTATTTGGATGGGTATAATAATGATGTGTAACTCATGTAAATAATAAATATAACATGTTAATGATTCTGTATATATGATATACCATCCATTTATATATTATTTTAATATCAAAAGAATGATATTTTCGCTCGTGTGTACGTACGGACTACCGTCTCCACGAACGCGATAAGATTAATTCTCCATCGTATCCATTCAAGTATAATTATCATTTGATAATTTAAAAATGATGTTTAAGGACTTGATATCCTTCTGTATATGAATAATATACAACCTATCCATTACAAACATGGCTTACGTAACAAAACATATAAAAGAAAACAAGTAAGTTAACACCCGAAACAATGATAATACTAAGATATTATTATCAAATCAATATTAAAAGATCATATATGATATCATATTAATGTATATGATTCTTGTATAATTTAATAACAATTATTTCACCATTATACAGGAGGTTAACCTACCCCAACCAAGGAAAAGTACAAGGTAAGGGATTTTCTTATCTCACTTTCAATTCCGTGAGATTTCCATTGTTCACCACTAAATTATTGAAAGTGGTGTATTGTGTAATTCCATTTGATATATATTATCATGATTCTATTTATATTCATGTTATTCTGTAAATAATTTGGTGGTTATTAACTTTTGGCCATACGACTCAGTTGATTAACGTGGTAAGGGGTTTTCATCTCACTCCTTATTCCCGTGAGATTCATGCCATATGACCACCATCACCTTTTGTGTGGTGTATGTACTGCCCATAATTATATTCGTTGTGTAATACACTCTAATTTATGTGTATTTACATATTCATTATATGATAACTCTTTCATGGGTTGTATGTTTCATATGTTACCAAATTGGTAAGGGTTATTTCACAATCTCTTCATTATCCGAGGTTGTTTATATGTAATAATCTATTGGGATCTCTTTGTCATCCACATCCATGTTTCTTCAAAATGTATTTCAAAACATTTTTATTATTTACAAGAATATGGGTTAAAGTCATTTATACCCTTGTTTGACTTTTTATAAGAAGAATCTTTCCGTCGTTTTCAAAACAAGGTCCTTTTTAACCTTTTCGACAGAATTAAGGTAAGAATGTTTTTTTTAACTTATACGGCGAGTGCGGTTATTTTCTGCCGTTATATAATCTTCAAAGCTTTCCATACAAGCTTATAAGAATATTTTCAAAGTAAATGTTTTAATTTATAATTATGTTACTTTTAAATGATTTCAAAAAAATAGATATTTCTCTTAAATATATGAAAATCCAGTGCAAATGTATACGTATTTAACGCAAGCTTAAAATTTTTTTCAGAAAACCTGACTCTCGAGTGTGGTAGACAGGAAGGGATTGGGCGTGGACCCATCATGGCCTGTAATTAGTCGAGTAGTCTCAGAATTATTTATTTTGTTTTCAGAAGCTTGCATAATGTTTTCAAAAAAACACTGGAGTATATTTCAACAATTTTAAACGTAAGTATCTTCTAAAACAATTTCATCGGTAGGTCTCATGAGACAAACTAGTGTCTTGGCACAAGGCCTTGGAAAAATCTTATTTGTAGTCTTGGCACGAGGCCTTGGATATGTGGTTATGATAGTCTGGCATTATGCATTCCATCATTATGAAAGTGGTTATTGATTATGCATGTGATTATTCGATTAGTAGAATAACCATGTGAATAAGTAAATGGCATTATTTCATTTTATTTATGCCATTATATGTTGAAAGTTAAAGTTTGAAAGGCTTTTGTTTTAGTTATACATTGCCTTCAATATTTATTCTTAATTATGAAAGTTTCCGCTATATTGTTATCCTTACTGGGCATTTGAGCTCACCCCTTTTCTATGTTTTATTTTTCCAAGGAAGTGGAGAATTAAATTATGAATGACCTGCAGGGATATTATGTGGGGATATGAGTGTGGATTATGGAGACATTATGTTGTTGTAGTAGTTTTTCATTTTATGATGTAATGTAAAACTTACGAATATATCTAGTGTTTCCAAGGCTTCTAAACCAATCGGTCTTTTGAGATTTGATCTTTCTTGTGATCATTCCAATGTTATGTAATAATGCACCGACTCTAGGTAACTGGGGTCAGGGCGTTACAGTTGGTATCAGAGGAAGTTTAGTACAAACCTTGGAAGCTAGATTTAGATAAACTCTGATTAGAGCACGTAGACCTAAGATGAACTTTGAGGATTAGTGTAGAAGAACTTCCTAGAATTTTGGTATTGTAGAGATTTTGTGAGTTTTCCGAGCAATACATCCCTGTCTGGATACGAGCAGGTAGAGGCGGCTCTGGCACAGATGTACCTAGGGGTAAAACCCGAAAACACCGCTTTGAGCTAGACTCGAACGGGAACTAGTGCACGACAATGGGCCTTGCTGCACTCTTGGTTACGACACTCCCGGGGGATATGCTTAGGATAATTCTCATTTTCTTTACAAACCATTATGAAGGGTTTATGAGTATATACATCCTCAAAGGAGACATTTTTATGATTATGGATTATATCCATAAATAGTTAAATTTATGTTAAGTGTTTTATAAGTATGGGATTATGTATTTTGATTCATAAACTGATCTAGTGTATGCCATTGTTTAGAAATGGCGCCCAGTAGAAGGAATGAGAACTCCAGAAATGCACATGATCCAAAGAGAAGGAAGGATCATATCTTTCATGGTCTTAAGCTAGAATTTATAAGAGAAATAGTCTCCCATGTATTATCATCATATGAAGAAATAATATCATGTGTTGATAAGATAAGTAAAGAGTTTACTGAGTCCTATGGCTTTGAAGGGAAGCAAGAGAAGAAAAGGATGGAAGAGAGAAAGATGGATAAAGGGATGAGGGAAAAGAAGAATTTTCCCATATGTGGTAACTGTGGAAAGAAACACCCTGGAACTTTCCTGAAAGGAATGGGAGTTTGTTATAAGTGTGGAGGAAAAGGGCACAAAGTACGTGACTACAAGGGTAAGAAAATGGTTTTAAATGTACAATGCTTCATTTTCAAGGAGTTTGGACACTACGCGAACCTATGTCCCAGTCATCAGACTATGCCGCAAATGATGTTATTGGATAATAATCAAGTTATGATACTACCACAGATGAAGAGGAATGATTAGAGTTCTTATGTTGATTATGTCAATTGAGTGTTGTATCAACAATGTACTTGTTATAATAATTATGGAGTATATAAGGATTGTACTGCAGTACTATTTCATTAAGGACTTGAGATTGTGTGGAACAAAGAAAAGTGACTCAATAGCAGGATAAATTTTTGGAAAATATATGGTTGAGAGAATGATAAATCATAATATAGTTCTGATACTGAGGTAGTGATTTTGGAATAATATGTGATTGTTTTGGATAAATTATATTGGATATTCTTGAATACCTTGGAACTGATTAATGATTTGTATATTCCATCATTATTGGGGTTTAAAACATTTTTGGATTAATGAAGTATATCCAGCATTCTATATGGAATAAGGGAGAATGAATGTAATCAATAAGAAATATGGTAATACATGATGAAGGTATTCATATGCTATTACGGGGTAAAAAGGAGGATCTTTATTATGTTTACCTTCCTTATAAATGTTAGACTATGAGTTTGGACAGAAGTATTTTGGATAGTTCTAGTTTGGATTATTTTGGATTTCCATAAAAGGACAACCCGGAGGTCGGGCGGCAACCCGTCGCGTCCGGCAAGGCTGCGAGACTTGAACCCGCAACCGAAGGGCGACAAGGGTGTATCACCTACCACTGGCCCATGAGATGTCCTGGATTAAATAATGTAGTTTTTATTAAAAAATCATGTAGATGAATTATAAATTCGTTTATTCTGGAACCCTATACGAATAGTGTAAATAGAATTTTTTTTTACATTCTATTATCTTTTAGAGTGAAATATGAGTTTGTGGTAGAAATTTATTAATGGATAAAACTATAATTATAAAGTAAGTATATCTCCTTATGATCTTAGCCAATCTCATAAATAAATTCCTCAATATTAAGAAAAGCAACTTAGAACAAAAATGTTTTCCTAGATGGTACCTTAAATCATCACTAATTTATGGCTTTGGGATTGTTGGCCTTTTCATAGCCATTTTCTCTACCACTCTCCATCAGATAATTGATGGTTAAATTTTTCTTCCATATCCATATTTTCCTACATGGAACCCTAGTATGTGTTATTTTCGGTAATCTTCATTCTTTCGACTCTTTATTTTAAATAGAGGCCTCATTAATTCATTTTTCAATGTGGGATTTCAACTAAGATATTTTGAAACGTCAAAAATGTGTTATCCTAATACCCTATGTTTTGTTGAACCGATGGTATTTCAAATCATCATAGATTGATGAATTTAAGGACCTCAATTTTATACTTGTTTGTGATTGATGACCTCAATCACTACCTATAAATATTTACGTTTTTCCTCCAATTATATGTCTCTAAATGCCACCAATGTTCTCCTAATCGAGATCATAATTTGGTGGTGACCCTTTCATTTCTCTTTTCCTCATATTAAGACTAAATTTTAGTAACCCAATTTCCGATGTGGGTTTTCCCACAAATATATTTTCTCTTTTCAACCTTTTATTTTCGAAGAACAATTTCAAATTGCGAGGACGCAATTTATTGAAGGAGGGGAGAATGTAACACCCCAAGATTTCATAGTGTATTATTTCTTCAAAATAATTCAATAACTTGCACTACACGCAACACCGAGTTCAATCACACCATGACTTACAAAAAAAAAGAAAATCCATTCAAAAGAGGTTATGAATAGTATTATCTAAATTTTAAACTTTATATAATCCTTATAATTTTAGAATCCATATTATGAGTTTCTTAGATATAATGCAAGAACAAATTCATTTTTAGTATTGCACTTTTATCAACTTTTAATAGTGAACCCTTTTTAAATACAATATTTAAACTTTTTGACTAAATGGGGACATCAAAAATTTAAAATGAAACATGCCAAGCTTCCACGGTACACTTTCTTTGAATAATACAGTAGCGTGTGTTGTACGCAACCTTGAGTTTTAACACACACCACAACCAATCAAACTAGCCGTTATGAATAGTAATACCTACTTTTTGAAATTATATATATATTATATTTTAAAATGGACTTCATTTTTGGATTCGGAATATCAAATTTAGCCTAAGGTGAAATTTTTGTACATTTCGGATAACTTTCATATTTTGATGAATAGTGAAAATTACTAAATTTTAATTAAAAACAACTTTTTTAATCAAAATAATTAACAGTGATAAATTATGAATTTGAGTGGTTTTAAAGTATATTTAGAATATATTTATACCATTTAATATAATTTTGGTCATTGTACATAATTTTACAATTAAACCGAACATAAACAAGTGTCAATCTTTTGATAGTTATTATCTCTTAAAAACACGCTTTTTGTTTTGACAGCGGGAATTAATTTTAAATTAATTTTTTCCACTTCTGTGTTTTGAATTTAGAAAAATGGATTCCATATTTGGAATCAGGATGTTCAAATTGTGTAAATAGGTAACTTTTATTTTTAGACATTTTGAATAATTACTACGGTAAATATTTTATTTACCATGGTTAAGGGTAAATCTGGTAAATAAGGGTTACAAAATAATATTAAAATAATACTAAATTACCCTAAAACGTGTCCTAGCCTTATTGGTTGATACATGTTCGACCATAGGCATCTTTGGGTCGATTTTGGGACCCCATGGATCCACTTGTAAGTGATAATGACACTTTATTTTAATTAAGTTAAAATGAATACAAAAATGACACAAGCATATATCTTTTAGAAAAACAATTGTTACATAGGGTTATATATGTTGTATTTTAGATTATAAATATTCATTAGAAAGCTAAAAATATTTACTACATAATGATATTTTATTTATAATTTTTAGACATTAAATAAATTATTTTATTTATGACACCATGATGATGCAGTAATTACTATAATAGTGAAAACTTAAAATAATTGATATTATAAATACCCAAATAAATATAATATGAAACTTTTAATGAATTAAACTAATTTTCTAGGATAATATGATATATTAGTATTGATTTAATTGACTTTTTTTGAAGTAATAAATCTGTTATGAGTTTCACAAAAATCAACTATTGAATAGTGTCAAAATTGACATAAAAGAGTTCTTAAAACAAATATTATATTATTAATTGATATTAAATTCCTAAAAATCTAAGGTTCGGCCAAGAGACTTATATCATGATAGGTTACTCATTAATGGACCACTTTTGGGTCTCTTGGATGTATGTAGTAAGTTTATTAACCATATTATATAAAAATACAAAGAGACATTGTAAAAGTGAAACTAATTAATTTAGAGTTAATACTTAAAGATAAGGTTAATATAAGTACCCAAACCTGTCTAAATTCTATTGGTTGAGTTTTTTTCGACCCATCCCCACCTTAAACTTTGAATAGTCAACTTTGGAGCCATTGGAAACCGATTATGAATTTATTATAAACTAATATCTCTAGCTTTTCCAAAGGTGCCCCTCACCCCTCTTATAAAAGGGCACTCCTCCTTCTCATTTCTTCACACATTCAAAGCCTTTTGGTTCGGCCAAACTCTGCCCAAATACTCTCCCAACTTCCCTCACTATAACCTAGGGGCCTTAGTTTGATCAGAAATCCAACCTAAGGAGCCCTTTTGATCAAATCAAAAGGAAGAACCCGAAGAAGAGGTAATGATTTCACTACCCTTTTCTAAGTTCATTTCTTCTTCCACTTCTTCTTCCTTTGTTGTTACCATTCTAAAATAATAAATCCAGTATCATATATATACTTTGATGTTATTATAAATATGGTACAACCATATTCAGTATTCTATCCACCCTTTGAATAACATGTCACCATACGTGCGTACGTACGGCTTACCGTCTCCACGTCGTGGTGTAATTGTTATTCAATATAATATTATTTGGATGGGTATAATAATGATGTGTAACTCATGTAAATAATAAATATAACATGTTAAGGATTCTGTATATATGATATACCATCCATTTATATATTATTTTAATATCAAAAGAATGATATTTTCGCTCGTGCGTACGTACGGACTACCGTCTCCACGAACGCGATAAGATTCATTCTCCATCGTATCCATTCAAGTATAATTATCATTTGATAATTTAAAAATGATGTTTAAGGACTTGATATCCTTATGTATATGAATAATATACAACCTATCCATTACAAACATGGCTTACGTAACAAAACATATAAAAGAAAACAAGTAAGTTAACACCTGAAATAATGATAATACTAAGATATTATTATCAAATCAATATTAAAAGATCATATATGATATCATATTAATGTATATGATTCTTGTATAATTTAATAACAATTATTTCACCATTATACAGGAGGTTAACCTACCCCAACTAAGGAAAAGTACAAGGTAAGGGATTTTCTTATCTCACTTTCAATTCCGTGAGATTTCCATTGTTCGCCACTAAATTATTGAAAGTGGTGTATTGTGTACTGCCATTTGATATATATTATCATGATTCTATTTATATTCATGTTATTCTGTAAATAATTTGGTGGTTATTAACTTTTGGCCATACTACTCAGTTGATTAACGTGGTAAGGGGTTTTCATCTCACTCCTTATTCCCGTGAGATTCATGCCATATTACCATCATCACCTTTTGTGTGGTGTATGTACTGCCCATAATTATATTCGTTGTGTAATACACTCTAATTTATGTGTATTTACATATTCATTGTATGATAAATCTTTCATGGGTTGTATGTTTCATATGTTACCAAATTGGTAAGGGTTATTTCACAATCTCTTCATTATCCGAGGTTGTTTATATGTAATAATCTACTGGGATCTCTTTGTCATCCACATCCATGTTTCTTCAAAATGTATTTCAAAACATTTTTATTATTTACAAGAATATGGGTTAAAGTCATTTATACCCTTGTTTGACTTTTTATAAGAGGAATCTTTCCGTCGTTTTCAAAACAAGGTCCTTTTTAACCTTTTCGACAGAATTAAGGTAAGAATGTTTTTTTTAACTTATACGGCGAGTGCGGTTATTTTCTGCCATTATATAATCTTCAAAGCTTTCCATACAAGCTTATAAGAATATTTTCAAAGTAAATGTTTTAATTTATAATTATGTTACTTTTAAATGATTTCAAAAAAATAGATATTTCTCTCAAATATATAAAAATCCAGTGCAAATGTATACGTATTTAACGCAAGATTAAACTTTTTTTCAGAAAACCTGACTCTCGAGTGTGGTAGACAGGAAGGGATTGGGCGTGGACCCATCATGGCCTGTAATTAGTCAAGTAGTCTTAGAATTATTTATTTTGTTTTCAGAAGCTTGCATAATGTTTTCAAAAAAACACTGGAGTATATTTCAGCAATTTTAAACGTAAGTATCTTCTAAAACAATTTCAGTGGTAGGTCTCATGAGACAAACTAGTGTCTTGGCACAAGGCCTTGGAAAAATCTTATTTTTAGTCTTGGCACGAGGCCTTGGCTATGTGATTATGATAGTCTGGCATTATGCATTCCATCATTATGAAAGTGGTTATTGATTTTTCATGTGATTATTCGATTAGTAGAATAACCATGTGAATAAGTAAATGGCATTATTTCATTTTATTTATGCCATTATATGTTGAAAGTTAAAGTTTGAAAGGCTTTTGTTTTAGTTATACATTGCCTTAAATGTTTATTCTTATTTATGAAAGTTTCCGCTATATTGTTATCCTTGCTGGGCATTTGAGCTCACCCCTTTTCTATGTTTTATTTTTCCCAGGAAGTGAAGAAGTAAATTATGAATGACCTACAGGGATATTATGTGGGGATATGAGTGTGGATTATGGAGACATTATGTTGTTGTAGTAGTTTTTCATTTTATGATGTAATGTAAAACTTACGAATATATCTAGTGTTTCCAAGGCTACTAAACCAATCGGTCTTTCGAGATTTGATCTTTCTTGTGATCATGCCAATGTTATGTAATAATGCACCGACTCTGGGTAACTGGGGTCGGGGCGTTACATAGTGGAATACAATTTAGATATTCCTCCACAATAACAAGTTATGAATGATGTGTTTCAAGTATCTCATTTTTTTAGGTGCATTTACAATCTAGAACATTTGGTCTACAATGAGGATGTTTGCATGGATCTAAACACATAATTTGTGGAGCACTTGATGTAGATATTATACTGAAGAATGAAAGTGTTGAAAGGTAAGGTGGTGCCCCTCATAAAAGTCCTTTAGAATCATGGAAAGGTTTAAGAGTAGACTTGGGATTGTGAGGATGATTTTCAGGAATAGTGGCCTAAGTTTCTTGATCAAGACCTCTATAGACACTTCCCAATGATGAGAATTCATTATATTAGGGGAATTGTAAAAAAATTTAATTTCAAGGTATGTTTTTATTATTATGAAATATATTGTCATGTTTTTATCCTTTTGAGGTGTATTTTATGAACTAAGGATTATCAAAAAAAATTCTCGAATGGGTTTTAGGATTTATGGGATGTAAACTGGATAAGACAAGGCCATTGGCTAGCCAATGGAGGGTACCAACCATCTGGTGGTGCTGGTAGTGGGGTTTGTATTGTTGTAGATCCCAATGGAAATCTAGTGGGGAGGCACTGATATGTTGGTAGATGTGGAATAATTATAGGCATTCTTATAGGTGCATCGGCCCACTGGTGGAACCCATATTTGGTTGTCATTAATAGAGTTTTCATCAATTTACAATAAATTGTTTATTTTACTAATCATCTCCCTAATACCACCCCAATGAAGCTAGATCCTCTTTTAGAGCTCTCACATGGTTCTATAGGTTTCCTCTTCCTCTCCTATTGAAATCTTGAAGTACATATCAATTCTGAGCATCATTTGAGGTCAGATCCATCACTCATTGGATAAACTCTTCTTCTTTATCAATAATTGATCATAAATATAAGCCATATTGTATATATATATATATATGTATCCTTGCCTAAATTTAATGGAGAACTCATGGTCAATTGATAGATCAGCATTAGATATCAAATATTGGTGGCATCTCCTTGATCAATCCTAGATCAACCATTGATAGTGAATCATTTTTGGTGTGTGTATGTGGATTTCATCTTTTAGAATGACTTATTCCTATAATTATAAATATTGTGACTTAATAATTATGAATTGGGTATTTTTCTAGTGAATATTTTTGTGTGGACATGATCTGACTATCATTCTTTAGTATATACTTATAGTTTGGCTTCGAAACACTAAATGTATAAAGTCTACACATTATTGGGCCATTGTTTGGAATTATTTATAATGTTTGGTTGTGTTTATGATTATGTAGAAACTCTTTCTTGGATATTATGTTTAATGTACATAAGATGTATTGTGGGACCTTGTTATTATCATGCAATGAAATTGTTTACTCGTGGCCTGCATTTGTTAATTATTCCTTGAGGAGACCATGGTTACTAGGTGGGAAGTGGTGTGACATTAATAAAGATATTTGAGATTACACATTATATATTCACCCTTAGTTTAGAGTCAGAAGATGGTTAGTGGGTTCTCATCAATGTGGATAGTTGAGAGCGTCTCGATTGACAGTTTTGTGTGACTGTATTACTTTCTAACAGTTAGTTACACATTTATTTTGTGTACTATATTATCCCACTAATACCTATGTTGTTTCCTCATGATATATGTCCAATTTTATTACTTTCATTATATATATTGTCATGTGTGTTTCTTATTGCTTGGATGGACTTGTTAGATATGTTTATCATCTTATGGTTTAGCCTTGACTTTTCCATCCATTTATTGGATTTACTTATGACCTTATATAGTTATGTTATCATTATTATTTCATGTGTTTCCCTATTCACCTTGAGTTGGGTGTGTGTAATATTTTAAAGAAAAATGGGGTAAATTTTTTTTAAAGTGTTTTTTTAAATTATTTACAAATGTTTTAAACCATGTGTGGGTTTAATTTAAAAAGTGTGATGTTTAAGGGAGAATGTTTGGTTTATCTGAAATTATCATTTTTTAGAAACTTCCATCTTTTTAAATGATTTTAAAAAAATGAAACACTTTGGGAAAGTATATTATTCATGTTTTTTTATTCCAAATTTTGGGAAAGGGAAAGAAAAAATGTTTTTCCTTTCCTTATTTTCAAAATAGAATAATTGGTTTTTTATATAAGAAATTAAATGGTATCATGGTGGTATCCTAATAGATTCATATCAAACCATACATACTCACATTTTTTGGTATATAGTTTCCCTATCTCATGTAGGTTTCTCTAGGTCTTGGATTTTGGGTTGGTTTTCAGTGTCATCTTACTTGGGAATCATATGGTTGTTGGGATCATGGTGGTGACTTAAGATTCACATGGAGATGGTGATCTAAACTTTG
Organism: Viscum album; assembly: GCA_963277665.1. Lineage (NCBI taxonomy): Eukaryota > Viridiplantae > Streptophyta > Magnoliopsida > Santalales > Viscaceae > Viscum > Viscum album. The sequence continues at coordinate 1,629,914,251 of OY728122.1, forward strand.
TCTTTATGGAACTGTTTGACTCTAGTTTTATACCATAATATTTGGTCTTTTATTTTATTTTATTTTAGCTTATATTGTAGTTTTTTAATCCTTTATTGATTTTTTATTTATATGGGAAGCCTCTTGGATTTTATCTTGTCTATTATTATTAAGTCTTGTTTGGTTATTTATATTTGGTTTCTTGAGGGTGAAACCATCCCCAATGGTTACATTTGATACCCTTGATGATTGTCTTAGGCCCGAGGGGATTGGGGAAACTCCTTTGGTATGTGGTGGTCTAGCTCAGGAGTCTGATGGATGGATGTACCAGGTTGGTTCATTACAAAATGGTATCAAACCCACCCTATTAGATATTTGGGATGTGTCCGGGTAGTCTGAATACTAGAATTGTCTTTGGGTCTCAGGTGGAGTGTGTGGGAATGGGCCTAAATAGCTCTTTATCCTGATGAAACTTGATTTATTAAGGGTGTTTCAATATTGAGTATTGATCTTGAGTTTGGATTTGTATTTTTTGATGTATTTTAAATGTTTTGAGATGATTCTTTGATCCCCATTGAGTGTACTGATGATTTTGGGGGTCCGTTTGAATTTCATAGGTTAAAATTGTGAATGAACCAGGGTCACACAGGTAGCATGCATAGTCTGTAAAACCATATGGTGTCCATGTGACATGGTTTTTCAACCATGAAAGTGCATGCTTCATGGTTGTCACATGGTTTACCATCTCATATGGCCAAACCATGTATAGTGAATTTCCCCATTAGGAATTGTTGTTTTACCTCCCAATCTTCCCAAATTGACTCTAATGTATAATTTCATTGTATTGGTATCCTATAGGGTAGTTTTAATTGTTATTACTATGGAAATTAGTGTGGTTTAATGTGGTTTGGTATAATATGTGTGATTGTGAGCTTAGTTTTTTTCCTTTGGGTACATTGTTTTATGAAATAGAAATTTAGATTTCAAAATAGAAGAGAGTTTTATTGTGTTTTAAAATCATTTTTGGTGGTTTGGAAAGAAGTTTGGTTTTATTGTTGAAAACCAAGTGTGTTTTATTTTGAAATTGGGCTAAGGAAAACACTTTTAGTGGAAAGGAGTTTTAGTTAAAAAGTGTAATTTTATGAAACATTTTATTTCATAAAGTGATATTCTTAAGAATTGTTTTATGAAATTATTCTCCTTGGGATGGATTATTTCAAAGAGGAGTTTTGAAATTATTTTGGAAATAAATGTTAACTTTACTTTTTTAAAAAAAATTATGTGATTATTTTGAAAGAAAAGGGGTGTTGACCCTTGGTCTAAATTATTTTTGAGACCAAGATGTCTCGAAAATGGGTTGAAGTTTGAGAAAATAGTGGTTGAAAATGGTTGTCTTTAAAATTAAAATTTTAAATTAGTTTGAAATTTGTTTTCAAAGGATGTTTCAAAATGGTTTTTTATTTAGTTCTCTTGGAATTGAGACTTCTTGTTATATTTTAGGACCATGGGTGGTTGGGATCATGTCTTGTGTTGTTTGTTAAGTGCCTCCTGAAAAAGTCTTAGGGACAAAGAGTGTGCTGTTCCGATGAGTTATATTTTGATGTTTTTGTTCCTAGGGTTTAGATATCCTCTAATATAGGTTTTGTTCCTTGAGAGCTCAGTAGTTTTAAAAGTCCCTAGTATTAAATTTTAACCTTTGAATGTTTGGAGGTTTGGTTTTTTTAAATGTGTTCAAGGTGAATTTTTTTTCTAAAAATATGGTTTCCACTTAGAATTTTATTCAAGACTTGGAATGATAAGTTGTTTTAAGTTTTAAAGGTTGATTTAAAATTTTATGTGGATTTTAAAGGGTATTTTGACCTTTTTTGCGTCATGAAATGAAATGGAACTTTTGGTTTCCAACTTCCAAATTTTTTCTTAGGTGATCCTATATGGTGATTTAAAGTTCCATGTTCTTTGAAAATTGTTGTAAAATTATTTTAAAAAGTGTTTTATGTTTTAAAATATTTCAACCCTGATTGAGTTATGTGGTCAAAATTAAAATTGGTGTTTTAAGTCATTGATGGGTTGAAATGAAAAATTATTTAGTTTTTGAAATTTTTCTTCTTTGGGTATGTGAAAACTCATTTGGAAGATTCCTTTTGAAATCTATATCAATATATTTTTTTTGAAAGAATTATTTGAAGTGGGACTTTAACCCTTGAAAAGGGTAATTTTAGAACTTTGCTAAATGAAATGGGTGTGTAGTGTTTTAATCCAATTTCAAATTGGATTATGAAAATGATTTTGGAAAGATTTTTTGGAAAAGAAAGGAATTGTTCTTTGAATTGTTTTTTGAAAATATTCTGAAAGATCCCAAAATGGATTTTGGTTTATTGCATGAAATATTTTGGGAAATGGTCATATTTTGGTATTTTTTTCAAAAGGGGTTGAGGCTGAGAGAGGTGATTTTCAAGTTGTTGTTTATTTAAACCAAATGGGACTATTTTGTAAAATTCTTCTGTGTGATTTGGCTTTAAATTCATATAGGTTGTGTTCTTATCTTCTGTCTTGTCTTATGCATTGGGGTTTGATCTTGGGTTCATGCCTCATTATTTTGGTTGTATTATTTTGGATCCTCCAGTATTTTATTATTTCATGATATATTTTTAGGTCAAATACTTATTGATATGAGTGTGTGTGACTTTGGGTTGGTATAAGGATAATTGGAAAAATGTTTCATCTAGGATTTTGAGAACTTTTGGTGCTATATTTATTGGGTTCTCTATGGGATGGTGTTCTAAGTTGAGTTCCTAGGTTACCCACAAATTATCGTGACCCGGTTCAAGATCCCATGTTTCCTCTTGTTTTGAAATTCCTTGTGGTTATCACTTATAGAGGTGAGTTTTAAGATTTTTTATAACTCAATCATGTGGGCGTTGATAGTTTCTTGTAGGTCTTTTACTTTAATGAATTAAGAGATTGTTTTTAAGTGTTCTTTGGATCATTTTATATATGTTTCCCCATGGTGGAGGCCTTCATGGTGTGTTTTCTTTCAAAACACCATTTAGGATCTTTCTAAATGGTGGGGAGACAAATTCTAAATATCCATTTCCTTTTTAGTTATTTTGTCGGTGAGCATGGTTAGGTTTTTCTTGGAGACATTTAGTAGATTTTGTGGATTTAGTGGTTTGGTTTTAAGAAATCATCATAGATTTGGTTGTTCCTTCCTAGGAAACTCTCTAGTGGTTCATCATCCAACTCACCTCGCTTCATGGAGGGTGGGTTATGGTTTGTTCTTTTTTACTTTAATCTTCACTCGAGGCTTTTTTTCATATAATGTGGCAAGGTGTAGAGTTTGTGACACCCCTAATGTCACTTTTATATGGGGGTACTTTCTAGATAGTTTAACCCCTTGAGTTAGAGGTGTGATAGACTAAAGAGGGTAAAATTTGGGGATAATTTCCATGTCACATGGTTAAGGAACATAGTTATTTTAATCATGAATCCTAAGTGTGCATCCCCTTATAGTGGTGATCTTCACGGCACGATTTATTTTATAGTGTGGGTAAACCATGGGACCCACTTCAGAGGAGTTATTTTTGTGCTTTCTCCTTCATTTTAAGTGGGTTTTCTTCCCTTGGACTTCCCCCACTTTATTTTTTCTAATTTGGACACCTTTCCCAACCCTATTTTTATCCATCAAGCTCATCAAAAGTTATTTCATGGTGTTTTACTGGTGATTCTTCATGCAGTTCGAAATGTCAAGGTTTCCCTACTCTTATTCTTTCATTTTTTTTGAATTTCATCTTCTTGTATAACCCTAGTGTCCATTATTGGGTGATTACCATGTATAGGGTTGTTCTAAATTTGATTTCTTTCGTCCTAGGGATTTTGATCCCTCCTTTGAGTCCATTTCCAGTGGTTTTTGTCGATGACGACATGGTTCCACCACTTGAGGTAGGTTTTTTCCATTAATTTTATTTTATTTATGAGTTACATTTATGCTTAATATTTTAAATTCATTTTAAACCTATATAATTATGGTTTGGGTTATCAAGGTTTGGTTTGTTAAATTTTTTGTTAAAATTTATTGGTTTTTGTATGGAAAATGGGTCGAGTTAAATGTTTTAAATGGTTCTTTGTTCGAAATGGGTATTTTATGAATTCTACATGTTTGATAAAATTCCAAAGATGGTTTTAATTGATAAAAACACTTGCTAATAGTGTTTCCATAGAAATGTGATTTGTAAAGTGGGTTCCATTTTTTCTTTAAGGGGTTTCCAAGAGTTTAAAAGGGGTGGTGTTGTTTTATAAAATGAAATGGAGTTTACCATGGATTGTTGGTTTTGATTATTGATAGTCGTACTTTATTTTTGAATTGTTTTTTAATTTCAAATGGTTTTAAAAATAGATTTCCAAATTTATATGATTTAATTGAAGGCCTGGTTGGAACTTTGTGGTGTGATACTATTTTTTCCCTTATTGATCCGCCTTATTTGTTGATGATGTTTATGTTATCCATGTGATAGATTTTTTTATGTGCTTCATGATGTGTTAATGGGTTGGGGACCATTTTAAGGGAAGTGGGAGGTGGTATGGATGTGATTGTGGTGTTATCCCATGGGGATTTATTATTATTATGTAATGACATTGTTTACTTGTGGAATACATCTGTTTATTATTCCATGAGTAGATTAAGGTTACTGAGTGGGAAGTTGTGGGACATTGTTATGGACTGTTGAGATTATACATCGACTAGTCGCACCTAGTTGTGAGTCACACTCTGGCTAGGGGTTGTCACTGATGAGGCTAGTTGAGAGCGACTTGGTTGACGATTGTGTGTGACTGTATTACTTTTCGGTAGTTTGTTCTTCTTTTCTTTCATGTATTATGTTGTCTCATTAGTACTATAAGTGTTTCCTCGCAATATGTATCATATGGTATGCCTTTTATTATATATATTGGCATGTTTGTTGTTTATTACATGGATGGACTTTCTTGATATGTTAATCCTCTTATGGATGAGCCTTTATATTTACTAGTTATTTCCATTAATTATTGGATTTAATTATGAGATTTTATGGTTATGTTATCATTATTTTTTTCCATGTTTCCATTTTCAACCTCAGTTGGGTGTGTGTAATATTTAAAAGTAAAAAAGGAGAAATGGTTTTCAAATTGTTTATTTTATTACAAATTCATTTGAAATTCATTAAACCACATGTGGGTTGAATTTAAAAAGTGTGATTTTTAATTAAAAATGTTTAGTTTTATTTGAAATTGCAATTTTTTTAGAAAGGAACCATATTTATAAATGGTTTTACAAAATAGAACAATTTGAGAAATGGTTTTCAATGTTTTTGTTTTTTTGGGAATTATTTTGAAATTTTTTAAACCATGTGTGGGTTTAATTTAAAATGTGTGATATTTAAGGAAAAAATGGATTTATTTTAAATTGGCATTATTTTAGAAAGGAACCATATTTATGAATGGTTTAACAAAATAGAAAACTTTGAGAAAGTGTATTTTCATTTTTGGTTTATTCCACATTTTGGGAAAAGGAATGAAATCATGTTTAACCATTCCTTATTTTCAAACTAACATAAATTGTTTCTTTTATATAAAAAATGAAATGGAATCATGGTGGTATCCTATTGGATTCATATCACACCCTACATACTCACATTTTTTGGTATATAGTTTCCATTTATCATGTAGGTTTCTATAATTCTTGGATTATTGGTTGGTTTTTTATGTCATTTTCCTTAGAAGTAGATAGTTGTTGGAATTATGTTGGTACTTTTGAGTCACATAGAGATTGTGATCGGGCCTTTGGTTTCATGGAACTGGTTGGATCAAGATTTGTATTGGTTTCTTTGGTCTTTAATTTTCTATTATATTAGCTTGTATTGTATTTTTGTAGTTGTTAATGCTTAAATATGCATTTCATGGAAATAACTGAGGAAGGAATGGCTGGTTCAGGGTGAATTCAAGCTAAAACAGACCAAAAATCCCTTTAAGGGGTATGTTTCATGAAGCTCCTAACATCAAGAATGAGAGAAGCTTGTGAAGGCCTCGATTGTGCAGAGACTAGACAACAATCTTTATAGAGCATCAATATAAAGATTTGGTTCTCCTTCATGAGCATGAAAAGTCATGATGCTAACCTCTATTCATATTCAAAGTCGAGTCTCAATTATCTTCATGAATGCACAAAGGGTTGACAATAATATCCATGCATCGATATTCAAACTCCTAGATATTGTCCACTTGTAAAGCTTATAAATATTTTTAGAGGCCTCAAATCATCACAAAACACCAATTTCCTTAAATACCCCTTATATCTGATATTTAAGGGGATGGTGACCTTTTGAAATCTAAAAATTTATCCATGTTCATGAACCACCTAATCTTCGTTAGTGAAAGAAATAATGGATAACCCAAGGTATCCTTCCTTTCAGAAACATCCTCCCATGTGTTCTTGAGATCCTTCACCCAAAGTAGAGATGCCTTTTTCAAAGTCCCAAGACCTTCACAAAAGAAGAAGTTCCTCTGAGGAACTTGAGGTTTTTTGAAGAATTAAACCTTTGTGAAGATCTCCCCCTCTAAATCAGGACTACACTTCAAGGAAGGGATCCTTATTTCCTGAATCATACCCCTTCGTGAAGCCTATGACCTTTGGGAGACTCCTAATACTTGTGTAAAACCTATCCATGAGATCCCAAGATTCACGAAACATCTCTCCTAGGCCTCTCTATGGTTCCTCCCTTATGATGAAACAATTTTATAAATGTTGAGTTACCAGGTCCCCTATACCAATCTAGAACTGGTTTAGTCGTACCCTAGATGCCTATGTGACAGATTCCACCCACTCTTATTTTTGACCACTTAACTCCAAGTGTAGTCTAGACCACTATCCAACCTATTGATTCTAATCATAGGTACCCAAATATACATGTCTTCTAAGCATAGGGACCCTGACATCAACCTTTTGATTAGCCACTCCCCCATTGAAATGCTAATGCCATATAACTCCCATATGTTCATGATTAGTGTTCACGTAATCCCAATGGGTAAGGAGTGAGTCCTTACACATCCATGATTCATGATGTAAAATTTCCTAGCCCCACATCTTATTCATACAATGTTAAAAATCATGGATTGGACCTATCACATGACCTTAAACTATGTCATCAAACTATGTGGGTTTTGATCCCTGTCTCTTAAACATGGTACATATGCTGCCTCCCTTATATTCAATAATAAAAATGGTAAACTATCCAGGTGTTCCCTCATAGGGATTCATATCCCATATCCACCTCTACAGGGCATTTTAATCCATCAGTAAACTATCTAGGCATTCCCTCCTAGGGATGCACCTCCTGGATCTGCCTCCATGGGGTATTTTGATCCATCAGTAAACTATCTATCTCTTCCCTCCTAGGGACACACCTTCCAAATCCACCTATATGGGGAATTATGATCAATTGGTAAACTATCTAGGTGTGATATATTCTTTCTTAGGGATGAACCTCCTAGATATTCCTCCTTGGAGTGTTTAGAGCCATTAATAAACTGTCCAGGTGTTTCCTCCTATGGACGCACCTCCCAGATCCACCTCCACATAGAGTTTTAATCTATTGGTAAACTATCCATGTGTTCCTTCCTAGGGATGTACCTCTTGTATTTTCCTCAAAAGTGCATTATGATCCACTATTAAACTATCTAGGTATTCCCTCCTAGGGATGCACCTCCCAGATCTGACTCTAGGGGGCATTCTAATCCATTGGAAAACTATCTAGTTATGAAATATTCCATCTTAGGAATGAACCTATTGGATAAACCTTCATAGGTTTTTCTAATCAAATATTAGTAAACTACCCATGTGTGACATTCCTCTCCCCTAAGGATGCACCTCCTTGATCTGTCTTCATAGGGAATTTTAATCTATCTTCTTATCCCCACAGTACATTAACCCTATGCTCATCTCCACAAAATGTTGAACTCATGCCCTGATCCATATCAACAGGACCTTACGATTCATCTTTATAGGGCGTGGAACTTGTGAACTAACCCAGAACACATACCCCATGAAAAAAACATGGGATTACTGAGGTAAAAATCCTTATTAGACTTACTCCCCTTAGAATTAATCACCTCATGTTCAACACATGATTCCTTGGGTTCCTCACATAAGATTCCTCAAATGAGATGCCTCTCATGGTTGAAGAATTCACAGGTGACCAATTTGACCAATGTAAATACATGCCAAGAGATTCCCAACGTGACTAATCTTCTTATCTAAGGTTACTACCCTATAAATATAGAAGCATTGTAATTAATTATCATCCACTTAGAGATGGCACCAGGAACGAGTTCCACAAACCTGACTTAATCTTTGAGGAATACCCAGACTGGGAAACAAGATACAATGAGGAATCCATGGATGGAGGAACTGACATTCCATCATCCCATTTCAATCAAGGAGCATAAATAACTAATAAAGGTGATGTAATCCACCTGCCTTTGGAAAGTTAGAATACGGGAAAATGAAAAATGTGCACCATGTGTGGGCCCTGGTGAAAGTGTTAGAAACAGAAATGGTAATCCCAAAGTGAATCTCTTATCCTCAATATAGGTACTAGTATAATTTGGGACATCATTATATTTTCATATCCCCAGATTCAATAATTTTATGCCAGGTCCCACCAAGAAAATGGTGGGACAGCATGAAACTCAATTACGCATTAGGGATGTCAACATTCTGCATCCTCGGTCTATGACATTGTTATTGTAGATACTTCTTTACTTGAAAATACTTGAAGATGTTGGGAAATTGGGAATCATTTTCTTGTACCTATACTGAAGGATGAATACACATGCCTTACAAGATTCAGTCCATTGGTAATTAGAAACCTATAACTCGTAGGTGCTAGGGATGGAGAAACATGGTTTTGGTGATCCTTCATGATTTCTCTTTTTCCATGACTTTGTCCATGAATTTGGCTATCGGGCACCCAAACCACATCTCACCCCTAGAAATCATCCATAATAGGGTGATTGACACCCTTGTATGTCAATATAAGAAGAGGGGCTCATTACCCCAAGGTAAAAGTCCTTCTAGGATTTAGTGGAATCAGTGACTTGATGGCACCACCACCCCCAATGGATACATAGGTGGAAACCACTCCTATTCTAATGGTGAGTCTCTTCAGAAGCCTCTCCCCAGAGCACTCTGATGGTTTTCTCCCCTATTCCGAAGAGGTAGGAGATGATCAAATCGTGTCTATAGAAAATATTTCCTAGGATATTCCCTAAATGTATCCTCTGAACCCCCAAGGGCCTTTAATAGTGTTATTTTTTAGCGATATTAAAGTGGGTATTTAAAAGCAGTAAAAAAAATGTTGTTAAATGGTTACTTTACTAGAGCTTATAAAAAATTGCTGATAAAGGCCCCCCTTTATTTGCACTAGTAAAAAGTGTAGATAAAATGAGAATTTATCAGCGCTTCTAAAAAATCATTGATAAAGGGGGCCCTTATCATCACTTCAAAAAAAGTGAAGAAAAAAGGGTATTATTTATCAATTATTTTTTATAAGTGATGATAAATACCCCTCCTCCCTTATCGGTGCAGTTTTACAAGTGTTGATAAAGGGTATGTTTCAAAAAATATATTTCATTAACATACACTCACAGTAGAAGTTATGGACATTTATAATCCTTTTGGGACTTTATTAGCCTCAATAGAAGTGATAAAGGGTTCCTATAGGGAATTGAGGTTTATATATAAAAAAAAGATTCAATTTTATATATGTGTAGAGGAAAAAAGGACACTCAGTTTAGAAGTTATGATCGTTTGAATGGTCGTCGAATGTGAAAAAACCCTAAAACCCATGAAAACACTGAAAGGATCATAACATTTGATCTGGGAGTATATTTAATCTCTAAATCTAGTAAAATATAATCTTATGAAATGATCTAAAAACACATGACATTTAAATCATGTAATGATCAAAGGAATAAAATATATTACAGTTTCAAAAAAGTCATAAATCGAACTCGAACTTCCAACAACCATAACTTTTGATTTGGGTCTCTGTTTAAGCTCTACCATATATCAAATTGAATACTATGATGATTTATATTCCAAATAGGGTCTATGAATTACTTCTAAGAGTTATTTATTATTTTTTAACCCCAAAAATTCCCAAAAGGTCTCTAAAATTGAGTTTTTAATCGTCGACCACGGTTTCTTAAAAACTAAATAGCTATAAATTCCGATCTGAGAGTCTGTTCATCCTGCACCACATATGATATCAAATATCATTTTATGATCTTTGATTTTACTAGTTTTGGAGCTGATATAGACTTTCGGATCAGAATTTATGGTCATTTCATGGTTTTTAGGGGTTTTAGGGTTTTTAGAGTTTCTTAATGTTTTTATGTGTTTTAAAGGTTTTTAGAGTTAATAGTAATTTTAAAAAATATAATAAATAAATATGTATTTAAAATATATATGTATAAACATATATATATTATATATATAAATTTATATAAACATATATATAAAAATATGGATAAAAAATATATATAAATATATATAAATATTTAGATATATCATAAAATGTAAAAAAATAGTATATGGGAGTGGAAAAGGCATTGGTGTATAAGTTGGAGGTCCCATGTTCAAAGATCACTAGAGGTAGGGGTGCACCATAAAGTTCTAATAAAGGGGTGTGGAAGGTGCTAATAAAGTGGGTGAGGTGTAGGGGTGGGAAGCACTGATAAAGAGGGGGTGATGACAAAGGGTTGGCAGTGGGGTGTGAAAAAAATGTAACCTTTATCAGTGGGGCCTTTATCAGCACATTTTTTTGGGTTGTCAAAGGGGGCCTTTAACAGTGCTAAAAAAAGCACTGATAAAGGTGGCCTTTATCAGTGATATTTACAAGAACTGTTAAGGATAACCCTTTAAAATCACTTACATTATTAGTGATTCTATATAACTAATAAATCCCTTTTACTATCATTGTTAAAGGACTGATTTTCAATAGAGCTCCCTCTATCTAATGTAGAGGTCCTCCCAGTGTTCTTACCAATGAGTATAGAGACCCTCCCCATTCCATCAACAATAAGTGGAAAGTTCCTCCCTACACCATCACCAACCATAGTGGAGTTCCTCCCCACTCATTCAACAACTAGTATATAGGTCCTCCTTGAACTCGCACTATTTAGTGCGAAGGTCATCCTCATGTCATTGCCGACCAAAGAGGAGTTCCTCCCCACTACACAATCATCCCACATGGAGGTCCTCCCCATGTTAGAACTAATAACTATGGACATCCTCCCCATTCCAAAGACATAAACTACCCTGAATAATCATCTTAGGGTAGTATGGTTAATATTATCCATCGTAGGTGAAACCCTAGAAAGTTCCAAGTTTTCATTGAACTCATTGACCTCCTAGATTCTAAGGGGACATATGGAATGATAATGGAGTCTCCACCCCAACTCCTGGAGTTTGGGGTAGGACTTCAATAGTTGAGGTTTGCAATCCTAGAATTCAAGGTCCACAGGATACCTATATCCCTCTGTAGGTACTTGTAAGTAGAGGATGTTCTATCATCCTTCCAGGGACTCACACAAAAACCACTATTATCACCACTGGTTTCCCTCCTCTCCACTTCTACTTGAGAAGTTGGGGAGATGTCAAGGTCTAAGATGACACCTTCATATGGAGATAATTATATTGAGATACAAATAGATTCCACCACACTCACACATGATGTAGTGGTGAAAAATATGTCCTATAGGGATGTGATGCTAATGTTAGAACCACACCCAAGAGATGTTCTAGCATGTAGAGAACACTTCACTCGTGTAGTGACTCCACTCCTGGAAAGCCAGTATTAGAGTCTTTCTACATTGGTGATACCACTTATATCTTATCCAGTACTAATTGGGGTTTGGGTCATCCAATAGAAGTACCATTCCTTGGAGAAAGAGGTAATTTGGAAGGTTCTGTCCACTGACCAGCTATCATTGGTGATTTATCCACCTACAGCTTCATAATTTTATATCACGGAGTCCCCTACCAAGGTCTAGTTTGTGTTCTTCCTCTATATTATTTGTGAAATGCTTCACCACCTCTTCGATCATCATTTGACTAGTCTATGCAGTTAGGAGCACCATGAATCCATTGACTAGCAGTGTCAAAGGGTTGAGGTGGCAGTGCTCCCAATGGCTTAGTGCCCTAAGTCATATGGCTACTGTCAGAACCATTAAAAAATATGGTTCAAGAGTGTCATTGTTCTCTTCCATGTTATGGAAGAAGCATCTCCATACATACATATCAGAGTCTAGGAATAGTTTGATACCCTCCACTTGAGCCCCATATTGAAAATGTCTATACTTTCCACCAATAAAGAAATCTCCCCCTAGGCTACCTTCATAGTGAACATGGTTTTTCCCAAGATGTATGGGATAGAGGCATAAATGCAGGGCATGAAAGAGAAAATATTCCTTAAGGGGTGATGCAACACCAGACAGGCCTTCTGGAAGGTGTCGTCACCCATCAGCAGAGGCAGGCACTTTGCCTCAAAGATCCCTCGGATGAGACATTACTACTCACTCATCGAAATATCAATAAGGGAAAGGGGATTGATTAACCCTCTATTCCATTTTAATTTTCTCTAAAGACTGATATGGATCCCATTATGGAAGCCTTTCTTTAGCATATATAAGAGAAAAAAAGTCTTATCATTGACCTCATTATCGATCAATGCTTGGATTACAGAAATACCCAAAGGGACCCCATCACTCCGTGAGGTGGGAATATGATCCTCCTCATCCAGACACCCCCAGTTGAGCTTCATGGATCTACATAATTAGTAAGAGCCAAATTTGGAGGATATGGAAAGTGACCACGGTATGAGTCATCGAATCTTCCAGGGATGTTCAATTATCATACTTGGTATCTAGGTTCTGTCTATCCCTGAATCGATGATCCTTGTCCTAGAGTTTATGATCCTCTCAAAGAATTGGTCCCTAGAGACCCTCATTAAGATAGGGACCCTTTCCAAGATGACTTTATAGCTTCTCTTACAGCTTTCCTTGAGGCCCTAGAAACCTAATAGGTGGAAATACCACCTGATGTAAAGTCATTCCCAGCATGGGTAGACAACATCAGATCACCCCTAAAGTTTGGAAATCCTAGCTTAATCCCATTCAGTGGGATGGTTGACCTATTGTAGAACCATACCAAATTTATCATAAGGTTTGGACCTATATTAGGAACCCTAGAATAGTAGGAGACCACCAATATTTGGTGTTTTGTTCAGACAATGGATGGACCCACATTTTCTTGATACATCCAACAACCCATGGGTTCGATTAGTAGTTGGGAGGACCTTCGTAGGAATTTACTCTATAAGTTCAACTCCACCAAATGAAATACATGTATTTATAATCTCTTTAAATGAAAACAAAGGCCCAATGAAAGAGTCGTATATTTTTTTCCTGGGTGGAAAGGACTGGAGTATTCACTTGGCATGTTGTTATCCCAACAGCAGCTGCTAATGATGTGCATGATAAACGTTAAGGGTGAGCTGGTCCCTACCCTAATCACTCAAAACTACATAGGTCGGTTTTGAGAGTTCTCTGAAAAGGATCATTATCTAGAGGAATATTTTTAGTAGGTCGGACTATATTTACTCATGTTGCCTCTTCCAACTCCAGTGAGAAGACCGAGAAAAGTAGATATTTTAATTATTGTAGATGCAGATAACCTCAATATGATGGAGTTATTGTCCGATTTTCTGAAATATCATTACGGATTTTATCATCCCTATCATGTGTAAAATTATCCATCAATGAATTTTCTGGTTCCACCTCACAAATCACAGATACCTCAATGAGAGAATGTGGCTCTAAACCCTCATTAAGTCCAAGCTCACAGATTTCCCTTCCCAGATAAAATAAATCAAACCTATTCCTTCAAGGATTAACAGGTCATATCCTACTTCATTTATGCCCTGAAGAAGGGGATTTGTATGTTTATAGATTGTAGGAATCCCCAAGATTCCAGACTCATTGGTTTCCCTGATCATTTAATGTACCATAGGATCCTCAAAAACACCATAAAATAATGTTATGTGTTCAAGTATTGGATCCAAGACCAAGTGGACCATGGTCTAGCCAATTTGGGTGATCTCCCTATGTAGGTGACCCTATCTCTACTAACACTAATAGAAACAGTGAAGGCTCTGGTGAATGGATGTAGGATTCTAACCATGGGGCATAGATGCATGAAGTTTGGTTGGATCACAAGGTGTTCACTTGCACTTATGGTTTCATCTATTCTCTATTAGGAAGTCCAAAACCTCTTGTGTTTTCCGAAACTCCCCTAGATTCTACCTTTGTGTTTTCATCATAGCATTCCAAATCTCTAAATAATAGATGTTGATGATGTGAAGGAAATCAAAGTTCCTCACCAGTGTTGAAGCTATCTCATACACTCTATGACTTTATGCCTCTTGAGTTGGGAGGTTCACCCAGAGTACATCTTATTCTGGGCTATTCCACATATGTGGAATATGAGTATGCCTTCATTAATACCCTTGATATAGTAGACCGCTTCATGATGCCTGATAATGAGGAATTTCATGCAAACCCCTCAGGTGCCTTCGATTGAAGCCATTAAAGGAAAGGTCGAGGATACGGGAGCTATCAGAATGCTCGGTACAACTCCTCAAACTAATTTGTGCATGCTACTAAGACCCAATAGTAGGTTTTTTGAATATCTCATTAAACACTATCATCTTAGCCCACTCAATCAGGTATAAATCCATATCCAAATGTGTTAGTTGATAGAGTATCTCAGCTAAGACCATGGCATGATCAAGCACATACATCCAAATTCAAACCTCATCCAATTGACAGTCAACCAGCAATTATTTAGATAAAGTCAGTTAGTCAGTAGCAGAATGTCGATACTAGTCTGAACCCAACAGTTAATTCAATAACACCACTTACACCCCTATCAAGGAGAGGCCCTCTATGGTCAAAATATGCCTTTGGCATGGATGTATGATGTTTTGAACCACCTCATCAGCATTCCTATGAGGATTTTGATCCTTGAGTCCATCAACTTATCAAAGGGGGTTCATGAATACCTTTCATAATACTTTAAGAGCCCTCTCCAGTTTGAAGAAAAGGTAACTTCCACTGAGGCATACTATGTAGAAGAGGCTGAGCAAGAGAAATTCCAATACATCATCTCATTCTCTAGTGAAGAAGAGGGTGTCCTCTAGCAAAGGTACATACGCCTGCTATACATCACAGGCTAGTTCAATTTCATGGAATTACTCCACTGCATAGTGGATACTAGTTCCAGGATTATCCTCATCCCAAACCAAATGATCTACAAGTTGGGACTAACTGAATTATATTTGAATTCATCTAAACTGAAAATTCAGGGTTATGAAAAGAGTGATAAAAAACCAATTGTAAAATTTTGGATAAAGACCTAGTTTGGTGGCTTGATATCAACTATCAAATTTATGGTAGTATCATAGGATACCACTTATAACATGCTACTTGGTATTCCTTAGCTTCATTTACACATAGAGGTCCCCTCCTCCTATCATCAGTTCCTCAAATACTCCCTCAATGGTTTAGTAGGAGGGATCTAGCATGATGTGTCGCCCTTTGACTCTTATTAATCCAATTATCTAGACATAGGATACTATAATAGGGAGGGGAAGTGGATTCAGACCAATGGGGTTGAGCACATCAATGATCCCAATGATCTGATAGCCACTACAACCAATTTGAGGATAAACATGGATGATGCCTTCATTCTACCAATTCATTAGTTAGAGGCCACAATGATGGAACTAGGATCATTTTTTGTTGTCTCTATGAAAAAGGGTTATAATTTCCTTAAGAAGAATTATATTTTACAAATTAACTCATAATCCTAGAATGTATAGACCCGAGTGATATTGTAATCCCCTAATCCTAAGAGGTACCAAGAAGATCTCCCCATGGACACCATTTCACAGCATTACAACCTATTCCATAAAGAAGGGTTAAATCGATGGAAGTCAACTATTCACCATTTCTTTGACATCAAGAATGGACCTTGTGGTCGAAGGTCGAATGGAATCATCCTGAAAACTTTTTTTCCATGGTTTTAGTAGTGTAATAACCCCTTAGTAATTCTATGCCCACCCATGCAGGCACTAGGGATTCCCCTGAGTCGGCTAGACTAGGAGAGTTTATTCCTCCCTTTGATTCTCATACCTCATATTATAATGAGGATTTGGAAGATTCCCCTCTTTCCTTTGAAGTGGGTGTTTCCACCACCATTCATGAGTTGATTCAACTAAACCTGGGTATCGAGGAAGATCTAAGGACGATATTGATTTGTCCATCCATGTCTCTAGAGGATAAGTAGTTGTATATGGCCTTATTTAAGTAGAAACTAAATTTATTATCTTAGAGATATGATGATATTATAGGTGTAACATCCCGACTCGGGTTCCACATACCCTGAGCTGGTCAGTTATGTGACCTCAGTCATGCCTCCCCATATATCAGAGGCTACTAACTAGTAGTGAGGGTCTAATAAAATTTACATGGGGAGACTATACCCTCTTTATCAAAGAATCATAATAGTATAAATAACCAATAAATATCAAAATAAAATAACAAACAACTATTATAATTCCATAACCAAAATAGACCAGAAATTCATGATGAATCAGAACAAAATACAATATCCAAAACTAAATAATAGATATTTCATGCCAAATAAGAGTCAAGGGTCAAAATGAAAACCTGAAATAAAGAAACTGACAACTCCCCTAAGTGGGTCCTAATGAAAATTTTAGTTCCCTCATCCATTCTCCATACCAACTCATCCATATAACATAGGGATCTTTCCCTTATCTGATCCTAAAAACATGAAGTCTATTCAGGTACCGATCAGGAATCCAGAGTAGGGTGTGAGTAAAACTCAATAGGCCACCACCAACGATATCTAAAATAATATCCATTCAATAATAGTGTATTTGGTTTTATAAAGAATAAATTTTAATCAATAAAGTAAACAGTTATCAAATTTCATTATTATTTAATTAACCAAAAAAATATTTGGGTTCATGATGACACCTGGACCACCGATATCTGCTTCGAACCATGACAAAGTTTGAACTATATCACATAGGGATTCACATTTCATTATCACATGGTCTTTAATTATCCATTTAATTTAAATTAATATCACATCTAATTGGAACCATAGGCCAATTATAACATTTTGTGCTTAGAATTTCATGGTAAGGACCCCATGGGTATTTGAATCATTAGTATGTATCCCACAACCCGTTTATCAAACAATCACACAAGGTATTTTGAATCATAATTCTATATCCCGCACTCATTTATCAAAAAATCACATGTGGTATTTTGAATAATTAGTATGTTCCCCAAATTCATATATTACATGCTTGCATTTGGGCCTAGAACGCCATGCCTATAACCCCATGGGTATTTGAAGCATCAGTCCAAACCCATTTATCAAATAATCAGATATATCATGTATATTAGGTTTAACAAGTTTAATCATCATTAGCCCTCTCATAAACATTTCACATCATTTTATACCATTTCAATTATAAAAACAATCATGGTTCAACACTTTAATCATATGTAATAATATAAACAATTCACCATTAAATCATTTATCAATATTTTATCATTTAATCCATTAACCTTTTAAGTTTAAGACAAACATCACTTTATTACCATAATTAATCAATTTCATATTTCAAATTTATCAATCAAATAAACAATCACATTAATTCACCAACTTCTTAATCCCAATATCCCATAAATTTCATAATCACATCATTCCATTAATTAATTAATTAATTAATTAATATAATTCAAGATGCAATTTACAATCATAGAAATATATATTTCAAAATTACACAATTATAATCAATACTATAGGATTTTAAATTTATACCACGTACCTAAAGATCGTTGGTGAGTGTTTTTCAAATGGAAATCCACCAAATTAAAGTGGAATATTCAATTACACAATGAAGAATGAGATCTGGATTCAAAAACTATATGAAAAACCAAACATATTAATATACTTGAAAACTTATATAGATATCCATCACCAAGAGAGGAAACATACCTTAAAATTTTGAGATAAATATGGGAGAGAAGGAGTAATCTAATTTGGAATAGATCGCATACCATGACAGGTTTAGATCTATCAAACTAGTCCTTGATTTTCCAAGAACAGAGTTTATAAGGCCTTGGAATAAATTCAGGGGCCTCAAAAAATGATATAACCCTTTTAGGGTTGATTTGGATCAAATAAGGGTGAATAATGGGGGGTTTGGTAATTTTAAAACAATTTTTGTGGGAATTAATTATTCACGCATGGTTTCTTAGGTAGGGGTGCACAGTTTTCCAAACTATGTTCCCTAACCATGCACCTCTTCTAGGGTTCACACGATTACTACTAAGAGGTTGTACGGTTTGAAAAACTATTTTCCAACCATGAAATCCCCCTCTGTCTAAATTTTCATGGTTTTATAGGGGTAATCACACGGTTTGGGAAAACGGTGCGCCAACCGTGCACTACCCCTTTTTCTTCAATTTATCAATCTTCACCCGAAACACCCCAAAACAAAAACCCACTCCAATTATACTAAAATAAGGTTAACATAACTCCTATAACTCAGAATGAGATATCTGTATAAAACATTGGGATCTTAAAATATCCCCACCTTATAACAACTCATCCTCAAGCGGAACTCCCAAGAATATCTAAGATTATGAGGTAAAAGGATCAGGAAAATAATCCCTCACATCTCCTTATCTCTTCGCTTTTCCTCCTAAACATATCCATGTTTCCACAATAATAGAACTATCAACATGGTCCTTCCCACAAAACATTCTCACTGCGATACACAACATGTATCAGATTCTCCTCAAAGGACTCATCATCCTCAAGGTCGACATCATCCACATCGATCTCATGAGAAGGGATGGCGGGTTACTATTGAAGTTGTGAAACATAAAAAAACATTCACAATGATTTACCTCTATGGAAGAGCCAATCAGTATGACACCAACCTGATTCTCTCTACTACCTCAAAAGGTCTAAAAAACATGGCCACCAACTTACCATGTCTTTGAATCCTATGATGAACCAACCTAGGATATACCTAAAGGAACACATGATATCCAATTATAAACTTAGGGGTATCATCAAAATCTATCAGTATATGAATTCTTAAAACTTTGAGTCATAACCATAAATTTATAAATTAGCTGGAACTTATCTAATGTCTCTTACACGAGACTCGGTCCCAACAGCTCTGACTAACTTTCCTCCATCTAGCATATAGGTGGTATTCATTTCATACCATTAAGATCCCCATATGGTTCCATATGAATAGTTTTCTGATAAATGTTTTTATAGGATAACTCCACAAGTGATAGGTTCTTCTCCCAATACCCCCCAAAATCTATGATACATGCTCATAGAATATGCTCCAAATCATGTATTGTACGCTCTAACTGCCCATCTGTCTATGGGTAGAAAGTTGTACTCATTAATACATATTTACTAATCACCTTCTATAAGATTTTCAATAAGTTTGAAGTAAAATTTGATTCATGTTCTGAAACTATAATCTATTTCACTCTGTACAGAAGGACTATCTCCCGAACATACAAGTCTCCCTTATGTGCAAGAAATGTGAAACTTTCATCAATTGGTCCACAACCACCCAAATAGTGTCATTCTTTTAAGGAATCCTTATGAGACCCACCACAAGGTCCATGGATGCATCATCCCACTTCCATTTTGGAATGGTAAAAGATAATAGTAAACTATCTGGTCATTGATGCTTAGCCTTTATCTATTAATAGTTCTATCCTCATGTTAAAAACCCTACAATATCCTTTTTTATGTCAGGACACCAATACTATTGACATAGTTCATGGTAAATTTTGGTCAAAATTGGATGCATATCCCACTTTGAGGCATGAAATTCACACATCATCTCCTATTGCATACTCATAGGAACAACAACTTGATTCCTGACATAGATGATCTCATCCTTATATATAGTTCAATCGGAAGGTGACTCCCCACCTTCAAGTCTTTCTCTCAAGGATAAACATTATGTATTCTGATAATATATCTTCATGATCTAGATCAAAAGTGTAGAATCCACTTATACTGAATCAAGGGTCATTTACTCATGGCCACCCTAAACAAAAACATGCATCTTATCCAACAAAGTCATCATCTTCCACTATTATCAAGACTCCTAAACTTCTTGAGACTATGTTTTCCTACTCAAAGTTTCAATAACATTGTTTCCCTTATTGAGAATATATGCTAGATCAAAATAAAATGTCTTCATATACTCAACCCACCTCCACTACTAAATATTTAAATATCTCTGTGAAAAGATATACTTTAAGATCTTCTGATCAATATACAGAGTAAATTTTTTTCCCAAGAGATAATTTCTCCAACACTTCAAATAATAAACCACTGAAACTAACTAGAGGTTGTTTTTAGGGTAATTATGTTCATGTAGCTTCAGCTTACATGACCCATAAGATACAAATAAATCTCCCAACATCAACATTTCTCCAAGACCGATCCCATATGCATCACAGAACATCATATACTACTCCTCTGGCTCAGGTAGGATCAAGGATAGTTTGTTAGTAAAATGATTATTCAACTCTTGGAAAACATTCTCAAATTCTCCATACCATTAACCTTAACTATCTTCTTATTCAATCCCAAAATAGGTTCTTCAAAGTGGGACAAGTCTTGTATTAACTTATGATAATAGCCCATTAATCCCAAAAAACTATGGAGATCAAATACATTCTTAGGTTGATCCTAAGAAACAACTATATGTACCTTATTTGGGTCTAATGGCACACCTTCCTCTAAGATGATGCGACCCAAGAAATATACATGGTCGATATAAAATTTAAACATAGATAACTTGGTGTATAGATGATTCTCTCTCAGTGTACTCAAGATGATTTCAAGATGTTGGACATGATGGTCTTGAGTCTTGGAGTACACCACGATGACATCCACAAACACTACCACAAACTGATCTAGTTATGAGTGTAATATTTAGTTCATCAAGTCCAAAAATATAGCAGGAGCATTCATCAACCCAAATGACATCATGATGAAATCATATAGTCCACACTTACTTTTGAAATCTATCTATGGTATATCATATGGTCTAACTCTCATCTAATGATACCTTGATCTCAAGTCAATCCTTCTGAAGAGACAAGATCCTCTCAACTATTAAAATAGATCATCAATATGAAATAGAGGATACTAGCTCTTCACTATCATATGATTCAAATTCTAGTAGTCAACATATAAGCTCAAAGTCCCATCATTTGTCTTTGAAAACAAAACTGAAGATCCCCACGGTGATTCACTCAGATGGATAAATCCCTTATCCATCAATTCCTCTAACTGAGTCTTAATATCTTGAATCTCTTTTGGTGTTATTTTATATGATGGAAATGAAAGTAGCTCAATCCCAGGCCGAGTGATGCACGCCAGTCATGGAGCATGGACAAAAGAAATTATATTTTTCCTAGTGCAGCACAGTAGTAGACCAGGGTCTTCTCTCTTGAGGAGCCTTTCAGTTGGGTTCATTTATTTCTTCTATATCACCTAAATTATATCTTTTTATTGTTTTGTATTTAAATGAAAGCGATGAGAATATATTTTTGTTTCTTATTGTTTAAAAATATGAACTATAATGAAATGAAAATAGAATGAGTTTATGAAGAAAAAACTTGGTTTTGGGGGTTGGTTTAATGTTCAATAATTATTCTCACTTATATGTTTTATTTCAGTTTGATAATCCAAACATGAAATATCATGTTTTAACTACTATTATTTATTTATAAATTTTGTAACATCATTGAATGTATAATCACTCTAAATTCCACCTCCCCCTTCAATCCAAGTTGATGACACACCTTTTTCTAGGATGTGTCATCTTCTAGGACCCAATTCAATCAAAGATGTTTCATCCATTGATTATCTCAAATACAATATGTTAAGTAGGAACCAATGGAGAGATGAAAAATGATTAAATAAAATAATAGAGATATCTTGAGTTTCATTTCATCGGTGGAAGTCACAATATCAGGGACATTCGCCTTACTCGTGCATGCTACTCAATTTTATCTACAAACATTAAATTAAACATTAAATAAAATTCATGATCACCTTCACCTCCCCCTGGTCCAAGTCTCAGGGTCAGCCTCTCATTTTCAAGAGTAAGGGACTACTTGGTGGAGTGGGTGGAAGATAGGAGAGAGAGAGAGAAATAGAGAGAGAAAGAAATGAAGAAAAGTGGATGGAGAAACAAAAATGCATGAATTAATAAAACTAAAATTTAAATTACAATTGAAAACTAAGACAAAAGAGGGGGACGAGAGGAGAATAATCATCCCATTCCCCGGTGGGATCCCTCCTTGGTTGTGGGTGTCGATATGATGAATTGAGAAGGAGGCGAGGACCTCCTTTTATCGGTATATTTTTGTTCTATGCAAGTTGATGCATTTTGGACCCATTAATTGGCCAATTCACCCATGGAACCCTTCATTAAAGTTTTTAATAAATGTTTTTTCAATTCACCCTCCAAATTTCATCTCATTTGGACCCCAGATGTATGAGTTATGAATTTTTCACTAGTGGTTTCATTTTCTGGACGTAGGTTCTAGGAAGCTTTGTTCAAAAATATTACATCCAATTGACACCTTAATGGATTAAAAACTCTATGGAATTTAGTGAAGAAATGATCATAAGTATCCTTGTCTAATTACAGGTGGAATAACCTTCATTTATGGTGTGTAGGCGAAGATATGGTTTTGTTACGGTGGTTGGGTCCACGTTGTCCGCCTGAAAAAATCTTTAACTTTATTGACTATTTAAGGCCTCTAAATGCCCAAATTTGCTCCTAGTCCAGAAGAAAAAGATGAATTAAATAAAATAATTATTCTAAAAAAACAAATCATTAAATTTAGAATTATATTTTTTATTAAATGACCAAACTACCCTTAATGTAAAAAATCTATCAAATATCCAGAATTTTGCACTTTTCACAATTTAGATCATTTTCATTCCATAATTCAATATATCCATTATTTTAAAAAAACATCTAAATAAATGGTGTTTATAATTAAAAACATTAAAAAATCTTCATTATTTGATTAAAAATAGGCACATAAATTTGCTCTGTCAAATACCCTCACACTTAAACCATGCTTTTCCTCAAGCATAAAATATCAACATGGAAATCAGAGGACACCAATATTACCAATATTAAAATTTTAATGAAATAAAATCAAATAGTTTTAAATTTGAAATAAAACTTTTAAAAATATTCATAAAATATCAATTTAATTTCCCATTTTTCAAAGAAACAAATAATTCACATATTTTACTTTTCCTCTTTGAAAATTGATGGAACTTCTCCTTTCATTCATTCAAGATCCTTGATTCCCTAATATTAAACATGCCAAGTCATGATTTACCTCACTTTTGATTATTTTATATCACCACTCATGATACAATTCAAGTAGAGTTATGCCCATATCATGAGGACATGCTCCTTATCCATAGGCTTGTAAATGAACTACTTTCTCCACTTTGTAAAGACAAAATACACATAAAATCATGAGGACTTAAAATAAAGGTCCAAATGAATCTGAGGCTTAATTTTGGTAGAATTTTATGTTTTAAAAATTAAAGCTCAAGGAGGAGGTTTATCTCTTAAGTACAATGCATGATATCAAAAAGTGTAATGAAATTATCCCCTTTAAAGTAGCAACACTCACTTCCCCAAAACTCAAAGTATGGTCATTATCAAATTATGTATAATGAATGATTTTTGCACCCTCTTGAATATTTTTTTACTTTATTACTTTTTTTTGATAATTATTATTATATAAAACCTCATATCCATCACCTAATCTCATATGATCAGAAGATCATCGGTCTAGAAAATGGTGATTTTTTGTTCTCCCAAATCACAACCCATTTTTCTCTTTTTTGGATATTTTTTTCACTTTTTTCATTTTTTAATTCAAGATGGGAAAACAATATAGTATAATGAATAATTCCATAACCTTTTACAATTCTCACAATAATACCCCCACACTTCTTCCTTACAATGTATATCATCTCATTTACCATGATTCCATTTACCCCTACACTTCAACTTTAAAATATCATGAAAATACTAAGGGGATGGTAGGAATAGATAAAAACGGATTGAAACATGGCTCATCCCTAACAAGGTCATTCACGGTCTCTATGGGCTAAAAGAATGATGTAAAGGTGTTATTTTAAGGATAAGTGTATTTTAAGAGGATTCTTCAATCATTTTAAATGTGTTTTTTCACATTCATATCTTTGACAAGTTTCAATACAAGTTATGGTCGGTACTTGTCCCAATATTACTCAAGAAATATGCTCAAGAATAAATAGGAAGTACTTGGTCTAGAATTATTCTCGAGAATGAGACATATGATATTAGACAATCACTCAAGGCATGATTAATAATAATAAATGAATTCACATGAACTTCATAAATTTAAAAGCATGAAAGATGGTAGGATAATTTCATTTACATTAATCAATTAATTTATTCAAATCTTGAGTCATTATTTCAATATCCATGCTTCATATTTAAAAATTAAATTCTCCACTTCAATCCTTTAATCATATCAACATTGAAATCTATGACATGGAATCACTGGATTCTGGAGAAACTAATGTCTCCTAGATTATTCAAGTAAAGCATAATTCAATTGTGGGCATGCAATTTTATCTTTAAAGATCAAAAATTTTTGTGTAAAAAAATTAGAGAGTTTAAAAGATAATACACTAAAAGTGAACTCCATTCTTTCCATGAAACTTAGTCCTTCCCCTCCACTGTCTGGGGCTTCCTTCTACCATTATGAACCTATAAAAGAAACAACTAAATTAAGAATAAGGATCATTTCATTTAAGCTCAAAAAATAGAGGTATTAGGCTGCATGTTACACTACTTATAAGGAAAAAAATTAACATCTAATTTCCTAGAATTAAAGTAAAGATAAATCTTGGTATGATCCCCCAAGTGGGCCTTGAATTTTTTACTACCCCCAGAGGTAAGTACCTGCTATTATCCAAATTCAAATGGTGGATGAAGCTTCTTTTATTTGAACCACCACATGTGGATTTTCATAGATTTTTCTTTATCCTTATTGGTGAGTAATGATCCATGGATAGAGTACCCCAGCTCCTCCCCCTTCACAATGAGGTATATCTTGCACAGTGGGGGTAGGATGAAGTATAGACCATCCTTTTCTTTGGTTGCTACTTTTTCAACCTTCTTCTCCTATAGTTCTGGATTTATGGGGGCTGCATAAAGATAAGTCTCTTGTTTGATTTCCTTAGGCTCAGCTACTTGGATCTCCTAATGGGGCTCCTCTAATGCATGTTCATTGTAATAAAGGATCTACATGTGTTCCTCAATAGGCGCATGTCCACTATATTATTCTTTTTCCTCCAAGGTATAGAAAATAATGTCTGATTATATATAATAAAAACACGAGGGAGTGATGTAAAATTCTATTTCAATAAAATTATAATAGATAGAGTCAAATAAAGGTTCAACTCCCTGAGTAGTTTCAGCTTCAATCTCTGCCTCAATTATGAGTGCCACTTGGAGTCTGATGGTGGAAGTTCAAGGTAGTTAGTTGGGCTCCTCCACCTTGAGTTTGGCCTCAAGTTCTTGGATTTCCTCAGAAAAATCATGAAATACCAGTGTCACCTCTTTCTTGGCCTCCTCTGGTGATACAAGCGGCTCATCTTCTAGTTTAAGTTCATATTTGGATTACTCTGATAGTGTTTGGACATATGTTGTTATCCAATCCAATTTTTCTTGTAGATTTTGCACCATCTCATAAAGATATAGAATATCATATTTTAGATTGTGTTTGGACACTTTCTATTGGAAAATTTTAGTTAGATATTCTTCAAAAGTGTTGGGAGGGATTTAGAAGAACTCTTCTGGTGTCATGGCCTCTCCTTGATAGAATTCTGGGAAGTACTCCCAAAATTCAGTGAGTTCTCTGGCCAATCCCTCTACAACAAGTTGCTTGAGGGTCACCTTAAGATCCTAGATTAGGTCCTTAAATTCCTCCTCTTTGATAATTTGTCTTCACGCTCCCCTAATCTGCCTATCCCATAATGAAACACTCTCTTCTGTAGACCAGGGGGCTTGAACTACTGGTTCTTGTACCTGTGAGTATTTTTTTCTTTAATAATATTCTGAATTTGAATACATTTTTTAGTTTTTTTAAAATAAATGAAATATAACTAAGATGTGAAAATATAAAAATTAAATGGACTATTTATTGGATCCTCAGAAATGGCGCCTGTTTTGACCCATGCCTATCACGGGGTGTGGACAAAAGTAATTATATTTTTCCTAGTGCAGCACAGTTGCTGACCAGGGTCATCTCTCTTGAGGAGAGTTTCAGTTTGGTTCACTTATTTCTTCTATATCACCTAAACTATCTCTTTTTTTCTTATTTGGATGAAATCTATGAGAATATTTTTGTGTTTTTGATTATTTAAAAATATGAAATATCATGAAATGAAAACAGAATGAGTTGATGAATAAATAACTTGGTTTTAGGGGTTGGTTTAATGTTCAATCATTATTCTCATTTATATTTTTTATTTCAGTTTGATAATAAAAACATTAAATATCATGTTTGAACTATTATTCATTATTTAGAAATTGTGGAACATCATTTAATGTCTTATCACTCTCAATTCCACCTCCACCTTTAATCTAAGTTAATGACACACCTCTGTCTCAGATGTGTCATCTTCCACGACCTGGTTCAATTGAATCCATTTCATCCATTGATTATCTCAACTCCAACATGTGAAGAACAAACCAATGGAGAGAGGAAAAAATTATTAAATAAAAGGATATAGATAGGTTTATTTGCATGTCATCAGAGGCAGTCACAACATTGGGGTTATTCGCCTTACCCGTTGTAGACGCC
This sequence comes from Viscum album, assembly GCA_963277665.1. NCBI lineage: Eukaryota > Viridiplantae > Streptophyta > Magnoliopsida > Santalales > Viscaceae > Viscum > Viscum album. The sequence continues at coordinate 1,629,941,383 of OY728122.1, forward strand.
AAAAAGCTCTTAAGTGTTGAAGAAAGTTTTGAAACGACAAAGCTAAGTCATATTCGGACCCGGAGACCCGGTCCAGGGGCCCAGAGGTGTTGCATGAAAAAAATGGGGAAGTGTGCGAAAAAATATGTCCTGTACGGAAAGTGTTGGGATTCATGAAGAGCCCTCGACGCAGGTGAGAAACAATTTCACGCTCGTGCCCCGCGCGGTTGACATTTAGCGCCACCTCCTCTATCGCGCAATTATTTCGCACCGACCTATATTTTGCGCCCCCAGTAACCTATAAATAGAAGTTGACCCCCTTCCTTTTCAGGGATGAAGAATCTAAACTAGCTCTCGTGCACGAAATCGGCATTCCGTGCGCGCATAATATGGCCTTCAGGTATGGTTCTTTTCACACCCAGTCACCCCGGGTCCTCCTTCACACGATATCCCCTTTGGCTTAGACTGAATTCCAACACCTTCTTGGTCTTCCCCTTGTACGAAATTCCTTTCATTGCGTGAAGGTCGGCCGATTGTGCGCAATTCCTTCCATTGTGTGCACCCCTTGTCCTTGCACGCGGCATCTTCCACTTGCGCGCTATTCATTCTCCTTTCACGCAAAACCTCTACACCCAAATTACGTGCAAGCATCCGTGATTTAGTGTCGACCTGGGGATTTTCATTCAAATTCCCCTTATTCCGTGCACAAACCTCAAGGGTAGCGCACAAATCCTCGGGACCCTTCACCTCGGTGCTCCCCGGGCGCCCCTTGTGTGAATGCCTGATGCCCTTCTTCTGGGTGCCATTCACAGGTGTCTTGTGCACCCCGTGCATCCGCATCATATATGGTTTTCTCGTACGAACTTCGAGGCTTGTATAAAGTAACATCAAGGTCCCTTTGATGGTACCGCTCATTGCATTTCTTCGCCTCATGCTTCTTCACATAGGTACGCTAACGGCTATTTCTTCTTCACATAGCCATGCTAATGCGGACCCCTCGATGGTTCGCTCTGCGACACCCCCTTTCTATGGAATTTTTGATGCCTTCCATCCAACAAAGAGTAGAGGGTAATGGTTTTATAAGTCCTAGGGGTGCGGATCGAACCCACCTCGACCGAGCTGCAAGACGTTAAACTGCCAAGAACCATCGTCCTCAGCACATGATGTTAAATTGTGACCTAGCCCCGTGCCTCGCACACAGGGTCCCCCCGCCTTGGACATTCTCCACGCCCACTCGTCTCCATGGGTATGGTATCACCCCTCACATGGGATGATATCCTCCGTATCAGAGTGGAATTTTTCTGTGGGGAAGGGCAGCCACCTTGGTGTAAGCCCATGGCTTTTCTTACAGGAGGCAGCACCCCTACTCCTCCTCACTTCCTCGGTGCCAAGGGCATCAGAGGGTGTGATAGAGAATGGGGCTCCTCCTTTCTTCGGTCCCAAATACCTCTCCTGCTGCGCTTTTTTGCCCTCGGGCCTCCATCCTGGAATAAGCCCCGACACTTATTGGGCCGCTCAACGCGTAAGCCCCTCTTCATTTCCTAAAGATGCACCCTTGGTGACGTGATCATCAGTTCTCTGCTAGCTCTTGTTTATCACACCGATCATGAATCTCGTGAGCTTAGAGTAAGCACTGACCATGAACCACCTTGGTCCATCTCAGAGCGTAAGCCCCAAATACCCTCGTCTGAGCTGCAAGACGTTAAACTGCCAAGAACCCTTGTCCTGCATGACGTTAAACTGTATACCCGAACTAAGGGGACTTTGATCTGTGCTAAGGCATGGTATGTAGGAATCCTCCATGAGGTTCAAGCCCCAACCACCTTGGGTCTCCTCAAAGAGTAAGCCCCAATCCATCCCGAACTATGGGGATTTTGATCCATGCTAAGGAATGGTACGTAGGAAGCCTTCACGAGGTTCAAGCCCCAACCACCTTGGGCCGCCTCAGTGTGTAAGCCCCAATCCATCCCGAACTACAGGGAATTTGATCTGTGCTAATTTATGCTACGTAGGAAGCCTCCACGAGGTTCAAGTCCTAACCACCTTGGGCCGCCTTAGATTGTAAGCCCCAATCCATCCCGAACTATGGGGACTTTGATCTGTGCTAAGGAATTGTACGTAGGAAGCCTCCACAAGGTTCAATCCCCAACCACCTTGGGACGCCTCAGAGTGTAATCCCCAATCCATCCTGAACTATTGGGACTTTGATCCGTGCTAAGGCATGGTATGTAGGAATCCTCCATGAGGTTCAAGCCCCAACCACCTTAGGCTACCTCATAGTGTAAGCCCCAATCCATCCCGAACTACTGGGACTTTGATCTGTGCTAAGGCATGGTGCATAGGAAGCCCCCACAAGGTTCAAGCCCCAACCACCTTGGGTCGCCTCAGAGTGTAAGCCCCAATCCATCCCGAACTATAGGGACTTTGATCCGTGCTAAGGCATGGTACGTAGGAAGCCTCCATGAGGTTCAAGCCCCAACCACCTTGGGCCACCTCAGAGTGTAATCCCCAATACATCCTGAACTGTGGGAAATTTCATCCGTGCTAAGGTAAGGTACGTAGGAATCCTCTACAAGGTTCAAGTCCTAACCACCATGGTCCGCCTCAGATTGTAAGCCCAAATCCATCGTGAACTACAGTGACTTTGATTCCCTGCCACGAGGATACATAGGAAGCCTCCACGAGGTTCAAGCCCACCACCCGGTCGTTTCGACCCCATTCACATCAGTTCTCCAACACCATGGGCCACCTCAGAGTATAAGCCCCATACCTGTCCCGCATGACGTTAAACTATATTCTCCATCTGAACTATGTGGTATTTGATTCCCCGCCATGAGGATGCGTATGAGCCATCTGTGAGGCTCAAACCCATCACTCATGTCTCATCCTGACCTCTCCCTCGATCCCATGCATCTCGGGAAGCTCATGCCCTAACTCGAATGTTCCACTTCCTCTGGGTCCCATCCATGCGTCCATTCTCACGGGTCTCCTCCTCATGTGTCCCATCATCTCATAAAACTATGCGGACTTTGATTCCCTCCCATAGGGGTATGTAGGAAGTCTCCTCGAGTCCCAAGCCCGAAACCATCATCCATCCTGATTCTCACCTGGGCCGCCACATCCCGGTGGGATCATTCCACTTAATTCTCCATTCCCCTCCACAATATTCGGGAATCCTCCCACGTGATGGCCCTAATATCAGTGTTCCCTCCAGGGGGTTCCTCAATTTGATCCACTCTAATAAGTGTTTTGATCAGTCTGATCTGTCTCTGTTGGACATTAAACTTGTGCCATACCCTGTGTTAAACATGGGAAGCTAGGGAAAACCTAAGATACATTTCTATGGAATACAATTCCCCACGTTCGATGTGGGATGCCTCGGGCTTCCGTGCCCTCGAGAAGCCCTATGATAAGGGACAGAAGATAGACATGCCAATCCCTCGGCATCAAGACACGCCAGTGATGCCCAGAATGACTACTCTCCTAAACGAAGGTTTCTACCCTAACCAAACTCCTTGGAAGGTCCTGACAGAAGTAGTGTAATTAACTGGTGTCCACAAAGATATGGCACCGAGAAGAGCTTCACGAACTACGTCTTAAATCTATGAGGGAGACCCGGACTAGGTGACGAGCTCCGAGGAGGAATCCACAGAAGGAAGAACCGACATCCCATCATCCTGTTTCGATCAAGGATCAGACATCCCTAAATAAGGAGTAGATGACACCCGCCTTTGGAAAGTGGGAATGCGGGGCAGAAACAGTGCGTCCTCTGCATGACGGATGTGTGTTCGCGCCCCAACAAAAGCATCGAAAATAGAAATGGTGAATTCGACGTGAATCAATTCTCCTCAGCATGGAGGCTGATAGCGTTCGGGGCATCGGTGGTTTATCATGGCATCTAACTCCGTGATCCGGTATCAGGTCCCACCAAACAGGCCTGACGCGAAACTCGCCAGAAGTTGGGACAGTCAGGACGTTGAGCATTCCGTTCTACGACGTGGTTAGCGTGGATCCATCTTACCGACCATAGAAGAGGGAATGGAACTAGGGCACTGGTTTTCGATATCTTTTCCTAGCAGTATAAATGAGTTCATCTCCCTGCTTTCAAGAATCAAGTTGTTGCATCCGGAGCTCTTTCACATGCCCACCGGCACAGGGGCAGGGGAAATATTGACGTGGCTACCCTGCGTGGTTCTGCCTCTTCCATGGCGACCTCGACCACCATAACTGTTGGGAGCCCATTCCCCCTCTCCCCATCAGTTATTATCTAGCGACGGGTAATTAATGACCTTGTTTGAAGGTACGAGGAGGAGGGGATCATCCCCACCAGGGATCTGGCCTACTTGGATCTCGAGGCCATTGCGCCTCACCGTCAACGCCGCCCCCGAGGGCCGTGCAAGGAGCCGCTTCTCCCCACCCCAACATTCAATCATTTTAGGGGATTTTCCCCAGATCACCTTGACGGATCCCTTCCCTACGCCAGCAAGGTAGGGGATGCCTGGGCTAGCCCGATCAGAGTCCCACTTCAAGGGATCCTGGCGAGGGCCCCCACCAGGCCACGTCAGCACTGCCGCCCGGTTCCCCGAGCCAAGGAGCATGTAATCCATGCGCCTGCACCACCAACTCCAGTCCATCTGACCCGACACCAGCGTCGGGTGCGAGCGGAAGCGGACGCTCGCCGTGGGGCGTCAAAGTCAGCGACTACTGTGGCCTGAGCCACCACTGACTCATACCTACAACTCCTTGTATACAATGAGCAGGCACAGCTTCACGCCCAACCTGGATCAAGGCCCCAACCACCCCATGGGAAAGCTGGGTCGACTCTCTCGGACGTCGGCATGGGTGATGGCTGCCGCGGACCAATATGCAGCGGTGCCACCCCACGCGGAGGCTCTCTCTGTGCCGCCACTACGGAAGGTGTGGATCCTCCCTGCTTTCAACCTCAGCTTGGAGGTCTACACCGCACCACCTTCAACCCAAGCGAGGGTCTTACCCATGACAACGACACCCCGTATGGGGGTCTCTCCCACACTCACTACACTGGGTACAGGGTCACTCCCCGTGCCGCAGACTGCCGATATGGAGACATTGCATGTCCATTCACCCGTCAGCATGGAGGTCCTCCCCGTGTCCCTTTCGACATTTGTCCTGGTGCTCCTCGCACCCCATCTTTCTTGGGTAGAAACCCTCTCCTCCCCAACACCAGTGCGGCCAAAGGACCCCATGTCAGAAATTAGCCTTGTCCCGAGGAGCCACCCAGGGGCAGGACGGTGGTTCGTCGCCGCCACAAGAGTAATTTTGGGGAAGGCCGAGCAGGAGTCAGACCAGCCCGTTTCTCAGACTCCGATGTGGAGTGCGACTCATCACAGGAACCATCTCCTCAGTCCTCCAAGTAAAGGGTTGTGGCAGTAATGAGGCTCATCAGCCTCATACTCCTCGAATGTGAGATCCATATGATCTTTTCCTCCCTCCGAAGGTATATCCAGGAGGAAGATAACTTGGCATGTCCCCAGGGACTAACTGTGCAGTCGCCACCAGCATCTCCGGAAGTTCCCTCTGTCTTGGCTATAGGCTACGAAGATCTATTTTGGGGGGAATGGCAGGAGATTCTTGGAATGGCCCGCCCTCGGTAGACACTGATGCTGCATCAGGAGACCTGGTTGCTGGCCCATCCTATCATGACATGGCGGCCAGGTCGCTACAACCCTTAGAGGACAGCCCAAGATTCGGCGGCCAATCAGCCTGCTCACTGTATTCTCTAATATCTAGTCCGACGGCCCAGTGGTCCGCCTCAGTGCCGCTGCCAGTTCCCCATCCACCCCCAGTTGACGAGTGGGGTAATAAAGGGACAGACCTTGAATCTGAGTTGAGGAGCTTCTGGCCCATCCTCGCAGCGGGCCACTTCCCTCAGAAATTTTGGCCGGTCGCAGGATCGAGTTGTTGTACGCCAAAATTGCTCACCCCAGAGGAGTTTGAATGTTTCTGCCAAACCCTCTAGGCGACTCACTTCTGTTTTCGCCACTAGAGGGTGACTTATCCCGGGAGCCAAGAGCACCTAGAAGGCATCGGAAAGCAATGCCGACTGGTTAACCTGGCCACACTCCCCACGATCCAGCACCCTGAGTCACCTGGCCACCACAGGACCCTCCAACAGTAATGCATTCAGAGTTTCCAAGTACTCCACAAAGTTATTGAGGAGGCTACCCCCCACATGAAAATTTGTGGATGGGGTCAGTATGTTTCCATCCTCTTCAGTGTGATTCGTCGGAAGCCCGACTCGCTTGGTGATAGTGAGGACATGCCCCCGAGAAGAGTGGCGGTCAACATGACCGATCTATCAGGAGGGGAGAATGAGATGGGACTTCTTTATTGGGACATCCCCCCTGGGGACATGCCGCCACTAGATCCATCGGGGAGGGTTACTCATCAATAGAAGAACCTCTTAGGTATCCCTCCACCCACCGAGGAATGGGCACTAAGCCTGAACGTTAGTAAAGACAAAGAGCACATTGGGGTTGTCAAGATCTCCGACCCATCTGCCTCAGTGCCAAAGATGGAAGAGGACCCCGAGAAGGCCACGCTGCACTAATATCTTGTCGATCAGAAGAAGTTAGTTGATGAACTTTTGGATGAACTCATTGCAGAGCGGCGAACTGACTACGGTGATCCTAGGCCGGGGCAGTAGGGGCAGGAACAACTACCCCTCGGAGAGATTCTCTTAGGAAACCCTGATCATGCCGTATTCGGTGACAGGGTGGAAGTCGGAGCTCATGGAAAGAGGGCACGGTATGTCTCGCCAAACCCTCCTGAATGGCGCGACAATCCATGGAACCCCGCTCAGGCTCCTTCGGCTACCCCAAGGGTCGCTCCACCAGCCGATGAGCTTTTATACCGCATTGAAGAGCCCAGAAATTCCCTCGTGGTTAGGGATCCCCATCAGGATAGGGATCCATGTCTAGATGATCCAATGGTGTCACTCATCTCCCTCCTTGAGGCTTTGGAAATGCGACAGGCGGCTATCCCACCTGATGGAAAGCCATACCCGGCATGGGTGGATGATATGCCAGCACCCCCAGGATTTGGGAATCCCACTTTCTCCCCCTTTAATGGGATGGGGGACCTGCCGCAGCACCTAGCCCACTTTAACTAAAGGTGTCGACCTATATTAGGGACCTCAGTGTAGCAGGAGGCCGCTAAGCTCCGTTGTTTTGTTCAGATTCTGGAGGGTCCAGCATTCGTCTGGTACAGCCAGCTCCCCATTGGATATGTGGCTAGCTGGGAAGACCTTCGTAGGTAGTTCCCTTACCAGTTCATCTCTACCACCTGGAAGAAGAACATTGCAGACCTCTTCATGTGCAAGAAAAGGCCCGATGAGCGAGTCGTAGACTTCATCGCCCGGTGGAAGGGGATCACATACTCCCTTGACATGCCACTGACTTACGATAAATTACTGATGATGTGTGTGGGAAATGTCAAGACGGAACTGGTTCCCTCCCTGATTACTCAAAACTATCCCAGAGGGTTCGGAGACTTCTCATATAAGGCCCAGCACCTCGAAGAATCCCTACAACAGTCCAGTCAGGCATGCCTACTGCCTCCTGTAATCCGGAAAAGGAGGGCTTCAAGATTTGAGGCCATTGTGGTGGCCCAGATAGAGGCCCCCAGGAAGCTAGAATTTCTACCATTGGAGCTAGCTCCGCATCCCCGCAGAGGTCCACCGCCATGGGCACAGTTTCCAGCCAAGTAGCACCCACCCCAAAATCAGCAAGCACCCCTGCGTAACGCGCCACCACCGCCTAGGCAAGATAATCAAGTTCTTCCTCCTCAACAGGCTCCTCCAGCCCCCTGTCAGGGTCAGGCTCCTAGAGCCCCCTTTCTGGACAGAAGGAATCGGGCCTACTTGTTCGACGAGGCTCAGGTCCCCAGTTACTTTCTTAGCGACTTAGATCAGAGAATTGTACGACTGCCTGAGTGCCGAAAGCCATAAGAGGCGCATCTCACTGATCACCCCAACTACTGCCCTTATCATCAAATCCTGGGGCACACCATAAAGCAATGTTATGTGTTCAAGGACTGGCTCCAAGACCATATTGACAATAACATAGTTAAGTTGGGCCCAGCCCCAGCATAAGTGGCATGTGTCTTTGTGAGATTAGATAGCAGTAGCGACGACAAAGGTGAGTGGCAGCAGGTTTCTGACCGTGGGTCCTAGAATTATAATGATTTGATGGATAACAATATGGTCGTCCACACCCATGGCATTATTCGGGCACACCTAAATCAGCCGAAGCCTTTAGAAGCTGCAGCCACCACTTCTGCATCATCATCTCAATCGGTCTCTTCCCAGAAGAGCAAGCATCAGCAGTGCAAGAAGAAGCAATGAGCCCCGCCAATGCCATCATCGTCCCGCACTCTCGGTGACTTCATGCCCCATGAGATGGGCATTCCACCCAGTATCCACCCAGTGGTGGATGATTTTTCAAGTGACAGCCAAGGGTACGCTTCGGTTAACACCGTCGAGTTGGTAAACCCCTATATGACTCTCGACGAGGGGGGCGCTAGGCGAACCTCCCCAACATCCCCAGTCGATGCCAAATTTGGCAGAGCCGCGGCCATATGGGTCATCAGGGCATTTCAGTTGGAACCTCCAGCCAGTTCGTGCATGCCACTGAGACCAGAGAGTAGGCCCAGCACAGAACTCAACACGCGCAGTCTCTTCATCTGATGTCGACAGGTCCGCCTCCACCACCGTTTGTGCTACTGGATCAAGAAGAACCACTTCGGTCGTGCAATGACCAGCTTCACCTAGCCAAAGGCCGATCTCATTCATCCAGTCCTCATTCGGCAGCTACCCTCCAAGCTTCGACTAGTAATCAGCGGGATATTCCCAGTACCAGTCAGTCGCCGGTCTAGCTGGTGGGGCCCGCCATGCCTTCTATCGTGGAGCGGCCTCCTGTAAGTAGAAGTTCGTGCATGGCGTGGAAGTATGATGCTCTCAAGCATCTCGCTGGCATCCCAGTGATGATTTCCATCCTAGAAGCCCTTCACCTGTCATCAGATATGCGCGAAGCACTCGCCGAGGCTTTAAGGAGACCCCTCTAGTTTGATACGGAGGTAGCATCTACAAAAGCTTTTCATGCCGAAACAGTTGATGATGCCGAATGCCAGGTCGTCATTTCATTCTCTGGAGAGGATGAAGGCTCCCCCATACAAGGGCACATCCGCCCGTTGTATATCACTGACCAATTCAATGGCGTGGAGGGTCACCGCTGTCTCGTTGACACCGACTCCAGGATCAACCTTATCCCGACGTGGACACTACGGAAGCTAGGGTTATCCGAGGATGACCTAAATCCCTCCTATTTAAGGATCTAGGGATTTGATAGGATAGAGCAGAAACCAATCAGCAATATCCATATGAAGACCCAATTTGGTGGCCTAATTTCCAGCATCGAGTTCATGGTTGTCTCCCAGGACACTGTGTATAATGCATTGATGGGAAGGCCATGGCTCCACCTACACGTGGCGGTCCCCTCATCGTATCACCAATGCCTCAAGTACTCACTTAATGGTTGATTGGGCATACTCTAAGGTGATGCATCTCCTTTCTCCTCTTGCAAAGCCCATTACTTGGATGCTGATTATTACAAGAGAAAGGATAAACAAGTCCAGGCAAGTGAAGTTGAGCATGTCGCTGTTACGGCCGACCCTTGGGCAGGCCTGAATGATGCCTATGTCTTTCTGGTCCATCGATTGGAGGCCACAACCCCTGATATGGGATAATGTTTTTTCATTTCTGGGACAAGGGGGAATCATGCTCCAAAATCCAGGCAGCATCGGAAGATCACTTCGTATTCTTATACGAACCAGGCTCCAGTCATCCCGGAGCCTCCCACTCCCATCAAGTATCGGGACGTCTGGCTCATGGAAATAGCAGTACGTCATACTTGTCTATTTCTCAATGCTGGAATAAGTAGGCTCTGGCTGATGTGACACTACTTCTTTGATATTTTCAAGCATGTCCCCTTGGGCTAGAGACTAGATAGGATCGGGTCGACATCCTTCATAGTTATGGTCACGGTAGCACCGGAGTTCCCCGATGTAGTAACAATTGCCTCAAAATCTGATACCAGCCTCCCATCGGGGCCTAACAACCCAGAAGAAGCTTCTCCCATGGAGGATCCCATCATAAGTCGAGAAGAGGATATAGAGGATTCTCCCCCTGCCTTTGAAGAAGGCTTCTCTACCATGGTCGATGAACTGGTACAGGTGAACCTTGGTAGCAAGGAAGATCCGAGACCCACATTGATTAGTGCCACCATGACCCTTGAGGAGCATTGAAAGTATATAGGCTTCCTTAAACAGCACCGTGATGTATTTTCCTATAATTAATACGAGATTTTGGGACTGGATCCTCAGGTAGCCGTCCACCGCCTCGGTCTCCCGAAAAATCATCGGGGATTCAAGCAGCCTCCCATAAAGATGCACCCTTCTGACGGTGCTATGGTTGAGGAAAAAGTTGACAAGATCATCAAAGCCAACTTCATTAAGAAGGTCCAATACCCCAAGTGGTTAGCCAACATCATTCAAGTCAAGAAAAATAATGGATAGATCAGAGTCTGCATCGACTTCCGCGATCTCAACTGTCATTGTCTGAAGGATGATTTTCCCCTTCCAATGACAGAATTATTGATTAACACTACGGCTGGGTTCCATGCCCTCTCCTTCATGGATGGTTACTCGGGATATAATCAGATCTAGATGGCCCATGAGGATGAGGAGTCTACAGCTTTTAGGGCACCCCATGGTACTTTCTGTTACCAGGTTATGCCCTTCGGCCTAAAGAATGCAGGCGCCACCTACCAGCAGGCCATGCATCGCATATTCAAGTCAATCCTCAGGATGTTGGTGGAATTCTATGTGGATGATCTGGTAGTCAAATCTCACCAGTTCCAGGACCATCTCAAGGACCTTGAGAAAGTGTTCAGCTTCCTTCGTTCCCACCATTTAAAAATGAACCCATTGAAGTGTGCCTTCGGGGTCACCTATGGGAAATTTCTTAGATTCGTTGTCAGATACTAAGGCATAGAGATTGACCCACAGAAGATAAATCCCATCATCCAGATGCCTCCCCCGAGCAATATTCAGGAGCTTCAAGGTCTCCAAGTCCACTTAGCCTACATACGCCGATTCATTACGAATCTGGATGGAAAGTGTAATCCCTTTTCTCGGCTCATGAATAAGGGCACCGTTTATGAGTGGGACGAGGAGTATCAGACCACCTTTGAGGAAATCAAACAATATTTTCTCTAGACTCCGAACTTGATGCCGCATGTCTCTGGAAAGCCGCTGGTCCTCTATGTCACTGCCCTGGAACGGTCCCTCGGCACCCTTCTCACCCAGAAGAACAATTAGGGGACGGAGAACAGCCTCTACTACCTTAGTCGCATGCTCCTCGATACAGAGACCTGATACTCCCCCACTGAGAAGAGCTGCCTTGTGCTCATGTTTTCCATACAGAAATAGCGGAACTACCTATAGCACCATGTGGTATAGCTGGTCTCTCAAGTAGACCTGTTGAAGTATATTCTGAACTTCCCCATGTTGACAAGCTGACTAGCATGGTGGATGGTGATCCTCCAGCAGTTCGACATCTAGTTCGTACCTCATAAGGCTATCAATGGACAAGCATTGGCAGACTTTCTAGCTTCCCATCTATCCTCTATAGACTAGTCTCTGGACTTGGATTTTCCCGATGAGGCAATCTTATCAATCGATCAAGCCATCCCATGTTGGAAAATGCACTTCGATGGTGCCTCCCAGAGCCCCACCGGTAGGAGGCTCAATGATCCTAGGATCAACAGAGTAGGTCTGGGTATCGTCTTTATCACCCTAGAACATGCCATCCTGCCTTACTCATTCCTGTTATCAGAAGGTTTCACTAACAATGAGGTAGAGTATCAGGCCCTCATTACGGGTCTCGAGCTGTCCCTTGAGATCGACATGCCCCATTTGCATGTGAAAGGTGTCTTCGAGCTAGTTATTAAGCAGGTCAACAGAAAATATGTTGTCAGGAAGCCAGAGCTTGTACCGTTGTTAGAATTCACTCTCTAGCTAATGGCCCAGTTCCCTTCTCGGCCAGAGTTTATCCATGTCCCTCGGTCACAGAACGGTCGAGCAGATGCTTTGGCCAGCCTGGCTGCATCACTTGTAGAGCCCGAATAGGATGATCTAATTATCCACGTGGCGCACTAGAGATTTATTGCTCCCGTCACCCCAGAGGATGACAGCGGCCCACAGGTAATCCATCTTACAGTTGGCGCCTCTGCATAGAGACCCTCGAGTTGTTCAGATATGTTGGTCAAAATGGTTGCTGATTAGAGGACACCCTTGGTGGAATACCTCCAACATAGTAATCTTCCGTCAGATCGAGCCGATTGAGAGAAAATCCTACGTCGTGCACTACTGTTTACCCTCCAGAGTGGTCCCAGTCTTGAGAAGATCCTCTATAAATGTGGATTTGATGGTGTTCTCCTCCATTTCATTCAGGGGGTCGAGATTCCATAGTTCATGTAAGAGGTTCGTGCCGGTTCCTGTGGTTCCCATTAGGCTGGGCCAAAAATGTCTCATCAGATCCAGAGACTAGGGTATTTTTGGCTCTCCATGATCCATGACTGCATCGAGTTTTCCAAGAGGTTTCGTGCATGCCATGTTCATACCAACTTTTGGCATCGGCCACCGGAGCTTCTCCACACTACCAATTACTCTTGTCCCTTTGAAGTATGGGGGTTAGATGTCGTAGGACCATACCCACCAGCAACGGATCGCCAATGCCGATTCATTCTGACCGCTACATATTTCTTTTCCAAGTGGGAAGAGGCGATTCTGCTCAAGGAATTCAAGGCCCGTTCTATCGTTGATTTTGTGAGTTCCAATATTATCCATCGGTTTGGGGTTCCTCACTCTATCCTCACCGATAACGTCTCCAACTTTCGAGAAGCTGATCTGAAGAAATTGTACGCCAAGTACAACATTTTCTCCAACCATGCCTACTGCTATCACACGCAAGCAAATGGACATATTGAGGTGTTAAATAAAACCCTCTCTAACATTCTTCAGAAAATGGTTTGTTAGAACAAGAAGAGTTGGCCAGATAAGCTCCCCAACACCCTCAAGGCCTATCGGACGACGACTCGTAATTCCACCCAGGTGACCCTGTATTCCCTAGTGTATGGAACTGAGGTCGTCCTGTCCATTGAGATTCAGTTTCCCTCATTACGCACAGTATTCTATAACCAGCAAGCACTGGATAGAGTGGATGTCAAGCTGAATTGGAAGCACTGGACAAGAATAGGCTTCGTTCCTTACACAATCTAGAAAGGAATCAGAGAAGGATGGATCGAGCTTTCAACAAGAAGGTATGCCTCTACTCTTTCCTACAGGGTGACTTGGTACTAGCCCTCAGGGCACCAATGATCCCTGGAAGGAAACCACCCAAGTTAGAGCCCTAATGGGAAGGACGTTTCAATGTTCAAAAGATTTATCCCAATGGTGCATACTCCCTGGTGACCATTGATAGTGAGCATATAACTCCTCCCACAAATGCCAAGTTCCTTAAGTAATATTTTTCCTAACCCTACGGGGTCCTCCATGACCTTAAACTGGACTATAGTCCTGCATGACCTTAAACTGCTCATCCCACATGACGTTAAATTGTATGTCGTCCTGCATGAAGTTAAACTGTATATAGTCCCACACGATCTTAAACTACTTGTCCCACATGACGTTAAACTGTATGTCATCCCGCATGACGTTAAACTGTATATGGTTCTGCACGACCTTAAACTGCTCGTCCCGCGTGACGTTAAACTGTATGTCGTCCAGCATGACGTTAAACTGTATCTTCAAGAACTATGTGTGGCTTGATTCCCATTATTGTGGGATATGTAGGACTGCCTGAACATTCAGATTTCAGGTCCATCCCCATATCTTAGAGATCTCCCGATCTCCTGGTCACCTAGGCCCCTTGGCCTATTCCTCTCCACGAGGGTGATATATAGGTCTGGTACAGGGTTATGCCCTCCTCCGCGTTGGGTTTTTGGTTTCATTTCCCCATTCTCCTGGGAATCCTCCATCTCTTGAAAACTCTCAAGATGAGCCCCTCAACCATTTGTAGTGTTTCGCCAATGTGCCTAAGAGTACTCTGGTCTTGGACCTTGAATGTCATATTCAACTTAGGCAAGATTCCATCTGCTTGTAAAGCTTCATATACCCCTTCATATGGGCCCCTGTTATCTTTCACACCTAAAGGGACCCCCTAAAACAACATGGATACCACGCCTAAGGGCTCTCCTACTGTTACGGGCCAACGCCCGCGAGGGTTTCGAATGAAAAAATTGATAAAAATCCCGCGTTGTGAACATCGTCAGTGGTCGATGCTCATTTGTTTTTCCCCATTTCAAGCTAACACGACAGGATGTTGTGTCGAGAACATGGTCAACATTAATCCTCTGTCATCACATCGGCCCTTTCGGTCCTTAAATGTTGGTTACATGATTTACATTATGATTCACCCCATCATGTCCAGGTGGAATCTCGACACTCTTCGCACTACCCCTTAGTGCACCTCCGCACGTCAGGAGGAAAAAACTGCAATACGGCATCCCTTGGGGATCTCGTGATCCGAGCGCTAAGACCCTAAACTAGGATCTCCTCTAAGAGATATGCACATCTTGGTCCTCATCCTCATGGGATACGTGGGATCACCCGGACGTTTCATTTCGGGTCCAGCTCATATGGAAGCTAGTTTCTCCTGCCCCTTATCCTCTGACCCTCACCGACCTCCTGGCCCAAGGCTCCTCTCCCGGAATCGCGCACGGTGATGATGTGGACCTTGTCCTCATTCAAATTGGGTATGCTTTATTGTGTCGTGCGCATTCCCTCAGGTCCAAGACATATGACCTTAAACTATGTTGTTTGGTCCTATCACATGACCCTAAGCTGTGATAACATCGTCCTGACCGCACGATGGAAAACGGAACTGCATTGTGATGACCTCATCATAGGGGACATTACATAGGGTATCGATCATTTACCATACTATTTTTCAATGTTTGTATATGTATTGATTCTTGTGGAGATGCTAGGAATTTCTATCCAAGGACGGTCGCTTCACAAAAAACCATTCACCTTAAAGGAAAAACAAGATACATCAAATACCACTTCTTTTAGTGTGAGGGCTAGACCCACATGCCCCTTTCATCCTTTACACTGGTACCTTACCGTGCTGCTTTCAGAACTACGTATGGCTTGATTCCCATCCTTATGAGATACGTAGGAATGCTCGGGCACTTCCCCATGGGCCCATTCTAACTTTCATGTTCGGTCCTTTGACCTAAACACTTCCCCAAGGAACACATGGTAAGTTGGACTTATGTCCTCACTCACGTTGGGTTTCGTAATCACCTTACCATGTGCCTCCTGCATGTCTTGTCGATCCTCGGTACGAGTTCTAAGACCTTAAACTAAGACCCTTTCTAGAACTATGTGTGGCTTGATTCCCATCCTTATGGGATACGTAGGAATGCCCAGACATTTTGTCTCGGTTCCAGCCCTGGGAATCACAAATTCCATCCCTCCTCACTGTCGGCCCCTTGCCCCCCCCCCAGGGTGTTGTGTAACTACAGTATTTTCCCTGAACAAGTTCAAGATTCCCCAATGACATTGCGAAGCGACAGTTCCCTCACTAGAGAGGTCCTGTCTAAAAGTAGGGATGATCCATGATCATATTAATGTTCCCGCCTAATGTGCTTCCACCACGGTGGCTTAATTTTGGGAGTGTTGGATTCTATGCAAACAAACCACCACTTAACTTTCCACGATTTTTGTGCCCCTTTATTTGGATCTCCATCCTCTTTCACGTTTGAAGGGAACCCCTAACAGTGAGGATGCTCGACCTATGGTCTTCCTGCTGTCCTGGGACAATGTTCTGGAAGTCTAATCAAATTTGAGGGGACCCCCTAATAGTGTGGATGCTCAACCTATGGTCCACCTGCTGTCCTGGTCCAACGTTCCAGAAGACTGATCGGTGATATTTGAGTTAGGTCCCATGTTGCGAACATGGTCAGTGGTCAACCCTCATTTATTGTCCCCATTTCAGGCTAATGCAATAGGGATGTTGTGTTTCGAACACGGGCAACAGTCATCCTTCATTGCCACGCCCCTCCCATAGTGTTCCGAATTTGGGTAACGTGATTCAAATTTTTAATTCCCCTATGTTCGAACTGATTCCAATTCCCTTGGCATTGCCCCACTCGTGTGCTAGAGCACATTGAGAAGACGATACATCGATCATTTTGAGGTCTTCTTCCTTTGATCGGCCCTCCCTCTTCTCCTTAGAAATTCGGGTTCAAATTTCGAATGCCCGAAGCTTGGTTGGCGCTCCCATGATCAAATGAAGTGATAGTACGAGCCTCCTTTGCTTCTCATGGCCCACATGAGCTTGGGGATGGATTGCTATATATTTTGGGATTATAGTTGAGCATGTTAAACCAAAAGGAAAATTATGTTAAGCAAGGGGGAAAGTAAATAAGTTTTCTCATACATACAGTTCAATAGAACAAGAAGCAATAAGGTGGGATAAGTTTATGGGTTCGGACAAAATAGGTCCCCTAAGGGTCGGCTTCTTGGATAGATCTCTCCAATGCCGCCACATTTTAGTTGGTGACCTCCAGGACTACCTCCCATCCCCTGAGGAACCTTTCTTAATTGGCGGCCATGGAGCACAGCTCGCTGACCCTGGCTCGTGCCCGTGCTTGTTCAGTCCGGAGCTCAGTTATCTGGCAACTCGCTTCCATGAGTTGTTCTTGAGAATCTTCCAGGTGGGCCCTCCACTGCTCCACGAGCTCAGAACAGTTTGCGATGAAAACCTCCTATTCTTTCGCCTGTTCCTCAAGGCATTGGACCTCCTGATCCGCCCTCAGAAGTGATCGGGTACTCCCTGACTCCTCCTGACACCGGGTAACATTGGCGCGCTGGCTACTCTCATGCATCTTCTTGGCCATGTAATCACGGACTATCAGGTGAAGGCGTTGAGTATCTACCCCTCCAGCACATAGGAAACGTAGCCAGGTGTGGAGTTACCCCATCCACTTTAGCCATTCCTCCTGGGGATGACTGAGAAAATGTCATATGCACTTCCATACCTTGCGTCGCGTCATCCGGCTCTCCTCAGCCACTTCTGAATCTGAATCGTCGATTTCTTCAGGATCAGCGGGCCGATAGACAGGGAAGATAGCCAACAGACTATTAGTAGGGTCTTCCTCAGAGATTCCTCCTAGGGGAATAGGCTCCTCAACATCTAGGTGACCTTCCTCTCTCCCCTCAATCCTGGTGGCACCCTCGTCGACTTCCAGCCCTACTCTAATAGTAGCGCCACTGGTGTCTGCCGCTCCTTTCTCACCAATTGATGGAGCCAACTCAGTTTGGGAGGCATGTTTGGGATAGGGTAGTATTTTTTACATCAGCATGCTCACAGATGGTCCGGGCTCAGTAGCCCAACGAGCCTCCAATGTTGTGATCACTGTACAGACAAGGAGCACCCTGATCAGTTGAGTCCTCTGACAGCGAGTACCGGTATCAAAGAAAGTAACTTACAGGAACCCAAGGCATCAACCTATAATGCTCTGGCTGCTACAAGGGTTGTCGTGGTGGGGGATCAATTAGCACTCATCAATTCGATAATGGGTGTTGATGCCCTACCTTTCCCCCTTGGCACTTCCTCCCCTCCTTCGGCTGGAGACGCTTGATCAGCACTGATGTGATCCTGAGTAAGATAAGGAAGGTGGGTTAAGTATTGCAAAGGAAAGAGAATACAGGATAAGACAAGGGTCGAGACATACCTCGAGTAGCTCAGTCACATACATATTGGAGCCGACGATCTCACCGCTCTCCCGGAGACTCCCTTGGTGGGATTCCCCCTGAGACCCTTCACCTTCGGGCTCCTCTTCTCCTTCACCTTCACCTTCCCCCTCTCCTTTTGCCTCCTCTCCCGTTTCACGGCCCTCCGACTCATCGTCGCTTTCATATTCCCCTAGTGACATCCTTTCCGGATCATGCTCCTGGCCAAGCATCACTTTCACCAAGAGAGGTGGATCCACACATTCACCTCGTTGGCATGCGTACGTGTCCATGGATGTTAGGTATAAATGTCGTCAGTGGAAGTTCACTATGTCGATGACCTAGAAAAGCCCGACTTTTGGCAACTAGATCCTGTCTCACACTATCTTCTGCAACAGGGATTCATTACTCATTGAATGTCGAAGGGTTAGTCAGGCTGACCATAGCACAGGGTATATCGCGTCGTGGGAAGGTTGAAGCAGTTATCTTATTTTCTTCCCAGGAAGTTCTCTGGTCGCTCCATGGGACCCTCCTCCTCTAGGAAATGTGGGTGCAGCCACACCATGTGACGCCCCCTCTGCGGAGGTCCCGGCCTGTGCGGGCCCCATTGCCTGAGGCGCTTCTGATTTTCCCCCTCTAGCGGCACCCTGCCTACTCTCTCGCCATCGAAGTTCTGCATAGGTTATTTTGAGCTTCCGAACTCACTTCCACAGAAGCCCCTCAAGGTATGCTATGGTCCAATGTTCGGCATACTCGGTTGAGAGGCCAGCATCGACTCCGGTGGGAGGAAAGGTGATGATGTCGCCAGAGCCGTAGTTTGTGAACATCAGACATAGATGACAAAGAACATAGGGATTCCTCTTTTATCGGACGTCTGTGTATACTCTCTTCCACATTTGCTGGAGGCACCCAAACTACCTGGCGAATTTGGATGGCACATAAGGCTCACAGAAGATCTTCCCATCGATTTGGGCCACAAGCACCCCACCTCTGATGCTCTGGAAGTACTCCCTCTGCTCCAATGAGCCTTTCCCATTGTCTACCATCTAGACAGTTGGGGTGGGGAATGGGCTGAAGGTGAATTTGGCATGGTTACCAATCATAATCTGTACTCCCTCCTCATTAAGTGTCATCAGCATGACTCCATCAATGCTCAGCAGAGAGGGTCACAGGCCATTGCCTGGAGGACGGATGACGTTTGGGAAAGTATATCCACCGTAGTGAGCGACAACGCAGCCATGGAAAATATAGAAGGAGCCACATACTCTCCTAGGTGATCCCCCTCTCGAGATGTTTCCTAGAATGGCGTATAGCCGAGCCAGCATGGGGACCCCCAGATTGAACCTCTTGTTGGCAGCCATGATGCCCGCCATCACCAGGGTCGTTGGACGGACGTCCATCTTTGCATCCCTCACTACCAGGAGCCACCCGCTCAGGAATGTGGCGAGTAATCTGGCATACCGAACGTTTGGGTCTCGGGTCTCATTTAGGTTGTATCCCCATGACTGGTAGTGCCCCGCCTCCAGGACCCTCCAGTATGATCTGCTCTTGCTCCTCTGAGCTGTGGTTGGATACCGTCTCCCCCGCCCTGGCCTCTTGACCTCCGGATCCTTCTCTAGGAACAGGATAAACCAGTACTTATAGGTGATGTCCTTTAGGAAGTCCTTGACCCCCAACTTCTCCTTGGTCAGTTCAAGCAGGTTCCACGTCAGTATGGGGGTTCGAGATCTATCACCCCAGGTATTCATCAGCGGGAGAAATTAGTCATATTTATGGCCCTCTAAAGGGATTCCCCTGATGCAATGGATGCCCCAAAGACTAATGTCGACTTCCTCATAGTGAAGGTGGAAAGTGTTGGTGTCGGGGGGCCATCAGGTAAACAGCTCCGGCCCAAGCTCAGTCTGGTGGTAGAAGTGGAACTGCGATGTCCACACCACCTCAAACAGACCAATGTGCCATAGATCGTCCCCAAATTGGTCGCACGTATGGAAAACCCAGTACACCTAGGCCCATTCGCTGGTGAAGTTGCCACCGGACCACAGATCCCAGTCCTACATCCAACCTTTGGTCTCGTCCGTGACGCACTAAGGGAACGTGCTTGCATAGAGGGTCGGGGAGCTCTCTGAAATAGGGTCACCCCCACAACGGTCCTGGTCCTGGGATTCAGGACATATATGTCTATGTTCCTGGTTTCTCTGTTAGGGTGATTGTTGTTGGTTATATTTTACTGAGGAAGGTCATCTTCACGGGTCACCCATGACCGTGGTGTGTCAACCTCGAAACCCGGCAGAGGGACCTCCCCTAGAATGCCGAAGTCCCACAGCGGCAGATTTTCAGACAAGGCATACTCTTTTTAGGTGGGGGTTAGAATGTTAAAGAGGGTGTGGTTATTGGAGACTACCCTTTTTGTGCCATAAACCTCCAGGTTCGCAGCCATTTTAGCTCAGTGAGTAGCAGTTTCCCTCTCATCAACCCGGTTTGCGGCCATCTTTTACGACCAAGAGTTTTAGAGGTGTTGCACGAAATCTAGAAGGATAGCATGAAATCTGAGAGCCTGGCGCATAAAATCAGCATATGTCATGAAATTTCAGGTCATGGCATGAAAAACCCCAGGTTTGCGTGTAAAATACCACAAAATCTCGATGGAATTATGCGCTGCCGAAGTGGTTTTTCACGCTGGAGCAGAAGAAATTTCGTCCACGAGAACTCAAAGCTTATCGCACGAGAAAATTTGTACATAGCATGGGACCCTTAGCTGCTTTTATAGGATAATCCTGGTTTCCGCGCCAACGTGAAAAGCGGATTCCGCGCCTGGCTGATTTTTGCGCGCCACTTGAAATTTTTGCACGCAAGGGACCCACAAATCCCTGCATTTCGGTGTTTCCCTCAGAATCTGATCGTTGCGAACCCTCGCCGATCTAATTCTGAAGGGGGGAATTTGTAGACACCGAAAATCACTTAAGTGTTGAAGAAAGTTTCGAAATGACAAAGCAAAGTCATATTCGGACCCGGAGACCCGGTCCAGGGGGGCCGGAGGTGTTACGTGAAAAAAATGGTAAAGTGTGTGAAAAAATATGTCCCTCACGGAAAGTACCAGGATTCACGAAGAGTCCTCGGCGCAGGAGAGAAACAATTTCGCGCTCGCGCCCCGCGTGGTTGACATTTCTCGTCGCCACGTTTGTCGCGCAATTATTTTTCGTCGACCTGTATTTCGTGCCCCCGGTCACCTATAAATAGAAGGTGACCCCCTTCCTTTTGGGGGCGGAAGAATCTGAACCGGCTCTCGTGTGCGAAATCCGCATTTCGCACGTGCGCAATATGGTCTTCAGGTACGACTCTTTTTGTGCCCAGCCGCCCTGGGGTCCGCCTTTGCACCAGATCCCCTTTTTCTTAGACTGAATTCCAACCCCTTCGGGGTCTGCCCCTTGTGCACAATTCCTTCCATTGCGTGTAGGCTGGCCTATTGTGCACAATTCCTTCCATTGCACGCACCCCTTGTCCTTGCACGTGGCCTCTACCACTTGCGTGCAATTCATTCTCCTTGTGCACAAAACCTCTTCCCCCCAATTACGTGAAAGCATCCACGATTTTGCATTGGCCCAGGGTTTTCTGTGTAGGGTCCCCTTATTTCATGCGCAAACATCAATGGTTGCATGCAATTCCCCAGTACCCTTCACCTCGGTGCTCCCCGGGTGCCCCCTTGCGCGAAGGCCCGATTCCCTTCTTCTGAGTGCCATTCGCAGGTGTCTTGTGCACCCCGAGCATCTGCATCATACATGGTTTTCTCGTATGACCTTCTTGGCTTGTACGAAGTAACTTTATGGTCCCTTGGATGGTACTGCCCATTGCGTTGCTTCGCCTCATGCTTCTTCGCATAGGCACGCTAACGGCTATTTCTTCTTCGCATAGCCACGTTAACGTGGACCCCTCGATGGTTTACTCCGTGACACCCCCTTGCTACGGTGTTGTTGATTCCTTTCCTCCCACAAGGAGCAGAGGTTACCAGTTATGTAAGTCCTAGGGGTGCGGAGCGAACCCACATCGTCCGAGCTGCAGGATGTTAAACTGCCAAGCACCATCGTCCTCAGCACATGATGTTAAACTGTGACCTGGACTCGTTCCTCGCACGCAGGGTCCCCCCACCTTAGACATTCTCCACACCCACTCATCTCCACGAGGATGGGATCACCCCTCACAGGGGATGATATCCTCCTTATTGGAGTGGAATTTGTCCGCGGGGAAGGGCAGTCACCTTGGTGTAAGCCCCTAGCTTTTCTTGCAGGAGGCAGCACCCTTGCTCCTCACTTCCTCAGTGCCAAGGCCATCGGAGGGCGTGATAGGGAATGAGGCTCCTCCTTTCTTCAGTCGCAAATCCCTCTCCCGCTGTTCTTTGTCTCCATCAGGCCTCCATCCTGGAGTAAGCCCCGACACTTCTTGGGCTGCTCAACACATAAGCCCCTCTTCATTTCCCATGGACGCACCCTTCATGACGTGATTGTCAGGTCTCTGCTAGCTCTTGTTTCTCACACCGAGCATGACTCTAGTGAACTTAGAGTAAGTACCGACCATGACCCAACTTGGTCCGTCTCAGAGCATAATCCCCAAATACCCTCGTCCAAGCTACAGGACGTTAAAATGCCAAGCACCCTCATCCCTCATTACGTTAAATTGTATACCCGAACTATGAGGACCTTGATCCATGCTAAGGCATGGTACGTAGGAAGACTCCATGAGGTTCAAGCCCTAACCACCTTGGGCTAACTCAGAGCGTAAGCCCTAATCCATCCCGAACTATAGGGACTTTGATCCATTCTAAGGCATGGTACATAGGAAGCCTCCACGAGGTTCAAGCCCCAACCACCTTAGGCCGCCTCAGAGTGTAAGCCCCAATCCATCATGAACTACGGGGAATTTGATCCGTGATAAGGCATGATACGTAGGAATCCTCCCCGAGGTTCAAGCCCCAGCCACCTTGGGCCGCCTCAAAGTGTAATCCCCAATCCATCCCGAACTATGGGGACTTTGATCCATGCTAAGGCATGGTATGGAGGAATCCTCCACGAGGTTCAAGCCCCAACCACCTTGGTCCACCTCAGAGTGTAAGCCACAATCCATCCCGAACTACGGGGACTTTGATCCATGATAATTCATGGTACATAGAAAGACTCCACTAGGTTTAAGCCCCAACCACCTTGGGACGCCTCAGAGTGTAAGCCCCAATCCATCCCAAACTACGGGGACTTTGATCCGTGCTAAGGCATGCTACATAGGAAGCCTCCACGAGGTTCAAGCCCCAACCACCTTGGTCTGCCTCAGAGTGTAAGCCCCAATCCATCCTGAAATACGGGGACTTTGATTCGTTCTAAGGCATGGTACGTAGGACGCCTCCACGAGGTTCAATCCCTAACCACCTTGGTCCACCTCAGTGTGTAAGCCTCAATCCATCCTGAACTATGGGGACTTTTATCTGTGCTAAGGCATGGTACGTAGTAAGAATCCACTAGGTTCAAGACCCAACCACCTTGGTCTGCCTCAAAGTGTAATCCCCAATCCATCCCGAACTATGGGGACTTTGATTTTCTACCACGGGGATATGTAGGAAGCCTCCACGAGGTTCAAGCCCACCACCCGGTTATTCCGACCCCATTCACGTCGGTTCGCCAACACCATGGGCCGCCTCAGAGTATAATCCCCATACTTGTCTCGTATGATGTTGAACTATATTCTCCATCTGAACTACGTGGTCTTTGATTCCCCACCACAGGGATGCATAGGAGGCCTTCACGAGGATCAAGCCCATCACTCATGTATCATCCTAACCTCTCCCTCGAGACCAAGCGTCTCGGAAAGATCATGCCCTAACCCGGAGGTTCCACTTCCTCTGGGTCCCATCCATGTGTCCATTCTCATGGGTCACCTCCTCAGGTGTCCCATCATCTCATAGAACTACACAGACATTAATTTCCTACCACAAGGTAACATAGGAAGTCTCCTCGAGGCCCAAGCCCTAAACCATCATCCATCCTGATTCTCACTCAGGCCGCCATATCTCATTGGGATCATTCCACTTCATTCTCTATTCCCCTCCAAAATATTCGAGAAGCCTCCCACGTGTTGGCCCCAATATCGGTGTTCCCTCTAGGGGGTTCCTCAATCTAATCCACTCTAATCAGTGTTCCGATCAGTCTGATTCATCTCCAATGTATGTTAAACGTGTAGCATACCCTGTGTTAAACATGGGAAGCTGGGGCAAACCTCAGATACATGCCTATGACATACAATTCCCTGCATTCGATGTGGGATGCCTCGAGCTTCCTCTCCCTTGAGAAGCCCTATGATAAGGGACAGAAGATAGACATGTCAATCCCCCAGCGTCAAGACATGCCAGTGATGCCCAGCGTGACTACTCTCCTAGCCGAAGGTTGCTTCCCTAACCGAACTCCTTGGAAGGTCCTAATAGAAGAATTGTAATTAACTGGTGTCCATGAAGATATAGAGTCAGGAAGAGCTTCACAAACTATGTCTTAAATCTATAAGGGAGACCCGGACTAGGTGACGAACTCTGAGGAGGAATCCACAGAAGTAAGAACCGACATCCCATCATCCTATTTCAATCAAGGAGCAGACATCCCGAAATAAGGAGTGGATTTCGCCTGCCTTTGTAAAGCGGGAATGTGGGGCAGCAGCAGCGCGTCCTCTACGTGACGGATGTGCGCACGCACCCCGGCAAAAGCATCAGAAACACCGGTGCATGCTACTCAATTCTATCTACAAACTTAAAGTTAAACATTAATGAAAATTCTTGATCACCTTAACCACCCCCTAGGTCAAGTCTTGGGGTCAGCCTATCATTTTTTAGAGTAAGAGACTACTTGGTGGAGTGGGTGAAATAGGAGAGAGAGAGAGAGAGAGAGAGAAAGAAATGAAGAAAAGTGGATGGAGAAACACAAATGCATGGATTAATAAAACTAAAATTTAAATTACAATTGAAAACTAAGACAAAAATAAAATGAAAACAAAATAAAAATAATAAATGAGGGGGGAAGAGAAGAGAATCAGCGGACCATGCCCATGGGGGATCCCTCCTTGGATTTCAGTGTCGAGCTGATGATTTGAGAAGAAGGCGAGGGCCTCCTTTTATAGGAATATTTCTATCCTATGAAGGCTAATGTTTTTTGGACCCATTCATTTGTTGATTCACGTGTAGAACCCTTGATGAAAGTTGTTAACAGATGTTTTTTCCATTCACCCTCCAAAGTTCAGCTCATTTGGACATAGGATTTATGAGTTATGAATTTTTTATTGGCGATTTCTTTTTCTAGACGCAAGTTCCAGGATGATTCCTTCAAAAATATAAAATCCAATGGCCACCTTAATGGATTAAAAACTCTACATAATTTAGTTGATAAATGAGACTTTGTATCCTTGTTCCATTCTAGGTGTAATCACCTTCATTGAAGGTGTGTAGGCTAAGATATGGTTACATTACTGTAGTGGGTTCCATGTTGTCTGCCCTGAAATATCTTTAACTTCATTGGTTTTTAAGGCATATAGATTCCTGAATACGCTCCTAGTTGAGTAGAAAAAGTTTAAGGAAATAGAATAAGGATTCTAAAAAATCATTAAATTTAGAATTATATTTTTTAGGAAATGACCAAAATACCCTTGATGTAAAAATCTGTCAAAATCCAAAATTATGCACTTTTAACAATTTAGGCCCTTTTCATTCTATAATTCAAAATACCCATTATTTTAATAAAACATTTAAATACATGGGGTTTATCATTAAAAAACATTAAAAAAATCTTAATTATTAGATTAAAAATATGCACATAAATTTTCTCTCTCAATGAGCTCAATCATAAATTTCTTATCTCTATGAGGTGGTAGACCTGATAAGTCCTCAAGAAATACATCTTGGAATAATTCTACCATGGGAGGAAAGATATCATGTTTCATGCCCCCATCATATAGCATAATACTTGAAACTTGGGTGGTGATCTCCCCCAGTTACGGATGAATTGGCCCTGTATGGCCCGCCTGGATATTCCATTCTCTACAATGAACATAATTGTCACCCTCATGGGACATAAAGGTCAATATCCTTTGTTAAAAAATAAATGTTGACTCAGTATGATACTAACCAATCCATACCCATGATCAAGTCAAAGCCTGACATATCTAGAATGTAAAGATCCTAGAGAAAATGATACTCCCCAACCACGAGAGAACACCCTTTTCAAAAACAAATGTATCTTGATCATACCCCCAAAGTTGTATTGATCATCATAACCCCTCTCACAATATCCACTACCAAACTCAAACCATTCATAAGTTCTAAAGATATAAAATAATTTGAGGCACCAATATCAAATAAGCCACTATCATGTATAAAAGCTACAAGAATAGTAACTCTAACTTTTGATGGTCTGACCATGCTATCCACCAGTGTAGGCTTAATGGCATGAAACTTTCATTCCCCTCTTCCCTATGTTGTAGTATAAGTCACCTAAGCTATAACACTCTACTAATATGAGTAATCTTACCCAAAAGTACCATTTCCACTACCTCGACCACTATAGCCAATAGAACTATAACTACCAGACTGGTATGGTGTAGAAGACCATCTTCCTGTACTTTGGTTATGTCTAGCCACTCCATCACTACCCATATGTTGTGAGTTCCTACACAACCATTGTATATGTCCCGTCCTGCTACAAGATTGGAACTCCACTGATGTTCAGTGACACTATCTATGAACATGGACAGGTCTACCGCACTGGTGGAAGATCACCCGAGTCATATCCTAAGTAACTGACCCTTCTCGATGACCACTTAGCATTACTTCCCACTCTTGGAAGACATATATCCTGGTCATCTAGAAAATACTACATGTGTCTCACTTGATTCTTCCATCAGGTTTCCCTCAGATATGAGAGCCTAATTAAGAACATCTAAAAACTTATTCATCCTAAATATGTTAACCTAGGACATAATTTCACATTTAATCCCATCCTAGATATTCTTTTTTTTAGTATCCTCATCCCTTGACAAAGATGGAACACAAAACTGAATATCAATAAATCATCCAACATAATCCATCGTGGACATGTCCCCCTAGGTCAACCTTATAATGCCAACTGCCCTCTCCCTCCTGAATTTATCAGGGTAAAAGTGCCCCAAGAAATTCTCCTAAAATTCCTTCCACTCCATGTTGTCAAGCTATCCACCCCGAGTCTGGATGACCCACCAACTCTTCACTTGACCACAAAACATATAAGCTACTAGTTTGACTCTTTTATTAGAAGGAGTCTCTAAGTGATCTAGGATTTTCTATATAGATTCAATCCAGAACACTGTTTCCTTAGGTCCATCCTCTCTGGTGAAATTCAAAGGGTGATTCAACTGAAACTCCCTTGTCAAGTATGGAATATTTTTTACAACCCTCCCTTGCTCTATTTCCATAAACTAATTAAATCGAGAAAAGTTATCACAAAACTACTCCCTAGATTCCTCTCCCAGGACTATCAGATCCTTTGGTTCCACTACTGGAGGATCATTCCGATCCATTTCCTCCTAACATCCTATAAATAAGAGTCATCATAGAAGTATATCTCTATAATTCCAAACACAAATATTAGGAAGCATTTCACAACATTAATATATTTAACAATAAAGATTCACATAAATCCATAACAAGTCATACCCCTTCCCCACCACATAGTAAAAATTGAGGTATTGATGTTACACATAACCATCATATATCTAGTTCACGGTTAACAAAGGGTAAACATATTATCATATTCAAGTTATCAATAGAAACCCATTTATCCATTTCAAATTTACACATTTTTCATCATTTAAAATTTTACATTTTTATATTAGGAACCTTTTTCTGTTAAATTACACAATCAAAGAAAAGAATTCCAATTTCAACAACTTACCCAAAAACCTTCTTTTCATGTGTGTGCCTAAAATTATGCTTGTCACAATAAATCCAGAGTACTTACAATGATTTATTCTTACTCAAATATCATGACATACCAGTCCATGATAAAAATCTAATAAAATCTCAGAAAAAATAATCACATCACACAACAAGGGTATCACTCGACGTGAAATAACATTCAATTGTAATATCACACATCAATAACATCAATTCTCACCCCAGGTACTTAGTTTTACCCCCATATATGGGTTAGTTAATCTCATTAATTATCTCTTAACCAAATCCTAACAAATCTAATTCTCATGGCGACCTTTATTCAAATATTAAGACAAAAGAAAATAAATGAAAACTATGATCCTATAATACCACTTTTTAATGTCCTGACTCGGGTACCACATATTGTTCCCTGAGCTGGTCAATTATGAGACCTTAGGCGGGTCGCCTCGTATTCTATAGGTTTCTGAATAGCAGTGAGGGTCTAATATATATAACATGGGGAGACTATACCATCTTTATCAATGCAACACAATAGCATAAATAACTAAGAAATAACCAAAAGATAATAACCAATAACCAGTATAATTACATAAACAAAACAAACTTGCAATACATGATGAATCAGAATAAGGGGAAATATCCAAAACTAAATAGTAGACATGTCACGCCAAATAATTTTCAAGTTTCAAAATTAAAACCCAAAATAATACATTGAAAACTCCCCAAATGTGGGTCCCAACACCAAGTCCAGTTCCCTCATTCATGATCCAACCCAACTCATCCATCTAATATAGGGATATTTCCCTTATCCTATCTTAAAAACAGGAATTCTATTCAGGTGCCGATCACACAGCTTGGGAAGGGTCTAAGCACAACATAGTAGGCCACCACCAATGGTGTCTAAAATAATATCTGGTCAAAAATAGTCTATTTGGTTGTACAGAGAATAGTGTAAAATCAATAAAGTAAACACTTATCACATTTCATTATTATTTAATTAACCAAATAAATTATTTGGGTTCATGATGACACTCAGACCACCAATACATAATTCAATCCATGCTAGATTATTAACCATATCACATAGGGATCACAATTTTAAATTCATATCACATATAATTGGAACCATAGCCTGATTCCAATATTTTGGGCATAGAATGCCATTACTAGGACTTCATGGGTATTTGAAGCATCAATCTGTGTCCCACAAACTATTTATCAAACAATCACATGTGGGATTTTGAAGCATAATTTTCTGTCCCACACTCATTTATCAAACAATCACACATGGGATTTTGAAGCATCATTCCATGTCCCAATATCATTTATCACATGCAAGCATTTGGGTCTAGAACGTCATGTCTATGAACTTGTGGGTATTTGAAGTGTCAATTTGTGTCCCACAACCCATTTATCAACTAATCACTTATATCAAGTATATCACATTTAATAAGTTTAATCATCTTTAATCCTCTCATAAACATTTCACATCATGGTATACCATTTTATTTATAAAAACAATCACAGTTCAACACTTTAATCACATGGAATAATATGAACAATCCACCATTAAACCATTTATCAATATTTAATCATTTGAGACATTAACCCTTTAAGGTTAGCCCAAACATCACTTTATTCCCATAAATAATCAAGTATATAATTCATATCTATCAATCAAATAAACAATATCATTAATTTCCCAATTTTATAATCCCAATATCCCATTAATTTCATAGTCACATCACTCCATTAATTAATTAATCAATTAATTGATCCAATTCACGATATGATTTCCAAACATGGAAATTTATATTTAAAAATTAAATAAACAAAATTGTAATCAAGACTCTCTTATTTTAAATTTATACCATATATCTCAAGATCATTGGTGAGTGTATTCCAAAGGGAAATCCCCAAAATTGAAGTGGTACATTCAATTGCACAATGAAGAACGAGATCTGGATCCAAAACCTAGATCCAAGATCAAACGAATTTAGTTCCTTGAAAACATAGATCTAAATCCATGAACAATGGAGGAAGAAACCCTTTAAAATATAAGAGAAATATAGTAGAGAGGGATGAAACTAATCGAGAAGAGGTTCCATATTGGAAGAGTTGCATATTTGTCAAGTTGGTCCATGATTTCTCAAGAATATAGTTTTAATTGCCATGGAATCTATCGAGGAGACTCTAAAATGATAGAAACCCTTTAGGGTTGAGTTGGGTAGAATTAGGGTGAAATATGGGGGGTTCAAGAAATTTAAAATAATTTTTTAGGGGAATTAATTCCACACACATGTTTTTCTAATAAAGAGTGCATGGTTTTCCAAACCATGCACATATTCTAGGGGTTTCAAAGTTACTAATAAGTGGGTGAATAGTTTGAAAAACTGTGTAATAACCATGAAACCCTCCTCTTTCAGGTCTTTCATCATATGTTGGGGGTAAGTGCATGGTTTGGGAAAATCATGTACCAATCGTGCACTGCCCATTTTACTTCAAAATTTCTCAATATTCGCCTAAAACAAAAACACACTCAAAGTATACTAAAATAAGGGTAAAATAATACCTATAAGAAAGAACATGACATCCCCAAAAAAGGATGATATCTTACACTAGGTATGGACCCTCATGTCGTCATCCTCCATCTTGGCCTACCAGTGAGACGTCATGGGTTCAAGTTTCATCCTAGAAAGATGAAAACTTCTCATGGATCCATGGTTGAGGAAAAGGATGATAAGTTGACTAAAACTAACTTTTTAGGGAGGTTCATTATGCTAAGTGGCTGGCCAACATCATTCCACTCAGGAAGAATAATGGGTAGATAAGAGTCTGTATCGACTTCAAGGACCTCAACCACCATTGTCTGAAGGATGATTTTTCCATTCAAGTGACAGAGTTGTTGATTAATGTTGTGGTAAGGTTCTATTCCCTCTCCTTCATGGATGTATATTTTGAGTACATCCAGATCTTTATAGACCATGAGTATGAGGATTCCACCACCTTTAAGGAGCCCCAAGGAACTTTATGAAATCATGTAATTCCCTTTGGTTTGAATAATGAAGGATCCACTTATCTAAGGTCCATGAATCACGTATTCAAACCAATACTAAGGAAACTAGTAGAGTTACATGTGGATGACTTTTGGTTCAAATACCACCAACATCAAGACCATCTTAAGGACCTTGAGAAAGTTTTCAACTTCCTCTATTCATTGAATTTGAAGATGAACCCCTTGAAGTGAGAATTTTTGGTTACCTCAAGTAAATTTATAGTCTTCATTGTCAAATATAGAGGCATCTAGATTGACTAGGAGAAGATCAAGGCCATCAATCAAATGCCTCCCCTGAGAAACCTCCATAAGTGGTGAGGCATCCAAGTCCATGTATCCTACATATGATAATTTATCACAAATATGTAAAGCAAGTGTAAGACCTTATCAAGGATAATAAAGAAAGGAAACACTAACCAGTGGGATGAAGGGTGTCAGACCATATTTGAGGATATCAAACAGTATCTTCTACAACCTCTGGTTATGATGCCACATTTTTTTAAAAACCACAAGTCCTTTATGTGACCACCCTGAAACACTCCCTCAGTGCCCTTGTTTGCCAAAAAAAATAATGAGGGAAGATAAAATAGTTTATACTATCCTATTTTCATTCCCCTTGATAAAGAGACTAGATATCCCCCCATCAAGAAGAGTGTTATCATACTTTTTTTTACAATGTAGAAGTTTCGGAATTATTTATAGCATCATGAGATATAGATAGTGTCTTGAGTAGACTCTTTGAAGTATATCCTCAATTTTCCCATGATGACAGGATGGTTGGCACGCTGGGTAGTGATCCTCCTACAATTTGACATCAATTTCATTCTTTAGAAGTCTATAAAGGGCCAAGCATTGGAAAAATTTCTGGCCACCCATCCATCCCCTAAAAAACTGCCATTGGATATTGATTTCCTATATTATTTTTTCCTCTCAGTAGACCAATCCATGCTCTGTTGGAAGATTCATTTTAATGGTACTTCTCGGAACCCGAATGGCAGAAGGATCAAAAATTCCAATCTTAATATAGTAGGCCAAAGGATCATCTTCATCACTAATTCGCACCAATTGTGGGGCATGGAAAAATATTTTAATATCCTAAGTATAGTATAGAAGTTGTAATGAACCACTCATTTCATACATAGATATTGCATCTAAATGGATAAATATTCATTATAGAACATAATGAAACCATGATAGAATCATATAGGTTTAGTACCTTTGGAAACTTGAAAACATAACAAATGGTTCATAAAACAACTACATTTTCTCCCTTTAAATCCCTCATAACTAAAACCCTTTTGATATATCAAACTTAATACCTTTATTCATATCTTGGGTAAAAATAAGAATAATAAAAGGGTGGGATCAGATGCTCAGTAAGGATAAACAAGGGAGATATGAATCATAAAATAAAAATAAGGGTATAACAATATGAACATAACTTTTGAAAATTATACCCTATATATCAAAGGTATAAATTTTGAGTCATGGAATAAATCATAAAAATTCATAAGACATGAATCAAAAAATAAAAACTTTGGAATAAAACATAGAATTGTGAAAAACACACAAGTATAGAAAATAGTTTCATTAGTATTCAAGTCACTTTTACAATATTATCATTGTGGATTGGGTTCAATCACAAAACCATGATAGTATTCAATGATTACTCCCAAGATTATCATGGTGGAAAAATTCCTTTTCTGAATCGGTTTCACTTCCCATTTCAGTCCAGTCTAAATTGAGTTAAATCCCCATTCCAATTAATTATATCTCATGATATATAATATCATTACCCAATGAATTGAAGGGATATATAGGTCCCAACCGTCATGTAATAAAAACAATACATATGTGTGTCATAAGAACATAAATCATTCATCATATCAGAACCCATGAAAAGAAATGGGTTTCATAAATATTTCATCATAGCATAACTCATGGAAAATAAATTAGTTTATTAAACCAAACATAAATATAATAAAGATGATTTCATTGAATAATATCCATGGTAAAGTATAAGTGACATCAAATAATGTTATCTTAGATCAAAAATAATTTTGAGAGATCACTTGAAATAATTCTTGAGGAAAATATCCTTTCTATTTTGAAAATATTTTTTTTAAATCCATCACAATTATAAAAGAAAAATTTTTCTTTGAAAATAAACTCATAAAATTTTAAATTAATCTTTAAGTAATTATGGAATCATTATGTAAATAATATCTTCTCATTCCATATAAGTTAAAAAAACATTATTTCTGTTTTTTTTAATTAACAAAGAATCTCGTTTAGAAAATGAAAAATACAATCCTTTCAATTAATTTTGTAAAAGTAAAACATGAATAAAAATGAATTTAAACAATAATAATAGAATAGAAAAACTCTTTTTATAACAATTTTATGAAACATTTAAATGTAATAAAAAGAGAGTTTTAAGTGAAATTTCAAAAGATAATTTTAAAAGAAAATCTCTCATAAATATCATATCATTAAAGTGTGAATAAGATTAATTGATTATGTGTATTCAATATAAATACAAATAAAAAAATTGTAATGAATCATAAGATAATTAAAATTAATCCCAAACAAAAACAAAGTGTGACATAATCTATGATATAGAAGGTTAACCCAAAGAATGGAAATTGGGTTAAGAATTCCCTTACCACTTTGTAAATCAGTCGAAATGTATGCCCCATAAAAGTAATAATTATCAAAAGAAAAATTTAATAAAATTAAAATAATTCGATTTATGATATTATAAAAAAAAATAAGTATATTCACTATATACAAGAAATAATTGGTTAATAAGGCATATATCTCACAGAAGTAAATGTGAGACGAGAAACCCTTACCTCACGGTTCACTTTAGTTTTGCATGCTTTATCCTCTTTTATAAAGTGATAATTGATGTTATTAATTAATTAAAGAATTATATTCATATTTATAATACCTTATGTGATTATTTTATAAGATCTTATGACCCTTAAGTTAATAATATGTCATGATTTTTATTATTTTGGGTACGTTCCTTTCATGGTTTCATGATTAGTTCTCTTGAGTATAATTATGTATATTATTGTAAAATGTGAATAAAACTAAAGTAGTGAAATAAAATGGTATTAATGAACTTATAGGAGTATAAATGGTCCCATATATAATTTTTTTTCTAACATTAGGATGACTCATTAGATAATGCATTAATGATAAATGTTTAGTTTATTTTTGTGGTTTTTCCGAACATCATGAACCAGTTTTGTATTATTTAATATTATGTGTGTATATTAGTTCCATAAAACTAATAGATTATAATATAGATATTTCAATATTATTCAACCAAAACTAAACTTTTATGACCTGACATGAAGGATATAATGAAAAATGAAAAACCATTATTCCCTGAGATGGTAAACTGACATAATTTGGATAATAGTTTCATTTCTTTGAATAAGAGGAGATGAGAAATGAAATAGATATTATATATTCCATTAGAAACATAAAAATAAAATATATAAAATATTATATATTTATCATTCATTGATTTATGAAGGTGGTGTGTAGAAAATAGAGTAATAAATGAAATTAAGAGACGTATTTTGAGAAAAGTACCTCTTGAATATCACCTCCTTAAGAGACCCTTAAAGACCTTAGATATGGTCATATGGTAATACCAACATCACCAAGATATGGGGAGAGTGAGAATGAGAGTTTTTTTCAGATATTTATTGACATTAAAGTCTTGTGATTCAAAATGGTGTGGTGAGAGGTGGTATTTCTACTTTAGGAGAGGTGGGTTTAAGTGATTAAAATAATGATTATTTTATATTTAAATCCAACCACATTGAGGTGGAATTAAATTCAAGGAATTTTATTAACAATTAAAATTTTATAGTATTTTTATGGTCTATAAATACCTCAACCAGCCATTAAATTTTGTATTTTTGTGTTATTTTAATCCTTTACCTTTTTAACATTAACCCATTTCATTTTTTAACCTATACCGTGGTAAATAATTTCTTTACTATGGTGTCTTTTTTATAGATAAAAATGAAAATGAAATTATAACATAATTTTGAAATTATTATTCTAAATATTGAATCTATTTTACCAAATTAAATTCACATAATTGTAAAAAATACATTTAAAATTAATCCCATGGACACAACGGGAAAGAATATATTTTAAGTGAAAAAAGTTTGAAATGTTTTGTGTATCCAATTTCAATGTGAAATTGATTCAAATTACCTAAATTATATTTTTTTATGTATAATTTAACTAATTATACTTTAAAACCAATTTAAAATATAATTTAACTATATAAATAAATTAAATTAAAATGTAGTTTTTAATTAAAATTTAGTATTTTTCATCATTCATAAAAAATGAAACTTCTCAAAAAAAATAAAAAAATTTAACCCTAATATAATTTCGATATCCCAATTTATAAATTAATTTTATTTTTTCAAATAAAACATTTAAAAGTATAAAAATTTAGTTTTAAAATAGGTGATCCATTAAAAGGTGGGAAAATTACCTTTTAGAAAAATATAGCCTTTTATGATTAAAATTAGATGTATTCTTATCTTAAACCAATAATACATATTAAATGATACTTAAAAAAAATTACTGAATATATAAAATATAAATTTTATTAATATATCTCATTTATAGTGATTTATTTAATTTATTAACATAAAATTCCATTACGGGCATAAAATAGTTTTTTTATAATAACACTTTCTTTATGTTTGATTGGTTTTTATTCTCATTTCTAATTAATTAGTAACCAATGAAATCATTTTATAAACATTTTTAAGCTATATTTTTATAATTTATTTAATCCCATTTATTCCTTCCATTACAATATATAGGTGATAACCATAAAATTAATATTTTTGGAGTTCATTTAAGTGCAGTGTTTTATGCAAAGTAATCCATAAAATATAATAAATTTATTGAAAAAAACACACTGTAAAATCTCAAGGTATTACATTCTAACCACCTTAAAATTAATTTATCTATAAAAAAATAATTACTTGGATATAAAAAGATGAGGATACTTCTACCTCATAACATCCTTAAGTTCTCACGTAGTTTCCTAAAATTGGTGGTTTTTTCATACAACTTTAACCTGGTGAGTGGTCCTGTTTCTTAAAACATTATCTCTACGATCTAGAATCTCAATCAGTTTTTATTTATAAGAAATATCTTACTCTATAAGTACAAACTCTATGTTTAGTACATATAAAGGATAATGTATGTACTTAATCAGGTGAGATACATGGAACACATAATAAACATGATAGAGATTTGGTGGAACTATCAATCAATATGATACTATCCCAATATGATGAAGAATTTCAAGAAATTACATCCTAGAAATTTGAAATTTCACTTTTATAATCAAATATATATGTTTGAAAATTTCCTTTATGGGAAACCCACATTTAAAATGGGTTCAATAAAACATCCCATTAAAAATAGGGAAAGTAAAAGGTGAAGATCATGGCATAACTAGGATTCTGATTAGGATAACATTAGTGGAAAGTGAAAACACAGACATGGAATAGAATTATAACTATCATGTTATGACGTAGATTGATATATAGAATGGTAATTAGAAGGTTAAGGACCAAAAAACTGTAGACCAAATAGGTCTGAAAATTTTCATTAATATCATCATAAGTGATGATAACATGATAACATTTTATTTCAAAATCATTTGAGAAGATATACTTACTTGATTTCATCTCATAAGTACAATCTCATTCTTTGGTTGTGTATTGATCAATCTCTACTTCATATATCACTCCAAGAAATAAATTTTAAGTTTTAATTCCTGCTGAACTAGTGGATCATAATATCCATAATGGGATGAAAATTCATTCATTTAGTCTCTACTTATCATTATAAAAAAAATGGTTAGCACTGGTTATTCAATATGCATAAATCTTCATATGGTTAAGTAATACATTAATCTCTAAAACCTTATCCAAAGTTAAAAGTAAGAAATATTCATAAATGTTTACCCTTATGAACATTCCAAAATATTAAAATCTAAAACTTTTTAAATAAGGTTACAAGATTTCCAAAATCAACTTATCATTAATCTCCCAAAAAACTGTAAGTAGGTCTTAATTGTTACACACCAAATATGTGAATAGCATTATCATATATTCTCTTCAAACATGGTAATAAACTAAATTATCATAAAACCTTAGTAAAATCATGAATTCTTTCAAATATTAACTCTTTCCACATACCATTAATAAAAAAACTATAAAATCAATCCATAAACCACCAGGTCATCATATTACTAATCAGTTACAAGGTCATCAACACAATCCCATTTATTTTATCACAAACAAAATATATCTTTATCTCATTATTATCCCCTCATCATGAACATATTAAGGGTTATATTTTCCTTAATTATGTGTTCTCTAAAAACATCACCTTACTAGTAAATCACTTTTCCATTCCATCAACATTATTCAACATTTCCTTTAAAATCCTTAAGGAAACTCTACAGTGCACCAATAATTATATGTTTCATTGTTCCATTGTACCATAAAAGTACTTCCACAATATTATAATTTATTTCCAATACATAAAAACTCAATCATTCCACCACTTTGTTTTCGTAATCCATATTTCCAACAATGATCGCATGAGATTTTACTTTATCTTTATCCTTGAGAGGTTTTTGACGTTGATCATCATCATTAACCCTTATATTTATTAATTGATTAGAATAATGACAATTTTCCTTACACTTGAATCATTTCAGTGTGGGGGGGTACATTCCATTCACTTTTCTCTATATTATCATTAATATATAATTTATTCCCATCACTTCATAACTAAATTTTATAATGACCTTATTTCCCACATTTAAAACATTTACTAGTCCCCTTGAGACAATTTCCTTCATGTTTCTCCCCACACTTCGGGAATAAAGGAAAACTCATCTTATTTTCTCTATGGTTTTTATAATTTCCATTTATTTTGATTTTTCTTTTCTTATAAAAACCATTTGATTGATAGGTAACTCCAATTTCTATCTCCACCTTGAGAGAACAATGAAAAATTTCTTCGTAGGTACTGAAGTCTCTTATAGATAATTCCATTTGAAGACTTTGTTTTAAACCAAAAAATAATTGATCAATTTTACTTTACTAACTAATAATTAATCCAAAGGAATACCTTGAAATACTTATAAAATTTTCCTCATATATACTAATGGATTAATCATACTTTTTCTTCATCTCAAGAAATTTCTTCTCCATCTTTGTACATATAATATAAGTTAATTACTTGTTGAAGAATATCCACTTAAACTCATCCCATTCCATTGATTTGATTTCTTATTCTTGTCTCATATTCTTGATAATATTCCACCATTGATCTGATTCACCTTTTGTAAAATAAATAGTTAATACAATTTTTTCATGCCCTGAGAAATAAAGAACAAAAAATATTTTCTCAATTGTGTTGATCCATTTCTAAGCCACTAGTGGATCAGAATACCCATAAAAAGAAGGTGCATGTTTCCTCATGAAGGAATCAATAGAATTTGGTTCCCTCCTTTTCTAATTTGGAAATACAATACTCTTCATAGCTTTTGTGAGTATAGAAATACGATTTTTCATTCCAACTCCCATAGAATTCAGTTTATTAGGAGGACAATAATTTCATTTCTCATCGCATTTAGCATTAACATGGTTCCTTAGGGTTCTATACATTGAATAAACTATAAATAATTGTGTGAGAATCACTGATCATACTAGGAAAACCACATATTCAAGGTAAAATACTTATAAAATCTCAATCCATGATACCTTAGGTTTAATCTTAAGTTATTCATGATTGTTATCAAAAATCCAGGACTATAACCTAGACTTAAACAAGGGTTATTATTAAGTTTTCTCATCATAGTTTCCAAAGGTTAACTAAACCTTTCTCTGATACCAACTATAATGACCCGCTATTTTCATACATAGATATTACATATAAATAAATAAACATTCATTAAATAACATAATGAAACCAATCCATAATTGTATGGGTTTAGTGTATTTGGAAACTTGGAAACATAAAAAAATGGTTCATAAAACTTCCACATTGTCTCCCGCTTATTCCATTGTAACTAGAACCCTTTTGACATAACAAACTTAATACTTTTATTTGTATCTTGGGGGAAAATAAACATAAGAAACGGGTGATCTAAAATGCTTAGTAATCATAAACAAGGGAAATATTAATCATAAAATCAACATATGGGTATAATAATATGAACATAACATTTGAAAATTATACCCTGAATATCAAAGATCGTAATCTTGAGTCTTAGAATAAATCATAAAAATTAATAATACATGAATCATAAAATAATAACTTTGGCATAAAACATGGAATTGTGGAAAACTCACAAGAATAGAAAATAATTACCTTAGTATTCAAGGATCTTTTCTAAGAATATCATATTGGATTTTTTTCACTCCTAAAACCACAAAAGTAGTCCAGGTTCACTCTCAATTTTATCACGGTGTACAAAGTCATTTACTGAACCAGTTTTACTTATCGTTCCAAACCTATTTAAACCGAGTTAAATCTCCACTCCATTAATGTCTATCTCATGAGATATAATATCATTATCCAATTCAATAGAGGAAGATACAGGTCCCACCTGTCACATAATGAAAACTATACATATGTGTTCTATAAGAACATAAATCATTCATCGTATCAAAAACCATAAAATGAAATGGGTTTCGTAAAAATTTAATCAAAGAATAATCCATAGAAAAGAAATGGGTTTCCTAAACCAACTATAAAAGGAATAAGGATAATTTCTTGAATAATATCCCAAGTAAAACATAAGTAACATAAAATAATGTTATCTTATATGGAAACTAATTTTTAGAGATCACTTGAAATAATTCTTAAGGAAAATATGCTTTCTTTTTTAAAAACATTTTTTTAAAGCCACATAATTATTAAATAAAAAAATTTCTATCAAAACAATCCCATTATATTATAAAAAATATTCAATCATTTGGTGTCATGGATACGGGAAAATCCACTCATTCTTTATAAGTTAAAAAAACATTCCTTCTACATTTTTTTCAAAAAATTCATAATGAACCTCGTTTATAAAATAACAAAAAGAATCCTTTAAATTAATTTTGTAAAATTAAAACATGAGTAAAAATTACTTTAAAAATAATAAGATAATAGTACAAACATTTTTGGAACAATTTTATGAGATGTGGAAATATAAGAATAATAGAGTTTTAAGGGAAATTTTTAATGATAATTCATAAAAGAAAATCCCTCATAAATATCATATCATTAAAGTGATAATAAGATTAATAAATTATGTGTATTTGTTCTAAATCCACATAAAAATTGGTAATGTATCATAATATAATCATAATTAATCACAAATATAATCAAAGTGTGAAATAATCGATGAATTAGAATGTTAACCCAAAGAATGGAAATTGGGTTAATAACTCCCTTGCCACTTTGTAAATCAGTCGAAATATATTCCTCATAAAAGTAATAATTATAAAAAGATACATTAAATAACATAATATAGAGATATCTATAATATTATAAATCAAATGGAACTATATACACCACATATTAGAAACAAGTGGTGAATAAGACACATATCTCATAGAAGTAAAAGTGGGACGTGAAACCCTTACCTCGCGGTTCCCTTTAATTTTTCATACTTTTAATTCCTATATAAAGGTTTAAAGGATGTTATTAATTCATTAAAGAACTATATTAATATTTATAATACCTTATGTGGTTATTTTATAATATCTTATTATCCTATCATTAATAATATTTATGGATTTTCATTCTTTTAGGTGCGTAGGTTTCATGGTTTCATGATCAACTCTTTTTTAGTATAATAATAGATGTTCTTATAAAATGGGAATAAAACTAAAATTTGGAATGAAATGGTATTAATTAAATTCTAGGATTATAAATGGTCCCATATATCATTTTTTATGACATGATGATGATTCATTAGATAAAACATTAATGGATGAGTGTTTAGTTTATTTTGGATGTTTTTTCAAACATCATGAACTAGTTTCATCTCATTTAATATTATGTGTTAATATTAGTTCCAGAACATGAAATTGGTTATAATATACTTGTTTTAAACTTATTTAACCATAATGAAACTTTTATGACCATATATGAATTTGATAATGGAAAAAAAACATTATTCATAGAGATGGTAAACCGACATAATTTGGACAATATATTTGTTTCTCTGAATAAGAGGAGATGATAAATGAAATGGACATGAGATATTCAATTGAAAAAATAAAAAATCAGTATAAACATGATTCTATAATTATCATGCATTTATTTATGAATTATGTGGGGAGAAAATATAAGAAGAAAATAAATTAAGAGAGGAATTTTGAGAAAATTACCTCTTGAATATCACCTCCTTGAGAGACCCTTGAGGACCTTGGATTTGGTATTTTGGTAAGACTAGAAGAAACATGAAATTATAAGAATTATGAGGATATTTTTTGGAAGATATTTTAGTATATTAAAGTATTTTGAGTCTAAATGGGGTGGTGAGGTGTGGTATTATACTTGAGGAGATGCAAGTTTAAGTTATTAAAATAATGATTATTTTATATTTAAATCCAACCACTTTTATGTGGAATTAATTTCCACTAATTTTTATGAAAATTAATATTTTAGTGCCTATTTATGGTCTAGAAATACCTCAACCAACCATTAATTTTTTTAGTTTTTTGTTATTTTAAGACTTTACCTTTTAAACTTTAACTTGTCTCAATTGTTTTACTTATACTATAGTAAATAATTTTTTACCATGGCAGCTTTTTTATACCTAAAAATGAAATTAACCTTACAAAATAATTTTTACCTTATGATTAAAAATATGGAATCTATTTTACAAAATTAAATTCACATAATTTAGAAAATTACATTTAAAATTAATCTCGTAGACATAATGGGAAAGCGGGCTATTTTAGTGAAAAAAGTTCAAAAGTTTGAAAAACAAATTATATCTGATTTCAATGTGAAATTGTTTAAAATTAACTAAATTATATTTATTTATATATAATTTAAATAATTATTCTATAAAACAATTTTAAAATATAATTTATTTATATAATAAATTAGATGAAAATTCAG
Source organism: Viscum album (assembly GCA_963277665.1). NCBI lineage: Eukaryota > Viridiplantae > Streptophyta > Magnoliopsida > Santalales > Viscaceae > Viscum > Viscum album. The sequence goes on from OY728122.1 coordinate 1,629,983,466, forward strand.
TTTCAATATTTTCATTATTTGTCAAAAAATGAAACTTCTCTGAAAAATACCAAAATTTCAAACTAAGATAATTTTTATATACCTATATAAAAAAATGAAGCCTATTTTTCCAAATAAAACTTATAAAGGTTTCAAAACTAATTTTTAAAATCGGTTCTCTATTAAAAGGCAGCAAAATTACCTTTTAGAAAAATATAGATTTTTATACTTAAAATTGGATTTATTCTTATCTTAAGATTATCAAACATATTAAATAAGTTTAAAAAAATTGAATTAAGATATAACATATAAATTTAATTAATATCTATCACTAATATTTATTAATTTAATTTATTAATAAAAAATACCATTATGGTCATAAAAATAGTTTTTTATAAAAACACTTCCATTATGTTTAATTGGTTTTTATTTTAATTTATAATTAATTAGTAACTAATGAATTCATTTTATAAACATGTGTAAAATATATTATTATAATTTAGTTAATCTCATTTATTTCTTCTATTCCAATGGCTACATGATGACCATCATAATAATATTTTTAGAGTTCATTTAAAATCGATGTTTTGTGCAAAGTAAGCTATCGATTATATTAAATTTATTTAAAAACATACCAAAAAATCTTGGGGTGTTATAGCTATTACACAAGGTAGTATCCCAAAGAGGAGTTTACACAAAATAACGTTGTCACTTTTTTTTGGTTTACTGAAAAATGTTTTAATTAATTTTGATAAAGTGAGAGCAGAAAGAAGTTTGATTTAATTGATTTTAAAACAACTGAGAAAGAATGTGACTAAAGTGGCTTTGGCTAGACCTAGTGTCTTACTATCATGGTTTCCAAATTTTACCCCTTTTTATTTTCATAACTGGTAAGAGAGAGATTAATATATTGAGTCCTCTCTCTCCCTTGGAAAAATGTTTATGATGAGAATATTATTATCTGAAACCTCATGTTGGTCTACCCTCCTTCCTGTGTGTGTATCATTGTAGTAGGTATTCTTTATTAATTAAGGAAACCTCTAACCAAGAATTGTTTCTCCCTAAAAAACCAATATTCCAACATAAAATTTTACACATGTGATGAAAAATGTCAAGCACTCACCACCCAACCCTAAATTTATCCACTGTATATAGAAAATAATTGGGTAGAGAAATGGATCATCGACCAAGGAAATTAAAATTAAGAGAATCCAAACCTAATGCAACCACATTCATAATTTAAAACTGAATTATGAATTAAAATCAAATATAGACAAAAGAAATGATCTTATTAAATTGAATCTCAAAAACTTGAGCAAAGCTCATAGGTTTAGCCTCCCCCTTTCTCAATCACTCAAAGAAACTAACCCTCCATGTATGGGGAATTTGAGTTGATGTAGGATAAGGGAGACATCATAGGAGAGAATGTAAATATAAGAAAACAAAAGAAAAGAAATAAAAATTGTAGTGTAGTAGTAAGACATCATCTTCAGATTCTCTATCTACTCAATCCTCTTTAAATCCACCCTATCCTCTTATTTATAGGCTTTAATCTATCTGTGGGGTGTCATAAATGATCCATAAAATGATCCTAGGTCATAATGGTGTGGATGAGTCATTAAATCTGAAAAAAAAAATCTTCCATTTTTGTATCTATTTCAATGGTTAAACATCATGTAAGTGTTTTACATGACATGTAATGTGTGTGGATGTTAGTTTTCTTTATATTGTTTAATTATTAGCATCCTATAAATCTCCCTAGTTACACATCATGTAAATTACTTACACAACATGTAATTTTGATTTCCAAAAAAAATCACCCATTTTATTCTAGTTCTTCATTTCTAAGCTCTGGGTTAGGTCCTTGTCTATGTTTCATCTTCAATATATCTTAAAAAAATAGGGTCTCACCATGCCATGAAGAGGCGTGAAACGAAGTGGTTTTGGATTACTAATTTCATCTCCTTTTTCATAATTTTTATCAAACTCCATATCCTATCATAAAACATAAAAACAATTAAATGTTGGAAGGATTAATCAATTAAGGAATGAAAATTATTCATTTTATATCTACAAATACATTCATAAAATGGTTTTGTTAATCACCCCAACACAATTCATCCTTTAATACTCGTTCCTATTATTAGAATCATGCACCAATAATGAGGAAGTGTTTCAGGCTCTAATTACCAGTCTCGATATGGATCTCAATATTGATTTCCCCCACCTACATGTGAAGGGAGACTCTAAATTAGTCATCAAACATATCAATAGTGAAGAGATTGTCAAGAAGAATGATCTTGTACCCCGGATAGAATGTAATCATCCATTGATGTCCTAGTTACCTTATCATCTGAAAGTGACTTAAGTCCCTCGGTCACATAATGGTTGAGTTGAAACCTTGTAAAGCATGGTCGCATCCCTCATAGAGCCTAACTAGGAAGACCTTCTAATTCATGTGGCATATCAGAGGGTTATCACCCCCCTTAATTTTGGATAATGATGATAGGAAATAGGTAGACCAACTGGTTGATGGTTATTCTATTATAGGACCTTCAAGTTCCCCTAAAACTGTTGAAATGCCTGATTGGACAACTCCTTTCATCGATCATTTCTAGTGTGGAATTATCCCACTAGACTAATTAGAGCAAGTTAATCCTCCAGTGCATAGCAGATTTGACCCTCTATAGTGAGACTAACCATGAGAACACTCTCTATATAAATGGGTTTGATAAGATTATCCTTCACTTAATCCAAGGATAAAAGATCCCTTGGGTTATCCAAGAAGTCCATGTCAAGTCCTATGGCACACATAAGGTGGGACTGAAGCTCTCCCATTATAATTTGAGACTGGGCTATTTCTATCCCACCAAGGTCCATGATTTCATTGGGTTTTCCAAGAGGATTTATGCATTCCAAATTCATGATAACTTCATGCATCGACTTCTAAAGCTCCTCCACACCACAAAATATTATATTCCATTTTCAGTATGGTGTCTCCACATTGTGGGATCATACTCTCCAGTGACTGCTCACCAGTGCAAATTTATTATAACTAAAATGGATTTCTTCTCCAAGTGGGTAGAAGATATTCCCCTCAAGGAAGTTAAATCCTGATTCATGATCTATTTTTTTAGATCCCATATCATCAATTGATTTTGAGTTCTTCATGCCATTCTCGCAAATAATGGAACAATCTTACTGGTTGCTGATCTAAAGAAATTATATGCCATAATATTTATTCCAACCATACTTCTTACTACTATACACAAGTAAATGGATAGATGAAGTCATTAAATAAGACCCTATCTAATATTATATAGAATACGGTGGACCAAAACAAGAAAATTTGGATGGAAAGCTTCCCAACGCCCTTTGGGCCTATCAGATTATGACTCATAATTCCACCCAGGTGACCCCATATTCCTTGGTGTATTGAATAGAGGTAGTATTTCCCATCGAGGTTTAATTTTCGTCACTCCAAACTACTATTTATGACCAGAATATTCTAGAAAAATGGTAGAATTCCATCTAGTTGAGATGGAATACCTTGAAGAAAATAGGCTCTAGGCCTTTCATAATCTAGAGAGGCACCAAAATAGGATCGATATAGCCTTTGAAAAGAAGACTTTCTTCCACTCCTTCCTCTAGGGTGACACAGTACTGGCTCATTGAATGTCAATGATACCCAGAACAAATACACTAATGTTGGAGCCCAAGTGGTAAGGAACATACATTATTCATAAGGTATATTCCAATGAAGGATAATATTTCATCACCATGGATGGGGAGTGTATCAAAACTCCCAAAAATCCAATTTTCTTAAGAATTAATTTGTGTAAGGATCCCCCATGGTCTGATATTTAGGATCATAAACGAATAGAATCTCCATGGTTTAGGTAGTATGACCTTAAACTATTTGCAATTGTTAAAAACTCTATGACCTTAAATTGGGTGTCTGATTATAAGAATCATGACTCTAAATTATGTTCAGGTCATCCTCAAGAATTTTGTGTGTGGTGTAGGCATTCTTGGACCTCCATTCACATTGGGTTTGTCACTATACTACACTACACATTCCCGTTTTGGATACTCAACCCCACGGTCTAAACACTATAACCTTAAACTAAGAGTCATGGTCCATGAAACATGACCACAAATTTTCCAAAAAGGTCCATGAATTATGACATTAAACTATTTACAGCACCTGTAGTTTGATTTTTATGAGTTTAAACTACAAATCCTAAAATCCTCAGTGCATGACGTTAAACTGTGATTTTAACCCATATAAAATTGGGATGCCTCATAATGAGAGATGATTTTTGTAATATCCTCAGCCCAGTAGCCACTAAAACAGTGCCCCGAGATGGGTTATCACATAAACTCAGTCACACCGCCCTATGTTCCAGAGGCTACTGACTATCATCGTAGGTCTATAGAGATACGTTGGGGAGACAATACCCACTTATCAGAGTAAAACCACAATAGAAATAATATCAATTGATAGAATAAAAAATCTGAACCATAAATGGACCACATACTACAAAAAAGTATCACATGTTATATAAATTTTATGGATACACTATAATTCATGCAGACATATGGATAAAATTCAAAACCAAAACTACGAAAAGATCCCAAACATGGACCTGATCCTCAACTCATTCATGACCTCTAATGCTCCAACCCGCCTTCCCATACACAACCAACTATCAAGCCCCTATCCTGAACATGTACCATAAAACAAATATCATCTTCTTGGTTAGCCAAGTGACATGGGACATGAGAAGGGTGTGAGTACAACTTAGTAGGACACCACCAATGGTGTCTTCTAAAGTGATAACCAGTCTATAAAATAGTGTACTCTGATAAGAAAGAGAAATAAATAAGCAAGGAAGCAAAATATAAAAGTATCACATTTAAGAATTTATCACATAACCATTTTATCCTTCAATTTCTTATAGGATTGACCATCCAAATGACTATTTATGGTTTCATTGAGAGCCTAATTCATAGAATAAGGGGTACACAATTTTAATTACAAGGGAATTTACTCATCAATCAATTCATAAACTTAACTCGGAGCCTCTGTTAGACAATAAATCCATATCCATACATTTAGGAAGCATATAGCCTTATCCCGACATCCAAAACCATGTCATTTATATGTGTTTGGGAACCATAGAGCCTCATTCAGACATCCAAACCCATACAATCCATCAATGGCCTAGAGCATCAGTCTGGACCAACCCAGATATAGAGCCTCAGTCCACGAGTTAGGTGAATAGAACCTCAGTCTAGACACCTAATTCATACAATACATTGGTGGGGCATAGAGCATCAGCTTATCCCAACTGAAATATGGAGCCTCATTCCATGAGTTAGGAGCATAGATCCTAAGTCTGATATCCTAACTTATGAATTAAACACTAAGTCATATATGCATGATTCTTTATCCATTTAACATAATGAACATTTACAGGACTTGGCCCATTTAAATACATATACTATTTACAAACCATAACTCATTTAACACATATACAATTATACCTAATTACCCTCTTATACCATATTAACAACTACACAATAAATAGCATCAATTACAATTTAGAATCTATGAAAAAACACAAAAAATAATCATTTAAAATCAACTAGAAGGTACCCCTTCAAAACACAGGTATTTCTATTTAAAAAAACATACCCCAATGATTAAATTTCCATTTCCAACCATTCAAAATAATTATTAAGAAATTTTCACACAAAAAAAAGAACTACGCCCTCAATTCAAATCACCATTTGAAATCCAAAAGAAAAACCCACTTTCAAAATCATCTTGAGGCCAATGCCTCCTTTTAAAACATTTCCCACTTTCAAAACATCATATTCTTTATTTAAAACCATAACTAGATCAAAATACGAAAAAACATCATTTAACTCTTTTTAAAAGCCTCTTAGGAATTTCAAATGTTCAATATAGAATCAACCATATTATCCATTAAACTAATATTTCATACCAATTTACTATTCACAACCCATTAAATTTCATAATTACCCTATATCAACATTCACTAATTCATTTTTTTACCAATACAAAGGATTTAGTAGCCCTAGGTTTGGTCTCACATCACCAACGAACCCAACGGGGTCCATAAAAGGTCTTTCACCACAATCTAAGGTCCAAATTACTCTCCATAACCAAAAAACATTAAAACATATCATGTAAATGAATCATCACAACTACATAAACATATAAAACATCAATACTATGAGAAAAATATTTAATACCACCTACCTCATGTTCATAGACAACCACTCATCAAAAATTAACCCTTAATTCGAACTAAATCAGCCTCAACCACTGAGATAAAGAACACCCTGGTAAAATAAGGGTTTAGAGATTAAGAAGGATAGTAAACCACACACCAAGACTCTTCCATAAAATGGAAGGAAATGGAGTTTAAGACTTACCCATAGATTTTATTAGAACCAAAAAGAACTTCAAACACCTAAGAATCAAAGGATAATCACCCCAGGAGGAGGGGGGTTGTTGTTTCATCACCCTAGTAGTAGGGGGTCAAATGGGAGTAAACATTGGGGAAGAAAAATTTAATTATAAGAGGGGGAAATGGAAAATTACCACTTTTTAAAGGCCACATGGTTTGGCCGCATGGTTGGAAAAATTGTGCGCCAACTGTGAGGTCCTCTCTATCCAAGAAGGTTCAAACCACACAGCCTCCTGGGAGCACCCACATGGTTTGGAAACCCATTCGATGACTATGAAATAGCCTCTATCCAATAGGAGGTCTGGCTATATGATTTCCCTATTTAGGCACATGGTTAGTACTAACCATGAACCAACCGTGAGTTGCACATTGTTTTCCCTCTTCTCTCCTCCTTTTGTGTCCCAAACCCCTAGGACATCCCCAAAACTTCCCATACTCCAAAGAACTACTTCTTTAGTCAAAAAAGGAATCCTAACCATAATTTAAATAATGAAGTACCTCTAAACATGGTCATGATCTTACAAACTCCCTACCTTATAATGGATCATTCTCGAGCCGCACTTTCCATGCACCACCAAGCCTCCAAAAACAAAAGTTAGGGCCACAAGGCCCACCTATGAACTTCCATTTCCCAAGTTCTACCTATATTCAGTTATTTTATTTCCACACTTATAACAAATAAATGACCTCATCTCGTAAACTTTTACCTATTTTGGTTCACGATCATGAAACTGATGCTCCTCAAATAAAGTATCAAATTCAACCAACATCAACCAAAAACCCTCATAACGTAGATAATGAAACCCTGCCTAATTTTATATGTAAGTAAATGTTGTACATAGCACAATGACATCTTGTAAGATCTAATCATCACTCTACCAGACTGATCCTCTCCACAACTCAAGTTCCAATCACTTGTCACCATCTTACCCCCTTTCAAACATTGAACATGACCCAATCTCAGCATAACCCTAAGGAACAAATATTTTTCCACTATATTCCCCCAACCCACATCAGTCCAATACTCAAGGCCTATGGAATTGTTCCACTTCCGAACATCCAAAGAAAAAATCAATCATAACCTTAATCTTAGGGTACTTAACCAGTAAAAACCCAAGCCTATACCTTTCACCAAAACCAAAAACACCAAGATGGATCTACCCGATCCCATCCAACCCATAACACTAGTCTTGTCATAAATTGAAAACTTACCCTCTATGGTGATACCCACCATATGATTTATCTCACCACCACCATATCTCATTTCTTGGAACATCCACCCTCAAAAAATACCACCAAAACCTCCACTAAACTCTAGAATTCATCCTTGACATTAAAACCACTTGGAACTGACATGCACACTCCATCCCTTTGCAGACTAAGAAAAAAATTGCCTCTCTAAAATTCGTCTACATTTCAAAGACACACTTTCCACTAAAACATTAAATCAAAGGTGGACAATAATTACCATGCCTTTTCCCTAAAGTCATAGAACCATCATATGACACAACTAACAGAGTCATTCCATGAATTCCAATAAAAATTTACAATCAAGGTATCCACTACTCTCCAGACCATCATCTTGTTCCATGGAACCCATCAACATTCCTAACCCAAACACCTTTTTTGTCTATACATAATCTAAATACAACTTGGTCCTTCCTAAAACCCCATTTCTATTCTCTAAACACACTCATATTCACTATTGTAATCCCACTACTTCACATGACCTAAAATGTTTTCATACTTAAATACATTATCAGGTCACCCAAACACGCTTATTAAACTCCATTTCTAAATTCTTATGAGTTTCTAACACCCAACCTCTAGTTCCATCACTCATTGTCATGGATTATCTCACCCATTGATGAATATAACATAGGAATCTCATATTTCTCTCAGAACCACCCTGAAATTGAATCCATTTATTAGATCGATCAACCACCATATTAAAGGACCACCAAGCCTTCCATGAGAACCCAAACATTTCTCTCACAGGTTTCTCTATGTCACCTCAATTACACCACATCTTCTCCACAATTTTCTCCACACATCCATGAAAAACATAACACTCCCCATCTTAGAAGTGTCGTTTTCAATGCTTTCCTCATGCAATTTTGACCACTAAGGCTCTCACTTTGATTATAATCCAAAGCCCAAAACTTAGACACGGTCATCCAGCTTCCATTGGAAAAAAAACAAAAATCACCCACTACTAAGAGCTCAGGTCCCAGCATCACAATATTAAATTTTGGTATGGCATCAGGTAACCTTCCTTCGATGTCATGCATATTCCTTTGAGACATGCCCCCCTATGGTCCAAGAATTATGACCTTAAACTATTTTCCATGGTCCAAACTCTATGACCTTAAACTAAGAGCTCAGGTCCCAGCATCACAATATTAAATTTTTTACAGCCTTCCCCTCATGTTTTACATGGAATAGGGCCTCCTTCACTCCATTCACAATGGGTTATTACTCTTACATGACACACTAAACCCTTTAGGGTTCCCACTGGTACAAACTCTATGAACTTAAACTAGGATCCCATGTCTAGACATCATGATTATAAACTGTGTTCCAGTTCTCTTAGGAATGTGTTGTGTGGAATATAGTGGCCTCTTACGCCCCTCCTTTCTCATTAGGTTGTTGCTCCACCATGATACACATATCCTTTTAATTGACCCATACAAAATTCCATATGATATTACCTTAGACTATTTTCCCCCCTTTGGTCCAGGCATCATGACCTTAAACTTTGTATGGCATCGGGTAACCTTCCTTCGATTTAATGCATATTCCATTGATACATGCCCCCCTATGGTCCAAGAATTATGACCTTAAACTATTTTCCATGGTCCAAACTCTATGACCTTAAACTAAGAACTCGGGTCCCAGCATCACAATATTAAATTTTTTGCAGCCTTCCCCTCATGTTTTTCATGGAATAGGGCCTAATTTGCTCCATTCACAATGGGTTATTACTCTCACGTGCCACACCAAACCCTTTAGGGTTCCCACTGGTAAAAAATCTATGACCTTAAAATAGGATCCCATGTCTAGATATCATGAGTATAAATTCTATGCCAGTTCTCTTAGGAATGTGTCATGTGGATTATGGTGCCCTCCTAGGCCCCTCCTTTCTCATCAGGTTGTTGATCCAGAATGATACACATATCCTTTTAATTCACCCACCCAAAATTCTATATGATATTACCTTAGACTATTTTCCCCACTTTTGTCTAGGCGTCATGACCTTAAACTTTGTGCAACTCATCCTAGGTTAGTTTTCCCAGCAAAGATTCTTCTAATCATCTTTAGGGGGTTACCCCTATTTTTCTATCATCCTATTACCTCCTCCACTACTTTCAATAAGTCATTATTCATGGTGGTTCACACATCTGAGATGCAAGAAGTAAAACAATGTGACTTAATGTCCCAATCACATGATATTAAACTATGTGATATGTTATCCTTATCATACAGTGTTAAACTATGGGTCCAACATCATCAGTGTATGATGTAAAACTATGAGGCATCTGATTCCTTTGCCTAATACATCTTTCTTTGATGTCAATCATCTACCATATCACTCATGTTCCTTGATCATTTCTAAGAAACTATGGTGATTCTCTCCCTAGAATATGGGTTAGACCTTTTTCAAACCAATATGCCTACCCAATTTACTTCAAGTCACAGTTTCATAATTATAGGAGTGTTGGAATCAATATAAACAATCCTTCTCTTCATCTATATGATTCTTATTCCCTTTTATTTTGATCCTCATCATCCTCCACATCCAAAATGTACCCCCTGATAAGATAGTTCTTAGAAGCACTGGCTCACCAACTATCCTGGGCACACATCTTGGAAGACTTCATATGAAATTATGAGACAGGTCTATTGTTTTTAACATGGTTAGTAGTCAAACCTCATTTTTTATCCCTATTACCAGCTAAGAAATTTTGATGTTGTGTTTTAATCATGGTTAAAAATTATCCTCCATCATCATGTCACTCCCCTTGTGTTCCAGATCTTGGGAATCGTGATTCATTCTCTCCATTCCCCTTTATTTGGGTAGCATTCAATGCCCCTAGTGTTACCCCATTTATTAACTAGAGAATGTTGGGAAAGAAATTCAGTTGTTTCACTACTACAAACACGGCCTTTATCAGCGCTAAAAATGGTCTTTATTAGTGCTAAAAATGGCCTTTATCAGCGCTAGAAAAGCGCTGATAAAGCCAGCGTAGATAAGGGGGGGTCCCCTTTATCAGCGCTCTGAAAAGCGCTGATATAGGACCCCTTTATCAGCGCTAAAAAAGTGCTGATAAAAGGGGTCTTTTATCAGCGCTAAAAAAAGCGCTGATATAGGACCCCTTTATCAGCGCTAAAAAAAGCGCTGATATAGGACCCCTTTATCAGCGCTTTTTTTTAGCGCTGATAAAGGGGTCCAATATCAGCGCTTCCTTTATCAGCGCTCTCGTTTTAGCGCTGATAAAGGACCCTTTTATCAGTGCTTTTAAAAAAGCGCTGATAAAAGTTAAAAAAATTTAAAAAAATTTAAAAAATACTGCAAATCGGGGGGGGCTTTTATAGTGCTTGAACCCCCCCCCCCCCCTTTACAGCGCTTTTCGGCCCCTATACAACACCCCACGCACCCCCCTCCACCCTTTAACAGTGCTTGCTCCAATATTCCCCATGCGCGCGCACCCCTGCCTCCACCAGGATTTGAACTCGAGACCTCCCCCCTGCGCGCCTAAGCCCTTACCACTACTCTATTTTGATTTTCTTTCCAATTCATGATATCTCTATATATATATATTTATATATTTAGTTATATTTATTCGTATAGTAATATATATTTATATTAATATATATATATAGTTATATTATAATATATATATATAGTTATATTATAATATATATATATATAGTTATATTATAATATATATAGCAATATTAATATATATATATATATATATATATTTAGTTATATTTATTCGTATAGTAATATATATTTATATTAATATATAGTTATATTAACATATATATAGTTATATTAACATATATATAGTTATATTAACATATATATAGTTATATGAATATATATTTATATAGTTATATTAATATATATATATAGTGATATTAATATATATATTTATGGTTATATTAATATATATATTTATAGTAATACTAATATATATATGTAGTTATATTAATATATATATAGTTATTAGATTAATATATATATAGTTAGATTAATATATATATATTGTTAGATTAATATATAGGTATATAAATATTCATATATTGGTATTTTAAATAAAATGGATATTATTTATTATTTAGATAAAGCTAATATATTTTATATGTAAATATGTTTAATTATTTATTTAAAAATTTTAATTTTTATGTGCAAATATATAAAAAATATGTACATATAGTTATATATTTGATTATAAATAGCAGTTCATTATAAAAAAGGATGAAATTTCAAATATATAATATTAATATGAATGTAATACCTTGGAATAAATTTAGTCCCCACCAAGAAAAGCCAATAATACCCCCTTAAACGAGTTTGAAAATCCACAAAATGTTAAAAAATCTGGGTACCCCGACAAAAAACTCAGTTTTTGAGGCCTTCTGGGCCTCTTTTGGCCTCGAAAAACGCTTGACTAGGGTTCCCCTAAGTCACAGTGATGTAGAGCTCGTCGCAGGCTTCGATTTGATATGTGGTAGAGCTCAAACGGACACCCGGATCAAAAGTTATGGTCGTTTGAAGTTTGAGTTGCGTTTTCAACATATTTTGGATCTTTTTTTAATTTTTTTATTTTTTTTTTAGTCCTCAAATTGTTATTAAATGACTATTACTCCATAATTATTATCAAAATATTAATTAAAAATATTTTTTTTAATTTTTTAAGAAGTCATTTTCACTAAATATCTTAAATATTAAGTATAATAAGTGTAAATGCACATTTATACTTATCTAAAATATATTTAAAAATTATATATTATATTTATATAACAATATAACTATATTTATATATTAATATATTTTTAAATTTTTTTTTTTGAAGCCGACCCTTTATCAGCGCTAAAAAAGCGCTGATAAAGGCCCCCCTTTATCAGCGCTACTAAGCAAGCGCTGATAAAGGGGGGCCCTTTATCAGCGCTAACAAAAGCACTGATAAAGGGGGGTCCCTTTATCAGCTCTAAAAAAAGCGCTGATAAAAGGGTGCCTTTATCAGTGCTTTTTTTAGTGCTGATAAAGGGACCCCCCTTTATCAGCACTTTTTCGTTAGCGCTGATAAAGGGAGGCGCTGCGAAAAACTGTTTTTGTGATAGTGTTTAGAGATCCATGTTCTCTATCCATAGCCCCTCTTGTCCTGAACACTCTCAGTGTTCTATCAAAAAATATATACTACAAGTAGAAATTATATAACACTCTCATATAAATGAATGATCAAATGGTTTCCCCTTGTTTATCACACCGATCATGACTCACATGATCTTAGAGATTGGTTGTTGGTCATCTCATGAATATGATTTAATTACGATAATAAAATAAAGAAAACATGTTCAATAATTTAGGATTTTAAAACAAACCATCCAAATTTTCATAGGGTCATCCACATATTGGATCCTATCCTTTTCAAAATTCCCTTAACGATTGACCCTATTAATTGAGCATTCAAGATCATCCAACCTCTATTGAGTGGCCTCCAAGGTCCATTGTTCCTTCATCGGTCATCCGCCACTTCAATGTCTTGGGGGTAAACTTATTCGGCTCTGATCTGTTACTTGTTCTATTTTTTCCAACACTCAGATACCAAGGATGTCGCCTCTATCACCCTACCCTTGACTGTAAACAATTGGGCCTTCAGATTGTTTATGACCTCAGCTTGGTTAGTAGTGAAACTAGAATACTTCTTCTCTAACTCTTATAGGTGTGTGATATCCTATTCATCCACCTAAATTACCTGGGAACCCTCATCCTTGTTCTTCTTCTAGGAAATTTCATGAACCTCCCATTCAGTGCATTCCCTCTCAATGAGAAAGTCTCAAGCCAATGTGTAAAGGTTATTGTAGTCCACCCCACCTATCCCTAGGCTGACTGGATTGTGGTGGAGAGATCCTACCTAGTGTGGTAGGTCATCTATCTAGATTCTAGTAATGAAGTTCTACACATACCTCCACACCTCATGACGAATGATCTAGTTCTCCTTGGGGGCATCTAAGCCAGAGTCCTCAAGGTCTTTAGGTGACACATGATCATATGGAGAGAAGACCGCCATTACATAAGTGTCTGAATCATCCATGTGAATGTACTAGGGAATCATTAGATGGAAATATATTCCTAGGAACATAACCTCATCAACCCCTACACCTGTAGTAGAAGCCTCAACTTCCCCCTGTAGAACCTCTGAGGTGGATGTGACCATCCTGACTTCCTCAATGGTCCCTGTTGGTGGTGAGATTTGAGCTTCAACTCCCACAGCTACCACCAATGTAAATTATAAGGTACGAACATCAATTAATCCTCACCAACCAATCCAATTACTGAAATATTTTCCACTTCCTCCATCGAGTATTTGGCTCCAACAGCTTCTTCTAATAATGCCACTATATTAGGCTCAACCACCACAATCTCCTCAACCAACCCCATCATGGGCACCATCTTGACCCCCTCCATAAAGGGAGTAGTCTCAACAGTCCCATATAATGGAACCTATATGGTTGGTCTAGAATCCACAACTTCCTCAACCATTTATATCTGGAAAATAGCACACACAATCACCACCTTGGCCCTTGTAACCACCGACTCAGATGTTGATGTTGGCAGCTGAGCCCCGAACACCGTTTGAACAGCCATTTAAATATGAATTAGCCAAGCCCAGAAAGGAAAATCAAAAGGGAAAAAGCTAAAAATAGTAAGAGTCTTACATGAGTAATATAGTCTGGTGAGGATCTCGGACATGTTCATGAGTAATCCCCCTAGAATGGGCATTCCCTCTACGGCTGCCACCTCCACCACAGGTGCTACTTCAGACGATGTATGGCCACTCATGGACCTGACATTTGGGAGTTCCCATAAAATTTCCCATTAAAGGGTTGGGGTTACCTACCCCTTTAAATAAGGTTCATAATGAATCTACCCCTCCCTAGTTCTCATCAATCCCTACACAAGTGAAATAAGAGTCAGAAAATTGTCTTAGAGGTTTGGTAGATTTTAAAGCACATGAAAAAATATCTACCTGTCGACAAAAAATACCTTCCCATGTGGGAGAGTCCCAGTAGGTGTCACTCTAACAGGACTTTTCTAAGTCTCTTGCAGTGGTGAATGAGCAGCCAACCCATTGGCTGAGAGATTCAAGGAGGAGTCCATCCCCAACAGCACCTTTTCTCAAGTGGTTAGTGGGCATGTCATGCCCCAAGATTGGATTAGATCCTCTAATTATCTAATGTATAATACCAAATCATCCTAGTTCATTTGAAAGTTATCCCTCACATGACCAAACTGTGTGAGGAATATCCCCTCTCGGTTGAGGTCCTTCTATATCCCGTGGAGAGTGTTTAGAAAATTAAAGATCCCCCAACTATCCCAACCATCTGGGAAGACTTGTTCACTAGGAATGACTATATGGTTCAACTGTTTCCCTAGAGCTTGAAAAAAATACTTTGGAACCCCCAAGGAGGTATCTCCTTCCTCCCATGACCTCTTTCCTAGGAGAGCTAAGCTTGGTGTGGCCCCTCTCCCTCTAACCTCTGCTTGTGTCGAACCAGGGACTACCAGCCCAGCAACTATAGCTCTTCCCACTTGACCAACCCTACCTCCACGATGTTCTTCGACCACCAATATCCCTTTTCCCCACATTTTTTTGACTTCTCCTTCATCATCTTGGGTGGTCCAGTGCCTCATAATCTCCCCAGGATATGTTCTTCTTTATCTCATTCATATTCATGGATGTGTCCATAGGCAGAATTAGTATGTGGAAACTTATTCTTCCCTTTCCCATACTCGCATGTGAACTGGAACCAAAGATAGATAAAACCCAATGGATGAAACTCATGGAATACCCCCCCCCCCCACCCCACCCATACACCCATGGTGTTAGATACTATAGACATCCAAACTACCTTGAAAACCAGTGTGGGTTTTTCATTTCACAGATCAGCTCGTAGTCAAACCTCACCACTAGCACCCCACCTCAGAAGAACAGGAGGTACGATCACTGCTAGATGGTCCCCATACCATTATCAGTAATCGTCCCATTTGTAATTTATAACATAAGAAACCTGAAGTGATCTTTCAATCCATCCCTTATTAGCACATCCATAGGGCCCAACATGAGCATAAGACTCCCAGTGATGCTCATAATCACTAGTTTCAAGTTCACACTAGGAGGAGAGATGAGGTTTTCATATTCATATCCCCCCATGTGTTCGGCCACCCATATGTACAATAAATGGATGGTTCCACACACATGAAGTGGATTCTTCCCATCTTTGATGTGGTGGAGCACCTTATACGGCTTCACCAATAACAAGACAGCTTGGTTGATGTGATACCATGTCACTAGCATCCCTTATATGATGAAGGTTCTCAACCACACCCCTATGTGTGCATACCTCTCAGAGATCATCTAGCTATAGATCAACATAACCATGAACCCTACTATATTGACTATAGGAGATTTAGGATTTATAATATAACCCCACATCTTCTACTATCTCTCCTTCAAGATCTTTTGGTATGAGTGCTCCTTTCCCCATTGTAAGGCCCTAGTGCATGTTTATGACCTCCATGATAGCATTTCTATTAGATCATACCCCTCGATTGTCTCCTCCACTATTTTTTTCAATAAATACCTAAAACATTGCTTTAATGTGATTTCCTTTATCCACATATTATGTTCGCTGGTTCCTTTCACTAAATTTAACCATACTCTCTTAAGATCCAGCATCTATTCTTAATCCTCCCACCCATTCTATGTGGGGAGGAACCCATCATACATCACCCCCTGGATTAGGATCCCGATTATCTGGTGAAGATCTCATATTTTGATGTCAACCTCCCTAAGTTAAAGATGTAAATTGTTGGTTCCTAGTGACCACGTGCTCAGTATCTCTTGTGTGATGTTCGGGTGGTGTTATACATGAAACTGTTAGGGCCATACTACCTTGTAGATCCCTACTTGCTTCATCGCAAACTCAAATTCATAGAATGATGTGCACACCTAATAATCTCAAGACCATTCATCTATAAATTTTCCTCCCTAACGTAGGTCCCAGTTTTCCATCCATCCTTTGATCAGATCCCCAAAACCCTCATTGAGAATCATCTCATACTATATGGTGGATTTCTCGTCCTCATGATTCTCCCTATCAATATTTTTGATGTATTTATCAAGAGTGTTCACTATGATTGGTTCTTGTTCCTTATGTATGTGTCCCCTAGAATCCCTAAACCACTGATATTATACTAGTGTGCTTCTACATTTGTAGTCTAGTTTGTCTATGATTTCCACAGGGATGAATATTTCATCCCTCATCCCAAATCTATAAATTTGTAGCCCCTTCCAGAGTGGGTAATCCATTTTAGATTATGTTATAAATGAAATGAAAAATATCATGGTCATAGACACTTAAAATTTTATCCCTGATCATTATATTCCTGGAAATTTCCTCCCAATGAGTGATTGTATCATTAGCTCCTTCATTTTCCATTTGATTCAAGATGTGGGGATTTTTTGGGTCTGGTCTGTGACGGTCTATTCATGGAGGTCTGTTGGTGGATAATGTTTTAAGAAGGTTGGGTTTGTGAAGTTCGTTTTTTGATGGTTGGGTTCACAGAATGTTTTTCGTAGAGAACTATTCATAGATAACTATTCCTAGAGAATGGTTTGCAAAGATAAGGCCACATTGAAGTTGAGCTTTGTGAGTTATGGGGATTGAAACCACAAATCACCCATGAAGGGTGTGAGCTTCACGAAAACATAGAATAATATTTTCTCTTCATGAAAGTCTGTTGGTATCTCTAAGGGGCCCCTCAAATATTTATAGGAATATGGCCTGTAGGTTTTTGAATGGCCTTAATGCCCAGGAATCATGAACCAATATTCACAATCAAGATAAAATAATGGTCTTTATGAATGAGGTTTTTAAATGAGGGTTTATTTCAAATTTTTTGGTGATTCACCCTTAGAATCTTACCCTCCTGTTCTTTTCATCCTTCATTCTGAGGGGGAATTTTTTAACACCTAAATACACATGTCATGATAATATATGAGGAATTCATTGCTAGTTTGGGGTAAATTCAACCCAAAATTTCCCAAAAACCCATCTAAGGGATATATTTTGTGAACATTCAACCTTTGTAAATGTAAAAAGATCACAAAGGCCCCGACCATGTGGAGACCTGATGGTAATATCCACAAAGATTCAATCTATAGTTTTGGATATCCTTTGTGATTTCATGAAGGCCTGATGTTAACCTCCATTCATAGTCAAAACTGATTTGTGGAGCACTTCATAAATACATGAAGGGTTCATGGTAATCTCTATGTAGTGACATTCGAACTCACAGATCCCATCCACTTGGGAAGATCATAAATCTTATAAGGGGACTCAAATCATCTTAAAACCCCCATTTCTATAAATACCCCCTTATGTTCAACATTTAAGTGTATGGAGACCTTTCTAATTCTGAAAATTCCTCCTTGTTCATGAACCACCTGAGCTTCATGAGTAAAAGAAATTATGGATCGCCCAAGGTATCCAAGATTCATGAAACCTCATCCCATGTGTTCTTGAGAGCCTCCACCCAAAGTATAAATTCCTTTCACAAAGTCACATTCCCTTCATGGAAGAAGAAGTACCTACGAGGAACTTGAGGCTTCACAAAGAATTCAACCATTACGAAGCTCTCCCCCTCTAAATCAAGACTTCACTTTGAATTAGGGGGACCTTGTTTCACAAGTCATGCCCCTTCATGAAGACCCTAAACTATGAGAGACTCTTGATCTTAATGAATCACCTATCTATGAGGCCACATTATTTTTGAAACCTCACTCCTTGGCCTCTCTATAGTTCCCCCCTTCTTTTAAGACCCTTTTTAGAAGTTTGAGTGCCCATGGCCCCATACCAAACCAAAACTGGTTCAGCCACACCCCAGATGTTTGTGTGACTGGTACCACCCACTCCTATTTGAACCCACTTCACTCCAAGTGTAGTATGGACCAAAATCCTACATATTAATTCTAATCATAAGTACCCTAATGAATTTGCATTCTAAGAAAAGGGACCCTAACATTGGCCTCTTGATTGACCATTCCGCCATAGTGGTATTATAATTCATTAGTAAACTATCTAGGTGTGACATCTTCCCTCATAGGTACACACCTTCCATATTTTCCTCTATGGGGCATTCAGATCCATCGGTAAACTAACCAGATGTTCCATCCTAGCTAATAACCTCTTGAATCCACCTTCATGGGGCATTATGATCCATTGGTAAACTATCTAGGTGTTAAATCTTCCCTCCAAGGGACACACATTTTGAATGTACCTTTATGGGTAATTTTAATCCATCAGTAATCTATCCAAGTGTTCCCACCTAGGGATGCACCTCCCGGATCCATCTCCACAGGGAATTATGATCCATTAGTAAATTATCCAAGTGTTTAATCCAAATAACACACCTCCCAAGTCCACCTCTATGGGGAATTCTAATCTGTTGGTAAACTATCCAGGTGTTCCCTATTCGGGAGGCACCTCTTGGATCCTCCTCTATGAGGCATTCTGATCAATTATTAAACTATCTAGGTGTGACATCTTACCTCATAGGGATGCACCTCATGAATCCTCTTTCATAGGGTATTATAATCTAACATTGGTAAGCTATCCATTTGTTACATCCCCCCCCCCCTCCATAAGGATGAACCACCTTGATCCACCTTCATGGGGATTTTTGATCTACCATACTTTCCTGAAAAATACATTAACCATGTGATTATCTCCACAAGACATTAAACTCGTTCCCTAATCCATCTCAACAGGACATTCTGATTCCACTCCATAAGACGTAGAACTTGTGACCTAACCCAAAACACCTACCCCAAGTAATAAAAATGGGATTCATGAAGTAAAAAATCCTTGGAAGGCTTATTCCCCTTGGTGTTAATCACCTCGTGATCGATACAGTATGTCTTGGGTTTTGTGACTAAGTTTCCTCATACAAGATACTCTTCAAGGAGGAAGATTTCATAGGTGACTAATGTTCCCAATTTCAAGACATGCCCAGAGATTCCCAATGTAACTAGTCTCCTGACTGAAGGTTTCTACTCCATCAACACAGAAGTAGCGTAATTAATAGGAGTCCAAATAGATATGGAATTGGGAATGAGATTCATGAACATGACTTATGTAAAGAGCCATAAATTTCAAGGAAATTTTTTTCTTAAATTCTTTGGGTTTTTAAAAGTATGCAGTTTCTGACGGCACCTGATTCCGAGGCCTGGTGTGCCTGGAATCAATTTCTAAAGTTTAGCTCGGGTACGTTCAGTGAACAAACGAGTGGGTTTTTCTATCTTTTGAACCGGTGCTCAGAATTGAAATCATAGGTCATTGATGAAACCGCAACGCCGGTAATTTCTTAAGGGGACTTTTACCATAGATGCATTTTCACGGGATAAGGAGTTAAATTTTGTGGTTTAAATAAGAAGTGAATAAAAAATTGTGGAAAAATTTTTATTCTTTATCTTAAGTTGTTATATCCTACATGGGGTAGTTAGGATGGGACCCACAAACTCCTAACTACCCTTGTGAGGATAATTGTGAGGTGGGGCCTACACGATCCCCAACCATTCACATTCCCTAAAGCCCTTAAACCTCCCATTAAACTTCTTTATTTTAATGTTGACAAACCCCTTGTATTTATTGGAGTGACTTTTCCTCTTCTCTCTCTCCCTCATTAAAAGTTTCCAACCTTTCACCCAATTAATTAGACAACTCATGGTTTAATTAATTAAGTGAATTGGATTTTGAATTTTGTAATTTTGAATGTTTGGAAAAATAAAATAAAATAAGAGAAAGCCTTATTTTATTTTGGGTTAGAATAGTTGTGTGAGGAGATTTGGGAGAACTCTAGATTTATTTTAAGAACTTCATCCTTCCGTGAAGAACTTCATCCTCCCGCGAAGAATGTCACCTCTTCGACGAAGAACTCCGTCACCACAAGGAGAGAAGACATGCCTTTCCTTCTTCTCTCTGTAGCTAGTGTGAGACGTCATTCCCTCCTTGGACTCACGCCAATGTCGTCTTCGAAACCTCACCCCGCGATGACATCTTCCGCGACGCTGGAAAACTACATCGTTTATCAGGGTAGGGGTGTGTTTGGATTGGGTAATGATTGGTTTTAATTCCATGTTTTTGTTCCTCTTAAGCCACTTTTTATCAAACTAATGCGGAAGGGACCGGACCAAACTAACATGGACCGATTCCTCCGCCGTTCTTGTGAATATGTGGATTTCTTCAAGAGTTATTGAGCGGTGAATCAAGTTATGTTTTTAGAGCCGACCGGAGGCCCGAAAACATCGTAAATGGACTCAGAGCATCGGGGCGACCTAGAAACGGAATTTTTGTGGAAATCGAATTATCGGAACAAAGAACGGACACCTCGGAAGGCGTGCTGGCCAGAGGCATCATTTCTAGAAAAATTCCAGAATACATGGCGTGTACTCCAGAAGCACACGCCGTGTAGTGCAAGCGTATTGTGGCTTCCGTTTCAGACATTAGAAAAGTAACACACGGTGTGTGACTCTATAGACATGGTGTGTACTCTCCAAAATGTTTTTCAAAGGAGGATTCGATGGAAATGGCATGTATTCTGGGAAAATACATAGACACGGACAGAAATACACGACCAAGTAACATGGCATGTATTCACTTCATAGAAAGGCAGAAGCGGCTTCGCGAGGCTTGGCGTGTAATCTGAAAGATACACAAACACGAGCATAACCACACGGACAAGGGAACGGCGTGTACTACCTCACCATGGCATAAATATCTTCGTGATGACTTGGCATGTATTCCGGGAATACACGGACATGGGGTGGAGTACACGGACATGTACTCCATCACATGGCCAGGCATGGCCAGCGCACATGGAACCAACCCTAGAGGTTTGGACATGGATTGTAACCATACCACACGCTGTGTACTTACTTATCTGCATGACCATCCCTGTGACACGGGTCGTTTCACATGGGCAGTACCTAGTGTTTGGTGACACGGCGTGTATCGCTTACCTACACGCCGTGTACTTTAGGGAAATTGCTTGGTTGTCTTGTTCTCCGTTACTTGGGCACATTTTTCTTGGTTTTTCCTCTATGTTGTGGGAAGGAACTACGGGATACATCAACTCTAAAATTCTTTATTATTGATGTATCGATCTTTTACTCAAAGAGCGGACCCTCTGGTAATCGAGCTTGTCGTGTGCAGGAACCTTAGAGCTGGCTGCGACTACGACGACGATGATGACTGTACTTGGATCCTACGTGGGTTCGGCAGTGAGGACGACTGTACTTGGATCCTGCGTGGCTTCGGCAGTGAGGATGACTATACTTGGATCCTACGTGGGTTCGGAAGTGATGGTTACTGTACTAGGATCCTACATGGGTTCGGCAGCGATGACTTCTGTACTTGGATCCTACGTGGATTCGGCAGGGGAGATAATTCAGAGACTACATCTATCATCTCCAACCCTCTTCATGAGTAGTATACATGTGTGAGCTGAGTCTTGACTTTCAATCAATATCATCGATATGATTGACTTGTATTCCTATGTGGATTGGGTTGTATTTTCCTGTGTGGACTAGGTTGTACTTGGGCTCGTGAGTTGGAGTCAAACTGGAATTGATGACTTTTGTATATATATGGGCATATACCTAAGTGGATTTGGTTGATACTTAATGTTTGTATCTTTCCTTTTTGGTTTATCCTTTATGGATTTTGGGAGACCTTCGGGGGTCTCAGGGTCCCTACTGAGTATCGTATACTCACCCCTGCATGGGCTATACCCGCACTACGTTGTGTTGGTTGCAAATGATGGACAACGCTGACTGTGGTTGAGGCTTGTGTAGCGGGACGGTATCCGGTGGTGGACTATCAGGCGGAACGTACGCGAAGCGGACAGCCAAACCTGAGGAGTTGAGAAGACCATCTATACCCACCCTTTAGGTGGGTTAGCCATAGGATCACTCGGTGGTTGTTGATTTACTTTACTACTGTTGTTCTTTATTTGCAGTTGTACTGTACTTTCAGTTGGTTTTGTATTCTGGCCCATTTACTTTTCAGCACATACTTTTGTACTCAGTTTACTTATTGTTTACTTCAGCTTGTGTACTCTGTTGTGTTTGTTTACTTATATAAAGGTAATGCCTTCCTTTTATTGGGATTTACGCCTTTGGTGCTAGTCTCCATACCCTGACCTATGGAAGGCGGGCTTGGGGTAGTCATGGTACGGGCCCCGAGGATGGGTCGTGACAACTTAATCTTTGAGGAAGATATAGGATAGTGAATGATCTCCCATAAGAAATCCATGGAAGGAGGAATCGATATCTCATCATCCTGTTTCAATAATGGAGAATACATCACTAATGAAAGTGAGGAAATCCACCTGCTTTTGGAATGTGGGAATGCTGTAGAAATGAAAAACATACACCACTTGTGTGCTCTAAAAATAGCAGAAAAGTATTCTTTCATTGGTTGTTTATTTATATGGGGTGTATCTTGGATTTTATCTCTTATCCTTATTATTATGCCTTGTTTGGTTATTTATATTTGGTTTATTGAGGTTGAAACCATCCCCAATGGCTATATTTGATACCCTTGATGCTTTTCGTCATCCCAAGGGAATCGGGGATGCTCCTAGTATATGTCTAGGGATGGAATTTGAGTCCGATGGATGGATATTCTAGGTTGTTTTGCTACAGATGGTGTATAAATCTTATGAAATCTAGACACCTTGCATGCATTGTACAGATATCTTTAAGGGCATTACACTTTCTAAAATAGATTCCTTATCAACATGTAATATAATTCCAACTTATTCCTCACTTGGATAGCCTTTCACAACATCAGCTAGCCCTTTCCACCTTGATATTAATTATTCAATTTTATCACTAGTTATAAACCTTCAACTTCCATAAAATGGTGTAGAAAACACTTCCATGAAATAAGAAATTTTCTATTACAATGAAGATCATCTCACCAACAATAATTACATATAACAAGTATTTATAATAAATAAAACACCATCCCTGAGTGGAGTCAATAGCATGAAACCTCCTTAATGTAATATCGATGCAAAGGGATTATAGTAAACAGTGAGCATCTATAGGGTATTATTGTCACTGTGACATTTAACTTATTTCTATATGGATACCTAGATATGTTTCTATACGTTAATCAAGGAGTTTAGGAAATACTTACCAAATTTTATTGAGAAAGAGACCAATAGAGTCACACACACTATGTGTATCCAGAACACCAGTTAAATTCTATTTGAATTTAGTAGTTTGAGTAAATATTATCCCCAACTTATTATTTAATAATTATTCAAGTATAATTGATCACATTAATCCAATCACTAGTTATTAAAAAGAATATGTGTGTTAGTTAAATATTAAATAAATATTAATTCATAAGGTAATTATTGATTATGTGAATATACAATATTTATTTATCTCTTCTTTATTCTCAAGGTAAAAAATAAATGTTTATATAGTTACATAGATATTAAATAAATATTTATTCATGATAATGGTTAATATGATAGATATTGACTTATTGAATGAATAATGCAGTGATATTAATTTATTTAAAAAAATATTCACTATTCCATATTTGATAAATACCGAGGAAATACATACTGGGTTAAGGGTCTGCTAAGAATGATATATTAAATATCATTTAAATAAATATAATTTTATGTATTTATCAAATGATGTTTATTTATCTTAAATTGTTGTACACATAAAGGAAATATTATTATTATTATTATTATTATTATTATTTGATTTGGGATTCTCTATGGATTAAGAAAATGTCCAAGGGACTGTGTGAAATTACCAATTGTCTAATGTTGTTATTTAAACCTAGTTATAACATTTCATGGGTTATATGATTCTTGTAAATAATATTGTCTCTAGAGAATTATCACAACCCTTGAGAGAGATTCACTAGGAAACTCCCAACAATCAATATCAATGATCATCCTCCTCCATATCAAGGATTGAGAGAATAATAGATGGAATTTTTTTGCTCAAAAAACTCTTGTTGTGACCAATAGTGAACAATACATGTTTTATAATCATCCACACTAGCACCCATAGATTCCTACAGTGATTTTTCAAGGTTTTTGGAGAATTTTTAGATTACCTCTAGAGGGATTATACCCTTGTATTCTTCATCACAATGATGATGTGAAAAAAATTGTCCAATAGATTTGATAATAAAGAAATAATTGAAAAATACAGTATTCCTTATCAATAAAAATTAATTATAAATTATATGTGAATGATCTTGTCTAAATGGATTATAAAGTTTCTACTCGTCTATATATGAGGATTTATCTATATATGTTGATGAAAATCCATTATTGGGAATGGGTTCAACCACTTCCACTACACCTAAGAAACATCAAGTGATATCAAAGTTATCATATATTAATTTTTGATTATTTATTAATCATTGATTTATTTATGAATTTGAACTTATTCTTCATTTCAAATTAATTAATTTTTTAATACAAAAGCTCATATTACATGATTTTCACCTTTAAATGATCAAGAAATAATGATTAGTAGTTAAATAATGATTAGATATTCCATCTGGAAGTTCCATATATTCTAGATAGAGGACATGATTAAGGGACATGTACTTAAAAAAAATGCACATCGTGTAGTCTATTCAACCACACCAGGATGTGATGAGGGAAATTTGGTATATTGTGTGGGTGCCATTACATTAGTTGTATTAATTACATGTGATGATACAGCTACCAGAAATGCATAGGGTCTAATGGGATACATGTTTTATAGTTGGTATATACATCCTGTAACACCACATGGTTCACTGATGAAATTCATGGAAACCATGTGGTCAAATACCCATTGTGTATTTATTACATGATACTAGGGGTTATCAAACAATGTAACATGGTCCATATATAATTACACAGCATGTAGTTAGTGTATAAATTGTGTAATGTGTTTTATCCTACAAGGAATACACATTGAGTCCTTGGGTGTGTGGTATAAGATTGGCTATAAAGAATTACACGCCATATATCCATTGTACATTAAATGTAATTCATTCCATATCACACCAAGAAAACTAAAAATACCTAAACTTTTTATGTTATAAATTTTATAGGAAACTTGAATTTTTGATTATGTGTGAGGGGTTTTTTATAACAAGGGTTCAAATGGAATTCCAAGAGTTTAGACATCTTAAGGAGATGTTTTTAGACATGAAATGAGTCCCAGTAGGTGTTTGGGGTGATCAAGTGATCTTTAGAGTGAGTTCAGGTGTTATTGTATAAATATTTCACTATATATGCACCACCATAAGGAGGATCATTCTATAGTGGGCCTCTTGGGGAGAGTGAAGTGACCAGGCCAATGGATGTGGTGTGCTGGATAAACATGGTACCTATGAGAGGAACTTGGGGGGAAAGGCAGGAAAAAATGATTGTTTTAATAGAATTCATGAATGGAAAATTCTTATGTGATAGGACCTTTGGTATCTTGTCATACATTTTTTCTTTCCTAGAGTCTTGGGGTCTAAGGGTTTTAGATGGTGTGGTTCCCTTAGAGAGTGTGGTTCCTTGGTTGAGTCTGTATCCCCTAGTGATTACCCCTATCCGAAATTATAGGGATACCACATCATGCTACCTATTTGGAGGGACTATGAGGATCACCACACTATAGTGTAGTCTGTAGTGTGATGGTAAATCCCCTATCTAAAAATCTAATTAAGAACCAAGCCTAGTGCTCAAAGGGGTATGTCTCACCCATTTTTGGATAGGCCAAGGTGAGCTCCATGTCATGGATCTATACATGGTTAAGGGGTGTGATACCCTATAAAATATATATATAAAACACCTTGTTATGGTCCTTTATGTGTTTGGGTCTCATGGGTCGCTATGGGAGGTCCTCCACATCGTGGTTCAAGGCACCATTTCTTGGGGAACCCCTGACCGATTTTTTAAAATGGATGTATGACCCTCATTTTTTTAACACCACCTATATTTTCTTCTCCCTCATTTGTTTCCAAGACAATTTAAGATCTATGCGCTCATGCATTTTTAGTATGATTCCCCTTGGTGTGGAGTGTATTTTAATGGTGATTCTTTGGTATTTAGAGGTGATATCTCCCTCTTTTGTTCCTCTTTTTTTTCTTTCCCTTGCTTCACCTCTAATTTGACTAATTTTTGGTTTAGGGTTTTGAGATAATTTCACCAGATAAATATGGAATCATCTCGATATGACGGGTATTGTGGGTTTAATGGATAATTTTTATCCATAAGGGATGAACACATGTCTTTGCGTGCTCTTTTGTTGAAGGTACATCACCTTATGAAATTATTTATATTTTTTAGTAAAAATAAATTAAATTGGTATTTGAAATGATGTTGTGTGATAGGTAATTAACTTGATATAGTGTTTCATGTGTTTTATGGACTTTCCATAGGTGTTTGGTTTCCATTTTGGTGTGACGAGAATGCTTAGTGAGTTATTAGTCATTTATGAATACTTGTAGTAAATTGTAAAATTAATTTTAAATTGTTTAATTAATTATAAATGGATTATTATTAATTAATTGGGATGTTTTGGCATGATTTATCACCTCGTTTGGGTTGGTAATGGTTGGTAGGACTTGTAAGAGCTTGGGTGAGAGTTTTCGGGATATGTTGTAAAGGAAATAACTCTGATTGAGGTAGGTGGTCCCTCAAGCATACCCCTTTTTTATGATTTTGATATGTGGCATGTGATATGTGGTCTCACCACCAAGGGAAATCGACCATTTTTATTAAATGAATTTTTTTATTTAAAATTAAATTATTATGGACTAATACAAGTGTCAAGGTCTATGGAGGGCCCTTGGACACTCTTTGATTCCTTTTTCAATGATGGTTGAGGCCAAGATTACAAGTGTGTAGCTCGAGATGTGTAAACCCTAAGGGGAGAAACTTAAATAAATTTAATGAAGATATAGGCACTTAGTTTAGATTCCCTCAAAGCCTCCTTGTAGAGAAGAACATTGGATTATATATGGTTTTCCCAATTAGGCCATTAGAGGACCTTGAGATACCTTATAGTTATTGGGGTAGATGATTAGAGTATATGGTGAGTGTTCCTCCCCTGTTAATATGTGATCAAATAGGTGGGTATACCCTGGGTGGCTAGATGGATAGGTTGAGTATGTGAGGAAAACATAAGATTAATTAGGATGTGTGATAGTCATTATTTCATCATTTGGGAGTGGTTCAAGTAGGGCTTAAACTATGAGGCCTATGAGGAAAAAATGCAAACATAATGATGTAAAGGGACACTAGGCCCTCTGAGTAATGGGTGTTGATATGAGAGGTGATATTGAGACTAAGGAACCCACATATGGTTTCCATTTTATGATGAGACGTAGTGGGGATAAAAGGATACCCCAGAGAGATATTATGGTATGGATTCACTACACTCAAGACCTTATGAATGGATTTCTTAAGATCACCACCTAGGAATTGGTGCTGATCTTGATATTGTTTAGATACCTTATATCCTCCTCAAGATCCATAT
Source organism: Viscum album (assembly GCA_963277665.1). Classification (NCBI taxonomy): domain Eukaryota; kingdom Viridiplantae; phylum Streptophyta; class Magnoliopsida; order Santalales; family Viscaceae; genus Viscum; species Viscum album. The sequence continues at coordinate 1,630,011,811 of OY728122.1, forward strand.
TTTGAGTCTTCAACTATATGGAATTCTTGTTATGTCATCCTAGTATTTAGTTTATTTCTATTATTATATGATATAATCCACATGGGTGTTTTTACCCTAAGAACTTATGTGTGAGACATCATGAGATGGGTGATGTTCCATTCAATATAATACTTAATATACTCCTTAGTATGTGGTTAATGAACCTGATACTTGGAATTCCCAGGTTACTACTTCAGATTCGACCCTAGATCCTAATGACTATGGGATTCCTAATACATTTCCAGGATCTGGTGAGCATGCCTCATATCATGGATTTCGTAGGGTCATACAAATAAGAATCAGTTGTATATCTGAAACTACTAATGGATTGCTTATGGTAATATACCTAGGAATTGATTCCTATACTTTTCATTATATGTTTGGTGGGACTATTATTTGTTGTAATGGTTATATTACATTCTAAGAGACAGTTTGACATTGGTTGAAACTAGTATAGTCAATCTTGGGTGTCATGTTAGAACCCATGGATCAATAGTGGTTAATTTATTTATGCTTCAATACTATAATTATTTATTTATTTGAGCATGTCATATAAACATATACTACATTTACTAGTTATATATGGAACTGATTTAGTAGTTCCCTACTAATTTGTACTCACACCCTTCTCAAGTGTCTATGGAACATAGATATTTGAGAGGACATCACTGATCGCATGTCCAGGTTGGGAAGAGGCCCAAATTTTCCTAATAGAGTGACACATCTTGGATGAGTTAGAGGATGGTATGAGGTGAGGCTTAGGTATATCATTATGTGTATTATGTTTCTTTTATTTATTCTATATATGTGATTGGCCCAGTGGGTGATTAGTTGTTGTTTATTAGTATGATTGTGAATTTTTATGATTATGTGCTTCTATAATTAATCTATTATATTATTTCTTGTTTTTTTATTATACATGCTCTAATGGATGATTATTATATTGGATAATTTTTAGTTATTTTTAATATTACTTAACACTCTGATATGGAGGTTTAGTATCCCTACAATAACACCCTAGACCCTCACTACTAATTGGAAGCATATAAAATATGGGGAGGCATGCCTGAAGTCCCAGAAGAAACATCTCTAGTTTGGGAACCACTTAGTGGATGTAGATCAAGGGAATATGTTATAAAGTGCTATCAGGGTTTTGTGTTTTACTTACTATTTTGGTATATGGTATACATGGAAAATGAATGTGTCAAATCTTTTTATAGACCTTATATTGGTGTGTTGTAAACAATTTTTCCAATGTAAATTCCACGTAACAATGGATATAGGATTGGTATTATTGGTTTCCTATTTTAATATTCTAATATTTCACCTATCAAGACACACTTGGGTTATAGATTTATGATTTCTAGGTTTTTGGATCTTGGATCATTAGAAAGATGCTAATTTACATGCATCATATATGGAATATAGGATTCACATGAAAAATACATGACTATGTGTGAATGATTTCAATGAAAATGAGGATTCAGTTATTTAAAGTCTCAATAATAACCTATATGGTGTTTTCCCATATATCTTCTTTGTTTCATTATACTAGATGAACCATGGTATATATATTTATTTTGATGGAAGTTCATGTGTACTATACCGTACATCTTATAAGGGATGTACAGTAACCCTTAGTAGGTCCGGATAGGAATTTTATGCCTTTTTGATAGACCCCTAGTTGGTAATTATGATACTAGTTCGAAAAACCAAAAGGGTTCAGTTATTTAATTTTTCAACAATAACCTATGTGGTGTTTTCATATAGATTCATAGTGTCATTATACTTAACTAAACCATATGATCATTATTTACTTTCCATTGATTATTATAGTATGATTCCATTATACATTGATAGATGAGATCCTGACCCTCAAGGGGATAGTATAATATGTGAATGCCCGATGAAGATCAGTTCCCTAGTAGGTTGATGACTTGGCATGTAATTCTTGATATGTAAATGAGACCCAAGTGAGGGTTTTTTATCATTCTCATTGTTGAGTGATGTTTGATATGGGAATAGATATGTTTCCTATGAGTTTTGACCTATATAATGTTTGGTTTTTAGGCTATGTGAGAGAGCCTAGTTACCTTGAGATACAGTCCAGGATATTGGTGAGTCGAGTATTATAGATGAGATAAAATGTGATATGTATATGGTTGACCTAATAGAGGGGTTTACCCTGTCTTGTGGATTCCATTAGAGATAGGAATATTTGGTAGATTCTTTTGGTTATGATATCAGTGCACAAGATGTGCTACGTAGTGTATCTTATAGGTATGGAGATGTCATGGGAATTAGTGATAAAAACACTAGGGTTCTTTTGGTACCAATGATGGATTTGTTAAAAGGATCAATTGGATGCCTGAACCTGGTGTTTTTTAGTGTGATCCTCAAAGATATATCCATTCGTGATCCTATATTGTTATATCTATGATATATTGAGTATGTTAGATGCTTTTGGTTTTGGGAATGATGCCTAGGTTAGCAGGTGATCATGTAGTAAACCTTAGCATGGATGAAATTATTCAATTTTGAATAAGAACATCAAGGGTGATCTTGGTTTGATCATACTAAAAAGTGTGTTCCCATGGTAAGTGATTTAGACATGTGATACTAGTTTTTACAACATGATACTCATGGGAGTGTGAGTTGGGTTTTGTGGATGGGTTGTACTAGAGCAACTAGTCATAGGGTTTGGGTGAGATTTAGGTAGTAAACACTGGTTACACATAGTGCTATTAGATTTAGAATTATTGAGCGACCATGAGTGAGGCAAGGAAATATATAATTAATGGGATTTTTTGGGATTGGTTGCCTATAAATTGATGAAAATGATAAGTGTCCCTCTATGGTGAGAGGTAACATTATGAGTGGATCAGAGTGTTGTCATACATTCAACCGATTGAGTACCTTGAAAAGTATTTTTAGGTTGGTATGATGATTGAAACTATTTAAATTATGCTCAAGGAGTAGTATAAGGAAACCTATATGGTGGGGAGTGTACCATAGGCCATTAGAGGGTGTAACCCTCATTTCATATGAAAATTTAGTGAGAGTCAAGGATGATGTATTAGGTTACATGGGAATGGATGGAAATCACATTTTATATTGGAACTCGAGTATGAGTAGGATCAACATGTCAAGTCATTATGTGCAATTTTTGATAGATAATGGTTTATGGAAGAATGATCCTCAAGTTAGAAGGGTAAGGGGTTTGATCATACAGATCATTAGATGGTTGAGGTTGAATTTTCACATCAAAGCATCGGTGAATATAATTTTATCTAGCTTTATGGTTAATACTATATTTAGGTTTCAGATGCAATATTATATAGAGTCTATGAATTGGCATGGGGCTCAAATTAGGTGTTGATACAATATGAGGGTGAGTTAGACTTGAGATTCTTTGGTACTCAAGGGAAGAGTATTATAATTATTTTGGATTATTTTGGATCCATCCATATAATTACACTGAGAGTCGAGTTTAAACCTTATTGTGGGTGACTGGATGATTATAGTATGACTTTGGGTGATGAGGCATTGGGACCTAGTAATGTGATAGTTCATCTACAACTAAATTAAAGTGGTTTCTATAAAAGTATTCTAGAAGAGGTATTATTGGTTTTTTTGTGTAGTTGAGTGTGATGAGATTGAAACCACACCAATTGGGTCAATTGACCACTGAGAATTCATTTCGGTAGACAATTTTGGTGGTGGGGAGGACCATGGCTCAGAATTAGGCTTTATAAGAAGAGACTTGTGGTTGGGAACACCATAAGGATATGGATTAACTGGTTGATGAAACCATCATGTATCAAGATATATGGTCCTGGGTAAGATTCATCTCATTGATTTGGTGATGTTGTTAAGTTATAGGTCAATTTTTTGTTGAATGGTGTTCCTTGTGTTTGAAGTTGTATTGTAGAAGCTCGGTCTTTGTTTTGGAGTAGATCATGAAAAGTTAGTTATAAATTGATGACTTGAGTAGGTTGAGATTTATTACTAAGATTATTTGGGTATTCTCAAGGATGAGAGTTCATATGGTGTGAAGGTTGTAAAGAATCATCCCTTTTTACGTTATGAATTTCATAGTAAATTTTATTTTTTAATTTTCAGTGGGGGTTTGTTTTTATAAATAGAGTTTAGAATGGGATTTTGAGAGTTTTAACATCTTTATTATATTTTTTGGATGATTAATGTGGATCGGAAGGTGTTTCGGGTGCTCAAGTGAATGTCAAATAGAGGTCGGGTGGACTTACAACAAAATTACATTGAAGGTGCACCACCATAGAGAGGGAAACACCTTGGTGGACCCCATGATGGAGGGTGAAATTCCCAATACAAATCACTTAGATCACAAGTTGAACATTGTTCTAAGGATAGGAACCTATGGGAAATGTATAGAGATAAATACTCATTTATGTGGTCATGGTGCATGAAAAATAGCCAAGAGGGAGACCCTTTGGCATGGTGTTGGGAATTTTTTATCTCTATGAATCTTGGGGTCTGGGAATTATGGAGGGAATAACATCTAGGTTAATTGTGTGGTTCATGGGTATTTTCCTTATCGGAAACACCAAAAATACCACATTATGGTGGATCCATGGTACCCATTTTGAGGGACCATGAGGAGCACTATGACATGGTGTTCGGCATGGTGTGATATTTGAATCCCCTATATAAAAACCAATTGAGTTCTAGGATATGGTGATCACATGGGAATGTCTCACCCTATTTTAACTATAATAGGGTGAGATCTAATCCATGTAAATATCCATGGAAAAGAGGTGGGATCCCCTATGAAAAATAGAGTGAATATGGATCCTTCTTTATGGTCCTCAGTGTGTCGAGGGCTCAGGGGTCACCTATGGGAGGTCCTCCACATCATGGTTCTAGGTAACACACTATGGATAAATTATTCCTTGTTTTCAAAAATAGATAGATGTCCCTCATTTTTTGTAAACCCTCCTCATACACTTCTCTTCTCCCTTGAGTGAGATCGAGTGAAGTGGAACTCTTCCCCGTATTCCATTATTCATTTTATTCCCTTAGGTATGGGGTGGATTTTAATAGTGATTATTCAATATTTAGATGTGATACATCTCTCTCTTCCTCCTACTTTATTATTTCCCTTTATTAGCCTCTAATTTGGCCATTTTTTGGTTTACGTATTTGATATGATTCCACCAGAGGATGGGAAAATCATCCTAATATGGTAAGTCTTTTATGTGTGTTGGATAGAGGATTTTTTGAGGTTATGAGCGCATGTTGTTGTGTGCCATTTTATTGAAGCTACATATTTTTATGAAATTATTTGGAGTTTTTAGTTAAAATAAATTAAATTAGTGTTTGAAATGATTTCATGTTATTAAGAATTATATAAGATGATATTGAGAGTGTGTTGTAGAATTTTCATGGTTGGTTAGTCACTATTTCAGTGTGATGAGATTTCCCAATGAGTTATTAGGTGTTTATGCCTATTTTTATTAAATTGTAAAATTAATTTAAATTTTTTTGATTAATTAAAATGGTATATAATAAATTTATTAGGATGGGTTGGTGCAAGTTGGGCCTTTTATGGGTTGGTGATGGATGGTTGAAGTTGGATGAGCTTGGGAAAGAGTTATCATGTTGTTCTACAAAAAAACAAATCCAACTGAGGTTGGTGTGTCACGAACCAGGCCAGGTCGCCATCTGACCCGGTGCCCGACTCAGTCCGTGATATGGCCTGAGGGGCATTCCCGATCCCCATGGGCTAGAATAAGTTCATGGGTATCAAAACAATACATGGGAACGATTTACCTGAAATTGTAAACACAGAAAACCAAAAATATAGATAAACTAAAATTGAAAATTCACAACCAAAGATACCCTTAAACTAAATCCAAATTTAGAGGATTAAAACTTTAACCAACATCCAAAACCAAGAGAAAACTAAAGAAACTAAAACTCTAACTCAAACCTCCAAGAAATAGGGGAGGTGTAACATCCACAAGCTAGAAACACCAACCGGCATGAGAAGACCATCAACAACCCGAACCACCATTGCTAATCATGATTCCCCAACCTAGAATACAAAAAGAACAATTTCTACAAAAACCCAAAGGTTTATGTAGGGTGTGAGCCAAGATCCTAGTAGGATACTACCCAATAAAAAGTATCCATGACACAACATCTAAGAGATAATTTAATATGCTTATCTAGAAAAAAATAGGCTTCAAAAAAAATATTGTTAAGGAAAATATTTACAAGATAAAAGTAAAAAGGAAAATTATGTTTGAAGAAAAACCATTTCACAAATACTACTTTAAATTGGATGAGAAAATACATAAGGAATACACACACACTCAAGTGGTCCTCCGTATACCGACAGAAGGAACCACATCTTGAATAGTAGAGCAATGTGGGTAAATCCACTAAGGTAGCCAGAACGCATGGGATGATAGAGAAATCATACCTCTGTGTAAATGTGGAATAGAAACCACAATAATCAATACTCTCATGCACAATCCACTAGTAGGGAAACATGTCCATAACCTAGTGGTCTCTAATCATCACAAAAGTTTAGTTAGTGTTGTAACATCAATACTACTAGATGAAATTGGGATGAACCACTTCTGTAACATCTAATGTACTAGTCCAAATCCACCCACATAGGTACCTAAGGTTTTCCCTTGTGCTCAATCAAGTTCCACATTCACATAGTATATTGCTTTCTCATATCACAAACTAAACAATACATTACACACGAAATCCACCACTTGCATACCCAAACACCATTTTAAAAACACACGCACACCAAAACCATTTCACAACATAATTCTCATCACTTGAAGGACTTGATAAATTATTTAAACAATTTAAAGAACATTTCTAAATAGCACAATAAGGGTTTATGGATGAAAAATGACCAGTTTCATATATAATATTTCCTTTTAAAAAAATTAACACACATTTAATCCTATCAAATACAACTCCCGTACTCCACATATAATTAAATAAATTCAATTAAATAGTTTATAAAACATTTAAAATTAGAACACGATGGTTTACACTAGTAACATACTTGATATCATGAAAAAACACCACTTTATTATTCATAAAATCCAATTTCATCCAACAAGTACGCAAAAAAAATTAAAACTTAGTTCACTCCAAGTAATTAAAACATAAAAAATATTAAAATTAACTAAACAAACAAATTAAATTATCTAAAAGATGAAAAGGCATGGGACCACCTACCTCAGTGTCGAAGACTCCCAAACTTTGGTGCGGAACTCCAATCGCACCCAATTATCACCACATGCGAAATGAATTGGACCCTAAATCAAACAACCAGACCAAAAATGATTAAATATTTAACCCCAAAACGAACTTCATACTTTTTGAACAACCAAGAACTCAATAAAAAAAGAAGAGGGAAAAGAGATTCAACCGGAAGGGGGGATTGCTTGAGCAGATAGAGGGAAAGTCACTGATGGGGGAGCCGAAGTTGGTGAGGTTATTGGCTGGAAGGGTAGGGTGGCATGACGAGCTAACTCATCATATAGATGTTGTCCAGTTTGGGTCACGGAGTAAGGAGAAGTGGCCAGGAAGAGGTGTGGTTCGTCGCGACGGGATGCAGGGAGGTCGGCGTAAGGCTGGAGAGGTAGGACCTGCGACGGTGGTTGGCCCGGAGAGGGAGGAGGACGTGGCGTGAGGTGGCTGGTTAGGAGAAGGGTGGTGGCGCAACTTGGGTAGGAGAGAGCTGGGTGCGACAGCTGGAGGGGAAAGAGGGGGTGCAACCTGTATTCGGCGGTTCGAGGTAAGTGAGAGAGGTGGGAGGTGGAGTGGCCAACCAAGGGGTGTGTGCTAGGGTTAGAGGAGGGGTGTGATGGGAGATAGAGGGGGGAGGAAGAGTGGAAGAGGGAAAAAAGAAAATATAAAAGAAACATAAAAAAATAAAAATAATATAAGGGGAATGGGATAAGGAAAATAAACCTAAAAATAAAAACCTAAAACCTAAATACAATAATAACAATAAATTGATAGTAATAAAATAAAATAAAAAGTTGTGACAATTATAATAATAATGATAATAATAATATTAATAACATACTAAAATAATAATATTATTATTATCATTAAAAAAATTCATTAAATTTTATCACACTCTTCTTATTTTATTTTATTTTTATTTTATCACTCTTAATTTTATTTATTCCTTAATAATTCATTTTATTTAATAAATTTAACATAGGCGGGTCACATAGTGGCACAGGAAGAGTTGTGCGGTTTCCAAATAGTGCTTTTCCTGAGCATCAGACGTTATCAAGCTGCAAAAAACTCATTTATCGACAAAAAATCAAAATTAAACCGGGGCTCATCCCGCACCTCAACAGAATGTTTTAAATCAAAATTAAACAAGAAGGTGATGGTAATTTAATATAATATTAACAATAATATTAATTATTATAATATTAATAACAAATTAATAAAATGTATATTATTAGTGCTATCGATAATAATAATAATATTCTCAAATGATATTATTATTATTATTATCATTAAAATAGCCCCTTGAATTTTATTACACTTCTTATTTTTTTTTATTTTTGTCCATTTCATTATTCATCACATTTTGTTTGATTTCCTTAAACACCATGCAGGGTGTGCGGTTAACCGGGTGAGGTCACGCGGTGACCCAGGCAAGGTCGCACGTCTTCGACCGTAGTGTACTGGATGAAATTAAGGACAGAACATGCGTTTTAAATAAGAACCAAAAAATTTCAAGTCAGGATTTAACCTGGACTACTCGACACCGAGAAATTTAATAAAACAAATAATTTAAAATGGAGGTTCTGACAATTATCCCCACCATAGTGCTTTCCATCCTCAAAAATCCACAACTAATACTGAACCCCAAAGTAGAAAATGACACCTCGTTAAGGTTCAAATAGGATGCCCACAATCAACAATAAATAAGAGGAAAACACACTGTGATTAGAGAAAGTGACATAAATGAAAACCTCAAGAAACTCATAAAAATACCTTTTGATATGTTTCACCTACCCCAAAGAGCTAGAACACCTCCAGTTGATTAATAAAGGATAGGAACTCTTATACCCATGGAAACCAACTTCAAAAACCAAAACACCTCGAGCACCAATGAATGAAAACCACGCCATTTGACTGGAATGAACAAAAAAGACCAAGCATGTCCAAGGAACACTCTGATCACCTACCACCAAATCATCTCTAGAAACAGAACTAAAAGGCCAACATGGGGAAAACATGAAGGGGCTCCCTACCATTAGAAACATATTGACACTCGAGATGAGATTGGAAAACTAACACGAGGAGGCCCAGGCAGACTCCCCACCATTATGAAAAGGCCAACACCGATTCATTTCAGACACGTATGAGAAATACACACTCTGGGTCTCCCCACTATTAGAATTTCCAAAAAATATAGAAACTTCAAAAAATTCCTGATAGTGAGCAAAAACCCCACCACAAGGGGCAGGGAGGGAGGGGGGCAACTAATGGGGAATCAAAACCACGGCTAAAGAAAAACCAACATCTCCACATCCCTATAAGAGCACTATTCAAATTTGAGACTGATTTAACCAAACATAACCCATAAGGACTAATAAAAGAGATTAAATCTGGTAGGACGCATCCACTAGGACATTAAGGTACAAGACAACCATGCCTCCTCGTAACTATGAGAAACTTCACGCACTGAAACAGGTCATTCGGAATAGAATAGCTATAGGAAATGATTTAAATTTCCTTCACCTTCAATATCGATGACAGAAATAAAGTTGTAATTCCATACACTCTTGGGGTTCCTAACCACACACCAACTTCACTCTGAGGCCTATTGTTGGAGCTCTGATGTTTGAAGCCTCTTCTTCCATGTATTTAGTCATTGAGGACTCCCGAATAGAGCTTCTCTTTTTGGTTACACACACAACCACACCGCAACTGAGACAACACCGAAAAACACAACGCACTACGACATCCAAATACTCCCTCGCGGAACATCCACCAAAATAGGGGTTTAGATGATGCACATGCATCACTTATTCACTTTAACCAAGAAACTTAATAAGGAAAGATGCATGAAAAACACTTCCCTTTAACATAAAAATTATAAATCCCTAAGAGGAGGACACGCTCCTATGAAAACAGGGACTCTCGGAGGGTTTTATGAAATCCACCTTTGCACCTCGAAGAGAAACCACACTGAAATACGTCACCAAACATGACCCTTTTGGCCAATGAAAACACTACAATCCTTTCAAGCCATCAGTTAGTACTGATCATTCTGAACCGCCTTCACCCTTTCCCCGCTGGAACTCCTTTCACCATTTCTAGGGGAAACATTCAGACACAACAGTGTCAAACTTTATACCCAATGACTCAAACAACTTAAAGAGACTAAAACTCACTTAAAATCCCCTCATGTCTTTCATCCTCTATGAGAGGATCCACTTAACCGAAAAGGATGAGGGACAGACTTAGCATTATCACTAAAAAGGGAGAGTGCTTATTTTAATCAATTGGAGGGTCATCCAATGGGGAATTACCCATGGTCGCACTTTATTTGCATGTTAATGCTTTATGGGGGCATACACTAGTCAAGAAAGAAAACCATGGACCCAATCAAACTACTACAATGGTCAAGACATACCGCAAGCGAACACTACACATGCAGGGGGAACCACTACAAGGGCTTCCTGAAGCACTTTTCAAAATAAACCATTAACCACACTCTTACACACAAATATAAAAATTAGAATTCAAACTAAAGACACAAATCAGTAAAAAGGATTATCATCTCGAAACGCCTCACATCCAACATTTCTAAAACACAAGGACACACTACACAATCATCGGTAATTAAAAAACCAAATTTTCCTTTAACAAAACTTTTTGAAAATAAACGAAGCTGATGGGTTGCAAAAACATCAATGGTGTCCCATGGGCCTCACACATGAATGTTCCCATGCCACGCCAACACCCACCTCTTGTCCATCCAGGCACTCATACGCTCGTTCCATTAACTATTTCTCTTTCCATATACACTCATGCATGTGGTTTCCTATGAGAACACCCAGAATCAAAACTAGGCCTTTCCATTTTTCAAAACCAAACATTCAACCCACACTTTTCAAACCCCACACATCATTTTATTTTTAAAGCGCTTCATTTCAAAACATTTCCAAGACCAAATCCCTTTTACATAAAAACAAGATTTCCATGAATCCAAAACAAAGAGACGAGGAATGATGCAAGTGGATACTAGTGTTGGTGAGTGACTGAGACATATGGTTGGTGGCCATATGCCAATCACACCACTACCATAGAGAGTATTCTAGGATAGCATCCCCAGCTCCACATGGTTTTCTAGACCCTAAGAGCTCACTGGGACCACTGACCCCACTCCCTTTTCATTTCCCCAAGACAAGATTAACCACAAGTACCAAAGACTCAGACAAACCTCATCTTACCCTGGTAACTCGAGTCTCAGCATGAGTTGTGCTAGATAGGAACCTTACTTGTAGCTAGAACGTTGAGTTATAATACCCTTAACTTTGGTATACCTTGACTTTATCCCAAAAGAACACGAACCAAGAGAGAAAACCTCCTCTGATACCATTATGCCATGAACCAGGTCAGGTTGCCATCTGACCCGGTGTCCGACCCGATCTGCAACATGTCCTGAGGGGATTTCTCGATCCCCACAGGTAGGCACAAGTTCCCAGGTATTAAAACTATACATGGGAATGATTTTCCCAAAATAGTAACACAGACAACCAACAAGATAAATAAACTAAAATTGAAAATTGACAACCAAATAGACCCTTAAACTAAATCCACATTTAAAGGTTTACAACTTGAACCAACATCCAAAAATAAACAACAACAAAAGAAACTAAAACTCTAACTCAAACCTCCAAGAAAAAAGGGAGGCGCAACATCCACAAGCTACAAACACCAACCTGCATGAGAAGACCATCAACAACCCGAACCACCATCGCTAAGAACGATGCCTCAACTTGGAATACACAAATAACAAGGTCTAAATACACCCAATGGTGTATGTAGGCTGTGATCCAAGATCCTAGTAGGATACCATCAAATAAAAAGGTTCCATGCCACAACATCTAAGAGATAATTTAATATGATTATTTAAAAAAAACATGCTTTAAAAAAATACTGTTAAGGAAAAAAATTACATGGTGAAAGTAAAAAAGGAAAATAATGTTTGAAGAAAAACCATTTCACAAATACTACTTTAAAGTGGATGAGAAAATACATAAGGAAGACGCACACACTCAAGTGGTCGTCCATATACCGATGGAAGGCACCACATCATGAATAGTATAGCACTATGGGTAAATCCCCTAAGGTAGCCAAAATGAATTGGATGCTAGAGACAATGTACCTCAGTGTAAACATAGAAATTGAACCATAATAATCAATGCTCCCATGCACAATCCACTAGTAGGGAAACACATCCATAACCTAGTGGTCTCAAATCATCACAAAAGTTTAGTTAGTTTTGTAACGTCAATCATGCCAGATGAAACCATGAAGAACCACTTCTGTAAAATCTTGAGTACTAGTCCTAATATACCCACCAAGGTACTCGGGGATTTCCCTTATGCTAAATAAATTTCCACATTCACATAGTATATCTCTTTCTCATATCACAAACCAAACAATACATTACACACAAAAAAACCACCACTTGCATACCCAAACACCATTTTAAAAACACACGCACACCAAAACCATTTCACAACATAATTCGCATCACTTTCATGACTTGATAAATTATTTAAACAATTTAAAGATCATTTATAAATATCACAACAAGGGTTTGAGCATGAAAAATTCCCAGTTTCATATATAAGAGTTCCTTTTTTAAAAAAATATAATGCACATTTAATCCTATCAAATAAAACTCCCACACTCCACATATAATTAAATAAATTCAATTAAACAGTTTATAAAACATTTAAAATTATCACACGATAGTTTACACTAGTAACATACTTGATCTCATGCAAAAACACCATTTTAAACCGAATGTACAACACAACTGTTCCAAAACATTTTTTCCTTTACTCAAACAATTTATGATTTAAGTTAAAAGGTCTGTAATAAGTTCAATATTCCAAAATAAACAATTTCTTCTTCAAAACATTTTTTTATACACTCACACCTTAATTTATTTAAAAAATATCTCACATTTTTAATATAGGACCTGAAAATATTTTAAATAAACACTACAATATGATATGCACGACACACAACCAATTATTTTAAAGAAAACTGCATTTCTAACTCAAATACCTATTAAATTATTACCAAATCATGTTTTTCACACCTAAAATAATTAATTGAATGTTTCCAAGAACTCCCACAACAAGACCCACATAAAATATATGACCATTTCGAAAGGAAAACCCAATTCCACCACATGTGCATGTCAAAAATAGTTTCGAAAACATTTTGCACCACCCCAAACAATTCATTAAACACTGAAAAGAATTTATACAAAAACACACATATAAATGACAAGACTATATTATTCAGAAAATCCAATTTCATCTAATGAGTGTGCAAAAACATTTTAAAAAATCGTTCGCTCCATGTAATGAAAACATAGAACATATTAAAATTAACTAAATAAACAAATTAAATTATCTAAAAGATGCAAAGGCATGGAACCACCTACCTTGGTGTAGAAGACTCCCAAACTTTGGTGTGTAACTCCAATCACACCCAAGTCGCACCACATGTGAACTAAATTGGAAATAAATCAAACAACCATCCCAAAAAGGATTCAATATTTAACCCCAAAACAAACTTCATACCCGGTGAACAACCAAGAACTCAAGAAAAAAAGATGAGGGAAAAGAGATTCAACCTGAAGGGGGAGTTTCTTGGGTGGGAGGAGGGAAAGTCACTCGTGGGGGAGGTGGATCCAATGAGTCTATTGGCCGGAAGGGTATAGCAGCGCGATGGGCGGACTCATCGGGCGGAGGTCGGTTAGTGCGGGTCGGAGTGCAAGGAGCAGCGGCTAGGGGGAGGTGCGGGTCATCGCGACGGGAGGTGGGGAGGATATCACAAGGCTGGAGAGGGAGGTGATGCGGTGAAGACTGGCCAAGAGAGGGAGGAGGTCACAACACAAGGTGGCCAGTTGGGAGAAGGGTAGCGGCGCAACCTGGGTAGGAGGGAGCTGGGCGCAATGGCTGGAGGAGAAATAGGGCAGCACGACCTGGGTTTGGCGGTGCGAGGCAAGTGAGAGAGGTGGGAGGTGGAGTGGCCAACCAGGGGGGAACACGCTAGGGTTAAAGGAGGGGTGTGACAAGAGAGATAAGGGGTAGGAATAGAATAAGAGGGAAAAAAGAAAAGATAAAATAAAGAGAAGAGAAAAGGAAATAAATAAAAAGTATATAAGGGGAATGGGAGAAGTAAAATAAACCTAAAAATAAAAACCTAAAACCTAAACACAATAATAATAATAAATTTAAAATAATAAAATAAACTAAAAATTTGTGACAATTATAATAATAATAATAGTAATAATAAAAACATCCTCAAATAATTATATTATTATCATTAAAACAATTCATTAAATTTAATCACACTCTTTTAATTTTATTTTATTTTTATTTTATCACTCTTAATTTTATTTCTTTATTAATAATTAATTTTATTTAATCAATTGAACATCGGAAGGTCACACAGTGTCCCAAGAGGATCCACACAGTTTCCAAATCGCACTTTTCCCGAGGTCAGACGCTATCAAGCCGTAAAAACTCATTTATCGATAAAAACTCAAAATTCAACCGGGACTCATCCCACACCTCGATAGAATGTTTTAAATCCAAATTAAACAATAAATTGATGGTAAAATAATATAATATTAACAATAATAATAATTATTATAATATTAATATCAACATAATAAAATGTATATTATTAACGCTATCGATAATAATAATAATATTCTCAAACGATATTATTTTTATTATTATCATTAAAACAGTCCCTTGAATTTTATTACACTTCTTTTTTTATGTTTTTCCAATTCATTATTCATCACATTTTGTTTGATTTCCTTGAACACCAGGAAGGGTGAGCGGTGAACTGGGCGATGTCACACAGTGACCCAGGTGAGGTCGCGCAGCTTCGACTGCCATGCGCTGGACACAATTAAGGCCAAAACATGTGGTTTTAAATAAGAACCCAAAAATTTTAAGTTGGGATTCAAACCGGACTACCTGACACCCATAAATTTAATAAAACAAATAATTTGAAAATGGTGGGTGTGACATGGTGTTACCTTGATAATACCCCTTTGGTTTATGCTTTTGATATGTGGCATGTGATATGTAGTCTTTCCACCAAGGGTGATAGAACCTTTTATTAAATGAATTATTTTCTTTATAATTAAATACTTATGGACCAATACAAGTTTCAAGAGCTATGAAGGACCCTTGGAAACTCATGGATGCCTCTATTGCTGATGGTCAATCTTGTGATTACATGTGTATTCCTTGATATGTGTGGGCATTTGTGGGGTGACATTTAAATAAATTAATAAAAATAGAGTCACTTAGTGTAGGTTATCTTGATTCCTTGTATAAGAGAGAATTGGATTGGAGATGATTGGACCAAGTAGGTTGTGAGGTGAACATACCATTGGGTTAGATTATTAGAGCACAAGGAAAGTGTATCTCCCCTGCTAAGATGAGATCACCCACATGGGAATACTCTGGGTAGATAGATGGATAGGTTTGGTACATGAGGACCGATCTTAGATGACTATGTAGTGTGATGGGAATCATGACATATTTTGGGATTTGTGGAAGTTGTTCTTAACCTATAAGGATTTTAAGGATAAAATGTGAACATAATTATATCAAGGTATGTTATTCACTTTGAGTGATGGGTGTTCATCTATGGGATGAGATTGAGACTAAGGAACTCACATAGGGTGTTTGTGTTATGATGAGATCTAGGGGACCTTGGATTATTCCCCAGTGAGATATTCTGGGAGAGACACAATTCCCTTGAGACCATATGAATAGATTTTCTAAGATTAACTCCTAGGAATCTATGGGGAACCTAATACTATTTGGATTCCTAAGGTACTCGTCAAGATCTAACCTTTGAGTCTATAACTACATGGAGTTGCTAGGATTACCTCCTTGGACTTGACTAATGCCTAGTGTTATAAGAAATTTAGTTAGTTGGGAACTTTCCCCTTGATTACTAATTTGTGAGGTATCATGAGGGTATTTTTATTCACCTCTATATGATTCTTAGAGTACTTCTTAGGATCTGGGTGACTCACTTGATACTGGGAATTCCCATGTTACTACCTGGGATTCATCCATAGAGACTAATGATTATGGAATTCCTAGAATTTTACTAGGATTCAATGAGTATTCCTCATTATCATGTATTTCTAAGGTTCATCCCCTTATAAATCAGTTATACACTTGATGCTGGTATTGTATTGCCTAGGTTCATCCCCCTAGGAATCAATTATATGCCCAATACAATTTGTATTTCCTAGGGACATCCACCTAGGAATTAATGCCTGGACATACTATTATATGTCCATTGGGATGGTTATAGGTTGACATGGCTATATTATGTGCTTAGAGACACTCTAGTAATGGCCAATGTAAGTATAATTGATCCATGTTTTCATGTTAAAGATCACAGTTTGATAATGGTTAATTTATTTATTCTTTCGTATGGTAGTAATTTAATTATATTAGCATGATAAATGTATATATATTCTATTTACCAGTTATGTATAGTGTGACAGTTCCTAGAACTTTGGTCATCACTAGACCTCAGGTGCATCTCTATGTATGATAGATTTCGTCAACTAGCAGCAGGGGTCTAGGGTATTACTTTGGGGAGACAAAACCCCCATATCATAGTATGCAATATCAAAGAATAAATAACCAATGGGAATCCATAAATAATTAATGTAATAGTATGAAAAATTAATAAATAATAACACTTTCTATATTAAATCTAATGCAAAAGCACAAAGTCATACATACTCATGGTCATGCTAGCATACAATATAGATCACCCACTGAGCCGACCACATAAACAAAATAAAAAAATAAAATGAATAAAGTCACTAAAGCTCTACTAACATCCCTGAGCCACACCTCATCCAAATCTATGATCCTGTATAAGATATATTTCTTGATCATGCTACACTGGGCTTCTACCCAACCTGAACCTACGAACAGTGAAGACTTCTCAAGTTCCCAAGTGCCATGGTCACCCGAGTTGGGTTTGATTACAACTTGATAGGGAACCACCAACGAGGTCACATATATAACCAGTGAATTTAGGGTGTATGTGCATGTGAAATGATCATCTGAATAATAAAAATACTATCAAAAGTATAAATAAATAACAACTATTGACCCCCCGTATCTAATCATGTATCCCGGGATTGACCCAAACCTGCTTTAGCTAGTCCTATAGTGTTAATGAGCATGTTACATAATCGTGCCAACCAATATCAAGACCATGGATAATTCCTAGGAGTAAAACCTAAGTAATCCAGTAATATCATGATCAATATCCAGATCCATAGAGAAATTCTTAAGCATCACAAGTAGTATCCCATTTAAATCCAAGGAGTGTGTCCAAGGAATTAAAAACTATGTATCATTCAAAATCAATGAACACATCCAAGGAATTCCAAACTCCATCATATCTAAACCCATGGATGGTGTCCAAGGAATCCCAAACTTATTCATCTGGAATCTCAAGGAATTTCCCTAGTGATAATCCATCATATGGAGCCAAGGAAATCCCTTATAAGAAAACCATATCTAGAAACTCAAGGTAGTTCCCTATTTATAATCTATTACCTAAATCCAAGGAATACCCTACTAGAAAAGACATGTTTGAAAATTAAAGGGAGTTCCCTATCGATAATCGATCACCTAGATCTAGGGCACACCCTACGAGGAAAACTGCATCTAAAAATTTATGAGAGTGCCTTTCTAGGAATCCATAACCTAGATCTAAGGTATACCCTACCTAGAAAACTGCATCCAGAAACATAGGGTAGTTCCCTGGTAACAATACATAACTTATATAAAGGTTGTACCTTTCCAAAAAAACCCATAGCATATCAACTGGAATGGGTCTAGATCCAAGGAGAATGTCCAAGGAATTCCATATATCTCTATACATCTCCATAAATAGTGCATCCCACCAGATCCATCTCATATAACACATCTCATAAGGGTTTTCTACTCTCCCCAACTCATCTTTAAAATAAGGGGCCAGCCTCTAAATCACACAACCTTTCATCATTACTAATACCATACTAGGATCTCAAAGTTGACTAGGGTTCTAAGGTAACACCCATAATTTTCAGTACCCATCTCTCAAACACACCCTCTTTAGGGTAAACATATCACTTGGGAACCAATTGAGTCCCCTATGTCACATATCTACCAGGACACCCCACTTTGGATTCTCTATCATGTTCTCATCTCTTGGAACAATTCCCATAACTTAGAGTGTATAATATCCCTTAGTATCATCATAGTCATATCGAGGCCACATTGGTCTCCTATGAAAGCCTCAAAGGAATAACTCTCAGTGGGGGATGAGCACTCTCCCTATAGTCGTCTCACTAGATCAAAGACTTTAAGTAATATCAAGGTTCTCACACGGATAATCTCTAGGCTAACCACCTCAATTAATCACTCGTATCTACCTATAGGTCACTAAGGGAACCTAACACCATGGATGCTACATCTCATTCACTTCTTTTCATTTAATTTAAACCCCTCAAGGTCCAAGTGACACAAAGTGCATAGTCATAATCTAGGCCTCAACTATCACTAAATAAGGTAATCAGGAAAATGAACAAGGGTATATCGTGGCCCTTGGAACTTTCCTCAACTCATGCATGGTAATTCAATTCTAATTAATAAATTTATATAATTTAATAGGTCGATCATCCTCTTTAGAGAGACTGTATATATCACATATATATAAAATGCATACTACCAAAGGGTTTCACATGAGGGACTACTTACCCTAAGAATAGAGTTATCTTCTTTAATTCAAAACTCATCCATCACTACCTTGGATCATTCATGTCCTCATCAACACCCAGATCATCAGGCCTCATCCTATCACTGAAACCTTGATCAATGGGGTGAATTCCACTCTTGAAATGAACCCGAACCTCAATAAAAATTCCATGAAATGGATTTCAAAAATCCTTCATAAACATCCTCTAGAAAATACATGAAAAAACCCTAGCTTTATCATCTTATTCCACCATTATATATTGGAATCATCTCCAAACCCTTGGATTTCCATGAAATCGCTAAAAACTCACCCCTGCATCAAAGGGGGTCAAGGGAGGAAGTGGGGGAGGATCAGTCGAAATAATCTACCTCATGAGGCTATTTGACCAAAAACAAAGGTGGGGTGACCATGAAATTATGGGTTTACCACTCATAAAAAAATCCACCCAACATCATTCACAACATGAACAGGATGTTCACACCATTAAATACTCTGGTAAAGGGTTCCTTCCCCTCAACCAAACTCCATTAATGTAGTGAACCACAGTTTATGCTATGAAATCCTTGAGATAGAGGTCCAAACCCTTCAATTAGCCCCATTCACAATGTGAACCCCATGGTTCACATATTGAATGGTTACAACAGCTGAAAATTCATCTCTCGGGCTACCCGACCCTTCTTCGATGCTCACCCAAACACCCAGGGAATCCATCAAACCTAAAACCATGTCCAAAACACACCTCTTGAGATGTACCAATACTCAGAATTGAAATACAAATATAGATTTTCCAAATAACCCCCTCACCAACACAAAAATTAAAATTACTTCTTAATTTCATAAACTATACAGACACTATGTATTAAAACCTCCCCACTGTAGCACTTAACATCCATGAGAAAACACATCATTCTTTCATCCATAAATCTGAACCTATCTTAGTCATCAATTCATGATCATTTTTTCGCATTGTATTCTAGAATGTTGAATGAGATTCCACTATGAAACTCTAACAGGAGGTGTATTATTCATAAAATAAAGAGTTATTTCTCATCACCCATCACTCATCACCAAAACACCAAGATGATGCTTACTCATTCTGGTATAACCCAATACACCATGGTTTCATTAATTAATTTTTCCATAAACTCGTGGAACTAGTCACAATAAGACACAGTTCATATGGGATGATTATAAGACATAGTACTCCCCAACATCAGAATTTCCTTCCAAAACATAATTATCTATGGTTTGATAAACCACTCAATGTGGTCTTCATCTCATATCACCTAATCATATGAAAAATACCAGTTGAAACCCAATATCTCTCTTTATATTTGATTCTGAATTGAACTACATGAGTCACCACTATCCAAATAGAGGACCTGGACACACTATATTTTTTCTCAAAAAGCCTTAATAAATCATATAAACATGATTTTTGTATCTAAAATTGCATTCCACGAATGATTTCCACTACACAATATCCAATATCACCTGAAAAAATTGTTCATTTGTTCTCCTATCAACCATTCTTGAAAATTATCAACTGCACATGCCGACACACTATCACATCACTCAACCGTGATATAAAAACTCTCAAAGGAATCCTGAAATAATTTAAATTTCCTAAACTAGAGTCTAAACCTGAATTTGTGTGTAATTCTATAGTTGGATCACCAATCATTAAAAACATTTATCATTCTCTCACACAATCCTCAGTGAATTCCAATCTGACTCATGCTGGTATCATATTCAAAAACCATTTTGAGCTCAGTGATAATACACAAACTCCATCCAATAACTAATCAAAATTAAATATGTGGTATTATCTAATAAACCATATAAAATTAGATTCATCATCTCACTGACATCCAAATCCACCACAACCATCCAATGACCAGTCTCAGCATCCAAAACCATACTAATATAGTATCTTTCCTCCAAAAATCATGTAATGTCCATTACAACATGTAATGACTAGATGTGGTTTTCCCACTGATAACTAATCACTAACCAAAACCTTAACTACCACCTATTCCTAAATTACTAGGAATTATATCTGCAGTATACATTGAAATTCATATACAATGAAGGTAACGCCAAATAACAGCCTATGGTGCACTCCTCACTATATGGATTATATTATATCACTCCTTAAGTGCAACATCAATGGGTTTCATCATCACATGTGTTCCTCTTCTCCTAATCCATGCTCACCCATCTTGTTAATACCTAACTAAGATCAACTCGAATTGGTCATTACACATTACTTGATCCATTTTTTATGACTTCTCTACCACAGAGGGACATTTTAACTTTTCAATAAAAACCCCAAGCACCCAATCCCACTAAATTCTCTCTAATTCTAACAATAATTGGCTCAAAAATGGCCACTGACTAATTCAAAACACAATAGTCATTGCATGTAACTAGATCATGCTACCTTGGCCTCATCCAAATGTAATGGGTGTAAGATATTGTACCTAAAGATCCCAATTTGTGTGTGAGTTTTATTTTATATAAATAGTTTTTATTGGTTGGAAATGGTTTTCAATGAAATAGAAATATTTCATTGATTTCAATATATAAAAGAAGTTATAAATTATAAGTTGTTGAAAAGTTCTATTGATGTATTCAATCCTGGTAAAAAAATTAATATGGTTTGGATAAAATATGAAATAATAAATGAAGTAATCATGTATTATTCACTTAATAATGTTCTTTAAATACTTTTATTTTAACTTATTATGATTGATGTGTTGTTATTAAAGTCCAAAACATATGCTAAAGAAGATTCATGTGAGCACCTTGTTCATAAAGTGATGAGGAACTTAGAAGAAGAGTTTAATGAAGATCATGCAAAATTTTATTTTTCATGATGAAGAAGAATAAGTTAATCCAATATAAATATTATTGCATGAAGATTTATTTTAAGACCTTGAAATAATTTGAAAATAATAATTTTTAGTGGATTGATATTAAATTCTATACTTAGAATAATTCTAAGTATCTTTTGATGGTGGGACTTTATCAAAAAAAAGTCCCACCACTCAATCAAAAAGGATGGTCACAATCTACCTTATTATGGGAGAAATATAAACCATAATGGAGAGCCATACTAAAAAAATTTCATGACATTAGGTAGTTTTGTAGTTCCTATAGGGACTGCATGAGTGAAAATATTGCATGTGGGAAAGCATGGTGGATGAATAGCACCAAAAAGGTGTGTATAGTGGTGCGCCTAGGAGAAAGTGGTGTGGCACTTTCCATATGTGTGTGTGCAATGTGTGTCCTAGTTCTGAACTCAATGCTAGCTTGAGAGGCAGTGGGAATAGAGATACATATTAAGGAGTGCTTGAATGAGTGGAATATTGGTGTGTGATGGGTGAAGCATGTGGGTATTGTTCCTCTATTAAAAACATATGCATATAAACATAGTCTTCCAATCCAACAGATGTTAGTTTTCTGATCATCACAAGCCATTATCTTCAACTACATAATTATTGAAGGGTTCATGTGTTCCATAGTTCTACATACCAAAATACTCCATGACCATTGTTGTTCTTGATATTTTTGTACTCTCAATATCTTGATATGATCATACGCTATAACATATTTCTTAATTTTGTGATGTGGATTCGGTCAAGAGTTTGAAGAATATGATTCTTCCAATGATTCTCTAAAGTTATGTAGAGGAATTCACATATATAAACAATTTTAATTTGATTCATTTTAATGTCATAAAATACACATGATGATTTCATCACAAATATTCCATTATTTTTAGTGTTAAGAATATCCAAATAAATAGAAGGAAACCCACATGGAAATATTTCCAAAACATTGAGATATTCAGTAATTAAAATATAATAATTAACACGGCATAAAACATAAGATTATAATTTAGTGAATGAAATAAGGGTAAGTGGTGATCTTCTCTTATAAATACCTAGGGTTGGACAAGCATTCTGTTAGTTTCCACCACTCATGATTTCTAGGAGCTCTTGTTTTCCTCAAAGAAAACAGATCATTCTTACTCTTCAACTTGCATGAAAGGAAGAAGATTCCATAATACCCTTATATTCCATGAAGAAAAATAAGGCCTATCATGATCCTTACTCATATAAATGTAGGATAGGATATTCCAAAAAAAAATCAAGATTTCTTAGATCATTTGGAATACCGCACACTTGAGTTTATAACATACTCATAATTTTTTAAAAGAACCAATTTAAAAAGCTAGTGATTAAGGTATTCACTCTCACTGTGTTATGAGATGTTATAGTAGTGTTCCAAAATATAAAGAGATTTTTTAATAATATTTTCTATGTATAAAACCTTACATGGAGAATAAATAGTTCTGTGTATATAATTTTCACTTACGTGAAGTAAGAAGTGAACATAGGTGGTTCATCCTCTTGTTATGTGAAGTTTTTTTAGACTAAGTCAGATACATCAGGTAGTATATTTTAGGAATCAAAATAATGAACATTCCATAGATTGTTCATGCATGTAATAATATGTATGAGGTACTTCTTATGAAATCATATTGAGGTAGCATGTGAGATAGGGTTTTGTGAAGTTGTTATAAAGGAAGTGTGAGACTTTTA
This sequence comes from Viscum album, assembly GCA_963277665.1. Lineage (NCBI taxonomy): Eukaryota > Viridiplantae > Streptophyta > Magnoliopsida > Santalales > Viscaceae > Viscum > Viscum album. The sequence goes on from OY728122.1 coordinate 1,630,035,552, forward strand.
GGAAGTGTAAGAATAAAAGTATGAAGAAAATTAAGTATTAAAGGATCACATAAACATTATTATATTTTAATAAAGTTTTGTTCAATATATTTTAATGTAAATAGAAAATTGAGTTTCACTTATTTGATCAGTGCATGGGATATGAGTTATGCAGTTGAAGATAACTAGAGTATAGAGTGCAGTTGTATGTGAATTGTGCAGATAATATTAGTGAATACATATTTCTTTGTTTCTATTGAGTGGTAAATAATAAGGGATCATCCATATATTTTATGGAGTTCCCTTATTATGTGGTGATCGGAAGAATAATAACAATTATAATGATCATACTAATAGGTACTGGATGATCAAGAAGAAGATAGGTTTGGTCAGATGTCGGATAGATATTTTATTATAATTTGGTATTAGGGGAATAGGGTGAAGAATAATGGTCTTACATTCACTATCAAAACCATCACCATAAAAACATCATCAGATAGAAAATATAGGATGGATACAATCAGATGAAATAATCAAACAAAAAATCTCCAGATGAAATTAGAAGTACATCTTTTAGTTTTCTATTCTAAAGAAGAAGAAAACGAGTTACTTGTATGATATTATGTAAGTAAGAAAATATTAAAGATAATATCAAAAAAAATTGTGACATCCATAAAAGTCACAATATGTGTAATACATTCTTGGTGTTATAAATTATCACTTAAAGAAGTTAGAGATAGTCTACATAGGTAGTATAAAGAACCATTGATGAGCTATAGTTCGACAAGGCCATCACTGGTCTAGGGATTTGGGATTATTTCTAGCCCCCATATTAAAGTTTATGGAACCAAAATTAGTCTAATTATTATTTTCTAAACACACCACAGTATTTGGTATCTCATTTTAGTGGGAAATACATGTACTATTCATCACTATACATGTTATAGTCTAGCTACTCTTATTGAGTAGTAAACCTTGTAAAAATATTGTCTACCATCTTTTACCTACTTTAATATACTTTCATATGATAAGGAAAAGAGAATAGGAGAATAAAGATACTAATAAGTCTAAGAGGTAAAATTGATAAATTTTTTAAAAGTTTAAAAAGTTTGGAACACTGATTCACCCCCCCCCCTCTCAATGTTGAGTACATCCTGGAGTGGTACTCTAAAGTGGTATCAGATCCAGGGTTCACCTCTATTAGATTATATACATTGTAGTTATTCTCTTTTTAAGATTTTAGTTTCCTTACTTTGTTAACAGTGAAGTGTATTTTTGTATAAGATTCAGTTATCTATGAAAATAATCTTATATCTACTAATATCATGATGAATGGGAAAAATAAATAGAAAATAAATCTGAAGAATTTATCCTTCTTTCCTAAATAAGAGAAAGTATTGGTTTCTCTATTCTTGGTTAAAAAATAAGATAGATTAGGATTGTAAAATGAATAGAAGTTGGCATAAGTTTCCACTAAGGATATGACAAACATTCCCACCTTAAGTGAGTCAATAATGTTAAGTGATAATGAGGTCTATGAAAATTATTGTACAAACTATCCTCAAGTAGGAGAACCTAGTATAATTGGTGATGATGATCAATCTAAAACTTCTCAAGATATATTAGTTAGTGGATTGATAGATATTTTGTATTGAATTCCCAATGAAACAATCTCTATTTTTTTCGGTTCTTTCAAATTATATAGGAAGAGATCACCCAGCTGGAAGAAGAAGCGGATAATATGGAGAAGGATTTGTTTGAAAAATTTATAGAATGTGTCAATCCCTATAGAAATTTTGGAGCCTTCAAAGTAATATAGGTGGATCTTGAAATAAGTTCCTCAAAATTTGAAATAAAATGTCTCAAGTAATTTGAATAAAAATATGGATTCAAAAATACTCTAGAATAAAATATCCATACACTTGAAGAAAAGTTCAAAAACAGAATTGATGTCAAGGATTTTCAATTTGAATTAGAATCCAAGAAAATAAAGGAACTTGACTCTTTTTTATAAAAAATTATGTTCCATGAAAAGGAAGTTGAAATAATGAAGAAAATTTTTTAAGGGAAGGTGATTATGATTGAGTATCAAAAACACACTCTAAATATGAAATATTTAGAATTGGAAGTTTAGTTGGCCAATTTTGAGAAGACGCGTATTAAGACTTCACAAAAGAAGGATACATTTATTACATCTACTAAATTCTCATTTGAGGATTCTAAGGTTTAAATATCTCAAACATGTGATAATAATATCATGACTTAGATCAATTATCTATCTCTAATAGTGATGAAGAAGGTGGTGTTATACATACCATCTTGTATTAATTTTTCTAAATTTTTTTATTAATAGTTTAGTTTTGAAAAATAAATCTACACAAGTATGGATGAATAAAATAGATAATATTCATACCATGATAACTAGGTTGGATAGGAAAAATATTATTGAATCTGGTTCCCCCTGAAGATCCCAAAAATTTATGAAGAATACCCAAAAAACTAACAGGAGATATAAGAAGATCAAGGTTTGTGGGTCAATGTTAGTAATGTAATAGATTTAGGAATTGTACATTAGATTTTTGGTACAATACTCCAAATATAAAAGAAAAAATGAAACCCATGTCAATTTGTAGAAATCCATATATTTAGTAAAAACATCCACAATGTGAGAAAAAACTAAAAACTTCCAATGGATTTGGAAAGGTGGAAAAAACCAATGATATTTGTAAAGATGGTGGTCACAAGATTGGTATGTGTTCATATCAATATGTATCCAAATTTTATAAGAAAATAAAACCCTAGAAGTTGGATATGAATAAATTAGAAACATTGGGGAGAAAGTAGAAGAATGTTTTAAATAAAAACTCTCCCAATAATATTTCAAGTAAAAAAATAGATAGGACCTTGGATTAGAAATCCAAAAAGTTTAAGAAAGGTTCATCATCTAAAAGAACTAATAAAAAATATAGAACTCAGAATAAGTCATGTAGAAAATACAAAATTCCTACCAATGTTCCTAATTATATTTTAGTTATCTATCCAGAAGATTTGGAAATAATTATGAAAATAGAAGAAGCATAGGCAAAGGCTGGTGAAAAAAAATAAAATATTCTATATGTGGATGAAGTTCTGTGTTTGAGGTGAAACATATTTGGACACACTCTTAAGGATTATTCTACAATAATTCTATAATAATAATTATTATTTAAGAATATGAAAGTTACACTAGGTGTTACAAGTGCCTTAAAATCTCTTGAAGAAAAAGGTTCACACACAAAGAAATTGAACAAGTGATAAGATCCATACAGGCCCAATCAAAATTGAATTTCAAATATGAATGCATCAAGAGTTGATAAAATAGAGAAACTTGGTTGAGATAATAATCTCAACCTTTCTTTTCACATTAATAATTAATGAAATATCCACCTTATTCCCTTAACCTTTTTGTTTTCTATTTATTCATTAAAAAATGGAATTGATGGTGAGGAATGTACTCATGAGTAGAACCTAAGTATAGGGAATATCTACCAAATTTGGTTATCCAAGATAAGGAAGTTTCTATCCTATAATTTTTTCTATACTGGTTCACTAAGGATTTTATGAATAGATCATACTTGGTGAATATGTGGAAAATTTATAGAAATCCATATAAGAAAACATCCATTTTGGTGATTTATCAACATGAGTACCAAAATCATATCTATTGAAGAGATTCATAATTACGAAGATCATGAGGAAAATTTCCTTGAGGGAGAGATATTTGGAGAATATTGAAGAATTCTTCATAATCATTATCTAATGAAAATATAATTATTTTGTAATGTTCCTAAAGATCATGTCATTATTAAAGGGGCGTATTTATTAATCTCTCATCCTTTCTTACTCAAGATAAAAAAACTTTATAAAAAGGGGTAGTAATTGAATTAATCAATTATAAAATAAAATTAGATATACTATATCTCTCTAAGGACACTTATCATGGTTGTTGTGCATGAATGTTTTTAATATGTTTGTTGAAGTGGGTGTAGGAGTCTCTGGTTTATTTTTTCCCTTAAAAAGGTTACATATCTCAATTAGTATTTTTATCCTAGAATATAAGTAGACCTCCCTTGAATAATGTATAATAGTTCTCATCCCATGTGGTATCAAGATCAGTTGGTAATGGAAAACTTTGTTGACTAACTCAAATCCTATTTTTCCTACACTGATCATGGATCGCATAGACTTAGAGTGAAATGATGGATAGTACAATGCCTAAGTATGGACTGATATCCTTTTCCCATGAAATTTTTATTTTGGGTCAATAAGGGGGAGATAAATTGAAATGAAATTTGGGAAAAATAAAGGGGGAGAAGATGAAGACTCATATATTGAAATATTTATTTATAAATAACTTTTAGGGTATTGTTGACAAATACAAAGTGGGAGATTTAAGATCCCACTTTGTATATGAGTTTTATTTTTTTCAATGGTTTTTATTATTTCCAATGGTTATCAATGAAATAGAAAGATTTCATTGATGTTAATATATTTATGAGGTTATAAATAAAAATATGATGGAAATTTTTATTGAAGTATTGAATCATGGTAAAAAAATTGATATATATTAGATAGAAGATGAAAGAAGAAAATAAGTTCTCAAGTATTATTCTCTTAAAAAAGTTCTTTAAGGACATTGAGTTTGATTTTTTGTGATTTTTGTATTGTTACTAAAATATAGAACATTTTATAAAGTAGTTTGGTGTGATTACTTTATTCAAAACATGTTGAGGAACTTGGAAGAATAAGAGTTTAATGAAGATCATGAAAAATATTATTTTTCATGATGAATAAGAAAAAGGCCATGCAATATAAATATTATTTTATGAGGATATATTAAAATTTCATGAAATAATTTATGGAGAATAAGTTTGAGTTTTTGGATATTAAATTCTTTACTTAGAATAATTATTATAAGTATAATTTGATAGTGGGTATTTATCAAAAAAAAGGTTCAAACACTTAAACCAAAATGGTCGGCTCAATCTACCTTATTATGGGAGAAAGCTCAACCATAAGGGATATCCATCACAAGAAGCATGCATGGTAATAGGGGGTTTAATAGTAAAAATTGGGAGTGAATGGGTGAAGTTATTTCATATGGGAAAGCATGGTAGATTCATAGAGCCTACATGATGTGCACAGTGGCATGCAAGGGGGAAGGCAGTGTAGACCGCCCCATATGTGTGTGTGAAATGTGTCTGGGTGCTGACCCTAGTACTGGATTAAGAGGTGGTGAGAATAGAGATACTTATTAAGGAGTTATTAACTAAGCATAAGATCTATGTGGGATAAGTAAAGTGTGTGGGTATTATTCCTCTGTTAAAAATATATACATATAATAATAGCTATACAATCCCACAGATGTGAGTTTTCTAATCATTGTGGTCCATCATATTCAACCTCTCGACACTTGAAGGGTTCCTGTACACTAGATTTCTACAGGAAAAAATAATCCATGACTGAAGATGAGCTCAGTATCATTGTACACTTGAGATCTTGAGATGATCATACATTGGATAATCTTTCATGAGTTTGTGATGTGCATGCAATCATAAGTTTGAATAATATGATTCTTACAAGGATGATATGAAGTTATGTCAAGATATTCACATATCTGAATACATACATGTTTATTCATGTGATCATCATTGCATACACATAATGAGTTGATACAAAAGATGCCATTATTTTCAGCATTAAGATGATCCAAATAAATAAAAGGAAACCCACATGGAAATATTTTCAAAACACCAAGATATTCTATCATTAAAAAATATTGATTAAAATGGAATAAAAATAATGATTCTTAGTTATTGAATGAATAAAGTAGAATTGGTAATCCTCACAAATAAATATTGATGTTTTGATGAGCCTTCGATTGTTTTTTAAGATTACAATTTCTGAGAGCTATCATTTTCCTCAAAGAAAACAAAGCATTCTTATGATTACACTTATGTTAAAGGTAGAATATTCCATGATCCTCCTTGGTTACATAAAGAATAAGAAGTAATATCACAATACTTACTCATCTATGTAGTTGAGGGGATATTCCATGAAGTTTTTCAATATTTAATGAAGCATTTTTAATAGAATTCACTTGATCTTAGAATGTACTCATCATTTTCATAAAGAACAAATTCCATGAGCTAGTGCTTGAATTATTATATCTCACTATGTTACACTAATTTCTAGTAGTGTTCTAAAAGCTTAATATCTTCATGAATAACATTTTTCTATATATAAAATCTTAAATTAAGAAGAAAGATTTTTGTGTATAAAATCTGCACTTATGCGAAGCATGAAGTGAATGGAGGTATCGCATACTCTTGTTACACAATTTTATTCGAGACTGATTTAGTTACACAAAGTATTGAATTTCAAAAATCAAAATAAATAATAGAAAATATATTATGTATTCATATAATAATATATGTGAGGTATTTATTTTTCATGTATACTGAGGCATTATATGGGATTGGGTTTTTTGAATTTGTTATAAAGTTAGTGTGAGACTTTTGGGAAGTGGAAGAATAAAAGTAAGAATAAAATTGAGTATTAAAGAATCCCATGAAAAAACATTATATTTTCATAAAGTTTTATACAATATTATATTCATTTAATCATAAAAAAGTTATTTTCACTTAATTGAGTGGTGTATGTGATATGAGTTAGGAATTTTAAGAGAACTATAATATAAAATGCAGTTGTGTGTGAATTATATAGAGTATATAATCAAATAAATATTGTATTATTTATGGTGAGTGATAAAGAAGAAGGGATAAACCATAAACCAAATGAAGTTTCCTTATCAGGTGTTGTATCGGATGATCAAAAATAAGAAAGGTTCATCCAAATACCAGATAGATCTTTTATTATCATTTGTATTGGATGAACATAGTGAAGAAAAAGGGTCATAATTTCATTGGATGAACCATAAATAGATGAAAATAATCATATATATAGGATCATATAGATATAATCAAAGGAAATAATTTTATAGAAAATATCCAGAAAAAATAGGAAGTGTAGCTTTCAGTTTTCTTCTGTGAAGAAGAAGAAGAAGAAGAGTTACTTGTATGTTGTTGTGCAAATAATAAAATAGGGAAGATATGATCAAAGAATCACTATAAAATACATAATTAGTCTCAATATGTGGAATTATTTATTTCTATTACAATGTATCTTTTGAAGAAGTTCGAGTCTATATATATAGGAAGAATAAAAACACAGTAAGAATTTACAATTGGACAAGGTCATCACCAACCCAGGGATTTAGGATTATTTACATCATCACTCCTAAATTATATGGAAACATACTTCATATAAGGATTATTTTCTAAACACATCACTATATTTGGTATCACATTATACTATATAATATGTGTATTGGTTATCACAATACACAACAAGGGCTAGGTACTATTATTGAGCAGTGAACCTTGTAAAAATATCATGTTCCATCTTTTACCTTCTTTCACATACTTGCATACAATAAGGAAAATATAATAAGAGAATCAAGATATTAACAGTTCTAAGAGGTAAAAGGGATAAAAGTTATAAAATTTTTAAAAGTTACCATCACTAATTCCCATCCCCCCTCTCAGTGTTGAGTATATCTCAATGTAGTCCTCTCAACACTACCTAATCATAGAATCTGGATCACCCACTCATGAGTCGACCACCATAATTCCTAGTCTCACGCGCATAAGCACTAACTATGATATGTTTCATTTTGATATAATATATTCATAAGCACTCTCAGTTCTCCTCTTTGTAATTATAAATTTTACCTATGCCATGGTCTATCATATGAACACCCAAAAACCTAGGCATAATTCAAAAATAAAAAGTTTCTACCCATGCTCTCATGGAACCATCATATCACTTCTAGAATAAATAATTCCAAGAAATCAACTAGTATTTCCATTTAAAAACCCACCTTGAAACCAAATACTTAACTCTCAAGGTGCTCCTTATCATAAACCCTAAGGCATCCCCAAGCCTATATGCCATAACAAGTATCACCTCCATTCACCAATCTCATAACGTAAAGAATTTACCCATGATTTCCACCTCTAAGGAACACATAAACCTAGGCTAGACCCATACTTTGGTAACCCTTTTATAACACAGATCATCTCAACTGTAATACTCATCTCACTAAAATCCTGAGTTGTATCTCAAAACATCATTCTCTACCAACTAACCCATAGGTCTTATCTCATATAAATCATAGCTCATGATCCATAGGAAACATCCATGTTCCTATATATAACATAAAACAACAACACACTTCTCAATCCACCCATTCTAGGGTTCATATATATATATCATGTATCACATTCCAAGTCACCAGCCTACTAGGGGACTGATTCTCACCAGAAATATATATACAATACTACCCCATCAACCATATTCACAGGATGATCCTCATTGGTCCTCCTCATACAGGATAAACCCCCTAAAAGATCACATTCTCTTCTATGTGTACATACATATATAACAACATCACCCCAACATTATTAATTTTGAGTACATCATAGTCATTCAGTTAAATTAAGTAGAATTACACCAAGAATATATATGAGAAAACACCATAAAGGTTATTGTTGAAATTTTAAATAACCAAGCCTATTTTATTTTTCATAACTAGTATCATAATAACCCACATGGGGATTATCACTAAGGTGTCAAATTTCAGTACCAACCTACCAAGGATAACTATACATCCCCTACAAGATGGACTAAATAGTCATCATAATCAAATAGAATTTCTCTATAGATTCATATAAACTTTCACCAAAATAAATATTCCATGGTTTAGATGAGTATAATTAAACCACCATGTTATATGGTAAAATTCCATATAAGTTATTACTAACAGTTTAAAAAAATGAACCCTTTTTATCAATGATAACAATCAAAATCAGCACATGTATGTGATATGTTTCTTATGTTCAAAATATGATAATTGTAAACTATTCTCTTATTATCATTCCAATAGAAAAAATATCACAAATAATAAATCTCAAAAACTTAATTTCATCATGCTATGTTAAATCATATAATCATAAAAAGAAAAAATCAAGAAAAACTGTCCCATATCCTTGGTAACATGGAATTTCTATCAGGAAATGTGTTCAATATGCACTAGTTTGATGTCCATTAAAATCTATGACACAAACCTATGTCATTTTTCTACAATATCTCCCAATATAAAGACAAAAAAAACTCTTATACACTTTGTGATATCAGTAATATATAAGATTTTATACCGCTTTGAGACCTCCCACCACCTTGGACTACTCGACAGTGCTTGGACCAATGGTTACCATTGGACCTTAGGAATGCCTCCCCATACGCTATCATCCAAAAACTAGTTCACTTCGAACAATAATAGTACTGGAGATACATTGGAACTTGAGCATTCCTCCCCATATGCTAGAGGCTACTAACTAGTAGTGAGGGTATAGGGTGTTACTGTGGGGAGAATATACCCCCATACCAGAGTACACAGTAATAGATAAAATAAACCAAAAAACATCCATAAATAATGAGAATCATATTACACAAGGTCAATACATAATAATTCATGATATATAAAATGTGGTGTGTAAGCATATAGTTATATATACTCATGGTCATTCTAGCATAAAATATTGATTTCCACTGAGCTGGTCACAAATAAAAAATAAAATGAATAAAGAAATTGAGGCTCTATTTCCATCCCTAAACCTTACCTCATCCAAATATATGATACCATTGGAGTTATCCCACTCGATTATGCTATATCATGCCTCTTCCCAATCACAACCTATGAATAGTGAAGTTTGCTCGGATACTAAAGTGGCATGGCCGCTTGAGCAGGGTGTGAGAATAACTTAGTAGGGAACCACCACCAGTAAATGATAGGTGTATGTGTATGTTTCATGCTTAGGTAAAAAATAAAAATAATATAGAATCATAAATAAATAACAACCATCATGCCTCAATCTCTAATCATAATGCCCAAGATTAACCCAAATGAACTTATTCCAGTTTCAGAGTTTCCTTAAGCACATAATATAATCATTTCACCCAGTATCTATCCCATGGAAAATTCTTATGAGTAAGTAATAGGAAATCCAGTAGTATAGGGATCAATATTCAGATCCTAGGAACAAGTATTAGGAACCTTGGATATTATCCCATCAGAATCCAAGGAACATGTCTAAGGCATTCCAAACCATGTCTCATCTTAATTAGAGGAGTGTATCCAAGGAATTACAAAATCCATCATATCTACACCCAAATACCATGTCCAAGGTGTCCCAAAATCAGTCATCCAAAAAACTCAGGAGATTACCCTAACAGGAATCCAATACTTGGAGCCATGGAATACCCTTCCAGAAAAATCACATATGGAAACTAAGGGGAGTGCCATGTCCTAAATATATCTCCTAGATATAGGGAATACCCTTCTATTAAAAACATATCTAGAAAGTTAAGGGAGTTAATTTTTAGGAATCCATCACCTAAATCAAGAGCATACCCTTCTTGGAAAACCACATCCAAAAAGTTAAGGGAGTGTATTTCTGGAAATCCATCACTTGGATTCATGGAATACCCTATTTTTAAAACCAAATCCAAAAACTCATGTGATTTCACTATTAGAAATCCATCACCTAGATCCAAGAAATACCCTACCAGTAAAAACCATATCTGGAAACTCATGGGAGTGACCTATTGGGAATTCATCACCTGGATCTAGGGCATGAACTATCATAAAAACCAGTCACATAGTAGCAGAAACATGCCCAAATCTAATGATAACATCTAAGGAATTCCATGTAACACAAAACATATTTGTGGGAAGTTAATCCCAACCAAACAATCTCATATAATGTATCTCGCAAGGGTTTACTACTCTCCTCAATCCCTCTCAAATAATAAGGATCAACCTCTCAATAATCTGAACTATCGTCATCACTAACACCATACCAGGATCACATAGTTGATTTAGGTTCTAATGTGACACCAGATATCATCACTACCTATCTCCCATATGCACCCTCACTAGGTTTAACATATCACAGGGGTACCCACCGAGTCCCCTTAGTCACATCTCTACCAGAAAACTCCACCTAGGATCCTTTATTACATTCTCATATATTTAGTGGACACCCATCACTTAGAGGGAATAATATCTCTCAGTATCATCATAGTCAAATAAAGGCCTCATTGGAATCCTATAAAATAATGAAAGGAATCACTCAATATATATTTCAAAAGGTCCATCTCTAATCTCAATTCCTTCTAGGTTGATCCACTTACCCAACCTATCCATCATTCTCCATATGGTCCACCCACCCATGTAATCAAAATCTCAGGGAGGAAGAAACAATCTTCCTATAGTCATCTAACTAGACCAAAGTATTTAAGGCATCTCAAAGTTTTCACATGACCAATACTTGGTCCAAAGACCTCAATTCATCACTCGCCACTACCTTGAGGTCACTAAGGGCACCTAACACTAAGGTCGCTACATCCCATTCACTTACTTGAATTTAATTTACACCCCTCATGGTCTAAGTTCCACAATACACACAGTCATATTCAATTACCCAACCATCAGTGTCCATGTAAATAAATCTAGTGCATAAGGGTCCATCGTGGCCCTTTTCACTTTGATCAAAGCATTCATGGGTATTCAATTTTAATTAAACTATTTATATAATATAACATTTCGATCACCATCAGTGGTGATACGGCACATATTATATTAATATAAATAAATTGTATAATATCAAAGTGGTATGCATGAGGGACCCCCAACCTAAATAATGGAGTTATTACCTTTAATTAATGGCCTATAAATGATTTCCCAGGATCATCCAAGTCTGCAAAAACATCCCAAGCACCGGGTGTCATTTTTTTCCAAAACCTTGAGAAATGGGGTGTGGTCCACTATTGAAACGCACCCGAACCTCAATCAAAACATTGGGAAACAAAAAATAGGCATCCTTTGAGTATTTCACCTCATTAATCTATACAAAAACCCCATAATTATCATTTTATTCCATTATGTACTAGTGTAATTAGCATCAAACCCATGGATCATTGTGAAATATTCACAAAAATCACTCCCACGTCAAAGGGGTTTGGGGCGAGGGGGGACCAACCAAAATGGTCTCCCCCATGTGGTTATTCAACCAAAAATGAAGGGGGTGACCCTAAAATTATGGTCTTTCCCCTCACTAAAAAGGCACTAAACATTATTCACAACATGAATAGGAAGTTTGCGCCATGAAATACTTGGGAAAAGGGATCATGTTCCATGGAAAAACTACTATCATAGTATGAACCATAGTTAACATTATTAAATCCTTGAGTAAAAGGGCCACACCACTCAACTATCCCCATTCAAAGTGTGAACCCCATGGTTTATTAAGTGAATGGATATAGCATTTAAAAATTCAGCTCCTATACCACCTGATCCTTCTTTGATTCTCTCCCAAACTCTTAGAGAATTCACTAAGACTCAAACCAAATCCAAAAGACACTTCTTGAGATATACCAACACTCTGAATTTATATTTGAATAAAAATTGTCAAATTTTCCCTCTCAACAACTCAATAATTTAAATTACTTATGAATTCTATAACTCATATGGATATAGGGTATTATATACTGTACTTTATTGGTGGTTCCCCATTGATACTTACTAACACCCTGCTCAAGTGGATTTGACACTTGGGTGCCTGAGAAAACTCCACTGATCACAATTCTAGGTTGGAATGAGGCTCATAGTATCTTGATTGATTAGGATTTCTCAAATGATATTGGATACTAGGATGAGGTGTGACTCGAGTATGGTGGTAAATACTCATTTTTATTATGATTATTTTATTTATTATATATATATTATCATCCTGATGGGAGATCAGTTGTTTTTTATTGGAATTACCATGAGTCTATATGACTATATGATTTCTTATTTCATTAGTTATATCATGTTGTGTTTGTATTTGATTATGTGCACTCTAATGTATTATTTTTTAGGGAATAATTTTTGTTCATTTTTTCTATTATTTTTTTCTCTAATATGGGGGTGTAGTCTCCCCATGGTAACACACTAAACCCCTTGGTATTCAATAGCCACTGGAATATGGAGAGGTGTGTTAGAAGTCCCAATAAAGACTTCTCTAGTCTGAGCATCACTCAGTGGAAACAGACCAGGGGAGAACATTACACCCATGGATTTATCACTGTTTCATGTGTTTAATTACACATAGATATAATATTAATTGTTTCATTAAATGATACTACATGATTTGTATTTGGTGCACACACCATGAGTCTTGTGTTATGGATATTAATTCTAAAATTAATTAATTATTTTCCATGTTATCTATTGTCACATTTCATGTATGCTAATAGTACACTCCATGTGAGTAAAGAAATGTGGAACTAACTGTGTTACCTCTAGCACTCACCGTGTAACTGACTAGAAGGGTACATATTTTTTACCCTATCAATACACACCATGTACTTATTTAATATTAAATATAATTAATTTGTTTAATTTCTTTAAATTTTAGGATAGGTATTTCAAAGACTATTCATATGGAAAATTAAGATGAATGAATTAATTAATTAATAAGATAATTAATTTATTAAGGTAATTTATCTTAATAAATAGTTAATAGAATTAAATTATTGATATTTTATTATTAAATTTGTATCTTTTTCATTCATATATGATCATGAGTGGACCAAATAATGTATGAGTTGTGTTTCTATTTAATTTAATATTTATTACTTGGATTTATTATGTGATAAAATATTTATTAAATTAAATATGATTCTTTTCATGTCATCTCTCTCACCATTATTATGTACAAGACAAAGTGTTAATGGTTTATTTTATGTAACCCCATACCCCTAGTTACTCTCACCTAAATATGAGTAAATGTATATAAATGATGGCACTCTAAGAAGAGGAGGTGGATCAAAACCTGAGTCAAGTTGAAACTAACCAAGGAGATACACAAGTCAATATGGGATGCAGAAAATAAAACCAATCTTGGTTGTAGTATTTATATCCCTAGGGCCAAGGGTTTATTTACCATCCACTAAATAAAATAATCAATAGTAAAATCTCATGATCATTCAAAAATAATTTATTTTATTTATGTTGAGTGAATGATTAATTTTATGGATATTATATTGTGATTGCATAAATAAATAAATTAACAATAAGAAAATATATAATTATATAAATTGGATTATATGCCAATTATTTTATCAAGAAATAGTCAATATCTTATGTAAAATTCACATAATATTAACAAGCATGTAAACATAATAAAATGGAAAATATTTTCACATAAGGATAAAAATACCTTAAACAAAATATTAAGTCATCATAGCCTTGAATTAATTAAGTTGATATGGAACCATAGTTAAAATTACTTTACCAAAAATTTTCAGGGTTCTTTCAATTATCAAGGAGTTTTAACAAAATTTCTAGGTCGACTTAATCAAGTTTGCATTAAGGGTTAATCACCTTTACAATACTTTGTGAAACTTGTAAGAAAGTGTTGAGAATAATATTATTACATGATTTTAGGATTGGGGATTCCCCTCAATGTATCAAGGATCTTTGAGTTAATGTAGTTGGTAAGACCCACCTACCAAAATACCATCGAATAGCTTATCATTCCCCTATCTGGCTTGTGGGAAGGGATATATGGATCCTTTCCACAAAAATATCCATGTGATGGGATGTTTCGAATCCAATAGTGAGTGATGTTGGTATTTGATAAAATATTTAGAGATTAATAAAATAAAATTTATTAAGTCATGTATTTGGTAATAAAGATAATGTACTAAAATATATTTTTACTTAATGAAAAAAAATCAAGCGAAACCATGAGTACACTGCAGTCATTTTTTTGGAAAATACATTATCCTTACCAACACAAACTTTCAAGAGTGGTACTATCATCTATACATTTTAATATTGTCTAAATTATTGTATTATGTAATGG
Source organism: Viscum album (assembly GCA_963277665.1). NCBI lineage: Eukaryota > Viridiplantae > Streptophyta > Magnoliopsida > Santalales > Viscaceae > Viscum > Viscum album. Next base: position 1,630,050,605 of record OY728122.1, read on the forward strand.
ATTCCCCTATTTCTGATCAGCCACATCATCGAGCAAGATAGGGTGACAATGGTGTCTATAGGAGACACATGAAGGATTTTTCTAGTCTTAATTACGTTATGTTATCATATATTTCTAGAGTGATAAAGTTGAAAAATAAGGACATGTATGTGTATACCATGATATCTCTTCTCTTATCTCTTTAGAAATATAAATAGAGGTTTAAGATAAATGAGATTATCATTGTATTATACTAGTGTAAACTGGAAAACGGGTACCTAGAAAGTGATATTTCATTGAAAATGTTAATATATATAGATCAGTTAGAGATATTGGGATTAAATTATAATAAAAAAGTATCCATTAATATTTATTATCATCCTTATCAACTAAATATTCCATATTCATATGGAACTATAAGATGAATAGTATGGATATGCTGCTCGGGAATCTTTTTACTTTGCTTCACCAAGAAGATAAGGAATGGTGGTAGTATGGTTCTTCTCCCCTTATAGTGAAAAAAATTAAAGACTAGGTTTAATAACTCATGATTAAAAGAGTTATTACAAAGTCAATGGTTCATTTACTATGTCCTTGTAAAAGAAAAGGAAATCAAATGTAGTGTGTTGAATAAGAAGTTATTTATTTTTCATGTGTCTAGAAAGCTCATTAAAATAGGAACTAAAAATAATTAATGAAGAATAAATTAGTTACATAAAATTAGGGTTTATTTATCATAGAATTTGTTTTCATTCTGTAGTATTAAATACTATTTTTATTTAAATACAAGAACCTATTAAGTTTAGAAGCATTTCATGAAATAAGGTGAATTATCCTAATAGTTGAGAAAGGGTGATTCCAATCTCATAACTGAGAAACGCATGAATTTAGATTTATTGATGGATTTATTCTTGTGAAACTATTTTTTTATATTGGTTATTACTAAAAAAATTATCTTAATGTTTTTTTTGGACTTAATAAAATATTATTTCATTATTGGAATGGGAATTATTATGGTTTTTCATACTTAACTAATAGTTAAATAATCTATGAATCATCGAAAATAAATGATGAATATAAAATATAAGACTCATACCCAATTTTGGAAGGATAATTATTTATCTATTAATTGTCAAGGATATACCTAAAAAGGATTTTAGAATCAATAGAGATAAATTCATTAGGTATTATATACATTCTTACTTGTTTAGTTTAGATGAAGAAACCTTTATAAATAAATGTAAACAATAAAGATTTCATAGTTAGTTCATCATGGTAGTGTTAAATATTATAAGGAGATTCTGTAGGTGAATTTATATACTTTAGATGATTCCTTTAAAAGATTTTATGAATATTAAATGGAATTAGTGAATAAAGTTTTTAATGAAATAGGATCCTATAAGTATTTTTGTTGGAGTATATCTTAACCAAGTATTATCAATCATTTAAATGTAGAGTAACAGTTTTCTTAAACTCATGTTACCATATTCATTTCATGGAAATGATAATATTACATGATACTTTGATGATGAATCTTATATTTTTTTCAAGTATTCTATAATTAATTTTGATACATGGTTTTTAAATATTAGTGTAACAAATAAAAATATGCCAACTGAATTAACTAATGGATGTAATACATGTTATGAAATAATGGGAGTCCATTATATTAAAGAATCAAATGTTTGATGGAAACCATTTTTTTAAAGTTGGTTAAGCTAAAAACATACATGATAGGAAACACAAATTGAATCTTAGTTAATTATACTATATCTACTAAGGATATTAATATCTCTAAGATAGAATGGTATTAACCATACCAAATATATTTATTTGTGGGAAGCATATCTCCTTTGAGATTGTTGGAGAAATTTAGGATTCAGGGAGTTAAAGTCTCTAAATGAACATGATGGGGCAAGAGAACACTAAACTCTATAGGTTTTAGTGGGAGGAGTTGTTCTAGATAAATTTATTATGTAGGAAAGTTTAAACCATAGAGATGGTTTTATATTCACCTATATAGTTGATATATTACTTGTAATGAATAATTATTCCTATAGGGAGTAGTAAGTGGAAATATGATATGATTGAAAATTTTGTATGAATTTAAAAATGGATTCCATATACTAAAGTTCAGTTTTATATTTTGGTGATTTCTCTAGTTGATGTAAAGTCATTAGTGAGTATTCAATAGAAACTAAATTGTGGTTAGTATAAGTATGGTACTAATAATGATTTATTGGTTATACAAATTAATTATGACTAAATTCATTATAATTTTAATTATCATAGAAACTTTTGATGATTATTATATTGGGAATTGGATTTCAAGGTCACAATCCTTTGAGAAAACTTTGTGGAAAATGTCTATATGATATAACTGGAAAGGGTTTGAAACATCAAAGAAATTATATAAAGAATATAAGTTTAAATGATCCATTTATGGGTCAAATCAAGAATAATGATCAAAGAATATTCATATATAATGAATATATGCCTATTTTTCTACAAAATTTTAGTGTTGGAACTATATTTTTTATAAATTTATATGTTTAACAACATATGTAAAATATTTGATTAGCCTTATAGTTAAGATTAAGGATAATTTGACCAAGAATGACTTAAAATAGAAATATAGTTCTAGGGATCATGATATATAAATATAGATATATGGAGTTTCTTTATCCAATTCATGATACATTCATTGAATTGGGATTAAAAAATACAAATTGGACTTTTCACTTGAATTGTTTCTAGTACTAAATGGTATTCTTGTGATTAATATACTATATATGCTTATGATTACTTTTGAAATATATCTCACTTGCCATGATATAGATTTTTGTTTTATATTTATATTGATTAAGGTATAAAGAGAGTATATCAAAATAAAACAAGATAACTATAAGGATGGAAATTATAACTATTTGATTATGCTTGAGAAAGTAAAATTGGATGTGTTCCTAGTAAGCGGAAAATGAGAATGTTATTTACTTATGGATAGATAACTAGTATTATTTTATATCTTTTTTAAATATCATTGAGGTAAGACTAAGGTAATATGTTGTGGGGAAGCTTATTATAGACATTTTTTTCCATGTCTATATAGACTGAGTATGTTGCAGCATCTAATATAGCTTAATAAGTGAGTTTAGAAGTCATTTGTTCCAGATTTTATAGTTTTTCTAGGGTAATAAATTATTATCATATTATAAAGAACTTTATACTATTTTTTATCCAATATTTCATTTATGAAAAATTAAAAATGGTATATACTCAATGATATCATCACCTAATGGATTTTCTCAAATAGATGAGATCATAGAAAGTAGCACAGGAACAAGTAGTGTGGTGGGCTCTGCAATGATAACCATATCTCAGAAGAAGCATGTTTATCATGCGAGGATAACTAGTTGTATAGTTAGAAATTGAGTCTAGTTAAAGTGGGAATTTTTTGTATTTGGTTCCCTAGATACAATTCCTTTTGACTACCAAATATTCAGATACTTGAATATTAATAAATATCTTATCACATGGTGATTGTTCTTGTGCATAACATTGATGTGATAATGGCCTTAGAGTATCTGTCACATTTAAATGTCATAGAAGTTCCCCGCTATGTGTTTTATGACCAAATGAAATCATCTAATTGGACATAGATGATACCAGATATCAAGGGTAGGAGTCTCATAATATATTGAGATTCCTTCCCATAAAGATCACCCTTGGTAATCTCTAATATAAGAGGTTATGAAAATAGACCCACCCATAGGAATTAAACATGTTTGATATGTCATTGGATATTATTATCTTTATATGTTTCTATTAGTCCTTAGACTTGAGATTATTATTAATTCATGTCTTGAGTCATGTGATTTGATATATTGATGAATATCATGACAATATATGCTTGTATAGATGTAGGACAAGTTGGGTGTTTCATGAGTGATATGGAATTAATGAATTAATCAAGAAAGGATTTGTCCCTTATGATGTATTGGAAGTATATATCTTTATCCCTTTGATTAAAATTGAAGTATCTAATAAATCCATGTCCATGGTGTATATGTCAACATGTTTATTTCTAGAATCATAAGAAATATAAATCAAGCATATAGATTGATGACACAAAGTATGAAACTTTCTTAAGGAGATATTGAGACAAATTTATTATATTACATAATGAGTGTCTTCATGAGGTTATTGTTATTGTAACATTTATGCTTTTCTCTATGAATGCCAATATTTTTTCTTAGATTCTAATTTTTGGACTTTTGAAAAGTTTGGCCTAATTCCATTAAGAATGAGGCCTAGAGGGTAACACACTAAGTTTTTCCATAACCTCAGTTAATTTATTTATGAATTTAATAGTTTGAATAAATATTATTCATAACTCATGGATTAATAATTATTCAAGTATAGTTGATCACATTAACTCAATCACTTGTTATTTAAACGAATATATATATATATATATATATGTGAGATGAATATAGAATAAATATTTATTTTTAAGGTAATTATTAAGTACATGAATATATAATATTTATGTATCTATTTTGTATTCCCAAATTAATAAATAATTTCTTATTTAGTTACAAATATAATAAATAAATATTTATTCAAGATTTTAGTGAATATAATATTTATTGATTTATTGAATCGATAATGCAATGATATTTTTTTTATTTAAATAAATATTCATTATTACATGTTTGATAAACACCTAAGAGGAAAGATAAGATGAGTTAAGGGTCCACTGGGAATGATATAATAAATACAATTTAAATAAATAAATATTTATTTGATGTGGGGAGGAAGATAATTGTTTTATTTATTATTATTATTTTATGTGGGGTTTTATATTGATTAATAGAATGTATAAGGGAATGTATTCAATTACCAATTCTCTAAAAAAATTATTTAAACGTGATTATATCTTTTCTAGGGTTTGATGATTTTTGTGCACAAAATTATCTATGGATTATTCTCTCAACCCTAGAGAGATATTCTCTAGAATTATCTCAAGAATCAAGAGCAAAAATCATCCTCCTCACTCTCAAGGATCGATGGAATATGAGATAGAATAATTTAACTCAATGAATTCTTGTTGTGACCAATGATGAATAACAAAAGTACCACACTTGAACCTAAATATTTCTATGGTGATGTTTCAAGGTTTGTAGAGCATGTGTAGATTATATCTGGAGGGATTCCACACTGGGATCCTTCATCACAATGATGGTATAATAAGAAAATTCCCAATGATTATATAATTAATAAAGAGTTACAAATGAGAAAATTCTTTGTTAATAAAAAAAATTATAAATTTTATGTTGATTATATTGTCATCATGGATTTTGGGGTTTCTGTTGTTGGGTTTTCGATGTCCATCATATAGACATGGAAGTTAAAGAAAAAACCAAATATTTTTGATCTATCTTTGACAAAATAAATGTGTAGTAAATGAATAACATAAATGTTGATACCTGGATACCCAATGTGATATTCTCTAACAAGTTTTATTGAGGAAGATCACTGGAGAAGAAAACAAATTCTTCCTGCCTCTAAGGGATTACACCAACCTGCAGATCCCAATCCCAATCAGAGGACTCTCATAAATTGAATTGGTTTTATCATATTTAATTAAGGTGATTAACAACCTACTGGAAGGAAGATATCTTTCTAATTCTTATAGACAATTAGTCATTACAATGGGATGGATCACATACCTTCATATATCCATCCATGAAACCTTTTATTTAATGAAACACATTCTCCATATTTAATGTATCAATATACATTTATTACCATTTTCATTCATTAATTGAATCCATATCAATGAATATTCAAGTCATTTAATATATAATGTATTATTATCAATAAAACCATATGGAAGATAAATTTACCTAAATTAAATATTTCATTTAATTATTTTAGTGCATATTCAACAATATACCACTTATAATAAAATCCATAATAACTCTATTAAAATCTTCAAAAATATTTATGAATCAATCAAAAATTATTTTGGATATAGTTTCATCATACTTGTTGGGAAAAAATCCCTCAAGGCATCATTGAAGTATTTCTGAGGTGATTGTGTTTGTTGAAAAAGTGAACATCTGTGTTGTGATTATTGGAAATACAAACCATGACATACAAATTTGTTGAAAAAGGGGATTTCATGATGGAATGTCGAGTTCAAGAGCTGAGGTCAACGATCCATGTTTTATTCAAGAACGTCGACAAAAGGAATGGATGATCTGGAGGTGGTACAAAAGAACAGATACAAGGTGGCGCCGTTTTCCAGTGTTTGACAAATTTTTGGGCCTGAAAATCATCAAATGAAGAAAAGTGGTTTTTGGAAAAGGGACTTGCGCGCCGTGTACATGATGGCTTGGAAACTTGCGCGCTATATGTTTTTCAAGATCAGATCATCAAAATGTGGCAAAGGGACAAGTGTTGCACAAGTATTGGTGGTGTCGCGCAAGTGACTTGTGCGCCTTGAAAGAGAGTTGTGCGCCGATGCATTGGAAGCTTGAGAACTTGCGCGCCTGTGGTTTTTCAAGATCAGAAGATCAAAATATGGAAAAGGAAAGAGGTTTGCGCAAGTTTGGAATTAGGTCACGCAAGTGACTTGCAGAAGAAGAGACCTGCGTACCGAGACTTGCGCGCCGAGGAGAGACTTGCACGACGTCGTGCAGGGGTGACCAAATTCCTATAAATACTGGATCACCCCTCCTCATTCCTCACCGGAGTTCAACACTATGAGAAATCAGAGCTCCCGTCGTGCAGGTGTGGTGGTCGTGCAAGTGGTGTGTGATCGCGCAGGTGGAGTCACGCGCCAGTGTGAGGAGTTGCGCGCTAGTGTGAGAAGTTGCGCGTCAGTTGGTAGTTGTGCGCCGTTATTGGTTTGGGCGTAAAATAAAGAGAGTCGTTCAAGTTTGGAGTTGAGGAATCTTGTGTCGCGCAATTGTGTGTGGTGGAATTGCACGCCCGTTGTGACTTGCACGCCGATATTTGCACGTCGAGATTGACTTGCATTCCAAGTAAGGTTTATTTCCAGCAGTGATTTTCGGGCTGTGTGGAAACTGGAAGTTTTCCCTATACCTTCGGTGAAAAGAGAGATTCATCTACGGGTGAAAATTGGGCTTCAACAGAGCATCTACTTACAGAGGAAGATTCATTCCTTCATGCAAATGAAGAGACCTACAGGTCTATAAACTGAGAGTGGATCCTTTCTGACACAGTGAGAAAAGGAAGAGGAAGAAGGTGATCCTCTCCACCGGCAGTGAGCCAAAGAGAGAGAAATAGGGAGTGACCCTTGGGAATGTAGTGAGATAACCCTAAATCTTGTAAAGGCAGTGAGCCTGGGACAGAGTGACTATACCCGAACCTTGTAATCCATAGCTAGTGAAGTTTAGTGGAATTTGGTACGATCGGTAACTTGTCGGCGTATGCTCCTTGGACGTAGCCCAGTGCGGGTGAACCAAGTAAAAATCGTTGTGTCTTGTGCATGCTTTACTTTCTTCTTACATTGTGCAACAGGAAAGAGAGAGAAGAGTGTTTTTCTTAACAGCGAAACAAGATCATAACGGGCGTTAATTCTAAATTACTCATACCCTGATTCACCCCCCCTCTCAGGGTATTCAGCCTTGTGGACCTAAAAATTGGTATCAGAGGGAACGGTTGATATTAGTTCTTCTCTCAATGTAGGTCACTAATCATAAAGGTATTTCGATATTCGTCGGATGTAATTTTCAGATATGGAAGAATCGAATGCAACACTATTTCCGATCCTTGGGAATGGATCTGTTTTCAACAGCTATGCATGGTATCACAGCTGATATTAATAGTGGTGCATTATTAGAAGCTGAGCATAGAGAGTTGGATGTTGATTACAAAGCAATCAATGCCTTAGGGGGAGCCCTTTCCAATCCCATCTACATGAAGGTGATGTCATGCAAAACGTCACATGCCATGTGGGAAAATCTTTTGAATATATATGAAGGGGATATAAAGGTCAGAGAGGCAAAGCTGCAGGTGTTGTGGAACAAATATGGAGATCTGAAAATGAACCCAAATGAGTCTGTTGACGCATTCTTTGATAGGTTAAACATTGTTTTGTAAGATATGTGAGGTCTTGGAGAAGTCATTGAATACATAAAGATCGTAAAGCGCATCTTGAGGAAACTTCCACCTCTGTTCAATCCGAAAGTTTCAGTACTAGAAGATAAAGATCCAAAAGAGCTGACACTGGACAATTTGCACAGTACATTGGTTGCATATGAAATGAGGAACGATGATAATGAGGATGTAGAAAAGGGGAAGTCCAAAGAGGTGTAATTTAAGGCCATGAAGAAGCTTACCATTGAAGATTCTCAGGAAGAAGAAGAGACTGATGAGGTAATGTCATTCCTCTCCTCAAATCTTCAAATAGGAAGAGGAAAGTTTAAAGGGAAACTTCCACTAGCATGCTTTCGATGTGGAAAGGTTGGTCATCTTGTGGAAAGATGCCCAAATAAGTTTCAAGATAACGATAATGATGATTATGAAGTTGAAATTCCCAAGAAGAAGACTTCAGAGTTTGTGAAAGGGAAGAAATAATTCAAGAGAAATTTCTTCAAGAAGAAAAATCTTCTTTCACAAGAATTTGAAAGTTTAGATGAGTCTGAGGATGAAGAGGTTGAGGAGATAGAAAATTGCAGAGATCGTGGGGTAAATGCCTTGGTGGAGATTGTTGGTAGTTCTCAGAAAAAGGAAGAAGCTAACGTTGAAGAAGAAGAAGAAATTAAAGGGAGAGTTGATATGGAAGCTGAATTGGAAGCATCTCTTGAAGAGATAGACATTTGGAGATCCAAAACAAAGAAAGCCAATAATGTGGTTTGTGATGCCAAACTCTATATTCAACAACGGGATGAAGAAAAGTCTGAGCTATTAGAAGAAATTGAAAGACTAAAATACTCAACACCAGAGATCTCAGAAAATATTGTTGAGAATAAGCTTAAAATTGAGGAACAAAAGAAGGAAATTGACTGTTTGACTAACACAAGAAAGGAGCAGATCAGATGTATCAAAGAGCTTGAAGAAGAAGTGGTCAGTCTGCAACAAAAAATGAAGGATCAAGAAAAAATCTTGACCCCCAATGTGATATCAGAAAAGCAGGCCATTCTGAAGACAAAGAAGATGAAAGAGGAGGCTCGTAGTTCAGCAGGAGTGAAGCAGCAAGAAATCTAAAATGCTAAGGTTGATTCAGGGATTGATAAGAAACAAAAATATGTGGTAGTTGATTTCAGACCGCAAGCACCCATCCCGAAATTGAAGGTTGATTTGGGCACAAAACAGAATCAGAATATTCAGAGATATCAAAGGGAAAATCATAGTGCTGAAGTAACATGAAGGAATGCACCCTATATCTGGTGTTATTATTGTGGGAAGATGGGACATTCATAGTATGTGTGTTCCATAGCCAAGAGATATAGAAGGGAACAGTAATAGAGGTGGCATCCAAACAGAGAATGGTTTTCCAGAACATATTTTGAAGGACACTATTTTTGGTGCGGAGGATTTGGGAACATGGATAGGTACTACACTTCAATCATTTAGAGAAATGTGCCAAAGCGGAATCAAAATATTCGCAAGCAGCAGATCAATAAACCGACAAGTGAGTTAAAAGTTCATAACAGATTTGCAGCTCTGCAAGATGAAGTCGGTCCATCGTACTCTGAGAATGATCATGAGTCTCAATCTATACCGAGTATGGATACAAAAATATGGACCAAGAAGAAGAGAGTAGATAATGCAGTAGTTGCTGAAATTGCCCTTAAAGCATCAGATCATTCTGGTGTGTGTATTCTTGATAGTGGTTGTACGTATCACATGACAGGCAACAAGGATCTGGTTATAGGCATAAAATATGACAAATAAGGAGTTTTCAAGTTTGGAAATGATGAAGGCCTAAAGATAATTGGATCAGAAAAGGCTAGGTTTGGGGGAAAAGAAATCAGATGTGTTGATGTCTTGGTTGTAGAAGGTCTCAGTCACAATTTGCTCAGTGTCAGTCAATTGTGTGACTCAGGACATTCTATATGGTTTACCAAGAAGACCTGTACTGTCACGGGAAAATATGGGGCAGTTGTTCTGCAAGGAAAAAGGACAAAGGTAAATCTTTACCTTGTAAGTGGGGAAGAAGATATATGTCTTTTATCCAGAGAGGAAGAAAACTAGTTGTGGCATAAGCGACTTGGTCATCTATGCCAACCATCTATATAAGATCTGGTGAAGTGTGATGCTGTTAGAGACCTTCCCAAACTATCATGTGATCGTGCTCATACATGCGATGCTTGTCAACAAGGGAAGATCATCATAAAAACATACAGGCCAAAGGAACAAAAATCATCCAGAGTGCTCGAATTGGTACATGTTGATGTATGTGGACCTATTTCACCACGAGCTATAAATAGGAAAAGGTATTATGTCCTTTTCATTGATGATTATAGCAGAATGGCTTGGGTATTCATCATTACCCATAAGACAGAGGTGTTCAGTTGCATAAAGCAGTATAGGAGGGAATCAGAAAAGATGCTTTGGTAGAAAATTCTGAAGTTTCGTACTGATAACGGTACGGAATTCACAAACAGTCAAGTCGAAGACTATCTCGAGAAACATAGGATAAGGCATCAAGTTTCATCAGTGAGAACTCCCCAATAGAATGGAGTGTTTGAAAGGAGAAATCAGATCATCAACAACATGGCCAGAATGATGCTTATTGATAAAGACCTACCAGATAAATTTTGTAAGGAAGCTGTTTTGACATCGGTATATGTTTTGAACAGGTCTCTGTTGTGTCTGAAGTAAGGGAAGACTCCGTATGAACTGTGGTACGGAAAGAAGCCAACGTTGAAATACTTTTGAATCTTTGTGAGTAAGTGTTTCATTCTCAACAAAGAAAATCATAGGAAGTTTGAGGCACGAGGAGATGAGGGGATATTCCTTGGCTAGTCAGGGAAAATTAAAGCATATAAATGCTTTAACAAAAGGCTGGGAAAAATTGTTGAGAGCAATGATGTCACTATAGTCAAAAATGAACAGAATACTCAACGACCTAGTGAACAGTTTCTGGATGAAAGTGATGATGAGGTAAGCGACACAGGGGGAGTATAAGTGGCAGAGGCTGACTTAGAAGAAGATACTGATGATGAACAAGAAATTGTCAATTCTTTGTCTGCAAGGAAGCCAAAGAGTCGAGCTGAAATTGATAGGAAGAATATCATTGGTGATCAGACAGCTCTAGTTTAGACTCAAAGAATGAAGTCATTACAGCAAACATCGTTTTTATCTTAGGTGGAGCCAAAATGTTTTTTTGATGCAGTTGAAGATGAGAATTGGGTTCAAGCTATGAATAGAGATCTTGATCAAATCGAGAATAACCAGACATGGGAGATTTTTTCGAGGCCAGTAGAAAAGAATGTCATCGGGACTAAATGGGTCTATCGCAACAAGATGAATGAAGATGGAACTGTGATTCTAAACAAAGCATGGATAGTGTGCAAGGGATACTCCCAGATATAGGGAATAGATGTAGATGAGACATTTTCACTGGTTGCAAGGTTGGAGACAATCAGATTATTTTTGTCCATAGAAGTACAAAGAAATTTCAAAGTGTTCCAGATGGACGTCAAATCTGAATTTCTAAATGGGGTTTTGGAAGAAGAGGTGTACATTGAGCAGCCAGATGGTTTTCTCATTCATGAGTATGAGAACAAAGTTTGTAGGCTGAAGAAGGCATTGTATGGGCTGAAACAAGCACCCAGACCATTGTACTCAAGGCTTGATCAGTACTTGAAGAAGATTGGTTTCTAGCGTGGTGGAGTTGATTACAATCTCTATTTCAACAACAATAGTAATCAAAGGATTATGGTGCTGGTCTATGTTGATGACATAATATTTGGTGGATCAGATGATGCTCAGTGCAGACAGTTTTCCAAATTCATGAAAAATGAGTTTGAAATGTCAATGATTGAAGAGCTAACGTTTTTCCTTGGTCTACAGGTGACACAAGGAAGGAATGGAACATTCATTTCTCAATCCAAGTATTCTAAGGAGGTGTTAAGAAGGTTTGGCATGGAAAATTCCAAGGATATGAAAACTCTGGTTGCTACTCGGATGAAATTATCAAAAGATGAGGATAGCAAGGCAGTTAATATCACAGAATACAGGCAAATTATTGGAAGTTTGTTGTACTTGACCGCGATAAGGCCTGATATTGTTTTCGCCACATTTCAAGCAGTGAGATATCAGAGTAATCCCAAGTAAAGTCACATGCTCGCAGTGAAAAGAATACTTCGGTATATCAAGGGCATGGTGGACTTCAGCTTGACATATAACGACAAATCTCATACAGAGTTATTGGGATATACTGATGCAGACTGGGCCAGTTCAGTGGATGACAGGAAATCAACATCTGGAGGTGCATTCTATCTTGGTGGACTATGTATTGCTTGGTTAATCAAGAATCAAGATTGCATTTCATTAATCACCGTATAAGCTGAGTATATTGCGGCCACTCAAGCATGCACACATTTATTATGGATGAAGCAGCAGCTTGACGATATGGGAGTTGAAGTGAAGTCTCCGATCGGAATCCAGTGCGATAACTCAAGTGATATCAATCTTATAAAAAATACCGTCCATAACTCAAGGACTAAGCACATTGAGATCAAATATCATTTAATCAAGGAGAAGGTTGAGCAGGGAATCATGAAGTTGGAGTATGTGCCTAAAAAACTATAGGTTTCAGACATTGTGACAAAGGCCTTACCCAAGGAAGCATTTGAACGGCATCGACTGGCTCTGGGAGTTCAGTCGATTCCTCGCACTTGAAATAGTGTGGATGTGGAACCACCCCCTCTCCCCAAGGTATTATGTGTTTTTCCCTAATGTGCTGATATGTGTTCTCTACTCTGTTACAGACTACAAAGGAGTGAACTTTGGGTTCATTGACAAAGGGGGAGAAAATAGTGATTGTTCAAGGGGGAGACAGTGTGGCTATTTGACAAAATCATGTTTGATATGGGGGGAAGCTGATAGGTGGAGCAGCCAGATAGGGGGAGTGCAATGAGAAAGGGGGAGAGTATTAAATAAAATCTGACGATGCTAGAAGTGATCGATCAAAGAATAGATATCACGACAGCTGAGGATTGTGATAAAAGCAGAAGAGTGGTGTTGGAATGTGGTAAAAATATTACCAAACAAAAATTGGTCTTCCAAAAAGTCCTTAAACAATTGGTATCAGTTTAGTACAAATTGGTATCAGTTTGGTGTCAACAGTGGGTGTCAGAGATGAAGTTATTCATTGATTAACTTTTCATTTACTCTTGTTTCTCATGACGAGTATTGCTCATGTGGGCTTAGAGTATGTATTGAGTAAATCCTTGATCGCTATCAGAATCGCTCAAGGTGAATGGTGGATGAAGACTTAACGATGTATATTTTTATCGAAGAGTTGTCAACAAACCCAAAGGGGGGTATTTTTGGGCAAAAATCCCTCAAGGAATCATTGAAGTATTTTTGAGGTGATTGTGTTTGTTGACAAAGTGAACATCTGTGTTGTGATTGTTGGCAATACAAACCATGACATACAAATTTGTTGACAAAGGGGATTTCATGATGGAATGTCGAGTTCAAGAGTTGAGTTCAATGATCCATTTTTGATTCAAGAACGTCGACAAAAGGAATGGATGATCTGGAGGTGGTACAAAAGAACAGATACAAGGTGGCACCGTTTTCCAGTGTTTGCCAAATTTTTGGGCCTGAAAATCATCAAATGAAGAAAAGTGGTTTTTTGAAAAGGGACTTGCGCACCATGTACATGATGGCTTGGAAACTTGTGCGCCATATGTTTTTCAATATCAGATCATCAAAATGTGGAAAAGGGACAAGTGTCGCGCAAGTATTGGTGGTGTCGCGCAAGTGACTTGCACGCCGTGAAAGAGAGTTTTGCGCCGATGCATTGGAAGCTTGAGAACTTGTGCGCCTGTGGTTTTTCAAGATCAGAAGATTAAAATATGGAAAAGGAAATAGGTTCACGCAAGTTTGGAATTAGGTCACGCAAGTGACTTGCAGGAGAAGAGACCTACGTGCCGAGACTTGCGCGCCGAGGAGAGACTTGCGCGTCGTCGTGCAGGGGTGACCAAATGCCTATAAATACTGGACCACCCCTCCTCATTCTTCACCAGAGTTCAACACTTTGAGAAATCAGAGCTCCCATCATGCAGGTGTGGTGGTCGTGCAAGTGGTGTGTGATCGCGCAGGTGGAGTCACGCGCCAGTGTGAGGAGTTGCGTGCTAGTGTGAGAAGTTGCGCGCCGGTTGGTAGTTGCACGCCGTTATTGGTTTGGGCGTAAAAGAAAGAGAGTCGCGCAAGTTTGGAGTTGAGGAATCTTTTGTCGCGCAAGTGTGTGTGGTGGACTTGCACGCCTGTTGTGACTTGTGCGCCGATACTTGCGAGCCGAGATTGACTTGCGTACAAAGTAAGTTTTATTTTCAGTAGTGATTTTCGGGCTATGTAGAAGATGGAAGTTTTCCCTATACCTTCGGTGCAAAGAGAGATTCATCTACGGGTGAAAATTGGGCTTCAATAGAGCATCTACTTATAGAGTAAGATTCATTCCTTCATGCAAATGAAGAGACCTACAGGTCTATAAACTGTGAGTGGATCCTTTTCGACATAGTGAGCAAAGGAAGAGGAAGAAGGTGATCCTCTCCACCTACAGTGATCCAGAGAGAGAGAAACATGGAGTGACCCTTGGGAAAGTAGTGAGCTGACCCTAAATCTTGTAAAGGCATTGAGCCTGGGACAGAGTGACTATACCCGAACCTTGTAATCCACAGCTAGTGAAGTTTAGTGGAATTTGGTACGACCAGCAACTTGTCGGCGTATGCTCCTTGGACGTATCCCAGTGCGGGTTAACCAAGTAAAAATCATTATGTCATGTGCATGATTTAATTTCTACTTACATTGTGCAACAGAAAAGAGAGAGAAGAGTGTTTTGCTTAATAGTGAAATAAGATCAGAACGGGCGTTAATTCTAAATTAGTCATACCCTGATTCACCCCCCCCCCCCTCTCAGGGTATTCAGCCTTGTGGACCTAACAATACTCTCTTCATTTTGGAATAAAAAATTTTCCAGAACTTAATCCTTATCTAGAGGCCTAACTATGTGAACCTAAGGGCCTCAACAATATTGAAACTAAATATGAAATCTATATTTCATAGATATAATAAAAGATAATCCTTTGTAAATAATCATTATTGCTAAATCTAATAAGTGGTATCATGTGATATCCATCAAAAATACTCATATATATATATATGAAAAACATTTTCACCACTAGATGTATCATATACATAATATCTATACCTATATAGTCCTTTTTTCCATGACACTGAGTTACCACTAGACATGGAATATGTCAATATAGTATAGCCAAATAATATTTCCTTGATTATTAGAAATAGATTGTACAATTCAATGAATACATCACATTTCATTCATATGATGGATTATTACATTGTATTACCCTTATTCAAGTAGTTAAACACACCTCTTTCATTTCAAATAAGTATGTACATGAATTTTTTCGGTCTAATTCTATCAAGGTATAGGTCTCATTTCTTGTCATATAAGTTGAAAATCCCATCTTTGTTATACTCTAATTGATGGAATAATTAGTAACATACCAAAAAAACCCAATATTAGATAAGTTTATATATTGACTTGCATAATTAGGGTATTAAAGTATGAATTTTCTCATGCTAGTTATATTTCCAAACTTAGGTAAGAAGGGTTGATAATTATCATACACCCCTAAGTATATAAACGATTGTATAAAATTCCATGAGATAATCTTTTGTGGTTAAATCTAAGTAATAAGTCTCTAATTATTGCCTCATGAATCTATTATTTGTATCTTATATACAACCTTTTGTAATGAGTACAAGAATATATTTGTGTTAATCTTAACATATCATCACAACCCATAATACTTTTTGATGATCGTCGATTAGGGAAAACTCAAAGTTTATACTTTTATGGGATAGTTATCATTATATAATTCATGTAAAGTAAAGTTTCAACACACATGAATGAATGATATATGGAGATTTCCTTTATTATAATTTCATGATATGATTTCAATAATTACATACAATCTCTTAAGTTTTTAACATCTTTAGATCCTATATGAATCTCATGTTGTTGCTACATTAATGTATTTTTTAACATTACAACCATATGTAATTTATATCACATATATATATATATATGACCATTTTGTAAAATATTCTAAATAACCTCTTAGTGGGTAACATTTATGAAGAAATAAATTTTGAATAATGGTTAGACTTAGGAATCACATTCATGATATTCAACTCTATAAATATATATTCAAACTCATTTAATTCACAACATTAAATGTTATGATGTTAGCTTATATTATTTACTTAAAACTCTTTCTAAATACATCATCATCATCCTTGGAATTCTTTCCATCAAACTTTTTCCTTGAAATATTTTGTAAATAATGTAACTTTTTATATTATCACTTTACAAGGAAATACTAAAACCTTTTTTAGGATAAAGTGATATCCATTTAATTTTGGTAACTAATGTAAATATTTAAATTTTTCTTTACCACCATACCCAAAACTATTTTAGGATACCAAGTGATATACTTTTTATATTGGTTGGTATAAAACTTTAGAGAATAGTGTTGTTCACTTGTTATTGTAACTAAATGTAATTATTTACATTTTTTTACCATCACATATACTAAACTCATTTAGAATATTAATTCAAGAATAACTATAATATTATACTAGTAAAATCCTTTATTTATTAACTTTGAGATTCTCTAAGTCTAAACATACTCCCACTAGCCTCTTAGACATTATATCCTTGCTAAGATTCAAAAAAAACATATATGTGTTATGAAATAACACTTATTTCCTTTTAATGGGACTATTTAACAAATAATATATTGTTTCCATATCTCATATGTTATTCTATATGATTGTATAATTTTAATTTGAAAATAATACTTCATTAAAATATGTCACTAATAGGTGGAAGTAAAAACCTCCCTATATTTTAATAAATTGGATAAAATTTTGTCCTAGATAAAACACTTTTATTCATATATTTCTCTAAATATATAATTTAGAGGAATCAAATTCACATCAATAAAACAATATCATTCATTTAAAATAACCAATTTTTAAAAAAAATGAGAAAAAAATGTACATCCTTTTAAAAATTCTAATCCAGGTTGAAGTTATCCATATAGAAACTACTTACTCCATTACATCAAGCTCCACCCTTCAATTATTCACTTTTACTTTTGAACTCCTATATATTTACAACATTTTTAAAATATATAGTTGGTTTCTTATACCCATCAGAATCAAATAATTGAATTATATAATAGTCATACCTGGTGTATATTATCTACTCATTTTCTTATGTAATTTTAGGTATTCAGGATAGTTTCTCCTCTAATGGCCATTATGGCCACAAAGGTAGGACTGTCCTTTCTTCTTGTTGTTCAACGTAATTGGTGGTGTGAACTCTTCATGACCTATTATCTAACCTTTCTTTCAAAAACATTTACCTTTATTTTTATGTACCATTTTAATGGTACTTGAGATAGGATAAACCATATCTTTCTCAGAAATCCTTAACATGTTAAAGAGATCAGGAAAAAAAATTTAGAATTCATTTATGTTATAGTAAATTAAAAACTAATGAAACCATTCTGGCAGTGATTAAATAATTAAATATATGGGAAATCCATTTTAATAGTTGAACCCAGCCTCTCTAAATCATTAATGTACCCAATCATATTGAGTACATGGGTGGAGACTGTGGTTCCTTCCACCATATTACTTCGAATAATAAATTTTTAAATTTTATGTCTTTCTTTTATTTCTTATTCTAGATAGATCCTCTTTAAATTGTCTATCCTTTTTTAAGAATCCATAGAATCATGTTGTTTTTTCAACTTGGGGTTCATGGTAACAAGCATAAGCATTGAAACTTCTACTGATTACTTTAGATTTTTATTGTTGAGATCTATCTCTATTTGTGTAATATTATTCTAGTGGGTTTTTGTATAAGTGGATGCTCCAGTATATATAATTTATCCTTTTATAGGAGAACAAATCTAAAGTTTCTATACCAATCAAGAATGTTATTTCCATTCAACTTTTCTTTTTCTAGGATATATCTCAAGTTTAAATTGGTTTATGATTCCATTATCTATAGTAAAATAAATTATCATATGAATATCATGTGTTATATCGATTCATTGAGGAATTTTAATGATAATACTCCCACTAAAATTGATGAACCCATAAATCTTATACATTTAGTGATACAAGGTACATATTTAATGAATTAATGAACCTATTTTGTCATAAAACTCATTACTTTAGTTATTTAAGTAGGGATTCATCCTAATCAAAATAGTTATGATTAATGGATGGTTTAAAAGATAAATTTTTATCCATCATATAGTTTCACCCAACTTTATTCCTTGGGTATCCCAACCCTTGGGGCTTCCCAGCTATGTGTAACCCAAATAAAACATCAAAAACAACCAAACACAATAAAATATAGGGGCACATTTCTTTTTCATGAAACTACTAGTTGAATAATCTTGAGTCTCTAATTACTTTCTTTCCATACACAACATAATCCAAGGGAACCCCACTTTGGTGTAAAACTACTCAGTTGGTTGGTTGAGGTCTTGAAAAGTGTTTATTTCCAAGGAATCTCACACTTATTATTTGTGGGGTTTTCTTTTAAATTCTTACCAATTTAATATATGTAATATTCATATTAAATTCATAATTATTACATCTTATGTAATGATTATCTTCTCATGTTTTATTCCTTTTTTTGTATTAATTATTCTAGTGATTTAGTTTCTAGAATCTATATTCCAACCAGAAAATTAATGTGTATACACAACATTAATGTGTAACTCTTTACAAAAAACCATGGTATGTGTTACTCACCCAAAAAATAACTCAAAATATACACATACATATATGAATGCATCATATGCATAAGGTACATGAATTATTCATATAAAGGCATGGATTTTATGATATTGATAATATCTACATGGGTAAGTCTAAAGAAACATATATCTAACACCATTAACCTTTCTAGAAAAGGCATAATCCTCCAGGATGGTATGTTGTCCAACCCCAATACCCTCTACCTAGGGAGACATTACTCAGGAAAGAATTCAATTTCTGATATCTCTAACACCTAATATGTGAAAACTATGTTCAAAAACTAAATTCAAATTATTAACTTCAACTAAAAACTAAGGTTAAGGTAGATGAAAACTAAATTTTATAGAGTTATACCAAGCATTTAATGCAAGGATCTATCTCCTAGAAGTGGTTTAACAATTAAAATAAATCATACACATTCATAACATAAACCATTTATAATTATTAATAAGTTATGGAATAAAATATAAATAAACGAACTATTAAAATATTTAAACATGGGATGACTATTTATGAACTATTCATGAATAAAATTTAACTATAAACCCCTTTATAAATTAGCTAACATTTTATACATTATATAATCTTTTTAATATGAACACTTTTATACGCAATATAGTATGAACTCTTTCATATTATTTATTATATGGAATTTAAATTTATTATTTAAACATTTTATCAAATCAACAATCAAAACGTTTTGATGTAGTTCAAATAATATCTCTAAATAAGGTCCCCTTTTAATTTGAACAATTTAAAATTAAATAATTATGAACAATTTATAAATATTAATATAAACACCTTTTATATTTTCACTATATTTATGATATTTATAAACTCTTTTATAAATAATTCTTAAAATATTTAAATAAACACTCAATTTATAAAACCCATTTTATAAAATTTACAAACATTTCATAAAACTTTTTCATTATTTATAAACCATTTATAAATAATCTAATTCATTCTTAATTGAATTTTATTTATAAATAAACAATTTAATTATTTACCAAATTTTTTTTGATAATTAGTTAAAATACGACCTCTTTTAATTTGAACAACTTCATATTAATTATTTGTGAATAATTCATAATTTCAAATATAAACTTCTTTATATTTTTTCCTTTATAATTTATAACCCTTTAGAAATTAACCCTTATGATCCCTAAATAATCATTTTTTTATGGATCACAAGACATAATAATTAATTTGGTAAAAGGTATTTTAAATATTAACATTTAATATTTGGAATATTTTGTTAATTAGTTTTTCATAAATATTTATATAATTAATTATAAACAATTTATAATTAATTAAATTGTAATCCATTTATAAATTAAAATATTCCCAAAATACCATTTACTGTGATTTATAGAAATTTTATAAACCATTTGTATTCAAAAATATTTTTCAATTAAGCTTAACCATTTTATAGTTGAATAATTTTTAAAAAATTATTATATTATAACATTTCAGGGTCTAGCCCCTTTTTATTAAGGAAAGAAATCCCACCTTTTTAATTGAGTTGAGAGGGAACCCATTACATGACCCATGGTCCTATAGGCACAAAGGCCTATGAGAAACTTGTCCTAAAGTCCATTACATGGTCAAAAGGACCCAAGTCCCATATTACTGAAGTCTTAGATCCCATACCCATGGCCTAAATGCCCTTGCACCCAAGACAAGCCAACCATGGCCTACTCCCTGCGTTTCTTGTTGACTGCTTCATTATGCTCATCTCTAGCTGCCCTTACCACTGATGTCCCCTAATGCTTGCATCCTATTTCCCACCGAACTCCTCATCACTGGATGACCCTATTGTCCTCCACACCCACAACAATGCTTGTTCTACTGGAATCTCCCTTTCCTTGTACCCATGTGCTCCCTACCGATCACCATGACATCAATCGCCCACAGTAACCCACTTCCACCCCTTGTCACTGGCATCCCCCGCCGCCTGTACTCCCCATCATCCATTGTTTATCCAAACATATTCACAACCCCACATGATGTGTGGACCCCCATCACCTCCCCCCAATTTAATTAGTGGTACAAAAAAATAGTTGGGGGTTTTAACCCCTGATGGGATAAACAATGGACAGTGCCTATTTCAAACTATCTTTTCCATTATTTATAAAGATTTATAAATAATATAATATAATTAATAATTTAATTAAATTTATTAAAATAAATACTTTATTTGTTTTTATAAACAAGAGTAATAAATATAAATTTTTCATATTTGACAAAGGCTAATAAAACAAATTTAATTTAGCCTCAATCATTAAGGTTATTCCCATTTTATAAACCATTTTATAAAACTTAATAACTTAAATAATTAAATATAAATATGATTTATCATATTTATTTTTGGTCTTGATATATCCCATTTCACAATTTGTAAAAAAAATTCTTCATTAAATAATAAAATGAACACATTTATTTGTTAAAGAACCATACCTTTGATACAATTGTTGGGTTTTTTATGTGCATCATATGAACATGAAAATGAAAGAAAAAACAAAATATATGAAATCTATCTTTGATGGAAAAAATGTGTAATAAATTAAGAAAAAAAATGTGCATTCTTGGATACCAAATGCAATAATATCTAGGAAGTTTTCTTGAAGAAGATCACTAGAGCAGCAAAAAAATGCTTCATTCCTATGAGTGATTACACCGGACTACAGATCCTGATCTCAATAGGAGGACTCCCATACACTTGAATAGGTGATATCATCCTCACCAAAGGGGATAAACAAGCTACATGAAGGAAGAGATCATTGAGAGGCTTTCAGGAAATTGATTGTTTCAATAGGAGGGATTTCATCCCTTTATATATCCATCCATGATGTGTTTCATTTAATGAAATGCATCGGCTATATTTAATGTATTCGTTTACATTTATTCTCATTTCCATTAATTCATTTAATCTTATTAAATTACTATTCAAGTCATTTAAATCATAATGTATTATTATCAGTGAAACTATGTGGAATATAAATTCACCTAAATTAAATATTCCATTTAATTATTTTAATGCGTATTGAGTAGATATTTGTCTAATTCTGAGGATTTATCCATGAAAGCATATGAAAAAACTTTCTTTATAATGGGACCATATTCTTTAATTTCACCTTGGAACCATCATGGGTTGGGACAAGTGTGGAATTTTTTATCACATTTTATATATGTTTTTTTGGGAAAGCTTGTGCAATCTTGACCCACCCCACCCCAACCTATTTTTTTACATTAATTATTAGTGAAAGGATTTTCCATTGATAAAACCAATAAATTATGTGTTGGATATCTGAAAATTGTCATTATATTAAGGTAGTTTACTCATGTTATAAAAAATAACGTTTCATATATGAAATAACTTGTTTCCCCTCAGTAAGGTGTAACAATGTTGAATCATTTCATGAGAAATAAACCTCCATCTTTTAATTGAAAAAAATAATATATTAGTGGTGGGGTAGTGGATAATGTCTATAGAGAAGATATTAATCCCATTATGATATAGTTAAAGGGATAAGGTTTTCATGGCTTTATATCATCTAAGGGGATATGTTGATCAATGGTAGTCATCAATTAAAATCACTAAGAAGGAGGAAGATGTATATATATTATGAAATGGAATGATTTTAATGTAATATTCCTCGAGAGATATGAGATAATATGGAAATTAAATTCCTAAATTTACAAAAAAAAAAGAATAGAAAACTATTTTATAGTATGAGGATAACTTTACGATGTTAATTAGACATGTTTTGGATTATGTAGGCAATCCAAAAAGCAATATCAATCACTTATTTGATGGACTGATGTTAAGCCTTTAAATGGCATTAGTCTCTCAAACATTTTTGACATAAGAGATGATATTGACAAGTGTCATCAAGACTAATATGAAACCAACAATATAGGATAATTTTGTGTATAATGGCCAATTATAGATCTTTCCCCTTATCGTTGGTAGTGATATAGGGTATATTATATTCAGTGATATAATAATTTTAAATTTTTTGAAAAATTTTCATTTATGAAATGATTCAATAAAATATAAAAATATAGGCAATATAAAATTGTAATATTAAATTTATTTAAGGTTTATAAAATTCCATTTTAATTATTAATTTTTCATGATTTAAATATTAAATATTTAGTAAGTTTGAATTGTTCATAGTAATGCCTTTCTTTTTAGACTACATAATTGTTTTGAAAGATTAGATCTAATTAAAAAGGTGTTTTACATGGAATAACTATTAAAATATATATTATTTTAGATAATATAAATTTCTTATCTGATCAAATGAAAATATGGTCAACATTATAGATTCAAGTTATTTATTAGATCTACATAAGACAATATCACAGTCTAGATATGTGTTCATGATCAGAGGTATTGCAATCACTTAGATATCATAGAAGAAAATAATTTTTGCAATATCCTCCAATCATTTTAGGTGATAACACTACACAAGTAATGTATAAAATGTGAATGGTTGCATTTCATTACTCAAAACATTCAAAATACAAGTGGATTTGTTATCGAAAAAAAAACACAATGGTGTTATTTGAAAATAATTTTGCATACACTACTTAGATAAAGGAAGACTGTGTCAAAAGTTATTATAAAAAATTCATCCCACCAAATTTATTTGATTTAAATCAATATTTTATAAAAAATAGATATAATGACATATAATATGTTTGATCAAATGACAATAATTACAGTTTTTTTAAAATATATATATATAACATTGGGATGTGCAAATTATAAAATTTGTAATATTTTTTCTTATGTAATTTTTATGGGGAGTCTAAATTGACTATACACTTTTCCATATTATGGTTTACATCCAAATGGATTTTCTTGAAAAAAAAATATTTTAATGCAGTAACATACAAACACTTGATACACCATATTGTATTATAAATATTGAAGGGTAGGAATTTTCATGAGCCAATCCACTAGGGCTCACTGGGTTGATCGAAAGATGGGTGTGATAAACCCAACCCCACCTAGAATAGGCTAGGGACTGGTGATTAGAAATAAGAAGGCATAAAATAAAATGGGAGGCCTTGTCCTAACATACTTGTATGCATAAACACAATTGTTTCCATGAAAGATTGTGTAGAGGAATAATAAAAGACTGTAACAACTAGAGTAAAACCATGCATGAAATGACCTTTGGGGAATAAATAATAGTGTGAAAATGTAAAAAAATCATAAAGGAAAAAAATACACACCCAACCAGAAATGAATTCCTAACCTGACAACAAATGGAAAAAAGAAAACTGTAGAGATCCCGGCTCCTGATCTCCAAGTCTGACAAGTGAATGTAGTCAATTCACCTAATTACTTATATACTCCACCATATCTAGGTGCACCAAGGTCACTGTTGATATGTCTATCATCTTCTTAAGACATAAAACATGTAGGAAAATCCCATGCAGGGGTGATTATATACATACCTAGTAGGACGACCCAAAAACCATAAAGGGGGAGATAGAAAGATACAATAGAAATCAACTCAAACCATAGAAAAAGGGAAACTAAACCCAACATATATGCTCATGAAGAAACCCAAGTGAGTGAGAAAGGGTATATCCTTCTCTATAACCCATCTAAGTACAATGATTCTAGCTGCAGCTCTAAAGGTTCATCTATGATACCCATCATCAGTCACAACCTCATAAGAATCTATGTGGAGGTTCCACACCTCACCATTCTTTTCCACATCTGAGAGATCCAAAAATCTATAGGATGGCCCAATCCCCACTGAAGCTTGAATACAATGGAGTACCACTCTATATATAGAGGACATGTGACCTAATTTAGTATGTAGGAGTACCAACTCTACTTATGTAAATATTATAGAGGACCCATTCCCTAGTGTGATAGGGTAGTACCAACTCCAACATCTCTCTTATGATCCTACGTGATCATTGTTATTGGTCAATCATCGCCTAAAGAAGTTTCATTCTATGTACAACTCACATAATATCTCTCATTCCATAATAAAGGATAACATCACATCCTACGTGGAAAACCACTCAGTATAGATAACTCATGGGTGAAAATATAAGTTCCTAAGAAGTATATATGGAAGGTAGAGGATTTAGTAGGAGATATATGGAATTTACTTAAGGTCACATGGCATGTGACATCTCCTATACTATTGATCGTGTCCTCACCTTCACAGGGATTCTCTAGCTATGTGGTATTACAAGACATGTACAGGTGGTACACAATATGTCTTGTCCACCCATGGTCTTCTCATGTCCTTATGGACTATGCCCGTGTACATTGGACCATGCTTGTGTACACCAGTCATGTTTGGGTTTCCAGGCCATGTATGAGTACATGATCATGACCATGTACTCTGTATATGCTCATGTGTCTAGTCATGCCTGAGACCACGTACTCCTAGAGTACACACTGAGCCACCAACACTAGGTCACATGGAATTTATGGTCTATACAGGGTGTGTGATATTTATCTTCGCTTTAAACCCTAGCCACCGAAACCAGGGGACTACACTACATGTGTTATTCCAAACTACACACCGTGTAGTTGGTTTTTTTCAAGCAGTAAATCATAGTCTTTATGTGATTTCCCAATCCCCCATTTCTACCATAATCCTTCATGTTTGGCCACCCTAAATCAAAGGGGTTGTCATCGAACATCAATATCTATCCTTATGTGGATGAGAATTAGAAATTATATCACCCATATGAATCTGTAGCACCTGTAATTTCTTCTCAAGTTCCCAAATCCATGAATCCATCACCTAAATCCCACATTAGACCTCAATCCATCTACAACTGTCAATTTTGTGTCATCTAACCAAGAACCAAAAACCTGGGTGTTTGATCATGCTCAAACCTGCCCTGTCAATGTCAAACCATGACCTTGTGGTCCAATGGAGAATAACATAATGTTTGGTGAGGGGAAATCACAAAAATTAGGTAAATCCATCATTATCCAATGAAATCATAGACAGTAGTCATAAGGTTGGGAAATCTAGGGTGAAGCATGGTATAATGAATAAAATTTATAGTTGGGCTACAACAAGATTTAATACAGTTTTTATAATTCATGGGATCGAAGAAGGGAAGATAATAAAAAATCCATTCTCAGTAATCAACAAGGGAGGAAACAATAAAATAATGATACCTACCTCAATGATAGATCGATTGTTAGTGAAGAACACATTCATTGGTGATGGAGAATAATATCTATTGCATTCACTATCTATATCATATTCCACCTCAATCTATTTATCAATCTTCATCGTCAGGTTTTCCAACACCAAGGAATAACACTGATCCTCCTCTCAAATCTTCCTAGTTTTATGCAGCTGACCCTAGTGAATTTTCATAACTGGTTATTTATAAAGAGAGGGTTAGTTTTAGGGTTATTATATAAATTAATTAATTCACTTAACATGCCCACCAACAGCTACCTCAATCAAACATCCAATATCGACCAAATTTAGGCCACACCTAAGGTAAACTCTGTGTTCTAAAATCAACCGTGGTCCCAAATTTCCCATCCAATGTCTCAAAAAATGGGAAAAACAATTATACTAAAACTATACACATGTATGTTTTAATATACATTAATATTTTTAATATGTTAGTTTTGGGTTCCCAAGACACCCAAACATCACGCCAATCTGAGTAAAAATATAGATATATACATAGAAATATTCAAAGGACTAATCTAACAAAACCATAGTCATTACATTATCCCCTCCTTCAAGTATTTTCACCCCAAAATCTCAAGATATACAAAAAGGTGGGGGTACTGAGCTCGCATCAAGATCTCACTCTCCCAAGAGATCTCATGCAAGCTCCTATGCTTCCAAAGAACATGAACTAAAGGAAATGATCTTCCCATGCAGGATCCTATCCTATCGATCCTCGATCTCCATCGAGCACTCTACAAAGGTGGATCCATCCTATATATACAGCTTTCCATAGTCAATACCATGCATTAAATAAGGTAAATATGTGCTCATCTGTGAAACATAGAAGTCTTCATGTACCTATTCCAACTGTGGGGGAAATTCCAAGTGATAATAAACCTCAAAAACCCTCCATTGGATCTAAAATAGTGCAATGAATCTCAGGGTTAGCTGGCTTCCCAGAACAAATCTCATAAATCCACATCATTCAAAAACTCTCAGTAAAACATGGTCTCACTGTTTAAACTCCAAAGGCCTATTACATCGATCTAAATAAGATTTTTTTATGCTCTCGGTTGTCCTCATATGCTCGTGGATCACCTGAACCTTCTATGTCATTTCCTTCACCATGTCAAGAAAAACAAAATAAGTATCAACAACCTCAGTACAGCACAAGGGTGGCCTATAAGGTTAACCATGAAGGGACTCAAAAGGTTCCATTCCTATATTATATTAATAACTATTATTATAAGAAAACTATACCAATGGAAAATAATCCACCCATCTCTGACCAAAGTACAACATGTGGACTCTCAGCATATCCTCTAACACTTGGATGGTCCGCTTGGTATGCCCATCCATCTGGGGGTGAAATATCATGATCACATGAAACTGGGTCCCAAAGGCCTCATGAAAACCTCTCTAAAATCATGATATGAACCAAACATCATGGTTGGAGATAATCATCAAGGGTAACCCATGAATATAGATGATCTCTAGCATTTAAAAATACCACATACTCTCAACTAAACTCTAATCCTTGATAGAAAGAAAGTGTGTTGGCTTAATAAGTCGGTCAATAATCACCCAGATAGCATCATGGACTCTTTATATCTAAGAAATCCCTATCATAAATTCTATAGATATGTTACCCCATTTCAACTCTGGGGTATCAAGAGGCATTGTCAAACCTGTCAGAACCTAATGTTTATCCTTAACCTACTGACATGTGAGGCATCAAGAGATGAACTTGGTGACACTCCTCCTCATGTCATCCCAAAAAAACTACCACTAAATTTACTTGTACATATTTTCCACAAAAAATATGTACATCAAGTGGGAATTTTGAAACTCCAAACACCTTCGTACGCAATGTTAATAGAGCCACCATTCATCCCTAAAAAATGATGACATGCTCCCCTCTTTCATAAAATCCATTTTTTGTATCTTCTAAGGATATATAATCACATAGAACCTCACATTTGATGTCTCCCAAATGAGCCTCTATCATGTGCTGAAGAAGTAGAGTAGTCACTATCATCGACTAAAGAAAAAAACACCCCTACCCTCCATTAGGGTCAGTTTTCATAAAGCCAACTACTCATATTCGTCCTTTACCAATTGATAATGATACCTACTTCTCTAGGAATATTCCACCACATTTTCATTCCCATGAGTATAGACTATCTCAAAGTCATAGTCCTAGGTAAATGGTTGCTTGTTCCAGGTAAAAGGATTCCCTTTTCACATAAAGGCATCCAAGGGGCTATAATTCTAGAGAATTATACCATGAACCTCCATTAGTACCCTACCTTGATAAGAAAATTTCACACGTATGACATGCTCTTGGGTGGATCCCAAGAAATCACCACATCAATATTCTCTAGTCCATAGCTAAACCATGATTAAATTAACATACCCTGAAAAGTGAACCTCATGAATCCAAAATTGTCACTTCATGAGCTTACCATAAAGTTGGTTCTCCTGAGGTAAGTCTAGGACCATCTTCAAGTGTTCTGCATGACACTCCACTATCGTAGAGTAAATGAGTATGTCATCAATGAAGACATCCACAAATTGGTCCAATATGGATGGAAGATACTATTTATAATATTTATAAATGCAGTGGGGGGATTTTTCCCACTGAAAGGTTTCAACAGTAACTCATAGTTTCCATAGAAACATCAGAATGTCATCTTCAAAATGCCATCCTCATAAACCCTCAACTGGTGGTATCCAGACCTAAGATCGATCTTTGGGAACCAAATCACACCACTCAACTGGTCGAAGAGGTCATCAATCTTTGGAAAGGTATACTTGTTATTTATCATTACCTAATTCAGGAGAAAATAATCCACACAAAGCCTTAAACTCACATTCACCTTTTTTAGGAAAAAAACTAGAGATTATCAGGTGGAAACACAAGGTCTAATAAAACATCTCTCTAAGGTCATCTAACTACACCCTAAGATCCCAAAGCTCGATAGATTCCATATGATGTGCCATAGATGATATCAGTGTGATGTTGGGGTGAAATATGATGTATAAGTCATATAATGCCTCATAGGTAGTCCCAGAACATCCTCGAGGAATAAATCCATATAATCCTCCACTATTAAAGGAATCCAGATTCTTGAAGATCCTGTTGCACCAAGGGATAAACTCAATAACTCATGGGTGATGGGTCAAAGCTTCCTAATCACAATACCCACTCACTTATGCCTAATATATATCTCTCCTATAAAGGATAATATCTCCCCATATGTCTAAATCCATATAACTTGTATGAAATGATAGTAAATTTGGGTCCAAACTATGGATAAACAGTCCATACCCAAGATCATGTCATTATATTTCATCTTAATGACCCATAGGTCCCATAAGAAACTCTCTCCAGCAAGATCCATCTCGTTCTGTTAGCATATATGCAATATTGAGGAATCATTCCCAGTTGGAATCTCTAGAAAAATCTATTGGGCTATGGTCTCAATGAGGATATCTAGATCATGAGGGATATGAGGATAAAAAAATAACTCATGATTATGTCTAATAGTACTAGAGTAATAGAATAAAAGACACATATTATACATCGGATCATCTCATGAGTACCCTGTTCATATCCTTCCATATACTAAATCTACTTGTGGCCTTTACTTACAGCTCTATAAGCCTAGAATGGGCTACATGGTGGTGTTGGTGGTGGTGTAAGTAGATTGTAGCTCCTCCATACAGATCCCCACCTACTCCTATGTCAGCACTACCTCCCTAGGGGTTTCTCTGAATACACCTGGGATATCCTTGATCATGGAACTGCCTCTATCATGGTGGTCTATCCACTGACTACATACCATCCTCGACACGTCGAGTTAGGTAATCATGAGACATGTGACCTCACCCATCACAAGTATAGCATCGACCCTCGCCTAGATGACTGGATCCTTTTTGAAATCCCTAGTCTTGAAATCCATGCCTCTAATTCTGGGTATGAGTGTGCCTCCTATGTCGAGACCTAGACACCTGACGCCTTCTAGATAATGCAGACGACTCGGACACGTGATTTCCACCACCAACCCCAGCCACCCAGCATCCCTCTGTTAGGTAACTCTAAGTAACCAAGGCCTACTCTAGCACTCCATTATAAATAGGAAAGAACAAATATAATATTCTAGCATGAATGTCCCTATGAAGGCCCTGCTCAAATTTTCCTGCCCAAAATAAACCATCTCTCACCATATGAAGGGAGTAAAATTTGAGGTTAGTGAACCTCATGGAATACTCAGCAGCTATCATATCACCCTTCTATGTCTTGAGAAGATCCAGTATTCATACTGAACATAGCCATGAAGGGTAATAATCCTTGAAAAATAGATGCTATAAGTACGACTATGATAGAACTACCTCATCATGGGTTTGCGTCATCAGAATCCACCAACACCCTACTACCCCATAAAGAAGGATGGTCACAAGAACAACCATGTGATCTTTTGGGGTCCGAATGAGCCTAAAGACTTGGATTATCGACTCAATATGATCCTCCACTACCAACGGGTATGGATTTCCATGAAACCTCAGTATTCTTTGTCATTTAAACTAACATATCACACTAATCCTACACATATCTTCATCCTAACCTAATGGAACTATCCACTGCTCAATAGGTGGTGGTACAACTCCCTACCTTCCTGGAGGAAACACCTCATGAGATAATCCTTAAACTGAGGCATGATTACTCAACTAATGGTCATCATGATCCTATATAAGTAACCCGGATGATTGACTTCAGGGATGAATCATGAAAATGATCAATACATACCATGGTTAGATGATCATATATGGGGAGATTAATTAAGAAGGACAATAGAAGGACTTAGTCTTATATGATGCATGTATTATTTGTTCCCTATAACCAATATCTTGGTATGTTGAGTCAACAACCAGGTAGTTAGAGTCCTAGTTAATGGGTACCTTGGCCACTACACCATCACTGGGTTCCCTAGCCTGAAATCCACACTCGAGATACTTTGACACCATTTCCCTAAGTTCTAAAACCAATCCTCATCATGGGTCCCACTCTAACACTGACCTAAGGATGGACTCCTCAAATACCACTATGTCACAAAATAACCCACCAGGGCCTTCCTGGCCAATGGAAAGCTCAATGTGACAACCTAAATATTGCCTACGATAGGATAGGGTCTGGAGACAAGCACTGAGAAGACATAATGTGAAATGGGATGCCTTATCCTAACATACCTATACACATTCACACAGCCATCTCCATGAAAAGGTGTGGAGGAATAATTAAATATTGAAAAATATAGAATAAAACCATACATTAAATAATCTCTAGGTAATACATTAGAGTATGAAAATATAAAAAAATAATAAAGGTTAAAAATACATTCCCAACTAGAAATGAATTCTCATCCTAAAAATAACTGGAAAAGGGAAAACTGAAGAGATTCTAGCTTCTGATCTCTAGGTCTGACCACCAAACATAGTCAAAGAACCCAAGTACTATTATTATCCACCATATTTAGGTACACCAAGGTCATCATTGATCTATATATAATTTTCATGAGACAGAAAAAGTGTGGGTAAATCCCAGGTGAGGGTGAGTAACATACCTAGAAGGATGCCCCAAAACCATAAACGGAGTAATATAAAGATATGATAAAAGTCATCTCAACCCATTAAAAGATGGAAATGAAACTCGATTATGAAGATAACATTTTCATACATTTTATTCTATAATAAAAAAATTAAATTCCACCATAGTGTTATTTTATAGGAAATTGTCACATTTTTAGGTATTTGTATAATTTTTAAGCTTAATTAGAAAATGGCCTAATTATGGATTTTAAACTGTTTTAATTTTCTTTTATATTTAAAATATAATTTTTTATATGTCGATTGAAATTATGAAATTACTTCTTTGTATGATTTAATACATCTTGGGATTCATTTCATTAAAATATATCCAAATCTCAATCCAGAAACTTGAGGCCTAAAACCATCTTAGAATCTGAGACTTTAAATATGTGTACAGATATAGATAGTTTTTAATATGGGCCTATATATCAAAAATGGATAACCCAAATGAGATGAAATTTGAAAATGATATAAGTAAGAGGCATGGGAACAACTTAATTAACTAAATAAATGCCTGATTTTTTCTTATTAATTTCCATAAATACGAGGTGATTTGGAGATTTGGAATTTAGACATTCACCATGCCAGAATTATTCTCCAGAGTAAATTAGACATTACTCCTTCATCTAGTGGATAATCAAGCTGAAATTTTGTGGGTGCATGAGAAATAAATATTAAAACAAATTTTAAGTATAAATTTTTTCATATTTGTTCATTTAATGGGAATAATATTTTCTAACTTCTAGAAGATATAATTGGATCCAAAATTTTCACCCCTATCCTTATAAAAATGTATCACCTCCCCATTTCAAGAGGCTGGAAAATTAGTGGAAATTTGTTGCGGCTCTAGAGGTTCTTTTCTTATGTAGTATATTTTTATAGTTTTAATATATATTAGTATTATTATTAATACCCCATTCTATCATTTATATTTTTATGTGTTTATCCTACTATATACCCTTCTCAAATCCACTAAAAATAGAGAACTAACCATAGTATTTTTTTGAGGGAGGGAATAGTGGTTTGATTGAGTTCTATTATGCTTCAATTTCAATATATTTATTCAATTTTGGGAATTTTTATGGTTATTAAATTGATTATAGTGAGTGGTCACTCCTTTTTCTCTATCATCGAGTTATTCTTCTCATTTAACATTTATCCTTCCCTTCACTATTTATGTCGCGCATATAGTAGAGCATGTCATAGATAGTGATGGTTGGTGAAGAGGTCTCCTAAATGATGTTAGGAAGAGTATTTCTCTAAATACAGAGGTCTCGGTATGGGGTAATCACATTTCAAATGAGAAGGTGATGTGTGATAGATCTTGATCACCTCATTGAGTCAAATATTGAGATCCCTTTTGAATAATGATATCAATCACCATGACCTCATAATAATTTTTTCCTTATTTATTTTCTATCTAACTCATTATATTTTTAATTTCATATATATATATATTAATATTTCAAGAATCTTTCAAACCCCCCTCCCCCTCTTTATATAAGTTTTTTTTATATTAGTTAATTTATATTAGTGACTATAGAAACTCAGTGCGTGCGAGAAGCCTCCATGATATCGACCCTAGGTTGTGCCACTGCAGTATAATCTTTGGAGAATAAGAAATTAATTTAATATTGGTTCATTATAACCCACTATCCATAAATTTGGTTTCATTAATAGGGAGTCCAAGAGCATGCACACACGTTTTTTCATAAAAACCTAAAAAGTTAAAAAAAATAAAAAAAACATTATTACATGTCTTTCTTA
The DNA here is from genome assembly GCA_963277665.1 of Viscum album. Lineage (NCBI taxonomy): Eukaryota > Viridiplantae > Streptophyta > Magnoliopsida > Santalales > Viscaceae > Viscum > Viscum album. The sequence continues at coordinate 1,630,084,282 of OY728122.1, forward strand.
CTTTAGTTCGAGATGGATTACATAGTAATTTCTCATATTCATGTCTTAATGATGATTTTTATATTATGGGGGAATTTATAAAGAAAAAAGTTGAAGAAATCCTTAAAATAATGGAGTTGCTAAAAAATTGATTGAATAACCTTTCTTCTTTCATTTTAGAATCTAGAGTCCAATGCTCAAAACAACGATAACAATAGGAAATTGAAGTAGAAGAGATAAAGAATGTTTCACCTACATTTGAAGTTGAATTATTGGAGGAATACATGAAGATTCAACTTGATTATCCAATTATCTCTCCTTGTCCATTTCTTGAATAGGTTCCTAAATATGTCATGTCAATTGATACAATTGTGGGAGATCAATATGATTTGTAAGAACATTGGTTAAATTTTGTTAAATCCAAAAAAGTTAAGTGATACTCCCATGTTTTATAAATAAGAATCATCACCTATCTACCTATCTATATATATATATGTGTGTGAATAAAACTCTTTGATAGATTAATTTTAAGAAATGTTGGAGAAGATTGAATACCTACATCTATCCATAACAAATCTAATCCAAATGGAACTATTAAAAGAAGATAAATTAGTAGATGATAAAATTAAGGTAGATAATATTTTCTTTAATTTTTTTAATTTGATTTTATTAAAGAATAATTTATTATTACCTCCCATTGTTTTAATTTTTTATATTTTTCCAATGGTTGGATGCCATTGGATGAAGAATATAAATAATTTTCTTATGTTGAGGAGAGAATGGAGGAGATGATCGAGTTGTACATTGGTTTATATGAGGATGGTCGCACAAAATAAGAAATATTTGTAGAATCATTTACTAAACATGAACCAAAATAGAATCCATATCTTATTATACTATCTTCACCACTGGTGGACACCACTCCTCTAGTTGAACAAAATAAGGAGCACCGCTATATTATTTTCTTACTCCATTGGCACCTCAAATTATTTCTTTCATATCTTCTGGGGGTTAGGGATATTCATCATTTCATTGTAGGTTATAACTCTTGTAATTTACTAATGGATATTGGGATAAATCATATCTAGCTAGAAACCACATCCACCATCAGATTGAGGATAACCCACTGCAACTAGATGACTAGGGGTAGTAAAACCCTAACACCCACATATGGGTCCAAACCATGTTCTATCCTCTTTTAACTTTCTATTTATTTTTATTTATTTTTCTTATATTATTTTTTATCTTACTTCTAGGTATATTTTGAAGTATCTAGGATCATAAACTAAAGCTTCAACAATAAAATAAAGTTATTTTGTATCTTTCCTTCCCTCTATTTGGTTGCCCATATTTTTATTTTGTTTAACTAAAATGAGGGGTGGTTAAATCTAAGTGTGGGGAGAGTTTCAACCTACATAATTTCTTTTGTGAATTTTTTTCTATATTTTTAGGAATATTGATCTTAAATTAATATTCATATCATTTTTCACTCTTTAATTTATTTTGAGAGGGTTTCCTTGGTTTTTTAAGGAATAGATTTTAAATGATTATTTAGGTGAGAATTTTTTTCCTTGAATTATATTTTCAATAATTTTTATTAATTTGGATGATTTTTGAAATCCATACCCATAAAAACTGACTTAAAATTTATTTCCTATCCTTTTAGGTATTCTGAACCATTTTTACATATTATTCATAATACCCACACTTTCTTAAGAGAAACTTGGATTTTGTGTGAGAAACAAAACTTTTGATTTGTATATTTAAAATATTTAGATTTCATGGAATTTGTTTTACATGATTGAGGCATTTTATTGGATAGAAAAATTTTAATTTGAGACCTAAATTTACATTTACCCCTTTTATCCTTATAATCTATGAATTTCCTTATAGGTTTAAGCCACATTACAAGCCAATTTTCCTTAACTACCGACACTCTTAGTATTTTTTTCATGGATATTTCAAGTTTGAGTGTGGTAGAAGGGCCTTTCATGTGTGGTATTTGGGATTTGTTTTAGTTTTTGGTGGTGTGGGGTGTGTGAAATCATTTTGGGTAGTGGAGATATAGATAATTGGGCATGATTCTTTATTTCATTGTTCTTTATTTGTATCATCTGGTTCTCCTTCAAAAAAATTGAAAAAAACTATAATATATATATATATAAAGAAAAATAGATATGATCTTGATTTATTCATTATGTTTGATTTTTTGAATCATATCCATCTCAAAAATCAAGGGCATTAATTTTCATTCATTCATTATATTCAATTTTTATCTCATCCTCTATGAAAAAAATGAAAAAAAAATGAAGGGAAAATAAAACAAAGGGGGGGATAATTTGGATTAAATAATAAATTATAATCAAGTCATGACTCATGTACCATGTCATAAAAGGGGTTGGTGTTTTTTTCACATTTTTTAGGGGAATTTAGTGAGTTGTTTCCTTGTTTTTTACTTTAATATTCATGAATTGTACATAAGAGTTCAACCTCCTCTTTCCAGTTAAAATTTTTTAAACTCTTTCATCCACCAACCCTAAGGCACAAAAATTACCTAGAAAAATACCTCATGATTGTAAATATTTTCATTCTAGTGCTATGTATATATGATAATTTTCAAAATCCTATAGTGATACAATCATTTTTTAAGTATGAGAATAACTTGAGATTTAATTTCTACTAATTAAAGAGTGATAGAAAATTAAATGCGAGATAAGTTATGATTAGGCCATGGATGGATTTTTGAGATTCAAAAAAAATAAATTTGAGGGATTAAAATGAAAATAAATTGTTTCTCATAGATTATAATTGATGGAATTTTTTTTGGAGAAGACCATGGATATTTTCTAATTTTTTTATTATTATGTGGATTTTGATTTGAAAATTTGATGATTGTCTAGGAGTGCAATGGTTAAGTGTGGGGGTGATGAAGATATAATTTTCATAAATTTTTTTCTATAATTCAATGTTTTAAATCCCACCAAAGTGTTATTTTATGGTAAATTTTTTCATTTTTAGGTTTTAGTAGAATTTTGATCTTAATTCAAAAAATGGCCTATTTTTTATTTTAAACAATTTTAATTTTATTTTGTGTTTTTTCCATAAATTTTTCTATACTAATTGAAATTATGAAATTATATTTTTTTTAGTCTTTCATAAATATTTGGATTCATTTCATTCAATTAGATCCAAAGCTCAATCCAATATCTTGAGGACCAAAACCAGCTCACAATCTGGGCCTTGAAATCTGTGTATAGATCTGAATAGATTTTAAGATGGTACTATATCTAAAAAATAACCAACCCAATTGAGTTTAAATTAAATAAGAAGATAAATAATATTACTAGAAACAAATTCATTAACTATAGACAAGCCTTATTATACCTCATTAAATTCCATAAATTCATGGGAAGTTAGAGATTTTGAATTCAAACAGTCACCAGAATATAATAATTCTCCAAAGTAAAATAGATATAAATCCTTCATAAGGTGTCCAATAAATCCAAAATTTTGTGGGTACATGAATAATACATGTAATAACAACTTTAAAAAATAAATTTTTATCAATTTCAATCATTTAATAGGGAGGTGATAAATTATAAAGGATATAATTGGACCCAAACTTTTCACCCCTCTCCTAATAAAAATGTATCTCCTCTTCATTTAAATAGGTTAGAAAATTAGTATCCATTTTGTATAGATTTATAGGTTCTTTTATGATATATTATACTTTAATAGTTTTAATATATATTATTCTTCTTATTCATACTTCATTCTCTCATTTTTACTTTTATGTATTTCTCCCACTATGTTCCCTTCTCAACTCCACTAAAAATAGAGAACTAACCTCAGAGTTTGTTTGAGGGAGGGAATAGTGTTTTGATTGATCTCTATGGTGCTTTAATTTCAATCTATTTATTCAATTTTGGAAAATATTTTTGGTTAAATTGATTATAGTGAGTGGTCTCCCCATTTTCTCTACCATCGAGTTCTTTTTATCATTTAACATTTATCCTTCCCTTCACTATTTGTGCCATGAATATGGTGGACCATGGAATAAATAGTGATGTTCATTAAAGTGGTCTTCTAGATAATGTTTGAAAGTTGATTTACCTACATGAAGAGGTCTCAGTATGGGGTAATCACATTTCAAATGAGAATGTGAGGTGTTGCATGCATTCATCACCTCATTGGGTTGGATATTGAGATCACTTTCGATTAATGATATCTATCACCATAAACTTTCAAGAACATTTATATTCTTTATTTTTGGTCTCACTAATTCTTTTTTTCATTTCATATATATATATACATATATCATGAATCGTTCAACCCCCCCCCTCTTTATATAAGTTAGTTTTATATTAGTTAATTTATAATAGTGGAAATATAAATTCAGTGTGTATGAGAGACCTCCATGAGATCGATCCTTGGTTATGCCACTATAGTGCACTATCAAGAGAATAAGAAATTAATTGAACAATGTTTCATGAAAAATTCTTGCCTTCACCCAACATATATTCTCATAAATAAACCAAATTGAGGGAGAGATAAAGGGGTCTTCATCTATATTTCCTAGATAAGTATAATGATTCTTCCCATAGCTCCAAATGTCTATATTTAATGATCACACACAACCTCATAATAATTTGTGTGGAGGGCCCTACAACTCACCGTTGTGATCAACAACTGAGGGAGCCAAAACTCCTGTTGAGGACCCAGTCCCTATTGAAGCTCGAATATGGGGGAGTACCACTCTGTAGATAGAGGACCCACACCCTGTTATAGTATTGAGGAGTACCAACTCTACCAATGTAAAGAGTATGGGGGACCTACACCCTAGTGTGACAGAAGAGTACCAACCTCGGAATCTCTATGATAATCCTACCCAATCACTACCATTGGTCAAGCATCTCCTGAAGAAGCATCACACTCCAAACACCTCACATCACATCACGCATTCTTCAACAAAGGCTAACATCACATACTATGTGGAAAACCACTTAGGATAGGCTACTCATGTGGAAAATACAAGTCTCAAATAAGGGGATATGGAAGGTAGAATATCTCGAAGGAGGTACACAGCATGTCCCTAGGGTCACACAGCATGTGACCTCTACTAGACTATCATTCATGTCCTATCCTACACATGGATTGGCTATCCATGTGGTAATACGCACTGTGTAAAAGTGGTAGATGGCATGTCTTGTCCACCTGGGGTCTTCTTGTGCCCTTCTGGTCTATTCCCATGTAATTTGGCTTGTTCCCATGTACACTGGTTGTTTCTGGGTTCTCTGGTCATATTTGAGTACATGTTTTCCCATGTACTCTAGTCGTGCTTGTGTTCCTAGTTGTTTCCATGCCCATGCACTCTATAAGTACACTCTGATCTTCCAACATTGGGTCACACAGCATATATGGGATATACACAATGTGTGATATTTATCTCTGCCCAAAACCCTAGCTTCCACAGTCAGGGGAGTACATGACATGTGTTATTCCAGACTACATGCCATGTTCTTGGGTTTTTTGTATTCATTAAAGCCTGGTCTTCACATTATTTCATGATCTATCGTAGCCCTCAATGTTTGATCACCCGAAAGTAAAGGGGTCATTCCCAAACATTGATCTATGGCCTCTAGTTGTCAGAAATCAAAAATATGATCACCCATGTGAAGTTGTGGAACCTATTATTTCCTCTTAGGTTCCAAAATCCATGGATCCATCACCATCATCCTGCATCATAACTCAATCCATCTATAACCATCGATCCATATGCCACTCTTTCAACCACCATGAATCATGGGGTTCGGTCGTACTCGAACCCACCCTGAAAATATCGAACCATGATTATCGGAACTGGTAAAAAATGTCTGATAAGGGACCAAACATTGAAAAAAATTGATACAGTATCACGTCTCATTTTTTAATATTCTATTTGAATGGTCATAGATCCTTAACGGGGTTAGGGATTAGAAGTTATGGACATTTTAAGTCAAACTGCTGAAAACACCCAGCTGAGGCGATTCTAGGGAAAAGTTTGGATTTGTGCACAACTTTCCAACAACTTCATGTAACTCATTCATGGTCATCCAATTGAGTTATGTTCTAAAGGTGATGAGAATTTCAATGGAGGTCCCTCAGTCTGAATGTGTTCCCAAGTCCCATATGCGCAAGAAAGCAGTGTTGTGCAAAAGAATGTAATATTACACATAAACACATCACGCAGACATCATGTTACATGCCAAAGGCTATGTAAAAGGGATAAGTTGCATTCATACATGATCCAGACTCCAAAAAAGCAAAGGCATTTGTGAAAAACTTCATAAAATTTTGGTGTCATCACCCAAAGTTGTGTGTAAAAATGATGAAGTTGCAAAACATGGTGAAAATTCCTATAAATATGGAATCATCCCCTCATTCAAAGGAGGAGAACCTCTGGGTGGAGATCTCACACATGAAAATATTATTTTATCACTTATTGAAACCCCCCAAGTCATGAAGTTGTTCATAATTACCTAGATGAAGTGCCTCAAGTGGACTTATTTCTCGAAGATGTTTATACATAATTGTTTCTATAGGGAACACAATTGTGTGAAAAAACTAATCTTTTTCATGACTCAATTTTAAAAAAACTACAAAAGTTTCATGACATAGTGTTTTCCAAAATCACACTTTTATTCTATGCCTTGTGCCAACTCCTTTTTCACATGAAACTATATAGTTTCATGCAATAGTGCTTGGTTTCACGCCCAATTGCATAGTTGCACACAACAGTGCCAATATGTACATAGTTTCACGCAATAGCATTTGGAAATGTGGTCGATGGTCCATAACGTGAGGGTTGTTCCCCCGCACCCCTGCTCGATATCAATGTCGGGCTACGATATTAGGCCTCCAGCCTAGTCCCTTTACTTTCGTCACTGAACCCCATTAAAATGGAGAGTCACGCTGTGAAATTTTTAGATCGGTTCAATGACATTTTCATTTACACCTTATATGGACCCAATGTCCGCCCCATATATTACCATGAGTCGGATACTCCTCTACACCCCCGTAAAATGCCTCGAGTCAACCAACACCACCTGGTCCATTTCCTGTGTCATGATTTAAGATTATCCTCTTGGATTCCCTGAGTACCTTGAGTTGATACACTCCTTCACAAACTCCTAAAAACTCGTCACCTGACTCTCATATCAGGTCAAACTAGAAAGGTCCACTCTTGCACAAGTCCTACACCAACCATTATTGTGAATGTTTTACCTAGTATTCCTTTCTACGTGACATTAAATTTTAGCATACCCTATATGAAAAACATAGGATACCTCCTATGATAATCATGATATTCTTTATGCACAAAGTGTAAGATGTATCATGCCATGATCATGAGAAGAAATTCCTTAGTCCTTTCTATATAACATTAAACTGTATCATACCATATATGATAAACATAGTATGCCTTATGTGACACACATGAGATGCCTTATGCACCTAGAGTAAGATGCCTCATGTAATAATCATGACAAGACCACTAAACAACCACCATGGGCCTCCTCCTAAGGTGTAAGACCCAATCATATCCCTTGACCCATTTGTAATTCAGGATTCCCTCATGACCTGACATGAGGATGGAATAATGGGTAGATTCAACATATAATCCTCACACTATACTTCATTTCACATGATGTTAAACTATAATCTTACCATGTACAATGGACATAGGATTCCCTCATGACCTGACATGAAGAGGACATAGTGGGAATCTCCTACGCATAAGCCCCATCCACGTCATCACTTCTCCTAGTAGCACTCAAGTCAACATCCATGTGTAATCCCCACACCATCCCTTTCTGAAACTCCTTTTACGACGCGATCTTCCTTACCACATGATGTTAAACTGCATGGATCGGTCCTATCACACAACCTTAAACTACGTCATCAAACTATGTGGGTTTTGATCTCTACCTTCTAAATAGGGTATGTAGGATGCCTCCCTAAGGTTAAATCCCTAAATTGGAAAAATATCTAGGTGTTATATCATCCCTCCTAGGGACAAACCTCCCATATCCACCTCCATGGGGCGTTCTAATCCATAACTTCTGATCCACCTCCATGGGGAGTTCTGATCCATTGGTAAATTGTTCATGTGTGATATATTCCCTCCTAGGGATGAACCTATCAGGTCTACCTCCATAGGGAATTTTGATCCACAACTTCAAATCCACCTCCATGGTGAATTCTGATCCATTGATAAACTATTTAGGTGCAACATCCTCCCTCTTAGGGATAGACCTCCCAAATCTACCTCTATAGGGTGTTTCGGTCCACAACTCTAGGTCTGCCTCCATGGGGAATTATAATCCATCAGTAAACTATTTAGGTGTGACATATTCCCTCCTAAGGATTCAACTCACAGATCCGCCTTCACAGGGTATTTTGATCCTTCATATCCACCTCTACAGGGCATTCTGATCTATTGGTAAACTACATAGGTGTGACGTCATCCTTCCTAGGGATGCACATCCCAGATCTTCCTTCATGGGGAATTATGATCCTTTGGATCTACCTCCATGGGTCATTATAATCCATTGGTAAACTATCCATGAGTGACATCATCCCTCCTAGGGATGCACCTCCTAGATCCACCTCTACGGGGAGTTATGATCTACAACTCTGAATCCCCCTCCACAGGGCATTCTGATCCCATGGTAAACTATCCAAGTGTGACATCATCCCTCCTAAGGATGCACCTCCTTTATATTCCCCCATAGGGAATTCAGATCTCTCAACATGTCCTCACAAGGCCTTAACCCTATTCCTATCTCCACAAGACATTAAACTTGTTCCCCGATCCATCATCGCGAGACATTAAACACATTCCCTGATCTAAAATCTCTACCCCATGCAATAAACATGGGATGTATAAGGTAAATATCCTTGGAAGAATTATGCCCCTATAATCAAATACCTCATGAATAACATGAGATGTCTTCAGTTCCACACCTAATATTCCTCACACATGAGATACCTCTGACTTCAAAAGGAGAAGACTTCATAGGCTCCCAATTCACCCAATGTCTAGAGATTTCCAGACATTATCAACATAACCATATTCTCTAATGAAAGGTTGTTTCCCTATCAAGAAAGAAGTAGGGTAATTAACTATCATCCACAAATAGATGGAACGAGGAATGAGTTTCATGAACATGACTCAAATCTATGAGGGAAACCCGAACTGGGTGACAAGATCCAAGGAGAAATCCATGGAAGGAGTAACTGACATCTCATCATCCCATTTCTATTAAGGATCCAACATCACCAACAACGATGGTGGAGGCCACCCACCTTTGAAAAGAGTGAAGGTGGGGAAAAAACACGAGCCTCCAAGACGATAAGTGGGCCCTGATGAAAGATTTATAAATAGAAACCCTATAGTCCAATATCAAAGAAGGTGATGAACATTGGGGTAAAATATAAGAATGAGGTAAATCCATCATTTTCCAATGAAATCATGTTCAACAATCATAAGTTGGGGAAAGAAGGGGTAAAGCCTAGCATAATGAATGAAATTGATAATTATGATTCAAAAATCGTTATTCTAGTTCATGCAATTCACATTATAACATCCCACATTTTTATTACATAACTTTTCATTACATTTTACAAACAGAGGATCTTTAAAGTCTAGTGTCTTGGAAATCAAGAACATAATACATGAAAAAACAACATAAAAAATTATTCTAATACACTTGTAAGGATTCATCATAATTTCATCCTAAGTAAAAAAAATTTATCTCATAAACTGGAGACATACATTCAAAGGAAAGGGTGAGTAGAAGGCTCAGTAAGGAAAAAAAGTGAAACAGTTGACATGTGATCTTGAGAAATATTAATAAGAACATGATAAAAGTCATAAAGGCATGAAAAATGGAAGAATATTAATATCATGATAAAAATAACATGAATCATAACTTGAATATGTGGCTAAAAAATTTCATTTATATATTCATGAACATATAACCAAGGTCCATCCCCAATGTGTCAAAAAAAAATTACCAAGGTTATTCACCAAGGTATCGTGAAACTTGTCATCTCTAGAGATTAATTATTTACCCAATGCATTGGAGCACTATAAGGGTGTACCCTTAATATTTATTTAATTTCATGTGATCCAAATAGATCATAATCAAACATTTCATAAATAACCCAAATAGAATCAAAGAAATGGGTTTCATGTCAAAATCGTGACATTTAAAAAGAGATTAAAAATAAAATCATTATGTAATTTATAACCCATGGAAAGGGAGTGAGGGTTATATGTATGTCAATTCCAAAATCAAATATATCAACTTTATACACTTATTAACACCCATAGAAACTAAATAGGTATGGGTATTCACATAAATAAAATAAGAGAATTTTTTGAGAGGAAGAGATAGAAATTTTGAGACGAAATTTCTACAGCATAACGGCTATATAACATGGTTTTAGAAAATAATAAAAAGAGAGGGTACAAGGGTAACCTACTCATAAATAACTTATATTAAAATATAAATAAATAATAAAATTGAGATAAGAACATGGTATGGATATTTAAATTACATACCACAAGAAAAGTAAACTTGAAAGGAAAGAGAAGATGTGATTTCTTTTATGAGAAATTCGGTAGCCTAACGGCGTCACTTAAAAATTCAGAAAACAAATTTATGAGAGTGGAAAGGGTCTCTAAAAAATTAGAAATTAAATGGAAAGAAATTAAAACATATAATAACATACCCTCAATATAAATATATGGAAACTAGAAGACACGACATAAAGGAATTTATGACTTAAAAGAGGAGGGTGAAAGGATCCCTTACCTTGAAGAGTAACTTCGAAAGCTTGAATGTAGGGACCTTGGGAGGCTTGAGGGAACCTTGTGAGGACTCCTTGGGAGGTAATAATACCATAACTTTGTTGAGGATGATTTTGGAATGAAATTAATGAGGTAAATGGCTTGGTATTTATAGGTAAAGTGAGTGAATAAATTATTAATTTCCAAGGGACACCTCATTGGTGGTATTTGAAAAACCATGGGCTTGCCCATGGTATTTTCCCATGGTATTGGCCACTTGGGACACCTCATAGAATATCTCACTATTATTAATTTGACCAGAAATCTTACATCATTATTACATCATTAATGATGTCATTAAACACTCAAAACTCAAAACTGAATTTTTACTATTCACTGAAAATTCAACTGTTTCAGAAAAAACCCAAAACTTCACCCTAACCTAATATCGATGATATGAATTCAAAAATGAATTCCATTTTATGAAAATAATTTTCTAAATATTTTTAATTTAATTTTTAAATAAAATCATTATTTATTCCAAAAATACGACTTTAAAACTATAACTCATTTTGTAACACCTTAAAAAAGTAATCAAGGTCCCATAAAAATATCGTATACCCATAAGACAATAAAGTAACAATTTATGTTTAAATTTTATGAAAATAAATTTCCATTTCAAATTATTAAATTAATTATAAAATTGTAAAAAAAAATATTTATGGCGTACAAAAATACCAAAACTTAAACTATGATCATTTTTTCACTTTTAAGATGTCTAAAATGTATTTATACATTCATGGGTGAAGTTTCTATTTTTTTGGTCAAATTACTATTAATTACTATTCATATGGGTATGTTACTATTCCTACTTTACTATTCACTAAAAACCAAGTTGATCTTATTAGACTCTAAATTTATCACTGATCACAACTGTAGAAGCCCATTTTTTGAAAATCATTTCACATTATTAATTATTTAATGAATACAAAAACATTTTAAAATACCCCCTTTTCCCTAAATTCATCAATAATACGCATCCTATATTTATCCGGATATTTGAAATTTACAAACTTTACCATAAGAAGAAATAAAAATTTTATTTATATAAAAGGATTACACAAAGCAGCTAAGGTCTTGTTATATAGCCCCTTATAACACCAGAATAGGACTTAAGTGTAAGGTGTTCTATGGTGATAGAATCTTGGGGTGGCTTGGACAACATTGCCCAAGTAGTGATTTCTATCAGCTTGAACTTCTCCCTTAGGCGATTTCGTTCAAGCTTCATAAGTTGAAGTTCGGCTTGGGCTTGGTCTAGAGAAAATCCCAGTGATGTTACCTCCTTCCCAAGATCCGATAGATGGGCTTCATATGGATCGAGTCTACTGGATGAGGCCATTCAATATTCTTTCTGTATTAATTGACCAAGATAACTGTATTTATAAAAACACAACGTTAAGATTGTAGTTTTCAACGGTCATATTGACCAACAGTCATATAACAGTCGAAACCCAACGGTCTCATTTTAATTATACTCACTTCATTAATTAAAGGATATAGTTTTGTTGAGTATAAAATAAAATAACTCACTAAATTAGGAAACAAATATAATTAAAAAGTTCAGGTCGTTACACACATGATCAAAGATAAATTAAGAAGATAATAAAAAATTCATGCTCAATGATCAGTAAGGGAATAAACCATAAAATAATGAACCCTACCTCAATGATGGATTGATCATTGGTGAATAAAATGTCTGCTAGTGATGAATAATAAGATCTTATATGTTTATCATTAGTATCACGGTCCACCTCAATTTGTTGGTGGATCTGTGCCCTCAGGTTTTCCAACACAAACGAAGAATGCTTCTCCTCCTCTCAAATCCTCTCAGGGTTATGTAGCTTACCCTAGTGATTTTCTATAACTACATATTTATAGAGAGAGGGTTAGGTTCATGGTTGTTAAATAAATTAATTAATTCACTTAACGTATCTTCTAATGTTTTCCTCAACCGAACATCCGGCGGAGACCAATTTTAGGTCGCACCTAAGGTAAACCTTTCATTCTAGAATCAACCATAGTCTTGGTTTTTCCATCTAAAGTACCAAATAATAGGGAAATAAATTATAAAAAAATTATGTGTGCACACGTTTTATTATATTTTAATATTTTTAATATATTAGTTTCGAGTTCCCGAGGCACAAAACATTGTGCTGGCTCTAAGTAAAAAATTGGATATATACATATAAATATTAAAAGGATTAATCCTAAAAACCCGATTCATTACATTGATAAAGTGAGAGTGAGTTTTGAACATAAACCACTAGGTGTTCCATGTGTTTTTCATGTGGGACATGAACCAATGGTGATATTGATATTCATCATCCATTCCCACCCATACTTATAAAATGTTTGGTATTCCTTATCCTCAAGATTATAGAAAACTAAAAATGTGAGATCAATGTAACAAAGTTATGAGATATTTCCTTTTTTCTCATTTTCCTCTATTTAAATTCATTTTCTATAATTTTTTATTTAATCTAAAATTACATTCAACTCATAAAAATATTAAATTTTTTGATTTTTTTTCTAAAAACTTGTTGAATTTTAGTAAGTGGATATTCACTTTTAAAAAAAATATTGTATCCACATTTATAATTAAAAAAATCACACAATAAATTGATGTAGAAATTAACTAAAAAACATCTTTATTTTTATAAAAAAAATAAAAAAATAAAATATTAATATTTATTCATATATTTAATTCAAAAGTATTTTAATTTTTGATAATGGTGATGGCATGTTAATTTGAATTTTTTATGACAAATTTATATCAAGTTATAAATTCTGATTAAAATCTTATCTAGTAAAATTTGTTCCAATTGTATATTTTAGTTCAGTTTTTTTGTAGACGCATCATCATTTCAGTGGTTTTTTAATGGGTTTTAGATTTTTAAAAAATAAAATAAAGTGATATGTTTATCAATATTTTAAAAAATGGGTACAAGGAGGCATGAACCACATTCACACTTCTCTATTTGGCATTGAAGCATGAACATGTTTCACGCTTTATGGCCACGACCAAAGAGGTGTGAACCTCATTCACGCCTCTTTGTGTGTGTGTGTGTGTTTTATTAATTACACATTTATTTAATTAATAATATAATATTTATTATTAATATTAATAATATTTATAGGATTATTATTTATAAATATTTGTAATTTTTTTGATATAAAATATTTCCAATTTATTAATAAGTAATATATTTATTAATAGTCAATTGTATTATTTATTATTAATTAATAATATATTATTATGTTATTAAATAATTAATAGTATAACAACTAATATTTATAAGATTTTAATTATAAATCTTTGTTAAATTTTTGTTGATATAATTATTAGTAATTTATTAATATGTAAAATATTTATTAATTATCAATTGTATTATTTATTTTTAATTAATAATATATTATTATGTTATTAATATAATTGATATCATTATAGCTAATATTTATTATACAATAATATAAATAAAATAATTTGTATTTAGAAAAATATTTAGTAGTTAATAATTATATTATTCTTAATATATTATGTTGTATTATTAATTAATTACTTATATAATAAATAAGATAATATTTATTATTGATATTAATAATATTTATAGAATTCAAAATGATAATATTATTAATATTAAATAATAAATTTATGATGATTGTTTTTTATAAATAATATGGATAATAATATTAATAATTATTAATATAAATAACAAATAGTAATTATTATTATTATTACCAATGTAATTATAATATTAATGTTACTTAATCATTCAAAAATATTTGTATGCATTTTCAATTATATCAATTTATTGATTTATGCAACAAAATATAATATATTAGTATGTTTTTAAATAATGTATAAGTAATGATTAAAAAAATATAACACTTATCAATCTAATCTATGTTGGTGTCCTGGATGCTCCTTCGTGCCACGAACAGGTGTATATATAATGTGTCCACGTTGTGTATGTTTATGTCTATGCTCTATCGTATGCAGCTCCCGTATACCATCCCTGGTATCTACCTCTGCATCATCATATGTGACAAGCAGTGGATCTACAGTCTTTCAACCTATACCATGTCCTACATCCAATGATAGTGGATTCTGTTTGGAACTCTCCCCATAATGTGAAAAGGTTGGTTGTTTTGTAACGAATATTTTCATATTAGAGGATAATAAAAAATGCAACACAGACCGGTCAGCATCTATCTCTACAACAAAATCTAACATTCTGACAGACCCTATATGTGCTTATGCCTCTAACTACGGCTATTACTCATATGCAATAGGTACTAGAGGAGAATCTGACTGATCATAATGAACACCTTCCTCCTGTTCCACATATGCATCCATAACAGGGTCGTCACCCCCTAGCATGTCTATATCAGGCTCTTCACCCTCATCATCACCTGGTGCATCAAAGAAAATCTCATGATAAATATTATCCATAGGAGGAATTAGATCTTTCACTGCCCTGTGAAAATAATCTTGTTCAAAGTTGCCTCCCTCTATGGGATTAGAGATGTGATGGAGATGGGTG
Source organism: Viscum album (assembly GCA_963277665.1). Classification (NCBI taxonomy): domain Eukaryota; kingdom Viridiplantae; phylum Streptophyta; class Magnoliopsida; order Santalales; family Viscaceae; genus Viscum; species Viscum album. Next base: position 1,630,099,699 of record OY728122.1, read on the forward strand.
ATACAAGTATCCTGTGAAAACAAATTATGTAGTTAGCTAATGTTAATAAAAAATTGTTCAAAAGTGGAAGGAATAATTATTACCAAGCCATGATAGTCTTGTTTGTGTCGCATAAAATATCTCATTGGGAGTATGTGGTACTATGGCCCATAATCCAACTGGTCTGATAAATGCATACGTACTGTGTCAACTCCTCATAATCAGGACTCGTGTCTTCTGTCCCACATATCAATATATCATGCATGATATCTCCTCCAGTCAAAGTCTCGCCTCCCTAACATCTTCAGGGAATTAAGTTACGGTAAATTATTAGGTGGTGCGGGAATGGGATGATATAAGTTGAACTACCTCATAACTCTATTAGTATGATGCCACTCAATAATGTGAAAATTAATCATAGGAATAACGTATGAGCCGACATCAGGCATCATCGTGTAGTATGGTGGGAGACTCTTGATGGTAGCCTCACTATATAGCATCCATGAAATATAAAAAATTAATAATCAATTAATAAATGAACACATGTACTGTACATAATAATAATTTTACTATATAATTAATAACCACATACGTTGTTCAGTCGAAGACTGTCCAATATAAGTCTTTAATCATGGACATCATGTCTAGTTGTATCTGAATATTTATGTGTCTAACTCCACCTGTAGATAACATTTTTATAATTATATTTCATAATATAAAGTCATACATTTTATTTTGACATGAGAAGGAAGTAATAACATACCCTCATCTATGCAAAAACTCTGATAAAATATCAGCAAGCAATAGTACGTGCGCATGTGGATCTAAGTGAGGGATGTGCTCCCATATCCACATCTGTATCAGAATAACACATCTCATGATCTGCATATTATCGATGAAACATGTTCTATATAGTTCCCTATATGTATATGTAATACATTCATACCCCCATCTACACCACCATGTTTGGTCCAAGTCCACCAATAATTTTAAATATATCAAATTTACAAATCTATTTGATTGGTAAATGTAGAACGTGCCACCGATAAGCCTCAAAATGAACACATGTGAAAATCACATTATGATGATCTCATTAGTATCATCATCTAGATGAGTGAAGTTTTTTTCTATCCATGGCATGTGTAATATACTTCTGATGATGTACCTTCCATTATCGTGGACCTCAATGCCCAATAATCAATGAACTAGATAAAATCAATCTTCACAAACTTGTCCCATCACAGTTGCACCGTCGTTGGGGAGGCCTAACAGAATAGAAACATCCTCATGTATAATAGTCATCTCTCCCTCTCAAAAATGGAATGTGTGTTTCTATGGCCTCCATGTCTCTACGATTATAGCAATGAGGTGATGATCAAACAATGTGAATTTTCACATTGTTATGCCATAGAACCCAGCACAAAGAAGGTGGGGGATGATAGGAAGAGGTGGTGTAACATGATGGAAATTATGATATCTCTATACCCTTAAAGTATGAATTGGATGTCCCTCTATAACTAGTTGTGAAACATGACTATCATGGAATGTGAAAAATAAAGGACCCACCATCTGTACATTTGATAGCATTGTTACTTTTTTATAGTTAATTCAATAAAATTTCTAAACTATTTTTTAAACAACTACAAGAAGTAAAATGTGGTAGACAATTAGCATTCATAATTAAGCATTATGATAAAAATGAGGTAAACAAATACATATGAATGATGTTGTTGTCTTAGTCTATAAATTCAGTGTTTTAATGATCTCCAATCATGTTTAATTTATTTTTAAATATTTCAATATATCTCTCTCATGATCAAAATCCCATATAGAACATGTGGTTGCGTGATATATTCAATCGACTATGTGATTTAAAGGACAGATTTGAATAGAACTCATTTAGAGGCCAAACCTCTATTTATTCATTTATTTTGTGTGTTTATTTTTTTAATAGTTGAAGTATCACAAAATTATTTCTGATTGAGTCCAGAAATGAAACAAACTAGAGATAAAACAGGCCAAAAATAAATCAAGTCAAAAATAAAATAATCCATTAATTAAAAGTCTGCATATGAAAAAAAAGGTACACATTCATGATAAAATACATAGACTCGATCAACGATTGTGGGAAGTGGATCTCCATCCTACCACTTTGGTAAATCTATTACGAGTATGACCTTCTTCATGAAAAGTGTTGCATCCTAGTTCCCTTCCTTATTTATAAGTCTATTCCATCTCATTTCTGATACGAGTAGACATTGGTCATCACCGAGGGTGAAACCTGGTAATATCATACACCACAGTCAGTTGATGAGTGGGAAAGGTAAAATTATGAAATATCATAAAAAATTTCTAATTCAAACCATAAATGTAACAATCCATTAATTAAAAAAAGGCCATAAATGAAAATTCATAAATGAAAATGTTGTAATATGAAACCTGTAAATATCAAGGATGATAGTTGGCTGATCAGTAGGCAAGGTAATAGAATGAAAGTCACTGAAAGGCATCCAAGGTGCACTAAAACAATTAACCAAACTACTCAAGTGATAAACTAGGTTAACATAGGTATCCCATGATATGTTCATTGATGCACAAGCTACAATGGCATGTGCATAGAGATATCTCAATGCTTAAAAGTTACCATAATCACAGTACATGTTTTCCAATATGACCACTAGCACTCGACCATGGTTTCCTGTGAGTAGGTCGTGGAACTCTCTTACCTAAAATAACCTTTGTACCTAGTCAAAGGTTTGAACATGCAATGATGATCCATCATGCAGTATCTGATCAATGACACTTTTGAAATACTAACCAAAACATATTCCATTTTTTATCCTCTAATAGCCCTATTGGGATCGTTCAACAAAGTAATGCACACATCTATAAAATTCATCTTGTACTAACCCTGTGATCATCTATTTTCACACACCCTTAAAGACCCCATTTATTCACTCCACTATATTAGTGTTCATATGGCCACATCTCCTACCACCATCATATGTTGTTGACCATTTTCCTTTGAAATCTGTATCATATGATCATACACATCTTGATTAGCCCTTCAAATTTCTTCATGAAATTGATCAAACTTTTATTATTGGGGATCTTATTTTGAAACCATAAGAGAATAATTTATTTAAAAGGATATTGTTTTTTTTTCAAAAAATTAGTTTAAAAAAACATACCAAACTTGATGATCACCATATTTATTTCCTCATATCTGAAATACTTATGAATTTTACTGAAAATGTGTATAATGAAATATCGATGATAAGAATTGGGTTCTTTCCATGAAACTCCATCACTATTAATAGCCTCTATAATCACTCGATGATTAGATATAAGACACACTCCCTATAATTTGGTGACATGAATGTGTATACATGCCAAAAACCAACTCCTTGATTCAAAATTATCCTTTCCAATAATGAAAAAAGAAATAGGTAAAGAAAAAATATTACTATACTATTTGGTAGAAATAACTAGAACACCTATATAATTTCCATAAAGAAAAGTTCTATTGACTTGAATGGATTTTTTATAATACATGAAAGCAATGATACATGGAATGAATGACCAAAATAGCCTATGTAACTTCACCTTTGTTTGATCAACTCAATGATTTGGAGAGACATATTTAATAGTGTCAAAAGGATAAATAAACTAATTGTTTAGAGATAAAAATACCATAATCTATAGAAACATTGCATATGATTCATATCAATCACCATAAACCTTCACAATTTACTTTTATTTTTCATTCCAAGCTTTTTTATAGAATATCTTATATTTAAACAACTATTATATTCATTCCTGAATAAGGGACATAGGAATGTCATGACATGCTCATATCATCTCTACAATAAAATTTTATATAAACTTTTCATTAAGTAAATATTGATCATGTGGGAAGCTTGGATGTATACAAGTGTGTGGGGCTTCTAATTTGGTTATCTTCCAATGTGAAAAAAAATTATCATATATTTCTTTCATTCAAAATTTAAATTTTGGTATATATTTATCACATTGAATGAGATATTTTTTATTCTATGATTCATCAACCACAAATTAAAAATATCACTCTATGTGGTATTATTTTATCACATTTTTCAAGGAAATTTTACTTTCAAACTCCTACCTAACATAGATGGTGTTATCAGTTGATGCATATTTATTCCATATAATTCCATATAATTCAGAATCATGTGTAATGATATCTCAATCCAAATTTTGTGCACGTGACATACCTTTGACTAAGGAAGTCAATATTGAAGGATGGTTACCACTAACTGGTGGTTGCCTATCTATCAACGGAACCTTATAAGGTTCATTCCCCACGTCACCCTCATCTATATCATCTCCTAATTCATCACTAGATACTTCCTCATCAAATAAAGTGGCATTCAGTAAATCAGGAGTACACAGAGGGATGTCCCCTATAGTTCCTTCCAAATCCTGATCATCTTCTTCAAAAAAAATTATATTACCAGATTCATATAGTAGACAATGATTGATAGTTTTTATGAAGGACCAACTTCAATAGAGATCATATAACATGGTCCTATATTAGTAGGATTCACCTTATAAATATCATAAATCACCGCATATAATTCAATTAGACCATTACTACACTATTGCTTGAATAAAAATGATGCATCCATATGATCCTCATCATCAACCAATGGATACTAAGGGTTCCATAGACATTTAAGATATTGAAGATTTTGATATGTAATTGAATTAATTGATTGATCCTCCATCAATTTTAACCAACTATAAATCTTCATACGAACTTCATCCAATGTCACACATTCATGAAGATTTTTCACTCCTACAGGTGGAAAACTATAGCTAAAACCCTACTCAGAATAAATTACCTAACTGTTGTAATATATTTGCACAGAAATGATTACCTGGAAATAAATAAGTAATAAAATGTTATATATTACATCATGAAATGTTTAAAATGTTTAAATTGGTTATGATTAAATAATTATGACTTGATCTTGAGAATTTATCTATGGATTGGTTTATAGTTATTTGATAAAATAATCAAAACCTAGGGGGGTCCTAAAACCTCTATTTTATCTGATTTTAGAAACCATTAGTCTCCTTTTAGGAATGGTGTAAAAATCCATCTTCAAATAGAATCACTTCTTATTGAATTCTCTTTTATTACAATGTTACTCACATGCAAGTGAGGAGTTCTAGGGGTTTGAGATACATAACATTTTTTATGTGGACACATAGGTCCTTGAATACTTAGAGAGAGGGATGAAATGTAGTTTATCAACAAATAAAATAAAATTCAATTATTACAAATTATATAACAAAAAAACAAGACATGCAATTTCATTCATACATTGATCAGTCATCTCAAAATCATTTAATTATTAAAAATTTAATAATCGGATGAAAAAAATACAACATGCATTTTCAATCATATAATAGATGGTTATCTCAAGATCATTTATCATACAATATTGCTAACATGTTTTTTTTTTGTGATAGTTATTATGTTCTACATCTTGTAACTTGACCTATAAATATATTTAATAAATAATATATATATATATATATAAACATCTATTTATATTCATACTTTCATGAATATTTTTCACTCTTGCAAGTGGAAAACTATAACTAAAACCTTTATCGATATAAATAACCTCACTATTTAAGTATATTTACGATAATATGATTACCTAATAAAATTTAATAAAATATTATATATATTTATACCACACCATCAATTTTTTAACATATTTGAATTAGTTACAAATAAATAACTATAAATTGATCCTGAGACTTCTTATATGGATTATTTTATCATTTTTTGATAAACCAACCAATACCATGGGTGAAATCCTTGAGCCTTTATTATTTTAGATTTCAGCAACCATTAGTCTCCTTTAAAATAGCAATGCCACTTGTCAAACTCCTCATTTAGAACGCCTCTTTTTGAATGAATTTTTATTACAATGCTACTCACATGAAAGTGTGGGGGTATATATAGAAACCTGGGGTTTTCATAGATAGATATTGCATCGTTTTTTATGAATATTCATTACATTACACAAACACATGCCTGAGGACCATAATAGTTTAGTTCCTTTAGAAACTTGGAAACCTAAAGACAGGTGCAGGACTAAGCTACATCATCTCCCACTGTGTTCTCCACAAATAGAACTCTTCTTATACATGTCATACATAATAAATTTATTCATAACCTGGGCAAACTAAACATAATAAAGGGTGACCTCAAATGATCGATAAGGTTAAACAAGGGAGATATGTAAGAATAAAATGAGAATAAGGGTATGATAATATGATCATAACATTTGAAAAGCATACCCTTCATATCAAAGATCATAATCTTGAATAATTTTATAAATATTGGAATTTCATAAGACATGAATCATAAGGAAATAAAATAACATGAGCCATGAGAGCATAACATTGGAATAAGACATGGAATTGTTGGTAAACATATAAGCATAGAAAATCATTTTCCTATTAGTCAAGGATTTCTTCCAAGGATATCATTTGGAATGGGTTCACTCCCCAACCATCATATTAGTCAAGGTTCAATACCAATACCATCATAGTGGACAAATTCCCTTACTGAATCAGGATCACTCCCTATTTGAGCCATGTCTTACTAAACAAAGTTTTTTCCCCATTCCATTCTTTTTTTTTACTGAAGTGGGTTTTCTCCCCATTCCAGTCATATATATATCATAAGATATAAATATTTACCCAATGCATTAGAGAGAGATATAGGTCCCAAAAATCTTTTTTTATAACCTAACCACCATCCTTGTTCATAAAGTAACCACCATCACATAATTAAAATCATATATATTTGTGTCATAAGATCATAAAACTGTCATCATATCATAACCTCTGAAATGAAAAGGGTTTCATAAACAATTCATTATATCATAACCAGTAGAAAATAATTAGTTTTCATAATCATCATAGCATAAACCATGGAAAAGGAAGAGGGTTTCATAAGAATCTTATTATGGTATAACTCGTGGAAGAGAAACGGGCTTCATAAAAATCATTCCATCATAAACATAAACCTTTCAGAGAAATAATAATAATGGTATCATTGTATCATATCCTTAGTAAGGTATAGGTAACATAAACATATGTAATATTAGATAAAAATTTATTTTCATCAATCATTTAAAACATTTCTTGAGGAAAATATCCTTTCCACTTTGAAAATCATTTTTAAAAACATAAAACATTTTAAAAATAATTTCCTTTTGAAATCGTTTATTTAAAATCTATAAAATTCCCAAATATTAAGGAAATAATTTTATTTGAAAAGAACTTTTTAAACTTGTAAGGTAATATTGATATCATTTAGCGGTCATGATAGTGGGAAATACTATGCATGTTAATCATGTTAAAACAAAGATTATTTTTATGTTTTTAGTAAAATCCAAATGGGAATTGTTTTTTAAAACAACATGAATATTCCTTTTTAAAAAAATTGTGAAAAATAAAACATGGGTAAAATGTGTTTTTAAAAAATATAAGTGAGTAATAAAACATTTTTAGGAAACATGGTTTAGGAAGAAAATATATTTTTTACTAAAGAGAAAAATAAAATCAGATTTTATTAAAAATATTTTCATAATTATTTTAAGTACCAAAGAGTGGGAAAATGGTACTATTTCTTAAAGATATCCTAAATAACCATAGTAGAATAAAATTCATGAGAATTATTTATATATGTATCATAATATTTTATCATCAGAAACATTACCATAAACAATCCTGATAATCGATGTGATTGTAACATGAAATCTTTACCACGTTGGTAACTTTGAATAATAAACCCCATGAAGGAATAACAAAAAATGGAACTTAAAATATCACAAGGATTAATAAATTAATTATATTACATGTAAAAGGGTATATATATAGACCTTATAAAATAATATAGGTTCATAACATAATGTACGTCTCAAAGTAGGAAAATTGAGACAAAAATCCCTTATTGCTTTGTTGACTTTTGAACTATAAACCCCATGAAAGAGAGATACTCAAATGGATATTTAAACCAAATTTTTTTTCAGGAGAATAATAATAATCTACATTCATGTGAATTATATAAACCATATAAAGTAAATAGGTTGTGGATATGACATGTGTCTCACAAAAGTAAAAAAGTAAGACGGAAATCCATTACCTTAAGTCTTGACTTCCATTATACACATTAAATAATCCAATATAATAAATATAATTTTATTATATATTTATTAAATAACTATATTAATATATATCATACCATATGTTATTTTCTTATGACTTTTTATTACCTGTTTATTAACAATTCCATGTTAGAATTACGTTTTGGGTAATAACTATTTTGTTTTTCATATATGTTTTGACATGTTATTTTTAGTCCTATTACTTAGATAATGGTTCAATAATATAAATAATTTAAACCATGATATAAATATAATATATTTTCATTATATATTAATTTATATTAATCCATAAAATTTAATGATGGAAAATAAAATACACCGTTCATGGAGACTGTAAGCCATATGTATGCATGAACATTGTTTCTATTTTCTTATCGGATTAAAATAAAGAAATTTAAATGATATATTATAATTATAGAATAATTTTTATTTCATATATATCACATATTTTCATTAAATTCATCCTTAATAACTTCCATATAAAGCGTGAATGAATCACATCGCTTCGTAAGGTGGTAGTCCACCGTATACACGAGTGATGCTATCGTATTCTCAAGAAATAGAGAGTATGAAGGTATGTGTAATATAATAATTATAGAATAATAAAAATATATATATATAAATAATAAATCCATCATTAAAACCATACTTGATATGTGTTAATGTAAAAATAAATGACATCAATTCGCAAGACGGTAGTCTATTATACACACAAACGATGATTTCGTAACCCATTTGATGGAATTGAAGATGATTGTAGGTCATTAACTTAACATAACAACATATAAATATATGTATTATACTGATTTGATTATATAATCATGGTATAAAAAAATTAATGGGGTGGATAAATAAATAATATAAAGATGCTTGTTGAAGAACATTACCACTTCTTCGGGTATTTTCTTTAGGTTTGGATTAAAGCCTTCCTATGATGGATTTATGCCCAAACTAAGGATTATAGTATGAGGTTAGGGAAGTTTTGAAGTGATTTTGGTAGGTCTTGGTCGATCTAAATAGGTTTAAATGTGTGAATAAGGGATGAGAGTGGGTAGCCTTTTATAAGTGGGGGAGAGGACACACTTGGTATATTTGAAAAGAATTGAGTGCTCCCACATTTTCCATATGTAAAAAGGGGTCAAAATGGGACATTATCAAACCTTAGAGGTTTCATGGTTTTAATATGTTCATAAAATATCTTTTATAAAAAGTTTATAGGTTACTCTTACCTTTATCTATAGAGTTTAACTCCCTGGTAAACCCATTTTTACCTTAACTGTGGTAATTAATTTTTACTTCATTCACTATTCATTTTAGTCAAAAAATAATTTAACCTTATTATATAATATAAATTTTTATTATTAAAAATATGGAATACATTTTTAAAAATTCCAATCATATAAGTGGTAAAATTCAATTTAAAATTAATCCCGCAGACGCAACGAGAAAGCGGATTATTAAAGAGAAAATGTTTAAAAGTTTACAATGTTTTTATATCAAAATTCAATATGAAATTGATTCAAATGACCTAAATTGGATTAATTTATGTATAATTTAAATAATTTAACTTTAAAATAGATTTAAAATATAATTTAACTTTATAAATAAATTAAATGAAAAGGTAGTTTTCAATTAAAATTCAAAAAAAATCACTATTCATTAAAAAATAAAACTTTTCAAAAAAATCTCAAAAATCCACCCAAAGATAATTTTCATTTTAATATTTCAAAAATTATTATTATTTTATAAAATTAATATTATAAAATTGGTAAAATTTATTTTTAAAATAAGTGTTTCATAAAAAGGTGACAAAAACTACTTTTTAGTAAAATACAGTTTTTAAGAAAACAAATGGATTTATTCTTATCTATTTTCTAGAAAACACATAAGATGGATATTAAATATTTGATTTAATAAATATACTATATAAATTTCATTAAAATCATTCACCAATTTTTTTTATTTTATTAAGGTAGAACACATTTGTTTTTATAAAAAATAGTTTTTTAGAAAAAGATTTCCTTTATTTTCAAATAGTTTTTATTTTCATTTATAATTAATTGGTCACCAAATAATTCATTATATATACATTTTTAAACAATATTTTCATAATTTAGTTAATCCTATTCATACCCTCCAATCCATTGTCAAGGTGATAACTATCATATTAAATAATAATATTTTAATTGTATAACACATTCCATTTAAACTTAGTGTTGTGCATAATGAAATCTAAATTTTGTATTGTGTGTAAGAAAATACATAATTATTGTTACATGTAAATAAATATAAACGTAGTGTTTCATGTCATGCAAAATCTGGAAAAGATCAAATCTATTTTAAAAATAATAATTTCACAAAATATCAAGGTGTTACATTCTACCCCCCTTAAAATGAATTTCTTCCTTGAAATTTGACTTGGACATCAAAGGTTTAGAATTTGAAAATTCCCTCATATAAACCCACATTTTACAAATTAATAATAAAACTTCCCTTAAAAAGATAAAATTAGAAACATAATGGATATCTAAATTAACTCATAACTAGGTTTCCACATAGGAGAACATAGGTGGGAAGTGAAGATTTGGACATATAAGAAAAATGTAAATAATTATACAGAGTGATAGAGATCACTGGTCCTAAAAAAGTGGGTGATCCAGAGAAATTTAATGACCACAAGACCATAAACCAAAGAGGTGTGAAAAATGTCATTGATATCATCCCAAATTATGATAACAGGACAACATTTTATTTCAATATCTTTTCCTAAAGTTGAATTTTCACGAGAAGATATAATTACTTGATTTCATTCCATTTCATAAACACAATCTCATCCATAAGTTGTTCCTTGATCAAATTTCACACCATCACTTACTCTAAGAAATAAAGGTGAATTTGTTATGCTTGGAGCACTAATAGATCATACGATCCATAAATAGAATAATAAGTTATTTCATATATCTTTAGTTATCATCACAACAAAATAGTTCACACAGGTTATCCAATATGGATAAATCTTCATATGGTGAAGTAATACATTAATATCTACAGCCCCATCCAAAGTTCAACTTAAACCATTCCATAAATGGTTAACCTTATGACCCTTCCAAATTATTAAAATCCAAAAATTTAGAAATAAGTTCACTGAATATCCAAAATGAACTTGTGATTAATTCACATATACTATAAAGTGGATCTTGATTTTCACATAATAAAACATGTGAATACCTTCATCATGTATTATCTTAAAACATGGTAATAACTTGAATTACCATAAAACCTTATCGAAAGCATGCATACTTCCTTATTACTTAAATAAAACACAGATTATTGGATTTGTTCCTTAAATCCAAAAATATTTTATACTCCATAAATGATAGCATAAACCACTTTATCAAAAAATCATTAATCAGTTCAAAGGTAATTAGTACTATCCAATTTAGTTATTCTCATCCAACATCTCTTTATCCCAAAAACATTATCACAACATCTAGAACATATTAAGGGTTATCTTCCCTTAATCAAAATATCACATTGCCATTAAATCGCTTTTCTAGTCCATCAGCACCATTTAAAATATTATTAAAAATCATTAATGCGAAAAATTTACAAACAATCCTTAAATATATTCATATAACATAATTCTTGAATTACAATACATAAACACTTCAATTATTCCACCTCATCTATAAGACATTAACAAGGATTCGTCATCTTATTCCCTAATACCTCTTTCCTTTCATATCTCATCCATAATCTCTTCATCGTCAGTAATGTAACCATTACTCATACCACCTTATGGATTCTCTTTATGAGATTTTCCCATAGGACATCGATTTTCATAATGCCCAAAATTTACACATTTAAAGAATTAATCCATTGATAATACCTTAGGAAGACCAATATTCCCATCCATTATGTTAAATGAACTTTTCATTTTCACTTGGAAATTGCTTACTATATGCCCTTCTTCTCCAGTCATAAAACAACTTCTCATTCCATTGATATATTCCCCGGGGTGCTTCTTTCCACGTTCTTGACATATAGGAAACTGAATTTTCTTTCCTCTATGGTATCCAATACCTAAACTCTCAGAAAACTCTATCCTTATCTTCTTTGATGATCCCAAGAGTTGGTTAAGTTGTACATTGTTAATCATGTTCAGTGATAACTGATTCGGCATAATCATAATATCCTTCACTCTAGTTATCATCCCATTTGGCTTCTCATTGGTAAATTGTTCATCACATTCAATGTTAACCCAGATTCTTCTAGTTTCCACCGTTGACTAAAACCAAAAAGTATAGTGTGATCAATAATAATCATAATGGGAAACTAAACAATCATGAAAATCACTTATAGGATGTCTAAATCATAACACCTTATTTTTAATCTATGGCTCCTTAGGTTTATCCTAGGTAATTCATAGTCATCATTCATTTAAATCCTTCATGATGGTTCTTAAATATATTTTGAATTTCAAAACCATATCTACTGGGAGTTTCAAACTAGGTGTGAATCAAACCACATTATTGTGCACAAATATTGATCGAGTCTAGATAAATGTACCCTTTTTCATATTTATCACCCCTAGGTACCTTTGTGCCAGAGCCACATCCAGTTGTAGTATCTAAATAGGGATGTAAATACTTGGAAACCACTCACTCTACCCTTTACCAAAATTTTAGGACATTTCCCTATACTTTGACCCATCCTTAGACTTATCCTTAAATAAATCCCTATACATATCCTTATAAATATCTCTAGGGATCTCCCTAAATTTTTCTCATCCTAGTTTCCGAAAGTTAACTAAATATTTCCTTTGATTCCAACTATAGCAACCCAGAATTTTCATACATAGATATTACATCATTTTTTATGAATATCCATTACATTACACAAAACACGCTCCTGAGGCCCGTAATAGTTTAGTGCCTTTGGAAACTGGGAAATATAAATACTTTTTCATAAGTGAGTTACATCATATATCACTACATTATTCACAACTAGAACCCTTCTTAGACATATCATACATAATAAATTTTTTCATAGCTTATGGAAAGGAAACATAAGAAAGGGTGATCTCAAATGCTCAAGAAGGGTAGACAAGGGAGATATATAAGCATAACATGAGTATAAGGGTATGAGAACATGAGCATAATATTTGAAAAGCATACCCTTCATATCAAATATCATAATATTTAATCATGGCATAGATATTGGAAGTTCATAATACATGAATCATAAGTAAATCAAATAAAATAATCCATGAGAGCATAACATTGGCATAAGACATGGAATTTGTGATATACACATAAGAATAGAAAATCATTTACATATTAGTCAAGGCTCACTTCCAATGATATAATTTGGAATGGGTTAACTCCCTACAACATCATAGTAGTCAAGGTTCACCCCCAATACCATCACAATAGAAAAAGTCCCTTACTGAATTGGGTTCACTCCCCATTTTAGCCATGTCTTACTGAACCGAGATCACTCCTCGTTCCAGTCCCATCCTACAGAACTAGGTTCACTCCTCCTTCTATCCCTATCTATATCATGAGATATAAATCTTTACCCAATGAATTGGAGAGAGATATAGGTCCCACACATCATTGGTTATAATGTAAACATTATCTTTGGTTATAACGTAACCACCGTCACATAATGAAAATCATGTGTATGTGTTCCACAAGGTCATAAAACTGTCATTATATAATAACCCATGAAATGAAAAGTGTTTCATAAATATTTCATCATATCATAAAATGTGGAAAAGAAATAGGTTTCATAATAATCATAGCATAGCCCATGGAAACAGAAGTAGGTTTCATAATAATCTTGTCATGGTATAACATGTGGAAGAGAAACGGGTTTCATAAACATTATGTTGTCATAAACATAAACCATTAAGATGAAGAATAAGAATGGTATCATTAGATCGTATCCTCAGTAAGTCATCGGTAACATCAATATATGTAATATTTGATGGAAAATGGTTTTTATTGATCATTTAAAACATTTCTTGAGGAAAATATCATTTCCACTTTGAAAAGAATTTTTAAAAACATAAAACGTTTTCAAAATCATTTCCTTTTGAAATCATTTATTTAAAATATAAAAATTTCCCAAATATTAAGGAAAATTTTTTCTTTAAAAAAATATGAAAATTTTTAATGGAAGATTAAAATCATTGAGTGGTAATGATAGTGGGACATATTGTGCATGTTGTGCATGTTAAAAACAAATATTCTTTTTTGCATTTACGGTAAAAGCCAGAAAAGCATTATTTTTTAAAACGATATAAAGATCCCTTTTAATTTTTTTTTATAAAAGTTCAAACATGGGTAAAAATCCTTTTTTAAAAATCATAAGCGAGTGATAAAACATTTTTTAAAACAATTTTAGTGAACATGGTTTTGGGGGAAAATAGATTTTCAACTGAAGAGAGAAATAAAGTTATATTTTCTTAAAAAATCATAATTATTTTAAGTACCAATGAGTGGGAAAATGATAACATTACTTTATGATATCATGAATAACCAGAGGATAATAAAATACATGAGGATTATTGGGATATAGATAATAATATTTTATCACTGGAAACATAATCATAAACAAGCCTAATAAACGATGAGATTTTAACCTGAAATTTTTACCACTTTGGTAAATTTGAATCATAAGGCCCATGAAGTAATTACATAAAATGAAACTTAAAATATCATAAGGATGAATAAATTCATGATATTACATTTTAAATGGGTTTTATATATACCTCATGAAATAATATATGCATATAACATAACATATGTCTCAAAGAAGGTAAATTGAGACAAAAATCCCTTACCGTTTTGTTAACTTTTGAACCGTAAACCCCATGAAAGGGATATAATAAAATGGATATGTAAACCCAATTTTTTTATGATAAGAAACATAATATAAATTCATGATCAGTATATACATCACATAAAATAAATACGTGGTGAACATGACATGTGTCACATGGAAGTAAAAAGTGAGATGAAAATCTATTACCTTAAGTCTTGAATTTCATCGTACATGTTCAAAACTCCTGTATAATAAATATAAGTTTATTATAAATTCATTATAGAACCATATTCATATATATCACACCATATATTATTTTCTTATGATCTTTTATTACCTATTTATTAACAATTCCATGTTAATGTTGTGTTTCTGGTCATAACCGCTTTGTTTTTTGTATATGTTTTGACTTGTTATTTTTTGTCCTATTAATTAGATCATGGTTTTATCATATAAATAATATAAAAAATGATATAAATATCATATATATTCAGTATATATTTATTTATAGTAATCCATAAAATTTAGTGATAGAAAATGAAATACATCGTTCATGAAGATGGTAGGTCGTACGTACGCATGAACGTTGTTTCCATTTTCTTATTAGATTGAAAGAAAGAAAATTAAATGATATATTAAAATTATATAATCATTTTTATATAATATATATCACTTATTTTCATTAAACTCATCCTTAATACCTTCTATGTAAAGCGTGAACGAATCACATCGCTTCGCGAGGCGGTAGTCCGCCATACACACGAGCGACGCTATTGTATTCCCAAAAAATTGAGATTATGAAGGTATGTCTGATATAATAATTCCAGAATCATAGTAACATCATAAATGTAATTTATAAATAATAAATCAATCATTACAACCATCCTTTAGATATGGTAATGGAAAAAACGAACCACATTGGTTCGTGAGGCGGTAGTCCGTCGTACACACGAATGATGATTCTGTAACTCATTTGATGAAAGTGGAGATGGTTTTAGGTCATTATCTTAACATAAAAACATATTAGTATATATAGGATAATGAGGTTATTATATAAGCATGGTATAAAAATAATTTATGGGGTGGATAAAGAAATAAAATAGAGATGCTCGTTGAAGAACATTGTCTCTTCTTCATGCATTCTCCTTAGGTTTGCACTAAAGCTTTCTTAGGTTCGCTTTTTTCCCAAACTAAGAATTCTAGGGTGAGGGGAGGAAAGTTGGGAAGTTATTTGGGTAGTTCTTGTCCATTTAAAAGAGTTTTTCAGGTGTGAATAATGGAGGAAAGCGGGTGGCCTTTTATAAGCAGTGGAGAGGACACACTTGGTATTTTTTAAAAGAATTGAGTGCTCCCACGTTTTTCATGTCACAAGGGTCCAAAATGGACCATTATAGAACCTTATAGGTTTCATGGTTGAAATATGGTCATAAAATAATTTTTATACAAGTTTATAGGTTAATTTTACCCTTATCTTTTTAGTTTAGCCCCTAACAAATTCATTTTTACCTTAACTGTGATAATTAATTTTTTCTGCATTCACTATTCATTTTGATCAAAAATTAAGTTGACCTTATTAAATAATATAAATTAAGTTGATTCTAAATATGGAATCCTTTTTTCAAAATTCCAATCACATAATTGACAAATTTTAATTTAAAATTAATATCACAGATGCGACGAGAAAGCGGGTTTTTAAAGAGAAAATATTCAAAAGTTTACAATGTTTTTATATCAAAATTCAATATGAAATTGATTTCAATGAGCTAAATTTGATTAATTGATTTATAATTGAGATAATATAACTTTAAAACCAATTTAAAATATAATTTAACTTTATAAATAAATTAAAAAAAGGTAATTTTCAATTAAAATTCAAGATTTTTTCAATATTCATTAAAAAATGAAACTCTTTAGAAAAATCCCAAAAAAATCACTCTAAGCTAATTTTGATATTCAAATTTAAAAAAATGATGTTCATTTTATCAAATTCATTTTCTAAAAGTGGAAATTTTTATTTTAAATTTAGTGTTCCATAAAAAGGCGACTAAAGTGTTTTTTAGAAAAATACGGGTTTTAAGCATAAAATTGGATTCATTCTTATCTCTTATCTAGAAACACCTATGATGAATGTTAAATAGTTGATTGAATATATATTCTTTATGCATTTCATTAAAATCATTCACCAAAAATAGTTTGTTTATTTTTTGAGGTAGAACACATTTGTTTGCATAAAAAATAGTTTTTTAGAAAAAGATTTCCTTTATTTACAAAATAGATTTTATTTTCATTTCTAATTAATTGATCACTAAATAATTCACTATATATACATGTGTAAACCATATTTTCATAATTTAGTTAATCTTATTCATACCTATCATTCTAATGGCTAGATGATAATTATCATATTAGCTAATAATATTTTAATTGTATGACACGTTTTGTTTAAACTCAGTGTTGCGTGTAACACAAGATAAACTCAGTATTGTGTGTAGCACAAGCCAAACCTAGGGTTGAATGTAATGCAAGCTAAACTCTGTGTTTTTATCACACAAAATATGGAAAAGATCAAATCTATTTGAAAAAAATAATAATTTCACAAAATCTTGAGGTGTTACACTCTAGGGATTTGAGATACATAACATTTGTTATGTGGACACGCAAGTCCGTATATACTTAGAGAGAGGGGGGACTCTCAGGTCATCAATGAGGAAAAGAAAATTCAATTATTATAAATTATATAACCACATACTCAAAAAAGACATTCAATTTCAATTATGCATTGGTCGGTCATCTCAAGATCAGTCATCACACGATACTCTTAACATATTTTTTGTGATACTTATTATGTTCTACATATTATAACTTTATAGGAGGGAGAGTGCTCTCCACGCTTGGCTTCCCCTCCCTTATAAGGTTTGTGTCCTTCGTCGATTTCTCTGGCTTCGTCTGCTCTCACCTCTCCTCTCCTCTCCTCTAAGTGGAAGCCCTTTGCACCTTTCCTTACTCTAGCCTCAAGGTGCTTCGTGCCTCTCCAGGTCAGAGATGGTGTAGTGCTTCCTTCAGTCTCTGGGTTTGTGGTTTGGTGGTTGATGGGTCTCCAGTCACTTCCGAAGTCGGCGTTTCTTCTTCATCCTCAACCGCCCCAACCTTGCTCTAACCAAGTGTTCCACCGCTCCTCTCCAGGTCGGAGCGGGAGCGATGGATTCACAGGGGTTTTGTGCCTTTTGGTAGGTGGTTGTGTAAGGATGTCTGAACAACGACGACGATAGTGGTGGTGGATTGGAGTCGATGTTGTGGGGATGGTGACAGCATGTCGTTGTGTTGGCTGGTTTGGAATCGCGTTGGTGAGGGGTCAGCACGTCGCTGGCTATTCGTTCGGCCTCTGTCCGCTTGTTTCTTTGCTCTTGTTCTAGGACTCCACCATTCTCTTCAAGGCAGAGCAATGCGGTGGTCTTCTCGGTTCTTTGGGAAGTGAGTTCGAGCGGTTAGCTCCAGTGTTCGATGGTGAGGATGTCTTGGTTGTTGGATGTTTGGTCGACGACGTTGGCGGTGGATTTGGTCAGTGAGTCATAGGTGGCGGTTCGATGTGGTGTTGCGATGACAACTCTGGGCGGTGGCGGTGTTGAGCCTGGGATGTCTGCAGTAAAGGGTTGCGACAGTAGGATGACCTTTGGTTTCTTCTTCCCCGTTCAGGTATTCGATGGATCACTGGTTTTGTGGAGCGTATCTTCGGGTGCTTGTCTCGCGGTTTGTTGGAGGGTTCTGGTGGTTTCGCCTGCGGGTCTGTGGCTTGGGCTGATGGCGATGGCCGCATCAGAGTGTGCGCAAAGGAGGCTTGATTAGAGGTTTGAGGTTTGAAGATTGTTTCTTTCTCGCTTATCCTTGGTTCAAGGTCTCCCTTGTGGTTGTCGGTGTCGTTCTTCTGGTGATGTGGTTGTTGATTGAAGAGGATGACGATGCGGAAGGTCTGACGGTGAGGACGGCGACGGGGCCACCGCTGACGACATCGGTGGAAGGTCTCACTGGTGACCTATTCTGATGCGATGATGGAGACGCGTGATGACAGGGTCCACGGCTCGATGTGGTTGTGCGACATGAGGTGGACGTGTGGCGTGCAGCGTATGTTTGGTCATGATTTTGCTTGAAATTTGAAATTTGAAACTTTGAAATGAAATCTGGAATGTACTGGTATCGCAATTGTGGATCTGCTGTTTTTGAATTTGAATATTTTGTTTGTACAGTTACTGATCCTTAAACAGCTTTTTAGAAAATTGAAAAAAAAAACAGGCTTTGGAGGACATATTATAACTTTACCTGTAACTGTATCTAATATACACTAAATATCCATATATATATATATCCATATATTTATATTACCAGCTTTCCAAAATTTAAACGTTTTAATATGTGTATATATTTATATATCTTTTTAGGTACATTCACTTTATTTAACTGTGTATCGGATATTATAATTTAAATAAATTTAAATATGACACTTAATATAACTAGTATTTTTTTATAATATAATTTTAATAAAATATTTAGCTAGATTCGTTTTATTTACCAGTATATGAAATATTATAATTTAAATTTACGTTAATTTAAATATAATATATATTATATACATATAGATCTATTCAAATCTAATTACTCACCATTTAAATTACAAATATATACATTTAAAAAATAACATTTCCCTAAATATAAATTATATTTTATACATAAAATTTATATAAACACCATATTTAAATATCCAAAATCATTGGATTTAAATTAAATTATATAAAAAACAATAACTCATTCATAAATTAAATCATACAAAAATAATAATTTATACACCAATCCATATTAAATAAATAAATCATAAAAACAAAATAAATAAAAACAATTAGAAATTTTAATTAGAAATTTTAATTCTTAAAAACATGAAATCTATGTTGAAAAATAAATCCGGTCGGCCTTCACACCAAAATACATAGCAGAACAATCGTCACCTTCATTTATGGTTTTTCTCGGCTAGGATGCCTTTTTGTAAAAATTTCAAAAGAAACATGAATAAGTTTTAGGATTTCTTACTGGGATCCGAAATAGAATTGTTAACCCCGTTCACGTTTATCAGTGAAATGGGGAAGCGTGAATGAGTTTCACGGTTCTCCATACTTTTTTTTTAAATATAAAAAATTCCATGGTTAAAATAAATAAATAAATAAATAAACTGATTAAAAAAAAATATATCGTTTAAATATCACCTCCCTCCGCCCGCAAAATTCTACGCCTTCTGTCCCAGATTACATAACAAGCAAGCGCCGCCGTTACCAGAGAGATGATTGCCCCATCTACCACTCCAACCACCTCCAGTACCCATTTCTTCGGACCACTGCTCCTCCCACGGCGGTCGCCGCTCTCCATCGGGACCTTCAATAAATAATTCAACCCACTCCTCGCCGGTATCTGCCGAACTCCGACGACCGATCTGTACAAAAAACAATCCCGCAGCCCTCCGCCGGCGACCTCCTCCGACGGTGACAGAGCGGCTAAGCACCTGCAGTCAGCCAGGCACAGTGCGGAGCACCTTTCCTTGCTCACATTAACAACTCTACCCGAGTCTCGCAGCACACTGGTAACACCACCCAGCTCCACCATATCCGCCTTACGGCCGCCGCAGAATCCGCCGGGAAACCCCTCGCTGCATCCGGAAACCATCGCCGCCTCCGCCCTCGCCGTCACGGACCCGATGCAGGAACACCCGTTGGTGAAGGTGCAGATTGAGTAGGGCTTGCAGGCCATGGGAAGATCGCATGTGGCGTCGAGTGCCTGAAAGGACGCCTCGAAACCGTTCGATTCCTTCGAGTAAGAATAAAGACCCAGGTTCCCGGTTTCATTGCGCAGCGCCAGGAACTGGATGGGGCCGCTGGGCAGTCTCGACGAGATCTGCCCGATCATCTTCTGGGTTTCGTCGAACGCCCCCAACCCCGTCGAACCCAATTCGACGAACGAAATGTTAGACCCTCCGGCGAGCCGGAAATTCCAGTAAGAATATTTGAGAGTGCCGGAATTCATGTACAGAGCGATCCGGCGAGCTTCGATTTCCAAAGAATAGAACGTGTTTGGGTCGCTGCGGTTGGGGAATGCAGCCAACCAGGTGGCCACGGCCACCCTCTGGCCCAAAAGCAAAACGTCCGTCGGAAAGTGAAAGCTCTGCCACTTGACTCTGTTCATGGCGTCCGTTAAGATCATGTTGCCGTTCTTCAGTAGCTTCAGTTTCTGCACGCCCTGCCCCGAGGTGCCGGTCCGCCACCCGATTCGACCGTCAGGGCCCTTGAGGCGCAAATCGCCGCCGTGGCTGAGCTCGACGACGCATTCGTCCGTCGTGAAAAAGGTCGAGTAATGACCGGAGCTCCAGACCCTCACGTCACCCAGAAGGGCTTCCAGCGCGCACGAGTACCGGCCTCCGACTGCCTCCACGGTCAGCGCCGCCGCGAAACCCTCTTCCTTGGTGTGGGCTGTCGTCTCCATCAGAACAGCCCTCCCGATGAAACCAGCGGCGGAGTCTGCGGGGACCTCGAGCAGAACCCTGTAACCCCTGTGGATCTCGTGCTTGCAGCGCCCATGGGACGTCACCAGCAAACATACCAGAACGAGACCCAAGGGACCGATGCTCTTCATTCTGCAACGCTTAAATCTTCCAGACTCACAGCTTTATCAGGGTTAAAATATTTATTATTCACCTGTCGTCGTCTTCGGGATTTCTTGGAAGGGATGAATCGACCCCGACATTAAAGGACTCATTGGATTAGGAAATTTGCAGCCTTGCAGGGCTGGAGGGGCACCAAACGAGGTGGGCAATCCTTGCAAATAATAATGGTGGAGTATTCTTGAGATAAAGTAGGTACATGAATCTGGAAAATGGAACTTCATTCTACAAAATCCATTATGAATGTGTTTGTGTGCTAAGAGACTGGGCAAGAATATTGTTTATTCATACCACATTTAACACAACTTCATGAAAAAAGCATTATTGTGACCACATTACAATCTATGCATGCAAAACATGAATGATTTTTCATCTCCACTGAGCCTCGGAACCTCATATCTTATCATCTCCACCGATTTCTTATCTCCACTGAGTCACATAGCTTCAAGCGCATTCCCCTAATTGTTAGAGGTTGAAAACTAGTGCCAAATATTAACAAATTTGATGGGGAATGATTTGACCTCAAAATACATAAACCAAAATGAGTAACCTTTCATGTTTAATGTAAAACTCTTTTATTAAAACATTTTAAAATTAGCGGCGGAAACAAAATAAGTTTTGCAATAATCGAATCAAGGTACAATGACACATGTTAACTCAAAATAGATAAACATGCTTCATGTGCAGGCAACCAACTCCTCCTACCATGTCTCCGAAGTGGATCAACGACTTTCCACGAACAAAGTACGTGACATTCTCTTTACTAGCATCACGACTAGTCATGTCTACATGCTTATCGAAGTGCGCATGTAGGAGATGAGTATAAACATAGTAGGATTTCCCCGATACTCTAATAAATATCAAAGCATGAGAAAATCCAACAAATGCAATGTTAACCAACAATGATTAATCAAGATAATTTATCCAAAACATCAATTTACCAAAATCATTTAGAAACCAAGATATCAAAATCCATGATATCAAAATCATTTGCTCAAAGCAACCTTTTCTTAGAAACATCATAAAATCAAATCCAGATTTTAAATCCACCTTAAAACATATGTTTTCTTTCTTGAAAGTATTCTTTTAGAAAAACTCCCCATTCTTCTCAATCCAAGGGCAACACTCCCTGTTTTTCCAAATCAATAGAAAACTTCCCATTTTCCTAAATTACTGAAAACCCTTAGTCTCTTGATAAAATACCCATGCTAAGGCATCAATGAGCATAAACAATTTATGTTGTATAGTTGCTAGATAACTTTTCTTATGTAAACCATGTTTTCAACTATTCATATATTTAAGTCCAAACCCTTTGCTTCGCCATGATAAGGAATGAGTTGTTGCCTTTCAGCCATCGTTCGCCTTAACACACGCACTTTAAGTTCTCTCACTACGCCATGATAAAAGCATATAGATTTTCAAAATAAGTCTTACTAAAACCATTCCCCCCCATGCACTCACACAATGTGATAATATCAAATAAATTGCATTAAAATCATTTTAAAACACTAGCCCTTCATCAGGTAGTTTATTACAAATCCATTTATAAAACAAATTCACATTTTATCACAGAAACCAAGATAGCCAAATTATTTCAGGATCATAATCAATCAATAAGGCACAAATGAATTTGCCATCTCATAGAAAGTATCAAAGACATCTACCTAGATGAGATTTCATTTTTCATCCGTAACATCTCAAATAGAAGATCTCTTTGGGGATAAACTCCCAAGTCCTATAACAAAAATCCTTCACACAATCCTATTGAAGAGAAGAGAATCATAAATCTACATTTCTAGGGATTTGGCACGCCTCATGCTATAATGCCATGACCTAATGAAACTCTCTGCTAAAGAGTGCAAAACCTTTAGTAAGTTCCATCACCCTCGTGCCATTTGACACTGTAACACCCAGATGTTTTTATGAAATATTTTTTTTAAATAATTTTAATTATTCAGTAGCTTTCATTGAATGCAATCGTGAGTTCAAACGAACCACGAGACACCCTTAGTATAAAATGACTCTTATAGCCTACCCATTAGGTTAGCGGGAATAAATATAACTAACTTATGAAAATATATTGTGAATTCATCGGCTGCCAATTATTTATGAAAAATATAAATCAATTAGATATTTGTATTTTTGTATTAATAAATTGAGTGAATTACTATTAGTAATGAAATTAATCAGATATATATGTTATATACGTAATAAAATATTTTTGATATTAATCCAATGGATATTTTAGTCATAGGGTATGAATAAACCCAATTGGATATATAAAAACCTATATTTTTCAAAAGGGTAATTTTATGCTTTTGAATGACGAACCCCTTTTAAATTATGATTTTGACACATTAATAATTTTTTATATGACGACATAAACATTTTATTTGGAATAGGAATATAAAAATTTACTTTGGATGAAATTTTAAATTTTTTCTGATAACTTTCAAATTTTGATGAATAATAAAAATACAATAAATTTTAATTGAAAACAAATTTTTTCATCGAAATAATTTATATGGTTAAATTATAATATTGAATGGTTTAAAAGTATAAATAGAATATATTTTTATCATTAAATATAATGTATATAATTAGCAATAATTTTACGTTGAATTCATATGTAAAAACATTTGGGTATTTTAGGAGAACGAGTGTTTTTTTTAAGTTTTTTGGGTTTAGGGTATATATAATTAGGATATTGGGTTTGTTGAGCGCCACATGAAGTGGCGCTTTGCCACCCGGATTTTTTTTGTTTTCTCGTTTATTTTGGTTTTTTTTCTTGTTTTTTGTTTTGTGGTTTTTTTTTCTTTTTTTTCTTTTCTCGTATTGTTTTCTTTTTTTTTGTTTTGCACCCCTCCCTTTTATTGTTTTTTTTTGTTTTTTTTGCACCTCATCCCTTTATAATAAATAATTTCAAAATAAATAAATAAAAATTTTAAAAAAAAACTTATAAATATGTATTTAAAAATGTTAAATTAATTATTAATATATATATATAAATATATTTATAATTATATAATTATAAAATTATATTTATATAGTTATAAACCTTATTTAATTATTTAATAAAATAATGAAATAAAACTTATATATAATTATTTATATAAATTTATATATAATTTTTTAAATAAAAAATATGTATTAAATTAAAAATATGTGGTTTATTTATATTTATATAGTTATATTATATAAAATATAAGGGTTTTTTTCCGATTTGTGTGTTTTATTTATATATTTACATATAATTATTATAAATATTATAATTATAAATAGTTATATATATGTGTGTGTATAAATATAATTATGTATATATATAATTAAAAATAAATATTTATAAATATAAATCTATTTATATATATTTTTTAAATTAAAAATATATTTGTAATTATATAATTATAAACTAATCTTTATAAATAAATAGTTATAATTATATAAATATGAATATATTTATAAATATATAAATATGAAAATATTGTTACATATATATTTAAAATTTATTTATAAATATATTTAATATTCATATATATATATATATATGTGTGTGTAGAATTATATTTAGAATTATATTGTAATTGTAGTTATACTTATATATTTATAATTATATATTTGTACATATATATATAATTTTAAATCTATAATTACTATTCTATGTTTACATAGCTATAAGTAATTATTTATAAAAAAAATTCAAATATTGTTAAACATATAGTCTTTCAATACCACATACTTGAAACTTAAAAATGTTTCAAGTATGTGACTTTGAAAGCCTATAAAATATAATCTATATAACCAATATGAATGAAACTTAAAACATGTATTAAAAATATACTAAATAGATGAAAATAAAAAAATTACATAAAAAATGTCGATAGAAAATATTTTATAGGCTTTCAAAACCACCTAGTTGTAGCTTAAAAATGTTTCAAGTATGTGACTTTGAACGCCTATAAAATATAATCTATATGACCAATATGAATGAAACTTAAAACATGGATTAAAAATATACTAAATAGACGAAAATAAAAAAATTACATAAAAAATGTCGATAAAAAATATTTTATAGGCTTTCAAAACCACCTAGTTGAAACATAAAAATGTTTCAACTATGTGACTTTGAACGCCTATAAAATATAATCTATATGACCAATATGAATGAAACTTAAAACATGGATTAAACATATACTTAATAGATAAAAATAAAAAAATTACGTAAAAAATGTCGATAGAAAATATTTTATAGGCTTTCAAAACCACATAGTTGTAACTTAAATTTTTTTCAAGTATGTGACTTCGAAAGCCTATAAAATATAATCTATATGACCAATATGAATGAAAATTAAAACATGGATAAAAAATATACTAAATAGATGAAAATGAAAAAATTACGTAAAAAATGTTGATAAAAAATATTTTATATTCTTTCAAAACCAACTACTTGAAACTTAAAAATGTTTCAAGTATGTGACTTTGAAATTCTATAAAATATTATTATTTAATATACAATAATTAATTAGTTAGTAATATAATTATTAATTATTATTCGTCATTATTATTATTAATTATTAATGGTTAATTATTAATTAATTAATTACAAATTAGTAATTTACATTTATAAATATATTTATTATTATAAAATTATAAATTTAATGTTTTTAAATATTTAAGTAGTCATGTAAAATATTTTTTGTTTACTATATGTATGTTTTTATTTTCATTTTTCAAGAAATTATCAGATGTTTAGTCGGTGTGACAAATTTTGTCTATATTGTACTTGTACTTTATAATTTAATAGTTTATTTAAATCAGTTTGTATTTATTATATTTTTGATTTTCTTGTTATTTGACTTAAACAACAATTACTTATCATAGTGAATAAGTTTTTTAATATATACAACATTACATCCAAAAACATCAACGACGATGCCCCCCGGTACCACAACGCGGCGTCTGAATCTCACGTCCTCGCCACGTTCGACGTCTGTGTCGCTCTGGTGTCCTCTCTGCAGGTTCCTCCTCTTCCGGTGCTTCTGGTGCCTCCCCATGGTGCTGTGTAGAGAACTGACCAAAACCATGTGAGGAGGATGCCCCAAAATCATATGGGGTGCCATATGGCTCTGAAGCTCCTATAAATGGTAGAAATGGGGTACTGAAGAAGGCCTTGTCGGGAGGAGAGGGGGCCGCCATAAGCTGTGTCACTGCACCCAGATCGAAGTCCATAGTTGTCTGCGGAGATGCTATATGTGGTATATAAGCGTCTCCCTGCTGTGCAAAATCATCAGTCGGCTGGGCCGGATCGTCTCTCTGTGGTGCGACGACATCTGCAGGAGCTGCTCTCGGATGTCGATGTCGTCGCCTCTGCCCCTCCGGATGTGCTCGTCTCTGTCGTCCAGCTGGCAGCGGCGGTGGCGGTGCATCCTCCTCAGCAGACATAGCAGGGACATCGTCATCCTCAGGTGCTTCTACCTGAAGATATGGATCAGGATATATCTGTGGCTCCTCATCAAAAAAACTTTCACGTATCAACCGGAGATGATCCAATAGAGCCACCACATCCCGATGAACTACCTCCCGCAGAATATATGCATGCTTCTGAGGCTGTGTGGAATGTGCAAGCTGACCAATGGCGTCTTCCTACAAATGAAATAACAATCAAATTAATATCATAAATATAAATGAGTTAAACAAAATTAATAAATCTTAGTAAACATACCAATCGCTGAATGCCAATCCCCTGACGTGTAAGGTGCATGATGGTGTGACGTTGATACCAGTGTGCATAATCCCCCTGATCAGATAAATGAGAGTGGAAAGATACTGGATCGAGCACGCCTGTCCCAAAGCTGGATATAAGATGCATGATGTCGCCGCCAGTCTGTCGTCTGTCTACCTATAAGCACAATCGAATGTAACTCGGTAGACTGTCGTGGTGCCAAGGGGATATGCTGTATAAAACCGAACTGACGCATGACCCGGTCTGGCTGGTGCCACTCAACGATGTGGAAGTGAATGAGTGGCACCACTGCAGCACGATCTCCAGCCATAGCTGTGCAGTATAGTGGAAGTGATGTGTAGACATAACCTGTATAAGGAGTCCATGAAACCTGAAATGTAAACTCAAAAAATTAGTCATATAGTAGCATGACAATTTTACTGAGATTATATTGAAATAACTTAAAATAGTGATAACAAAATAAATTTTCCTACAAAAAAGTATTGTTTAACTTACATCAACCGACACTATAGCATCAAATATCTGTCTGAAGCTGTGCACACTATGTCTCGGAGTATGTGCAAACTTATGAGACTGACTCCACCTGGTGAAAAAAGAGTAATATACGATAAGTTTATAAAAAACAATAACAAAAGTACTAAATAACCGAAAGTAATGACATCGACATACCATCGTCCCCGAGGACAGTCCTGAAGTAGCTCCGGTGCAACCGGTGCGACAACTCGAGGAGCGATGCGTGAAAAACGCTCCCAGGCCCACATCTGTACTAACACCATGCAACCTGCAATCTGATGTGAATCGACCTGACAACTAGTGCAGAGAGATCTGTACAGATGTGCTAATACAGCGGACCCCCAACTGTATGTAGCCGTCTGATCCAAATCCTCAAGTAATGGGAGGTACATCATGTGTACCAAAGCGGTGGAGTAGTCGATGCACAACATGCCTCCGAGCAGCCACAAAATGTATGCACGTGTGTGCTAAAGAAGCGTCTCCTCGTCTGCATCATCTGGAATGACGTCGAAATGCTGATCAAGCCACTTCATGCGCAAACACGAACCCTGGAGGACACCCCGTGCGCCGATGACGTCAATGCCTAGCAGCCTCTGTATGACTACAGCCCAATCGCCAGTACTAGCACCCGTAACTGCATCTCCATGGATAGGTAACCTCATCATGTAGGCAACGTCCTCTAATGTAATAGTCATCTCCCCCTCTGGGAGATGAAACGTGTGTGTCTCTGGCCGCCATCTCTCAACCAACGCAGCTATCAAATGATGGTCGATGGTCTTGAAGTCACACATAGCGACTCCGTAAAAGCCTGCACGTCTAAGGTATGGACAAATATCCACCGGCGGTGCCTCATGATGGAAACGATGCGCTCTCCGAACATGAAGATGTCTAACAGGTTGTCACGCCAACACATCGCGCGACACGTGCATCTCCTGGCTGGATAAAAGTGGTTGCTCCATCTGAATGTGAAAACAGCAAAACATTAATTTCATGTAAGATATGACATTTATCATGTAAGATATGAAATTTATCATTTAATATTGAAAGACGCATAAACACATTGAGTTAGTTGTTGTCTCCCGTGTTGGGGTGTTGGGGTGAAGAAGTTCGGAGTTTCCTCGTTTTTGTTTTGTGGTTATTGTAAGTTCATATTTCATTATAAAAAACTGATGACATTTTCATTTAATAGTTCAACTGTTTTGTTTTCTTATACAAGTACATTCCTTTTTTTGAGTTGGTGTTGTCTGTTTAAAGCTACTCATGTAATGTTAACCGTTCGACAAAAAATATCACGTGAAATCATGGTACATTTTCCAAAAGTTACCCTATATAAAAGTAAGACAAATATGATTAAAAATGAAGATAATGATAAAAATGATTACATGTACAAAGTTTTATAGTAATTGATAGAGTACGTGATTCATTTTAACCATTAGATGATTGCCCTATGTGTCTAGGGAAACGTGTCTTCGTATGACCTTCCTAGCGGCATATGCTGCACCGCCGTCCAGCTGGATATTCACTAGGCCAATCCATCTCATTCCGAATATGAGTCGACTTTGGTCTCCCTTTAGGTCGAAGTCTATTGTTGTTCGGTAGAAGCGTGGGTGCGCCATCAGGCAGCCGAAAATTCTGATATTCCCCGATTGGCATCCACGGAGTACTGTAGCAGGAGTTGATGCTCTCTAGTCGATAAGCCGGATCAACGAACTGCTTCCAAGATACGTGTACGTAAGCACATGCAACAATCACATGGCCGCAGGGATATCTCAATGCCTGAAATTTGCCACAATCACAGTAATGCTTCTCCAATAAAACAACTCGCACAGGACCATTACTACATGCCACCGCATCATCGGGCTCAGCGACCTCAAATCGTTGCTCTGGACGATTAAATGCAGTTACACGGTAAGTTGTGGCCTCCTGAAGAACTGTATCTAGCTCGTGTTGGAAATGGTGTCCATAGCGCATCCCTCTGTTCAAGACCTCTTCAGCTTGCTTTCCTCATTCCAGAGAGTAATTTACACTACGATAGAAGGTCTCTTGTACCAACCCTAAAATTTAGATTTACGACATTATACAAATATTATATTAAATCTAGTGATGCGCCAGCTGTGAAAAGTGTTATCAATAATAGCTCGCAGACGCATTTGAAAGTTCGATTCATATTTGTCACAACAGATCAAATAGTAAGATCTCTTTGACTCTTCTACAACATATGAGTAATGTCTTTCAATGTGATATTGTTTTATCACATTTTTCATTGCTTCTTTGCTCTCAAACTCTCTGCCAATATACAGAACACCATTATCTGACACTCGATTTGTGCCACCAATGATTCCTGGAAATTCTGAACTGGGAGTAATAACTGAATAATCAAATTCTGGCAAGCGATTTATGCCTTCAGTCGACCATGAAGCCAATAGTGGAGGATGGTTCAATGGTCGGTTGAACCTCACATGAGTTGGTATAGACTGATCTTCCACATGGTCTTCTTCTTCTTCAACTTCCTCTTCATCTTCTTCTTCGAAATTGTCATCATCCTCAAATTCATCAACCAATGCATTTAAAGTATGTGAAGGACTATCCATTGAAATTGTGGCTGATGGAAATGATGGAACAACTACCGATGCTGATGGAACTTCTTGATGTGAAGGAGAATATGACATAGTCTCATGAATTCGATATGGGTCAACTTCCAATGTTGATGGAACCTCCATTGTAGCTATAGTGACATACAACTCCATCATTTGATTCTCAGGTATATACTTAACCAATGAAAGTATATATTCCCAATCATCATCATCATTTACCGGATAGGGAACATGCCAAAACCTATCTATAAATTGGAGATGTCTGAATGTGATGGACTCTATCACTTGATTCCTCGCCAGTTTTAACTTCTGATGAATTTTCATTTTCACAGCTTCCAAAGTAGTACATCCTCCAAGCATCACAACAGCTTCTGGATGTATATTATAACTACATCCTTGTTCTGTATCAATTATTTGACCGTTGCAATAAATATAGGCGGTGACCATCTTTTTTATCTAAAAGAAACCATTGTTATTAATTAAATCTGATTAAAGAATCATTTTATGTATTATGTATGCATACTTCTAGTAATTTAGGTTGGAATCCTAATCCCTCCACCAAATCAATATGTTCAAACCATATTGATGTGTAACTATTTACACAACCCACAAGTTTGTATTGCTTACCCAAAAATAGAAGTCAAACATATTTATACATATCCACATGCATTATATGCATGAGGTATACGAACACGTCATGTAAAAGCATAGAGTTATATGAAATTGAAAATCTCCACATGAGTAAGCCCGGAGCGACATATAGCCAACCCCATTCACTTTCCTAGACAAGGCAAGCCTCCAGGAAAGTAGGTGGTCCGACCCAAAGCCCATCTACCCGGGGATACTTTACTCAAGAGAGAAATCATTTCATGACAACTCTAACACTTAATATGCAAAAAATATATTGAACTACTAAATTCAAGTTCATAACTTCAATTACAAACCGAGGTCAAGGTAGATTGGAAACTAAATTCATTATCATACCTAGAATGTAATGCAAAGGTATATTCCAGAAGCAATTTACTACTACTTCGCTAATTAAAATAACTACTTCACTGATTAATATAACTTCTTCGCTGATTAATGTAACTCCTTCGCTGATTAATGTAACTCCTTCGCTAATTAATATAACTACTTTGCTAATTAATATAACTACTTCGCTAATTAATATAACTACTTTGCTAATTAATATAACTACTTCGCTAATAACCTCATAATAATTAAATAATAACCTAATAATAATTAATTAATAACCTAATTACAATTAATTAATAACCTAATTACAATTAGTTAAGAACCTAATTACAATTAATTAATAACCTAATTAAAATTAATTAACAACCTAATTACAATTAATTAACAACCTAATTACAATTAATTAACAACCTAATTACAATTAATTAATAACCTCATAATAATGAATTAATAACCTAATTATAATTAATTAATTACCTAATTATAATTAATTAATTACCTGATTATAATTATTTAATTACATAATATTTATTAATTAATAAATTATTAATTGTTAATTAATAACCTAATTATAATTAATTAATTATCTAATTATGATTAATTATTTACCTAATTATGACTGATTAATTACCTAGTTATGATTAATTATTTACCTAATTATGATTGATTAATTACGTAATTATGATTAATTAATTACCTAATTATGATTAATTAATAACCTAATTATGAATAATTAATAACCTAATTAAAATTATTTAATTACATAATATTTATTAATTAATAAATTATTAATTATTAATTAATAACCTAATTATAATTAATTAATTACCTAATTATGATTGATTAATTACATAATTATGATTAATTAATTACCTAATTATGATTAATTAATAACCTAATTATAATTAATTAATAACCTAATTATAATTAATTACTAACCTAATTATAAATAATTATTTACCTAATTATGATTGATTATTTACCTAATTATGATTGATTAATTACCTAATTATGATTAATTAATTACATAATTATGATTGATTAATTACCTAATTATGATTGATTAATTACCTAATTATGATTAATTAATTACCTAATTATGATTCATTAATTACCTAATTATGATTCATTAATTACCTAATTATGATTCATTAATTACCTAATTATGATTCATTAATTACCTAATTATGATTCATTAATTACCTAATTATGATTAATCAATTACCTAATTATGATTAATCAATTACCTAATTATGATTATTTAATAACCTAATTAATTAATAAATTATTAATTATTAATTAATAACCTAATTATAATTAATTAATTAGCTAATTATGATTCATTAATTACCTAATTATGATTAATTAATTACCTAATTATGATTAATTAATAACCTAATTATGATTAATTAATAACCTAATTATAATTAATTAATAAACTAATTATAATTAATTAATAACCTAATTATAATTAATTAATTAGCTAATTATGATTAATTAATTACCTAATTATGATTGATTATTTACCTAATTATGATTGATTATTTACCTAATTATGATTGATTAATTAGCTAATTATGATTCATTAATTACCTAATTATGATTGATTAATTACCTAATTATGATTCATTAATTACCTAATTATGATTAATTAATTACCTAATTATGATTCATTAATTACCTAATTATGATTAATTAATTACCTAATTATGATTCTTTAATAACCTAATTATGATTATTTAGTAACCTAATTATGATTAATTCATTATCTAATTATGATTAATTGATTACCTAATTATGATTCTTTAATAACCTAATTATGATTAATTAATAACCTAATAAGAATTAATTAATAACCTAATAATAATTAATTAATAACCTAATTACAATTAATTAATAACCTAATTACAATTAATTAATAACATAATTACAATTCATTAATTACCTAATTACAATTAATTAATAACCTCATAATAATTAATTAATTACCTAATTATGATTATTTAATAACCTAATTATGATTAATTAATAACCTAATTATGATTAATTAATTACCTAATTACAATTAATTAATTACCTAATTCCAATTAATTAATTACCTAATTACAATTAATTATTAATGTAATTATAATTATTTATTAACCTAATTAGAATTAACTATTAACCTAATTATGATTAATTAATTACCTAATTAGAATTAATTAGTTACCTAATTATAATTCATTAATTACCTAATTATAATTACCTAATTATAATTACCTAATTATAATTACTTAATTAATTAAATAACTATAATCATTTCATTACCTAATTATATTTTAAAAAAACTATACTATTTATATAATACAAATATTATAAACTAATTCTATAAATTAAACAACTAAATTATTAAATCAAAATATTAAATAAATTTAAAGAAAGATTTACCTCAAATTTGTGGAGACATAGCTACGGAGATAGAGCGACCGGAGAGGCAAGGCAGAGTAACCGGAGAGGCAAGGTGCAGAGCAGAGATTTTTAAAGAGATAACTTTGAGAGAGAGAGGAGGGGAAGTGAGGGGAAGATGAGAAATGGGGTGGGCGAGGGGCCTATTTATAGGCGGTGGGTATCTTTCGGCGCCACTTCAAGTGGCGCTGACTATACATGGAGTAAGGGGGCAGCGCCACTTGAAGTGGCACTGCATGGTTTTTTTATTCCTTCAGCGCCACTTCAAGTGGCGCTGAAGGTTTCCTCCGTCGAAATGGCCGAGCGCCAAATGAAGTGGTGCTCGGCCTCCTGTTTCTTTGAGCACCACCTCATGTGGCGCTCAATAACCCCATTTCCCTATATATTTCAACCATTAACCCATTAAAATAAAAAAAAGAAAAAAAACCCGTATCACCAAATTCGCCAAAAACATTTCAATCTTTTGCAATGTTTTAGCTTTTAAAACCCGTTCTTGTGACCTCATTACAATCTATGCATGAAAAAGATGAAATATTTTTCATCTCCAAGGAGCCTCGGAACCTCGTATCTTAGCATATATTTCTTTTTTATCCACTTTCTTGATTGACCTCAAATCACTCTATTTTTAACTCTCCATTTATTCCATAGAAATCATATAAAATCCAGGCATAAAGTATAATGACCCAGCCTGAAGACCTAATTCTGAGGTCCAAACCGAATCGCCACATGTCCTCAAGTGAATTCCTAATTGATAGAGGTTGAAAACTAATTCCAAGGTTTAAATAATTTGATGAAGAATGATTTTCCCTCAAAAGGCAAAAACCAAAATGAGTAACCTTGCATGTTTAATGTAAAACTCTTTTTTTAAAACATTCTAAAACTAGTAGCAGAAACAAAATAAGTTTTACAATAATCATATCAAGGTACAATGACACATGTTAACCCAAAATAGATAAACATGACTCATGCCCAAGAAACCAACTCCTCCTACCATGTCTCCAAAGTGGATCAATGACTTTCCATAAACAAAGTATGTGACATTCTATTTACCAACATCATGATCAGTCATGTCTACATTCTTATCGAAGTGTGCATGTAGGAGATGAATATAAACCTAGTAGGATTCCCTCGAGACTCTAATACATATCAAAGCATGAGAAAATACAACAAATGAAATACTAACCTGAAGGACCCCGGGACACCCTGAGAGAGGAGGGGTGAATCAGGGTGACAACTTTTTCTTTTAAAGTGAAGGATCTTGTTCCCACGTTGGTAGGAACTTGTTGAACCTGTATGATGAATATGATCAGAAAGCAAACAATCACATGCACATAGAAGACAAAACACTTTTTACTTGGTTCACCACTAAGGGCTACGTCCAAGGAGCATACGCCGATAGGTTGTCGGTCGTACATAATTCCACTAAACTTCACTAGATGTGGATTACAAAGGTTTGGGAACAGTCACTCTGTCCCAGGCTCACTGCCTTTACAATTATTCAGGGATGGCTCACTGCGTCCCTCAGGTCACTCCTGTTGACTCCCCCTGGCTCACTTCTGTTGGTGAAGTCCCGTTCAGTTTATAGACGTAAAAGTATCTTCATCATTGCAAAAGAATGCATCCTCTGTTGTATGTAGATGCTCTATTGAAGTCCAAATCTCACTAGTAGACGAATCTCACTTTGCGCTAAGGGTACCAGGCAATCTTCCAGCTTTCGTGCAGCTTCAAAAGGACAGATGTACTTTAACAACCCTGGCGCGCTTCTCCAAGCCCAGCGCGTAAGTTTCAATCCCGGTGCGCAAGTCACTTGCACGGTACAAATTCGGCACGCAGGTGACACCAAACCACTTGCGCGACACTACCTCCTTCAACTCCAAACTTGTGCGACACTGCACCTTTAACTCCCCAACCGCCTTGGTCGCATAGCCAACAATCGGCGCACAACCTCCACTTGCGCGACCCAACTACCACTTGCGCGACTCAACCACTTGCGCGACGAGAGCTCGAAAAATCTCTAAGTCTTGAACTTCATTCCAAATGAGGTGGGGTGGTCCTCTATTTATAGGCAAACTAGACCCCCTGCGTGGTGGTGCACAAGTGTCCTTACAACGCGCATGTCCCGGCGCGCAGCTCCAACCGCCCTAGCCTCTGTCACGCAACTCACTTGCGCGACCCAACCAATAATTGCATGACTTAATTTCCTTTTCCATTTTTTGACGTTCTGATCATGAAGAACAACCGGAGCACAATTTTCCAAACCTCCTAGGCACCGGCGCGCAAGTCTCTTCACGGCGTGCAGGTCACTTGCGTGACCAACCCAATACTTGCACGACCCTCTTTCCTTTGCCATTTTTCCATGTTCTGATCTTGAAAAACATATGGCGCGCAAGTTTCCTCTACTTCAAGTACACGGCGCGCAAGTCTCTTTGCCAAAAACACTTTTCCCCATTTGTCGATTTTTAGGCCCAAAAATTTGGCAAACACTGGGAAACGACGCCACCTTCAATACTGTTGTCTGCTTGAACTGTATGATCACTTTGCTGGTGCACATTATGAACTTCCACTGAGGATTGACAACAAACACAAACCATACTACAATTCATGCATAGAATACCATGGTTCCAACATAACCAACAAAGATTAATCAAGGTAGTTTATCCAAAATATAAATTTACCAAAATCATTTAGAAACCAAGATATCAAAATCCATGATATCAAAATCATTTTCTCAAAGCCACATTTTCTTAGAAACATCATAAAATCAAATCTAGATTTTAAATCCACCTTAAAACATGTGTTTTCTTTCTTGAAAGTATTCTTTTATAAAAAATCCCTATTTTTCTCAAACCAAGGGAGACACTCCCTGTTTTCCCAAATCAATAGAAAACATCCCATTTTCCTAAATTACTGAAAACCCTTAGTATCTTGATAAGAAACCCATACTTAATAATCAATGAGCATACACAATTTTAGTTGTATAATTTCTAGATAACTTTTCTTATGTAAACCAAGTTTTCATATGTTCATATATTTAAGTCCAAACCCTTCATTTCACCATGATAAGGAATGAGTTCTCACCTTCCAGCCATCGCTCACCTTAACACACACACTTTAAGTTCTCTCGCTATGCCATGATAGAAGCATAAAGATTTTCAAAATAAGTGTCACTAAAACCATTCCCCCCCACGCACTCACACAATGTGAGAATATCAAATAAATTTCATCAAAATCATTTAAAAAATACTATCCCTTCATCAGGTAGTTTAAAAATTAGTT
Source organism: Viscum album (assembly GCA_963277665.1). NCBI lineage: Eukaryota > Viridiplantae > Streptophyta > Magnoliopsida > Santalales > Viscaceae > Viscum > Viscum album. The sequence goes on from OY728122.1 coordinate 1,630,136,983, forward strand.
TATCACAAATTCATTTATAAAAAAATCACATTTTATCATAGAAACCAAGATAGAAAAATTATTTCATGATCATAATCAATCAATAATGCACAAATGAACTAACCATCTCATATAAAGTATCAAAGACATCTACCTAGATGAGATTTCATGTTTCCTCTGTAACATCTAAAATAGAAGATCTCTTTGGGGGTGAACTCCCAAGTCCTATAACAAAAATCCTTCACACAATCCTATTCATGATAATGGAATCATAACTCTACATTTCTAGGGATTTGGCACGACCCATGCTATAGTGGAATGACATAATGCAACTCTCTGTTAAAGAGTGAACAACCTTTAGTATGTTCCATCACCCTCGTTCCATTTGGCATGATCCCGTATAACACTCAAGTTAGAAAGTGTTGAAGAAGGAGAGTCAAAAGGATAAAGTTCAATTAAGCCACATGACACCTGTTCCAATTTGGCACAAACCATTCAGAATGTCATAAAATCTCTCATTGAAATCTCTTTCGAGGAATACATTAAAATAGGCATTTTATAAAATTTTCACTCCTCTGGGAACTATAAAAATTCAAATTAAAATATATAGAACAACCCATTCTACATACCTTAATTCTCTGACCAACCTCACACCCTTCGATCACCTTCTATATACCATGTCATCCAAGTTCTATTGGTCTTCCAAGACATCTCTCAAGAATAAGAGAATGAAATCCTTAGCTCTTAAATTTACAGTATTAACTCACCATGGGAGTACTTTTTTAATGAGCCACAACTCTACCCCTCAAACCTCATAATTTCCCCATGTTAACCCTCCCGTTAATCCTTTATTTTTTTCTCCAAAATTCTATATATATTAATAAATTCCAACCCTCTAAATTCTCAAACTAAAACATTCTCTTTCTCTTTTCTCCATAGCACATGGAATAACTCTCTTTAAAGGAAAATAATTTTCCAATGACTCAATACATCGAATCTGAACATTTTTCTGAATTTCCTAATTCACTCTATTGACCATAAATATTCATAAATCAAATCAAATATTAAATTTATACTATTTTTATTAGTCATGTAAAATATATTATCCTAATCAATTCTCTCAAAATTAATTTGTTAACCCCCAAAATAATACTCTAACCATTATTCCAAATTTTAAATCCATAAAATTAATTTCCACCAATTAATAACTCCAACCACAAAGTTAATAACTCCCTAAATCATAAAATGTATACAACACTTTCCATTTTAAGAAATAATTTTTATTATTAGATCCATGTCAAACATACTTTTATAAATGAACTGAAGTTAAAATCCACTTCGTTAAACAAAATAAAAACATGGGTGTTACAATTCTCTCCACCATATAACTTTTTATCCTTGGAAAGTCATAGAGTGTATTAATTGTTGAAAATATCTAGCCACTCTTGATTTATGTGAGCTTTTATTTCCCAAATATCCTCTTAAAATTTTCCATGATGCTGTAAGTCTGTCGCCAAAGGAATACTCCATCCTCTGAGAATATTTCCTCTTAACTCCACATCCGAATTGATCTTTCCAAATAATACACATCATACTCTAGCTCAAATACTTCCCAATTCAAGGTATGAAACTCATCGAAAAAGTACTTCTTCAATTAATAGAAATAGAAAATTTTATGAATTTTACACGAATCGACCCTCTGAGGACCCTCCTATGCCAATAGTAAGTCGAGTGTGCTACCCCAAGACCATATTCAATAGACCAAGGGTTGATGAGCGGTATTAAGTTGGTATATCTTAAAATTTGGGAAGTCTTGGATTATATCAACCTACAACAAACACACATGTACAATTCATAAAATAACCAGCAACACCAATATTTTTTGTGTATATAAATATATAAATAACTGATTTGTATATAATACATGTACGAGATATCAAATACAAGAACAATGACACATAGTAAAATACCAAAGCAACTATACATCTAAAAAGCCTCCGAATCTGATAGAAACAAGACCCTAGAAATCTCATCCTCATTACATATACTCTGGGATAGATTTCCAACCATAATGATCATTACAACCATCACAAACCACAATGATCTACCATGTTTCACAAAGAATCATCGGGTGTAAACTCCAAACAAGCCACACCAACCATATCTATGTCCACCAAGACCATCTCTAAACCATGAACCACCTACACAGAAATAATATGTGTGGGTACAAGAACCCTGAATGGGTGAGTACAAACACAATTAGTATGACGCCCTGAAATACCAAATAAATAATAATAAATAAGTAAGCTCAAACTATGATATATGAAAGTAATCGGGAGGAAGATAATAAAGGATCTATATATATGCTCTTCCAATAAAAGTATCAGGAGTGAAAATAAGTTCTAGTTATATTAACTCCATTCCTAAAAGGTCATATCTCATGAGAAACTAGGGTTACTCTATAATGCATTGAGATTTTAGAATATATTTCTATTTAAAAAAATTATTTATTTTTGATAGCTTGTGTTACACGCAACATCAAGTTTAAATGAACCGTGATACAATATTATTATTTAATATGATAGCTATCACCCAACCATTGGATTGAAGGATATGAATATGAATAAAGAAATTATTAAAACTGTATGGTTACATATCTATAAAATGAATTAATTTATTATCAATTAATTAGAAATAAAAATAAAAAATCAATTGAAAATAAAAAAATGTTTTTTTTTCTGAAAAACTATTTTTATGAACACAATGCATTTTCATCTAAATAAATTAAATTAATCACTATTGGTGAATTATTTTAATGAAATTTATAAATTATATATTAAATGGAACGTTTCATTTAATATTTTTCTAAGCATGGATAAAAATAAACCAAGTTTTATGGTTAAAAATATATTTTTTCTAAAAAGAGGGTTTTCATCGCATTTTGTGTGCTTATTTCTAAAATAAATTTATTACACTTACATAAATTGAATTTTTAAAAATGGATTCAATATTTGGAATTAGGATATTCAAATTTTGAAAATGGGTCCCTTTTATTTTTTGTCAATATGAATAGTAACCATGGTAAAATTTATCACAATGGTAAATGGTAAATCAGGTTAATCTAGGTTAAAACTAAGCAATAAGGTCATAATTATTCATCATAATTCTCATTGAATAAATGAAATTATAAATTTATCACCTTATTCTCTAATTTTTTTAATGGACACTTGTCCATGAAAATGACCCATATAATATTTAAAGCAAAGAAAGTTACAAAATGTCACTCTCTTAGTTTTACATATCTCTTATGTGTTCACATAGAGACAAAAACTAGTTGTGAACAAATATAAATATCTATTTTGTTCATAATGAAATTATATTCATTATGGTAAATTATTTATAATTTTTTGTGATTAAATAATTACTTTAAATTCTTGCGCAACACTAATGCATTATTTATTAAATTAATAGAAAAATAAAATAAATGATTTAAAAAATATTAAAATCAATATAATTTTAGTGATTTATAGCGTTCCAAGATTTTTTAGATAAATATAACATATTAGTGATGTGTAAAAATATTATATTATAATTCCAAATTTTTCTTTATTCATTTTAAGTCAAATTAAATGAATAGTGTTATAATTGATTTTAATGATATTTTATTAGAATAATATATTATTAAATTATTTATAAATTATAAAAATCTTGAAAGAGGACAAGTTGGATAAGATATGGTTTAAAATGTCACCCATTTTTCATTTATTATCCAATTTTCACCTTATATATAAAATTATAACCCTTTAAAAGTGAAAAAGACATTGTCATGGTTAATGTTAAAATAGGTTAACTAAGGGGTTAAACCAAAATATAAGGTTTAAAACACCACTTAAACCTATAAATTTTTTACCAGTTGATGTTATCTCAACCCATAATTTCTTAAATTTTAATCCCTATAATTTTGGAGGCATTTGGGCCAGATAATGAATTTATTATATTTTAATCTTTAAAGAAATCCCAAGAGTTCTCCTAACCTCAATTATAAAGGTGCACCCCTCCTTTCTCTTCTTCACACCACTTTAGGCCTTATATATATACCATCCACTGCCAAAATTACTTCTAAACTTACTTATCCACATTATGGTGGTTTTCAGAATACCACCATAATGTATGGTATTTATCATAAAATAATAAATTTAGTATCCTAAATATAATAAAATGTTATTTTGATTATTAACTCATAATTATCTACCCTCTTCCCCATCAAATGGTAAGTGAAAGTATCGATCATGCATACATACGACTTACCGTCTCCATGCAGCGATATAATTCATTTTCCACCACCATATTTCATGGATGGTAATTATGATGGATTTAATATTTATATAATATAAATATGATATAATTATACTTATGTAATTATAATATCACATATTCCATCTCACCTTTTAATCTATTGGAAAATGACAACATCGCTCATGCGTATGTGTGGACTAACGCCTCCATGAAGAAATGTGATTCATTTTTCATTTCCATTTTACTTAGATAGTAATAAGAATATATTTAATTAATATAAATTATGTATATGAAATAATAATTATTTATTAAAGGTGAATTATTACTTACCTTTCTTTCGTTCCATCTGTCGAAAAGTGAAAACAACATTCATGCGTACGTATGACATACCGTCCCCATGAACTGTGTAATTCATTTTTCTATCTATATATTTTATGGATGACTATAAATATGTGTATAATGAATATATATGATATTTATATCACGATTAAAATTAAGTATATTATGTAACATTATTGAAGTACAAGGACCAAAACTACTTAACCAAAACATACATGAAAAACGAAGTATATATCACCCAGAATAATAATTTTAATAAAGAATTGTTAATAAATGAGTGATAAAATGTTATAAGTAAATAATATATGGTATAATATATACAAGTATGGTTTTTTAAATATATATTTATTATACAGTAGGTTCGAACATGTACAAAGGAAGTTAGACTTGAGGTAAGAATTTTTTGTCTCACTTTTATCTCTATGTGACACATGCCATATTCACCACTTGTTTATTTTAAATGGTGTATATAATAAACATGTATTTTATGATTATTCTTATGAAATTTATGGGGAATTAAATATCCATATAAGTTTTTTCCCTTTATGGGGCTTACAATTTAAATGTTACTAAAGTGGTAAGGGTTTTATGTCACAATCTCATTATTTATCAGGATTGTTTATGATTAATTTTAAAATGATGAAATATTATGGTACAAATCTCAATAAAATCATGAATTTTATTATAATATAGTTATTTATGTATAATATATGTTTTACTTTCATTTTCCTCTCTTTAATTACTCAATAATACTGAATGAATGTTTTTAAGGAAAATCAACTTTATTTATCTCTTTGGTTGAAGAACCCTTTTATTCCATACCCATGTTTTCTAAAAATGTTTTCAAGAATGTTTTTAATGTCATATTATGATTGTTTAAATTAATTTTTACCCATGTTTAAATTTTTAAAAAATAGTTTAAATGGAATTTTCTTGTTGTTTTCTGAACGAGGTACTTTTTTAACTTTTTACAAAAAAGTGAAAGGAATGTTTTATTTTAACTTATATAGAATGAATAAAATTTAACACTACCTTGAAATATAAATAATTAAAACATTCCATTATAATTTTACATGGATATTTTCAGATAAAATTATTTTTCACAACATTTTATGAATTTATAGCTTTTTAAAGGTGATTTTCAAAGTGGAAATGTTATTTTCCTCAAGAATGTTTTAATGATCCTGAAATGAAATTTATATTAATCAAAGATTTTTTTTGATTTCACTTATGATTTACTGGGGATATAATCCAAGGGTACTATCCTTATTATTTATCTAGATTATTTATGATTATGATGACAAGATGTTTATATAACATATTTCTTTTCCATGATTTATGCTATGATGAAATGATTAAATATTTATGAAACCCATTTATTTTCATAGGTTCTGATATGATGAATATTTTATGATATCATGGAACACATATGTATGTTTTTTTATTATGTGATGGGTAGAACTTAAATTATACATCCCTATAATGAATTGGGTAAAGATTAATATCCCACAAGATAAACAAGACTAAAATAGGGAGTGAATCTAGTTCCGTAAGGGACTATATCCACTATGATAGTATTGGGAGTGAAACTAGAATACTATGATGGTTTGGGAAATGAACCCAATCCACTATGATAGTAATGAGAGTGAATTTTGACTACTATTATGGTTTGGGTAATGAACCCAATCCACTATGATAGTATTGGGAGTGAACCTTGAATACTATGATGATTTAGGGAGTGGACCTAATCCACTATGAAAGTCTTGGAAATGAACCTCGACTAATAATGAAATTATATTTTATGATTATGTGTATTCCATAAATCTATGTCTTATGCCAATTTTATGCTCCCATGGCTCATGTTTTCTGATTCCTTTATGATTCATGTCTTAATAACTTCCAATATTTATTTCATAACTCACGATTATGATCTATGATATATAGGGTATGATTTTTAAATGTTTTTATCATGTTATCATACCCTTATGCTCATGTTATATTGATATATCCATTGCTTACCCTTACTAATCATCTGATCTCACCCTTTATTATGTTTTCTTTCCCCAAGTTATAAATAAAGGTATTAAGTACGATGTGTATAAGAAGGGTGCTAGTTATGAAGAACTAAGTGAGTGATGATGTGGATATTTTATGAACCAATTATTTATATGTCAAAGTTTCCAAATACACTAAACCTTTATGGTTATTATGCAAGTTTTTGTATAATTAAATGAATATTCATCCATTAATATGTAATATCTATGTAGGAAAAGTATGGGTCTCTATATTTGGTTTTAGAGGATAAGTTTAGTTAACCTTTGGAAACTTGGATAATGAAACTTTAGTAAAAACCCTAGGGATAAGTCTAAGTATAGGATAATATATTAATGCACTACTGGAAATTTGGTCTATATCCACGGTTCTAAACTGTGGCTATAGGCCCTAAAACCGTGGCTATAGGTAATAGCCACGGTTCCTCAAACCGTGGCTAAGTTTGGCATGGCTCTAGGCCTAGACCTATAGCCACGGTTACAACCGTGGCTATACTAAAGGCCGAACAGACTTAATTGCCACGGTTTAAAACCGTGGCATTATGTCTATAGCCACGGTTAATAACCATGGTAATAAACCAATATCCACGGTTTAAACTGTGGCTATAGGGTGTCCAAATCCATAAAAAAATACCCCCAACCCCCCTAGACATCCCCTGGACACCCCCTGCCACCCCCCTGCCACCCCCTGCCAGTCCCCCCCTACCACCCCCTACCAGTCCCCCCCTGCCACCCCCCTGCCAGTCCCCCCTGCCCCCTGCCACCCCCTGCTAGTCCCCCCTGCCCCTGCTAGTCCCCCTTGCCCCCTGCTAGTCCCCCCTGCCACCCCCCTTCTTGTCCCCCTGCCACCCCCCTGCCCCCTGCTTGTCCCCCTTCCAGCCCCCCTCCCCCTGCCTGGACACCCCTCCCCCTGCTGGACACCCCTCCCCCCTGCCTGGAAACCCCTCCCCCCTGCTGGACACCCCTCCCCCCGGCTAGAAACCCCCCCTACTGGACAGCCCTCCCCCCCGTGCTGGACAACCCCTCCCCCCTGCCAGCCCCCCCTGCTGGACAGCCCCTCTGCCTGGACACCCCTCCCCCCTGCCTGGACACCCCTCCCCCTACCACCCCCTGCTTGTCCCCCTGCCTTTCCCCACCTACCCCATGCTAGTCCCCCCTGCCATCCCCCTGCCAACCCCCACTGCCCCCTGCCAGTCCCCCCCTGCCACCCCCTGCCAGTCCCCCCTACTAGTCCCCCTGCCAGCCCCCCTGCCCCCTGCCAGCCCCCCTGACCCCTGCTAGTCCCCCTGCCCCTGCTAGCCCCCCTGCTGGACAACCCCTCCCCCTGCCTGGACACCCCTCCCCCTACTGGACAGCCCCTCTGCCTGGACACCCCTCCCCCCTGCCTGGACACCCCTCCCCCCTGCCACCCCCTGCTTGTCCCCCTGCCTTTCCCCCTGCCCCATGCTAGTCCCCCCTGCCACCCCACTGCCAGCCCCCCCTGCCCCCTGCCCCCTGCTAGTTCCCCCCTGCCACCCTCTGCTTTCCCCCCTGCCAGCCAGCCCCCCCTGCCCCCTGCCAATCCCCCCTGCCACCCCCTGCCAGTCCCCCCTGCTAGTCCCCCTGCCAGCCCCCCTGCCCCCTGCCATCCCCCCTGCCCCCTGCTAGTCCCCCTGCCCCCTGCTATCCCCCCTACTGGACAACCCCTCCCCCTGCCTGGACACCCCTCCCCCCTTATGAACAGCCCCTCTACCTGGACACCCCTCCCCCCTGCCTGAACACCCCTCCCCCTGCCACCCCCTGCTTGTCCCCCTGACTTTCCCCCCTACCCCATGCTATTCCCCCCTGCCACCCCCTGCCAGCCCCCCTGCCCCCTGCCCCCTTCTAGTTCCCCCCCTGCCAGCCAGCCCCCCCAGCCCCCAGCCCCCTGCCAGTCCCCCCTGCCCCCTGCCAGCCCCCCTGCCCCCTACTAGTCCCCCTGCCCCCTGCTAGGCCCCCTGCCCCCTGCTAGGCCCCCTACTAGGCCCCCTTTCAGTCCCCTACTAGTCCCCCTTCCCCCTGATCTGATAACCAAGTTTATCTGATCTGATAACCACAACATCTTCAGCACTTCCAGATTCAGGTTTAACAGGTACCAATTCACCAATTCTGACATGTTTAGCAGCATGAGATAAGTCAGGAACAGACTGAACTACATCAGATTTACAGACCACGTTTAGCACCCCTCCCCCCTGCTGGACACCCCCCCTGCCTGGACAGCACCCCCCTCCCTGGACAACACCCCCCTCCCTCCCCCCTGGACACTGGACTCCCCCTGCATATTTACCCCTGCTATACACTGGACCCCTGATGGACACTGGACCCATACTCCCCCCCACCCCTACCATCCCCCTTGTACCCCTGCTGGACACAGGACTCCCCCTGGAAACTAGTTCTTGGGATGCCCAAATCATATTTACCCCTATTGGACACTGGACTCCCCCCTGGACACTGGAATCCCCCTGCATATTTACCCCTTCTGGACACTGGACCCCTGCTGAACACTGGCCCCATACTATAGGTTCTTAGTAGGACCACCCCATACTATAGGTTCTTAGTAGGACTTGGGAAACACTTGAAACAAAATTCAGAAGTAGCTATATATGAGTAATCTAGGAAAACATACATATAATCAGTCTGGAAAATAAAACAGAATAAACTATAAAATGTTTATGGAAAGAAAATAAAACATATTTGAAATTGGAAAACATTACCAGAAAAACTGTTTATCAACTAAACAAACTGCTTGGTGAAATCATGGTCACACATGCTCATCCTCAGATAAAATCTTCTTGCATTTCATGTAGTACTGCATTAAACAAAACATTGGAATTATGATTTGAAATAGAGTTACCAGATTTTATAGCACCGTGCTCACTATCTATAGGTGGTTAAATAGTTATACCTGGTGCCTGTGAAGTATATGTGGGATGTTTTATGATATTTTCCAGATCTGGAAAACGCTGCATTTTCTCTATAGAGACATTCATAACCTGCATGGGCTTAGGTTCCTGGACAGCCCTCTTGCACCCCCTTGCAACCCCCTAGACAGCCCCCTTGAACACCCCCCTACACCCCCCATGCCCCCATTAGTCCCCCATGCCCCCCCTGCACCCCACTGGACAGCCCCCATGCCCCAACTGGACAGCCCCACTGGACAGCCCCACTGGACACCCCCTACACCCCCTGGACAACCCTCCCCCCCTGCCGGACACCCCTCCCCCCTGCTTGGATAGCCCCTCCCCCTGCTGGACACCCCTCCCCCTGCTGGACACCCCTGCCCCCTGCCCCCTGCCCCCTACACCCCACTGGACAGCCCCCATGCCCCAACTGGACAGCCCCACTGGACACACATCCACTCCTGAAGAACTACCCCTGAATGTTGATTTCCCAAATGAGGCTACCCTATTAGTGGATCATGTCAAAGAGTATTAGAAAACATATTTTGATGGTGATTTTCAAAGATCGACTGAAATAATGCTTAATAATTCCAATCTTAATTGAGTAGGCCAGGTGGTTGTCTTTATCACAGCAACACAAGACGTCCAATCACACTTTTTCCTATTTTTATAAGGTTTCACTGATGATGAGACAAATTATTAGGCTCTCATTACTGGTCATCAATTATCAGATGATATTTATTTCCCCCAAATGGATATGAAGGGAGAATCCAAGTTAGCCCTCAAATATATTAATGGTGACCGGAGGAGGGGAGTCCGTCGGGGGAGGCGCGGTCGTCCAGGGAGGAGAGGTCGTCGGGAGGAGGGGAGTGCGTCGGGGGAGGAGGGGAGTCTGTCGGCGTCGGGGGAGGCACTGTCGTCCGAGGAGGGGGGAGGCGCGGTCGTCCAGGGAGGGGAGTGCATCGGGGGAGGGGAGTGAGTCGGGGAGGGTTCCGTAGGAGGAGCCCGAGAGAATATTGGCCAAATCGCACATATAGCCACGGATGAATTTTCATCCGTTGGTATAACAATGCTATAGAAACTGAGAACAAAACAGAACATACATTTCTTGGCACATATTATTTGCGAAATAGGTGGAAGTAATACAAGTTGAAGATGTATAGAAGGTGTGCTGAAGGTTGATAGAAACAGAGGACACACATTTTGTTAGGAATAAAATTGAGAGAGGAGAAAAACAAGAAGGTACAATGGTAAATTTCTGTATTGAGAGCAATAAGTACAGAGAGAGAGAGAGAGTTACAGTTTGGGGGAGAAGAGGAAGAAGTGGAAGAACCATTCGCCGAGTCCTTGCATAATCTGTTGAAGGACCATTCACCGAGTCCTTGCATAATCTGTTGAAGTCCAAAAAAGAATACCAGCAATAGAAACCACTGTTGGACAACCCTCCCCCTGGACCACCACCCCTAGACACCCCTGAACCACCCCCTGGACACCCCTCCCCCATGCTGGACACCCCTCCCCCCCTGCCTGGATAGCCCCTCCCCCTGCTGGACACCCCTCCCCCTACTGGACACCCCTGCCCCCTACCCCCTGCCCCCCTGCCCCCTGACCCTGGACACCCCAGGATAGACCCCACCCCAGGACAGACCCCCCCAGACCCTGGACACCCCTGCCAGTCCTGCCCCCCCCGACCCTGGACACCCTAGGACAGACCCCCCCCCCAGAACCTGGACATCCCCCCAGACCATGGACACCCCCCAGAACCTACCCCCCCAAACCCAGACCCCCCAGAACAGACCCCCCCCAGACCCTGGACACCCCAGGACAGACCCCCCCCACTGGACCCCCTAGACACCCCATGGACAGACCCCCAGGACAACCCCCCCAGACCCTGGAGACCCCATGACAGACCCCCCCAGGTGTCCAGGTGGTTAATAATTTGGTTGAGGTGAGGCTGTGGACTCATGGGGGCAAGCATGAAGGAAACTAAGTTGGACTGGATTTTAAGTAGGCTTCTCTTGTTTTTCTAAAGTGGTGGGGCTAATTGGGTCTAAAATAAGTGAGTTGGAACAAGAATTTAGATGAGGGCTTCAAATGTTAAGGGGTCTGGTTTAATTGGTTAGAATTGGGTGAGGTTTGGAATGGTTTTAAAGTGGGATGCCTGGTGGAAAATGTGGGGTTGGTGGCTTAGAAGTTGAGAGGTGGGTAGGCCTGATTGGTGGTCAAGTTGTGGATGGGTTACCTAGGTGGATTGAAAAATGGTGGGGGACTGGGAAGGAGTTCATAGTGGCTAAATAGAAGTGGGATCTTGGAATTGTAGTAGGGATTGAGTTTGGATTTTTTAGTGAGAGTGGAAATGGCCCTGGAATAGCTGGTTTGATTCTGGTGGGTTGGCCATGGTATTTTTATAGTGCATCGAAAAATAGTCACTATCAGGGCTTGGTTTGGTGTGAAATTCAGTCAAACGGTTGTGGGAACCATCATGGAAGCAACTACCAAATACAGACCAGAGCTAGTCTCCTCTATAGTGAAGACCCTTCATGGAAACTCTTCAAGAAAACCAGGTCTCCAGTTGCATCTTTGTCCATAACAAACAAGCCCTGTTTGCCACCAAAAATACGATTTTTTATTAATCCCAAGCGACCCCATACATAACACCAAAAACATCAAAACAAAAAAAAAGCATAACCAAACGCGGACCCCCCTACGGAGGGCGAAATAATGTAGTCCTAGTGCATCTCCCCTAATCAGATTGACCCCCTCAGGTCTAATTGGCAAGGCGTTATCCACCCAAACTGAAATATCCCCCGGGGCTGCAATAGAGGCAAAGTAGTCCGCAACCTTGTTCCCTTCCCGCCAGGTATGAGTAACCCTTATGTCGTTCCCCATAATCGCCCTGTTTTCATAGGCCCAAACATACCTCCCTTTGCCAGCTTGTGGGGGAAATGTGGGAACTCCAGCATGAAATAGGCCCTCAGAATAGAACAGCCTCTTTGGAATTACATCAAACAGATTGTGTGCAGCCTTTAAAACTCAACTTGGCAGTGATCATCCTCCTCCAATGAGTGCTACATGAGATGAGGGAATTATGGAAGGAATTTCATCTAAAACAGCCAAAATCAGACATTGAATTTCCATCACAACAGGCTGATCCGGTTCAGACGACATGTGAAGAGGATGAGGATGATCTGGTTCGGACAACATGTGAAGAGGATGAGGAAAAAGAAGAATTACCGAACAAATATTATGTGATACATGTACAATAAAATATTCCAGACAATTCCAAACCAATTTTTTCAGTTGAATTGAGCCTTTGTACCACCTGCTATGCACGTTTTGTGGAAAGATGGATGAGTGGTAGCGCTGAGAGGAGATATAGTTTAGGAATGAGGAAATACGAAAAATTATAGAGCTAACCATTCAATGTTTCTCTAAGGAGGAGTAACCGCCGTAGGGTGTCGTCCCGGAGCAGGGCCAAATCACGGCGTGACCGCGGCGTGACCGCGGCATGACCACGGCGTGACCGCAGCGTGACCGCGGCATGACCGCCGCAGGGTGTCGTCCTGGAGGAGTAACCGCCACAGGGTGTCGTCCTGGAGCAGGGCCAAATCACGACGTGACCGCGGCGTGACCGCGGCGTGACCGCGGCGTGACCGCCGCAGGGTGTCATCCTGGAGGAGTAACCACCGCAGGGTGTCATCCTGGAGCAGGGCCAAATCACGGCGTGACCGCGGCGTGACCGCGGCATGACCGCCGCAGGGTGTCGTCCTGGAGGAGTAACCACCGCAGGGTGTCATCCTGGAGCAGGATGAATTGTGTTGACATATCGTCATGTTGATTGTTGATGCACATGGAAAAAAATAGAATGCATGTTTCCAGAACAACAGAAATTTAAAAACAAAAAAATAAAAAAAACAGAATGCAATAGAACAAACAAAAATAATAACTAATCAAAAACAGAATGCAAAAACAGAATGCAATAGAACAAAAAAAATAATGAAAACAGAATGCATGTTTGGACACCCCCACCCCTGAAATGAAAGATTTTTTCAAGATGATGAATAATTGCAAAGAGTTTATGTGAAAAGTGTTTGAAAATGTTGTTAAAAAAGTGATCCATGCTTTGGAGAAATTGCATAAAGTATCCATGAATGTCAGTGATGCTCAGTTGGAAGTGAAGATTAAGAAAATAAAAAGTTTAACGACTCTTTATTTGAGAGATGACAAATGCGAGGATCACCCCCCTGCCCCCTACCACCCCCCTGTATAGCTTCCCTTGCACCCCCTGCACATCCCCCTCCCCCCTAGACAACCCCCATGGACACCCCTCCCCCCCCTAGAAAACCCCCCTGGACACCCCTCCCTCCCCCCTAGACACCCCCATGGACCCCCCCAGACACCCCTCCCTCCCCCCTAGACCCCTGATAAGTGCAGAATTGTACAGAAATTTTGCAATCCATCCTCTATTAATACTTTGTTGAAAGATGCTCTGAAAGGGAAAAATATTAATACCAAAAACTATGTTAGAAAAAAATACAAAGAAGGTTAAAAAGAGGTCACCTGGGATAACAATTCTGCTACTAGTAAACCCTAGGAAGACTTAGTAGAGGAATAAGAATCCCAAGGATATATTCATGCTGAAACTGGTAACTCTAATGGTGCGGAAATACTAAGTGATTTTTCTAAAGAATCCTCAATTTTCCAAGAGGAATCGGATTATATTCTCTCTTTTTCTTTAAATCTGCAGTCCGAATCCCACTTTTGGAGTTCATTACCTCAGAATTATTAAAAACAGTTGATATGGATGACAGACTTACATCTGGATTTTCTCAGGCTGCTCTCTCTATGAAATTTTCAGAGCACACACCTTCTCAACATATAAACATTAGTATAAAAGATTCATACCCTATAATGAAAGTATTACAAACCAGGGAAGATTATTTTAGGTTGGGGATCCAGCTCACTATAAAGCAAGTTTATTCTACCAACCATTCCAACAAGAGAGAGTTGAGAAGATCCAATTAAAAAAGTGAAACTGAGAAATAACAGAAAGGGGGACTTTCCCCCATTCAGAAACAATGATGTGTATCCTCTTCTAGAATTTCCAGGGGCTAGCCAACCCTAGAACATTATGTTTCCTTAGGATTCTTGTGAGTAAACGGAAATAGTAATTCTTGTGTTGTGTGGATTACCGCCTCTATAACACAACGTGTTTCATTTTCTTTCACTACCACACATGAAAATAAAATCATCATTCATGGGTATGTGTAGACTACCAGTCCCCTCCCCCATGTCTGGACACCCCCCTGTCTGGACACCCCCCCTGTCTGGACACCCCCCCTGTCTGGACACACCTCCCCCCTGTCTGGACACCCCCCTTGTCTGGACACCACCCTGTCTGGACACCCCCCCCTTTCTGGACACACCTCCCCCCTGTCTGGACACCCTCCCTGTTTGGACACCCCCCCTGTCTGGACACCCCCCCTGTCTGGACACCTCCCCCCTGTCTGGACACACCTCCCCCCTATCTGGACACCCCCTCCCCCATCTGGACACCCCCCCTACTATCCCAAATCTAGAATCCCACTTACCCTAAAAGACAAGAGATACCCCAAAAAGAGATTTAAACTGAACTCAAAAAATGAGAAAATTCAATCTAGTACATAACACCGATCATTCTATCTATTCAAATAATAATGTCAAATACCTCCAGATCATGCACTAAGAGATCCCAAACCACTTAAAAGTTGGAAACCATCACATAACACACATGAAATTTAAAACATTACATAGACCTATTTACTAAAGGCATGTATGGATCCAACAAGAATTATATAGTATTTGGATTTAAGAACTACATTTCAACTAAAATTGATGATATAAAATAATGAGTAACTTCAATACCAATTAACTCTAACAACATAGAGATAAAAAATAAACACCATACCTTTATAGTAGCTGGACATGGTATAGATTCTTTTAGTGCATACTCTACAATATAAAGAAATTCAGTATTATCCCCCCCTCATCACTCTTGGACACATAAACATACCATTTGGACTTATGTTAAGATCTAACACCATTAGAAGAATCAAAATGAATGAGAAAAAACATAGTGAGTGTGGATCCTACCTTACTGCATAAGGACATTTGTTTTGCAAAAATTCTTGAGATGACCAATTTTTCCACAATGATAACATGTTCTGGGTTTCCATTTATCTAGGATTCAAATGACCAAGCCTTATAAAAGGATTTAAAATAACCTATTATTTTCATAATGAGGCCCCTAAAACTGGTCCTTATAAAAAATGAACATCCTAGAATTTCATTTCTTATTAAGAAGACACCCTAGGTAACAACTATAGAAATCGAAGCTCCACTTAACAAAATTTTACAAGATAAGAAAATCTCACCAATAACCATTTATGACCTCGTCCAAGAAGTCTAGAAGGCATAAGATAATAAAAATCAACTAAATATAATACCTCAGACCCATATCGAACCTTCGATATTTAAGGTAATAATTAATAATGAATTTGTGTTCTAGGCATACCTACTTAGTGAAATGGGTGGAATATTCTATAAATTTATGTTTATGTGAGAAAATGATCAAAAACCTAGCAAAGATAGAGGGTCTACCCAAGTTGGAGAGGGTGTGGCGGTGCTAAGAGGGCTCGACCAGGAGGGGTCCGGTCACCGGAGGTGGACCGGCCAACAAAGAGGTGCACCGGAGGCGTGAGCGTAGGGAGGTGGGGCGCCGGAGGTGTGCGCACAGGGAGGTGGGGCGCCAGAGGCATGCACGAAGGGAGGGGAGGCCACGGCTAGTGAGGGAGCACAAGGGAGGGGAGGCCGTCAGCCATGGGGAATCGCCGGAGAGGTGCTGTTGGTGAGGGTAGCGTCGGGAAGGAGGGTCGCGTCAGGAAAGTTGATTCCAAAATTTGATACGTAGAAATCCCTTCAATACACTGCAAATACCAATAAAGGGCTCTGTTTTAACGATGAAAATTGTTATGGTATATATAGAAATTAAGTGGAAATCACAAACCGTGTTGAACCTCTTCATATCTTTCAAACAAAGTTTATTGTTGGGATCTATGTTGACATAGTTTTCCTTGCAATTTCTCCTCATTGACTGAAATTGAAAATTGGTTTAAACATTAAAATTCAATAATATCAATTGAGTATTAATCTAACTCTAGCAATGGATACCTCATAGAGCTCATCAGAAATAAGGGCTACTCCATGAGCAAATAGAATTGCATAATTGCCTTCAATGAACCGATCCGTTATAGGGTTGCCGAGTAAATATCCCTGAAATCAAGCATTTTTCTTATATAATTTTTACATTAACCCAAATCCAAAAATTAAAATTATGAAAAGATTTTATAGAATGATTGCATGAATTTTTTTTTGTGACAAACCTCGAGATTGACAGTGGGTTGCATACCCTCATCATTTCCTGAATCACCCATGTGAAGGCAAAGTATTTTTCATCTTAAAAGACATGAAAAATCATTATCTAGGAAAATGGAAGGAAAAAAAGTAAGAACAGGATTCATTCAAGTTTGGCTCTTAGAGAAACCAGCGAGAAAAAGATAGCACAATTAATTGAGGTTGTTTTACCTTCTAATATCTTCAAGAAGGTTGGCGGAACAATGATGCCATAATAAGAGTCTCCACCAACATAGAAGGTATTTGAGATGAACTCTGGGTGATCTTTCAACCACTGCAACATTTATAAAAAGGCCACCCATCTCAATGGTTGCGTAATTATACGGCAGAAAATAAGACTGAATTGAACAGGGAAATGTCCATTTCACCTTCCTTGAGAATTTGTTGAGTTGGATTGCTGCAAAAGAGTCACTGGAATACGCAACTGCGAGAGTTGTTGGATATGAAAATCCAGTACCAACTGGCGAATATATAAATATGATACTCGATACCTGAAGTTGAAGAAAAATAACAATATAGGTCACTTCTTTCTTTGATCAGCAGAGGATAAAAAATTAATAATACCATTGTCCATGTATTTGGATTGAAAAACAAAGTGGGCAGAACTCCACTGCACTCTGTCTTAAAAGAGACTGGACCTTCATTTTCCACGCATACAGAGTAATTGCTTCACCTTCTCTGGTTTCAGACGAAACAAGCACAGAGCTGTGAAGGGAAGGGGAGTCGAAGCCTACCGATTTGGTAAGCTAGGGCAGTGAAGGATGAGCTGTTAGGGCCCCCCGTGAGACAAAGCATGAGCGGGTCATTCTTTAGTTCATTCTGAGATCTGACGAAGTAGTAGAAGAGCTGCACGTCTTCGGATTCACCCAAACCAATGTACCTGCAAGCTCCCTCACCCACTCCACATGTATTTCACAGTAGATAGAGAGGAATGGAAGCGAAGAGTGGGTGTGTTGGTGACTGACCCGGTTTCGAGATAAAAGGGAAGGGGGACTTCGAATCCGGGAATGTGGTCGACGATAGAATGCGAGTACGGCGCGGCGAGGCATGTGAAGACAGCGGGGGGAGCAGGAGGAGGAAGTGGGGGAGACGGAGGATGGGACTGGGCGCCATCATTTGGATCTCCCAAAATAATAATGATCAAAAACCTAGTAAAGATGGAGGGTCTACCCAAGGGGGAGTTGGTGTGGCGGTGCTAAGAGGGCTCGACCAGGAGGGGTCCGGTCACCGGAGGTGGACCGGCCAACAAGGAGGTGCGCCAGAGGCGTGCGCGTAGGGAGGTGGGGTGCCGGAGGCGTGCGTGCAGGGAGGGGAGGCCGCGGCTGGCGAGGGAGCACAAGGGAGGGGAGGCCGTCCGCCATGGGGAATCGCTGGAGAGGTTCTGCTGGTGAGGGTAGCGTCGAGAAGGAGGGTCAGGACGAGGAGGTGTCTGGGAGGAGGGCGCGGCGAGGAGGGCACGGCGAGGAGGCGTCGGGGAGGAGGAGGGCGCAGCGTGGAGGCGTCGTGGAGGAGGAGGGCGCAGTGAGGAGGAGGGCTTGGGGAGGAGGAAACACGAGGCATGGAGGAAGCCCGATGGATTGAAAAAAAAACAGAATCATGGATTTAGCCACGGATTGGAAAAAAATCTGTGGCAGTATGAAACCTATAGCCACGTACCTATAAAATTGTGGCTATAGGTCCGTGGCTATAGCCCAAATTTGTAGTAGTGATGTTTTGATAATGAACATGGATGACCTAGGTTAAACCTAAGGTTTTATATATTTAAAATTAAGTGTCATGATTTATACATCCTATTAATGATTTTTGATGATAAAATATGCATGATGGACATGATAACCATTTTGGTTTTAGTAAGAGAATGGATATAGAATGATGAAGTTTAGGTGATGATGATTATTCTCAAATATTTAAGTATGTTATTTGAGATTAGTTATATAAATTCAAATATAACATGAAAAGTTTCTATAGATGTTAATTCAAATCCTCAATGGTTAGATGTTGAATTAGAAATGAAAACCCCAAATGGTATGATGACCACATCTAAAGTCTATGATTCTTATCTAGATGGAGTTTTGGAAATTTTCTTCCTAATTTTTTTTTATTCCCCCTCTAGCTGGATTTGATGTTATTATAGGCATAGATTGGATTTCTTTAAATAAAGACCACATCAATTTCCAAGGAATGGAAGTCAAATTTGATATTCTAAACCAACCTATGTTTACTAATTGATCTGATGATGAATATGAAATTTAGAAGAAAATAAAATCCATTGTATGGGTCTTAATTACTATTCACAAGGGGTGTTTATATCATATAGTTTGGGAGAAACTCAACATAGATGATATTCCTATTGTGTGTGAGTTTGTGGATGTCTTTCTAGAAGAGTTTCCTAGTCTTTCACCAAATCGTAAAGTTGATTTCCAAATAGACCTCATACTTGATGTTATACCTATTTCAAAGACTCCATATAGAATGGAATAGATTGAGATGTAGGAATAAAAGAAGAAACTCCTGGAGAATCTTGATAAGGGATTCATTCAGCCAAGTGCATCACCTTAGGGTAAACCTGTTCTTTTTGTTAAGAATAAAGATGGATCAATGTGACTCTATATTAATTATTGGGAACTTAACAAGATCACAATCAAGAACAAGTATCCTCTACCCCATATTGACAATTTTTTTGATCAATTGTGTGGTGCTCAATAATTTTCCAAGATTGGATGGTCTTCATTTTAGATATCATTAATTAAGGGTCAATAATGAGGATATACCCAAAAAAAATTCTTATAGGGTATGGACACTATGAATATATAATGATTCCATTTAGACTTACTAATTCCCCTGTTATCCTTATTGATTTAATGAATAGAGTCTTTAGATGTTACCTTGATTAGTTTGTGGCAGTCTTTATATATGATATTTGAAGAACCTTTGTGATAATTTGTTTTAATAAAGTTTTTGTATTTGTTGAAAACTAACCTTTTTGTATAAGAATTTTTTTTTATTCAAGATTGGGCCCAGTCCATCATAATGATATTTGTAAGAAAGATGAATGTTGCTGAAATTTTGAACCTAAACATAAAGGAGGAGAAAGTTTTGTTTTTAAAGAAAGTTTTTTTCTGGACTCAGAGGATCATACTGAGTAGCATCAAACACAGAGGTGGTCAGAATGATGAAGTTGTTGATCAAACGCAACACTAGTCTCATGTACATTGGTATAAATTTAAAGATCCATCAGACTTAGAGTTTGTTAGAAATTTAGAATTTGCTGAGTGAAGAAGTCATAATGTTGATGAAGAGTTTTTAAATAAGATAGTTAAGTCACAAGTTAGAACGTTTTCATAATTTATAACCTAAATTAGGTGATGATTTTCTAGTCATGAAGTTCTAAAAAATCATTAAAACTATCATGAAAAAAGATTTTGAAGAAAAGGAGGAATCATAAATATTGTATTGGTTCTCAAAACCTAGACACAAAATATCAGATCTAGAAGTACCAGACTCATAAGTTGTCAGAAGTCAGAATATCTAAAGCTGATGAAGTTTTAAGAATTTCAATGTTGCTGAGTGGAGATATCATTAGGTGCATAACATCATAATGATAATTCCATAGTAATGATAATTCCATCATCATGAGGTTCTTAACCAGACTGAATATGAAGAGTAAGATAAATTAGATTAAGAATAGGCACCGATTAATCAAATGAACACCTCACACCGATAACACATCCGATACAGAACATCAAAGTGATCAGAGTTTCAGATGCCAATCCATCAAAATAAGATCAATTATGAAAACATGTAAATATTCTAAAAGAGTTTCATTTTATTGATAAGAAACAAATAGAGAGTTTTAGTTTGAAATCAAAAAATATTGTGACACCAAGAAGTCATATTTTTAGGAAGTTCATCGTAATGAGCTGAGGAAGATAGTTAGGTCATAATGAGATGAGAAAGAAATTCACATCGTAATGAGATTAGGAAGATAGTCAGATCATAATGATATGAGAAAGAAAGAAAAATTGTAATGAGATGAAGAATATAGTCAGATTATAATGAGAAGAGGAAGCTGAAGCTAATAAAGTTATATCAAATTGAAGAAAATTTATCTTATTTTAGAATATTGATCTCGAATAAATATTAAGAAGGTTTGAATAATTCAAATTTGAAGTTTAAATGTGAGTGATTTTCGGAGTTTTTAAATTTGAGTAAGTGAGAAATGTTTTTTAGTTTCTAATATTTTCTTTTCTGAGTTTTCTATAAATAGAGGCACAAATCATTCACATTTTATAACTTTTCTATGGTAGAGTAAAAGGAATAGCACCAAGTAATTTGAGAAAGAGTTCCTTTCAGACAAAGATCTCATTAGAAGATCAAACATCTGTTTTTTTGTTAACTGGACTGAGAAAAATCATATTGAGAAGATTGCATTGATTCAATCAGACTGAGGAATATTGGACTAAGTTTTTGAGAATAGTTTGAGAAATAAAAATTGAGAAAGGGAAGATCATACTGATTTGACTAGATTGAGTTAATTTGGCTGGGTTCATCAGACTGAAGGCCATCAGAATCATGGTCATCAGACCTAAGAACTTTTGTGGAGAAAATTGAACAAAGTATTTATTATTTTTTTGTGGATCATTTATTTTATAAGATTTTTTAAACTGATGGGATCCGTTATAATCATTCCTATCAGGAGATAGAATGTTTATAATGGGAGTTGGAACATGTTTTATTCAATTATTCATAATATTGAATTTCCATAGACACACAAGAGTGGATATGACAAGGATATAAGTTCTCACACTGAGGCCAAACCTTGTAAATCTTGTGTGATTTACTTTCTTTCCAAGGATATCATGCATGAGTATTTACTAAAATTAATAAGGAAATGAATCTTAACAGGTTTCAGGGGTTAAGTTTCTAAAATTCTTGAAACTCATAAAAATTAAACAACTGATTCAACCCCCCTTATTAGTTGTTATTCAATCCTTTAGAACTTCAATTGGTATAAAATCCAAAGGATCCCTTGTTGAATCATTTTCATGAATAATATCAATTATATCAATAGTAAAGTAATTTCTATATTTTATGGAAAAAATATTAAAGATGTAAAAATATGATGATTCATTATCTCTTATCTCTTAGCCTAGAAGTTGTTGATGTCACTAAAATGTGTTTTCCACCTATTGAGAAGGATGCCCTGATGATTTTTTCTAAGAATAGAAATATCAAATTTGATGGAAAATCTAGAAATTCTATCGTTATGACCTTATCAAAAAATGTTTATATGAATGTGATGGGTCTCAAAACTTCAAAGAGTATGTGGGACCATCTGGAAAGTATTTTCTAAGGGAATACTAAATTGAAAGAATCAAATATCCAAATTTGGCATAGTAAGTATGAAGACATATGAATGAGAGATGAAGAAACTATTGATGAATACTTCACCAGAGTAAATGAAATTATTCGCAACATCACATGATTCATAGATTTCCTGGGAGATTCTAAAATTGTGAAGAAACTTATGAGAAACTTTATGGAAAAGTTTGATTCCAAAATACCCCCTTTATAAGATAAGTATGATTTATCTATTTATGAATTGCATAACTTTCTTGTTTCTTATGAAATGAGAAAAGATACAATGCTAAAAAAGAATATGAAAGATGAAATGGATTTTGAATCTATAAGAAAAATGAAAATTCAAGACGTTTAATATGTTAATCCTTATGACTCTGAAGAAAAATTAGATGATGAGTTGAATGAAAAAATCACATCTCTTATATTCAATAAATATCAAATAGGAAGAGGAAAGTATGGAAATAAACTTCCTCTCAAATTTTTTTGAGTCTGGTGGAATCAAACACATTGCTATGAATTATCCCAATAATAATGTTGGAGAATATCAAGATTATTCTGATGAAAAACCATGATGGAAGAAGTGGAACAAAATTTTTAAATAAGAAAAGTCATCCAATAAATATAATAAGAATTTCACAGGAGAAAAAATGAGTATACTGAGTAAGAAAGCTGAATTAGAATCAATTGAAAACAATTCTTCAGAAGATTAAAGTTTAGAAAAATTCAGAACCTTCATTGAAAAAGTTTAGAAACAAAAGATTCCCCAAATAATGAATAATGTGGAAAAGAATCATATAGAGAGTATCAACTCAAAACAGAACTTATTTCATGTATTGATCAAAACATAACTCTCAAGAAATAAATGATAGTAATGAATAAAGATAGTGAAGAAGTTGCTGAAGGAATAAAATATTTCATCAAGTAGGAGGAAGAATACATTCAAGATATCTTAAGCTATAAACTTAGAATTTATGAATAGGGAAATATAGTTGAATATCTTAGTATGAAGCTGAAATATAAGGAAGAAGAAGTCAATAAGTTTTAATAAAAACTTCTTGAGTCCAAAATTACCTTGATAAAGATGAATGAAAACTTCAAAAAATCCTTTGAAGTAAATGATGATACTTCTAAAGTTTTTGAGAAATCTCAAATCAAGAATTAGGTGAAATAATCACCCACCAAAAATAATGTTTCATCTATTTTTTCTAACATTTTAGGTTTTGGAAAAAGTGTTAGGAAATATTGGGTGGAAAAAGGATGTGAGAAACCAATCACATATAAAAAATTTGAAAAATCTCTTAGTGGTAAAGTTTCCCCACACCCAAAGTATGTTGAAACATGAAGAATGTATCAACCTCAATAAAGTTTCTATAGAGAAATATCTTACTTCAATAGGAAGTCAATATTTGATGGCTATTTCTAGTGTTGTTGAATATATGGGCATAAGGATTATAATTTCTGAATAAACTTATCACTTCTCAAAAAAATATTTTAACAAAGGGAAAATAATGATGGAAGAAGGATGAGCAACTTTCCTAACTCTCAGAAAGTTAGAAAAGAAATTTCTAAATATGTTAGAAACATTCCAACAAAAAATCAATTTTAATTTCCAGAAGATATTTGTGGAAGATGTGATCATGTTTGTCATTATGAAAAAATATGTATGAAAATTCTTCCATAAAAAGTATCTTATGGGAGAAAAGAAAAGAAAGTTGGAAAGAAGAAAGTTTAGGAAAGAGATTTTGTTGTTAAAACTGCTTTGAAAGAAAGTAAAAAGAAAAAACATGGATAATTGATATATGTTTTTCTTCACACATGATAGGTGATATAAAAATATTGAAACATATTGAAATTCATGATTGAGGAGAAGTTACCATTGGTAATGATAGTTACTTAAAAATCATAGGAATCAGAATGGATGGGATTGAAGTAGAAAAGTTGAAATCTAAGGAAGTTTTATTTGTTGATGATCTAAAACATAAATTACTTAGTGTAAGTTAATTTTGTGATGATGGAAAAGAATCATTATTCAGAAAATATTATTGTGTTATCAAGAGTTTAAAATATGTAAAAGTTATTACAAAAGGATAAAGAACTAGTGGGAATCTCTTTCAGATTAGAGAACATAATGACTCATGTTATCTAAGTGCTGAATATGGGAATAAGTTATGGCACCGAATACTTGGCCACCATGGGTAGAAAAACATAATTTTTTTTTCTAAAGTTGATTTTACCCATTATTTTATAGAATTGAAAAGAATAGATGAAGATGTTTTTGTTACTTTTCATAAAGGGAAGATGACTAAAAAAAATCATAAGAGAGTTGAGATTCAGTCTACCAAACCTGTTGAACTTATTCATTCTAATTTATGTAGTCTGATGAGACAATAATCAACAAAAAGATATTTATACTTTATCAATTTTATTAATGATTTCACTTGGATGAAAAAAATAATGTTTATGAAACACAAGTTAGAGTCTATGGAAATATTTAGGTTTTTTAGAAAATAATTTGAAAAAGAAATGGGGGTTTATATAAAGAAGTCGAAAATAGATAATGGCAACAAATTCACAAGTAATAACTTTGAAACTTATTTGAGAAATCATGTTATCAAACATCAGTATAGTGCTACCTATACTCTATAACAAAATGGAGTTCCATAAATAAAGAATATAAGTTTGGTGGAAATGGGAAGAAGTATGTTAGCAAAATTAAAACTTTTAATGTTTAATTAGAGATAATATGTTAGTACTACTATACATGTTTAAAATAAATTCTTGTTGAGAACATAAACTAACATGACTTCTTATAAAATTCGGCATAACAAAAAAACTTCATTGAAGTACTTTAATTTTTTTGGAAGTCCATGTTTACTTAAAATCAAAAATCCAGATCTGGGAAGGTTTGATGATAAATATTAGGAAGGAACTTTTATGGGTTATCCACCCAATATAAGAAGTTAGAAATGCTGAAACAAATGCTTACAAATGTTTGTGGACTCATATAGTGCGAAAGTAATTGAAAATTAAAATTCCTTAACAAAGGTTGTTGAGAATTATGAGGAGGATAAATTAGATATTTCTAATGATAGTGAGTAAAAACATTCTTAGGAAAATTCACAAGAATCGTGTTGTCATGACCTGTCCCCTAGGGCCCGTGCTGTGACTAACCCAAGCCTGCCTTCCATAGGCCAGGGGCTGGTGACAAGCACCAGAAAGGCATATCCCAAAAAGGGAAGGCATTTTTTTTAAACCTGTACACACACAAACATGACATACTACACAAAGCAAACCACAAAGGAAAGAAAGTAGTACAACCACCACAAAGTACCACCAATAAGAGTAAAAAGTGTAAAATGAAATTAAAGAGGCTAGAATACAATCTCAACTGAAAGGAAAGTACAAAAAAAGAAGTACAAGCTCTGGAGGCAATCCTCTAAGGATCCTACCTGAAGGGTACGTACAACTCACTGTTGGATGTCATTGCATACACACCACGTCTATCGATCCACCTCTGAGAACCGTCTAGCCCTGGCACCCCAAAGTCCTAGTAAAATTTGTTCATCATCTTCACAAGACACAAGAGGTGTTGGTAAATTCCATGCAGGGGTGATTATAACAATACTCAGTAGGGGCCCCGAGAACAACTTGGGTCTCACAGAAATCCACAAAGGAAGAATACCACAAATAAAGATCTCAAAGTAAATCACAAAGAAAAAGACACAGCTCACACTAGGTATAAATTAAGTACATAAGTAAAGACGATTAGTTGTAAATATATATCAACTTATTCTATTGAGATGCTCTACTGATGATCCATGAAGGGTTTCTTTACTGCTGATCCATGAAGGGTCTCTCTACTGCTGGTCCACGATGTGTCTCTCTATGGCTAATCCACGATGGGTCGCGCTATTGCTAATCCATGAAGGGTCGATCTCATGCTAATCCATGAAGGGTTTCTCTTATGATTATCCAAAAAGGGTCTCTCTTATGCTGATCCATGAAGGGTCTCTCTTATACTGATTCATGAAGGGTCGCTCTTATGTTGATCCATGAAGGGCCGCTCTTATTCTCCACATCACAGCCAGCCACTGGATTCCCGCACTTAGCACGCTTGATTCTGGGAGGATCTAATCCTCAATCCATCAATCATACCTCAAACACCACAAAGTCCCACATAGAGTAACCCAAAGGGCTGTCTCATCGTAAGGGTCCTAACGTAATAGATGGTGTGTCGAACGGATGCCCGGTCTGTAAGATAATGACATTTTTGTAAAAAGGGCCCAGTTGGATTTGAGTTTGATCCAACCCAGCTATACACAAACCTCCTCCAAAATTCACATAGATTATCTCAGAAGGACCGCCTCATCGTAAGGGTCCTCGTGCCGTAGACGGTGCGTCAATTGGATGCACGGTCTGAAAGATACCATCATTTTTGTAAACAGGGGCCGGTTGCATCTAGGTCCGATTCAACTCGGTCGGACCGACTGGACCAATCTTGGCCCGGGGTCCCGCATGACCTGTCCTATCTACATGGCCCATTGGGACTCAATGGACCTGGCCCAGGTTGGCTGTGGGTCCAATCCATCGGGTCACCAAGTGACCCGAAATTATCCGGACCAACCCGCACTGGCGGGCCGATCTCTTTTCCATAGCCCGAGCTACCACGCAGCCCGACTTTATCCCGCCAGCCCTATCCTCTATAGAATACCAGCTGGTTCAGCATGGTCCACTAAAGCAGATAGACTGGTTCGGCCCGGTGGGTCAACTGTCTTGACCCGACATGATGGGATAGGCGGTTCAGCTCAGACCAGCTCGGCTGGTTCGATTCAGCCCAGACTAGCTCGGTTGATCTAGTTAGAACATGCACGTCCAGTCAGCCGGTCATGCCCCCCCTGTTCGCACATAGCCTGTAAGGAGCTGGCCACTCCCTTCTACGCGGTGCCAGGCTGGTGCTACATTTAGCCGACCGCCGTGGCCAACGGGTTGTGACCTCCTCCACTACGGCACGCGCCGGGCGCGTCGCCTCCACCTGTGCGGTCAGCGAGGGCTGACCGCTGCACCCACATGCGGAATTGGTTGGCACCGCCTCCTTCCTGAAGTTGCCACCATAGGCTGTCACCGCCGGTCTCTAGATCTGCCGCGCTGGTGGTGCCACGCCGACGACACCTTCTACGGGCCACCAGGTCTGCTTCGGTGGTCTGATTTCAACAATTCTTGCACCCTAGAGATTCTCGGGTTTCCACCTTCCCTGTGAGGGCCTTGAAATTTCCTTTCCTCAATTTCAAACATTCATCAACCAAGAATTTACAAGGATAAGGGGGGTCAAGCCTTGTTCATGTCAGACCATGCCCTTCATGTTACAAGCTTAAATCAGGGGGAGGTTCGGGGATAACATTCTATCAACAATATATCAAGCCCACTGTAGAAACCTAATAAAAGGACACCCTCCCACATCGACGAATGATCTTTGGGTCAACCTGTTTGTGGGTTGACCCACGTTCGTCGCTTTAGAAAAATAATGGAGAAAATAATTTAATCAGACAACCCCTACCTTGTTTGACATTCGTTTCCATAGCAGTTTTTCCTTGAGGGTTCAAGAGGTCGACGTCGTTAGTCGCTTCCTAGCTTCGTTCTTCAGGGTACGTTGAATTTGATGACGTTCCGCTGGTGTTCGTCATTCTTTGTTGGAGAGTAAACTCACCAGAGGTTCTTTAGAGAATTTCCCACGGTTTAATTCCCACTCTTCAATGCATTTGCTAATTAAAAAGGGAACACGTCACAAATTTTCTGTTTCGCTGTGACGTTGCATCATTACACTGTATCTTAACGAGCTATTAATGATCCTTATTTAATGCGGAAAGTTGTCGCCTCGTCACTACACCGCAGTGCTACCGTTCACTGCTGAACTGTGCGAAAGAAAATAAAATAAAATTTTCTATGTTATTTTATTATTTTCTAAAAAGTCCAAAAATTAACTTTTTCGTCCAACCCTTGTCGGTCAAGGTTAAGTTCTTTCTAGGAAAATCCCGGCATTCCGAGTTTAATGGTGCCCTCAAATTTTTGATCCGATCACCGGTTCAAAAGTTATAAAAACCTAACCGCATGATTACTAAACATACTTTAAAATAATTTTAAAATTACATTCTGGGAACCTCAGGCCTCAAAATCATGTTCTGTCTCATCGCCTAGTGTCAAAATAATTACATATAATTTAAAAAAAATTCAACAAAAATTACAGAACATTACACATGTGATGAGGAAAGTTTAGATAGGAAAGAAACTTTGAAATTTCCTACCTTACAAAAACATTCTAAGGCTGAAAATATTATTTGGAATCAGGAGGCTCTAGTTTAGACCAGAAGAAAGTTGATATTAGAAAATCAAACTTTACTTATCTCAAAAGTTGAACTAGAATAAGTTTTGAGAAGTTATTCAATACAAAGAAAGGGTGGATGCTTTGAATTAAGAGTTAGATCAAATTGAGAAAAATGAAACATGGGAACTTTTTCCATAACTAGAAAAAAAAGAACAAAGTGGGTTTACAGAAAAAAACTAAATGGATATGGATAATTTTATAGAAATAAATAAAGTCTTGTTTATAAAGGCTATACATAGGTGGAAGGTTTGGGTTTTGAAGAAATTTTTTCCCTATTTTTAGGATTAGAAACTATTAGATTGTTTCTATTAGTGGCCACACATCAAAATTATAAATTTTATCAACTGGATGTTAAGTCAGATTTCTTAAATGGTGATATTAAGGAAGAATTTTACATTGAGAAACCTTGTAGTTATCATCTTGATGAGGATGAAAACAAAGTTTATAAATCAAAGAAAGTTTTTTATAGGCTAAAAAATCTCCACATGCTTGGTATTCAAAACTTGACAACTATTTGATAATGTTGAATTTTTCTAAAGGAAAAGTTGATAGAAACTTATATGTGAAATATGTTGACTCTAGAAATCTAATTGTAATTGTTTATGTGGATGATATAATTTTTGATGCGGATAAATAAAAAGTTTTTAAATAATTTTCTGAGGAAATGAAGAATAATTTTGAAATGTTAATTTTGGGAGAATTAACTTTCTTCCTTGGCATACAAGTTCAACAAAAATAAAAGTATATTTTCTTATCTCAAAAAAATTATTCTAGTGAATTGTTAAAGAAGTTTGAGATGACAGAATCCAATTAAGTTTCTAATCCTATATCTATGATCACAAAGTTGATTAAAGATGAGTTCAGAAAAATTGTGAATCATAAAGACTTTTATAAGATAATAGTAAATCTAATTTACCTTATATCCTCAAGGTTGGATATTGTTTATTCTATGAATTTGTGTGCTAGGTATCAAAGTAATAAAAAATAATCACATATATTGTTAGAAAATAGAATACTTAGATATGTTAAAGGAACTAATTCACATGGATTTTTATAAAAATGAAATTTTGAGATGCAATTTCATGGTTATACTGATTCCAATTGGGTAGGAGATTGTAATGATAGAAAATCAACCTTAGGAGGAATATTTTTTTGGGTGAATTTTGTGTGAGTTGGCATAGTAAGAAACAATGTTCAGTAACTTTGAGAACAAAAAAATTATAATATGTTGCAGCTAATCAGGATTCTACTCAGATGTTATGGATGAAAGTTCAGTTGGAAGATTTGAAAGTAAAAGTTTCTAAACCATTGAAGATACTTTGTGAAAAATCAGAGTGCAATTGATCTTTTTAAAAATCCTGTCCAACATTTAAGATCAAAACACATTGATATAATGTTTTACTTTATAAAAGATAAAGTTTCTAATGGATATTTTTTACTGAAATATATCTCAATGAAGTATTAAATTTTTGATATCTTCACAAAGGAAATGCTGAAATAAAGGTTTGTTGATTTAAAGCTGCAACTTTATGTTCAGCCTTCTCAAATGACTTCCTAAATATCATAAGGAAAACCCCCACCATTCTTTGGATTATGTTGAAAAAGGGGGATATAAAGTAATGAATTTGTTAAAGTTTTTACTTATCTTTATTAAATGAATATGAAGCTATGATTATCAAATAATGGGGGAGAGGAAAAGAAAAGTGAAAAAATATAAAAGTGAGGGGGATTTTATCTTAATATGGATGCACAATTTTCTTATCAATAAGGGATGAAATTAATTAAAAAACTTTAATTTTTATAGTAGTATGGTGTTAGGACACTATCTTTTGAGAAAGGATATGTTTTGGTAAAATTTTAAAACCATGAGTTGTTTACAAAAGTTGATTTGTGAAAAATTTCTGAGATTTGGAAAATTTGTTCACAAAGGCTGTCAACAAATCCAAAGGGGGATATTGAAGAAACTTTGTGATAATTTATTTTAACAAAGTTTTTTGTATTTTTTGATAACTAACCATTTTGTATAAGAATTGTTTTATTATTTAGGATCAAACCTACTATATATCAATGAGCATTTTAATAAAGATGAAAGTTACTGAAAGTTTGAACCCAAACATAAAGGGGGAGAAAAGTTTTGTTTTTAAATAAAGTTATTTTCCAAACTTAGAGGACCAGAGTGAGTATCATCTGACATAGAGGTGTTCATAAAGATAATTTTTTTGATCAGACACATAATCAGTCTCAGGTCCATTGGTATGAAGTTCAAGATCCATCGGACTCAGTGTTTGTTAGAAATTCATAAGTTTCTGAGTGAAGAAGTTATAATGTTGCTGAAGAGTTTTGAAAGAATATAGTGTATTCTAGAGTTAGAATATTTTCATAATTTTTAACCTAAATCATACGATTATTTTCTGGCCATGATTTTCTCACAAATCATGAAAACTATCATGATAAAATCTTTTGAAGAAATGGAGGAATAGTAAAGATTGTATCGGCTCTAGAAACTCAGACACAGAAGATCGGATCCAGAAGTACCAGGATAAGAAGTTTTTAGAATCCAAGATGTTTAAAGCTAATGATGTTTGAATAATTTAAATATTACTGAGTGGATTCATCTTCAAATATAGAACATCATAATAATAATTCCATCATAATGATAATTCCATAATTATGAGGTTTTTAAACAGATTGAATCTGAAGAGGAAGATCAATCAGATCATGAACAAGCATCAATTAATCAAATGAATGCCTCACATCGATAAAACATCAGATGTAGAAAATTGGAGTGATCATAGTTGTTGATGCTGATCCATCAAAGGAATACCAGTTATGAAAAGAAGTGAACATTATAAAAGAGTTTTGTTTTCTTGAGAAGAAATAAAGGGAGAGTTCAAGTTTGAAATCAAATAATATTGTGACACCAATAATTCATATGCTGAGGAAGTTCATAATAATGAGATGAAGAAGATAGTTAGATTATAATGATCTGAGAAAGAAAGGTGCATTGTAATGGGCTGAGGAAGATAATAAGATTATAATGAGCTGAGAAGGAAAGGAAAATTATAATGAGCTGAGGAAGATAGTCAGATCGTAATGAGCATAGGAAGATGAATCTAAGGAAGTTATATCAGAATGAAGAAAGGTTAGTATTTTTGAGAATACAAATCTCGAATAAATATTGAGAAGGTTTGAAGAATTCAAAGTTGAAGTTTAAATGTGAGTGATTTTCAGACTTGAAATTTGAGTAAGCGGGAAAATATTTTTATTTTCCCACCTTTGATTTTCTGAGTCACTTATAAATAGAGGCACAATTCATTCCCATTTAGTAACTTTTTCATGAGAGTGGAAAAGGTGAAGCACTGAGGAATTTGAGAAAGAGTTCCTTCTGGAAAGAGATCTCATTAGAATACCGTACATCTATTGTCTTGTTAACCATAATGAGAAACATCATATTAAGAAGATCGTATTGACTTAATCAGAATGAGGAATAAAAACTGAGTTTTTGATCAAATTTTGAGAAGTGTAGATTGAGAAAGGGAAGATCACATTTAGTTGATTGGATTTAGTCAATTAGACTGGGTTCATTGGGCTGAAGGCCATTAGACTCAGGGTCATCGGGCCTAGGAACCTTTGTGGAGAAAATTGAACAAAGATTTTATTATTTTTTTGCGGATCATTTGTTTTGTAAGAAAACTGTAACACCCCCGAATGATAAAGGGTTAAATGACTAAATGATATGACTCATGTCAACAAGGTTCACCTTTTTTTTTGGGATCCTACCTAATTAAAACTCCACATTTAAGAATGTTTGGCCTAGAGTAGTGATCAAGATGAGTGACCTTCTGGGAAGTTTTCTAGGATGTGTGTAAGTGAGGACAAAGCACACTATAATGGACATGTGTTGGCATGTGGGGACTATCATTAGTTAGATGAACCATTCAGGCACGTGGGTGGGACCTTGGGTGGGGAACACGTGTCTGTGGGGAAACTGGTGGTACCTGGCAGGGCAGGACCCGACGACCATGTTAAGGTGGGGTGTCTGTACTGTCACCGGGACCCAGTTGTCACATTTGGTATCAGAGGAGAAACCCGGCCTTAAGTGCGGTGCACCGCCTGGGTTAAGATGTAGGGCCCACAACGAGGATGTTGTGTTCTAAAGGGGGGGGGGGGGATTGTAACACCCCCGAATGATAAAGGGTTAAATGACTAAATGATATGACTCATGTCAACAAGGTGCACCTTTTTTTTAGGAGCCTACCTAATTAGAACTCCACAGTTAAGTGTTCTTGGTCTGGAGTAGTGATCAGGATGGGTGAGCTTCTAGGAAGTTTCTCAGGATGTGTGTAAGTGAGGAAAAAACACGTTGGAATGGACATGTGTTGGCCTGTGGGGACTATCATTAGTCATATGACCCGTTCAGGCATGTGGGTGGACCCTTGGGTGGGGACCACGTAACTGTGGGGCAACTGGTGGTACCTAGAGAGCCAGGACCCGACAACCATGTTAAGGTGGGGTGTCTGTACTGTCCCCAGGACCCAGTTTTCACAAAAACTTTTTAAACTGATGGTATTTATTGTAATCATTCCTATTGGGGGGGGGGGTGATTGTAACACACTCGAATGATAAAGGGTTAAATGACTAAATGATATGAATCATGTCAATAAGGTGCACCTTTCTTTTCGGGAGCCTACCTGATTAGAACTCCATAGTTAAGCATGCTTGGCCTAGAGTAGTGATTAGGATGGACCTTCTGGGAAGTTTCCTAGGATGTGTGTGAGTGACCTGTGGGGACTATCATTAGTCAGATGACTCGTTCAGGTGGGGTGTCTGTGCTGTCACCAGGACCCAGTTGTCACAAAAACTTTTTAAACTGATGGTATTTAGTGTCATCATTCCTATTGGGGGGGGGGGGGTGATTGTACCACCCTCGAATGATAAAGGGTTAAATGACTAAATGATATGACTCATGTCAATAAGGTGCACCTTTCTTTTCAAGAGCCTACCTGATTAGAACTCCATAGTTAAGCATGCTTGCCTTGGAGTAGTGATCAGGATGAGTGACCTTATGGGAAGTTTTCCAGGATGTGTGTGAGTGAGGACAAAGAACACTGGAATAGGATAATGAACACTGGAATGGACATGTGGTGGCCTGTGTGGACTATCATTAGTCAGATGACCCATTCAGGTGGGGTGTTTGTGCTATCACTAGGACGCAGCTGTTACAAAAACATTTTTAAACTGATAGTATTTAGTGTAATTATTCCAATTGGGGGGGGGGAGGTGATTGTAACACCCTCGAATGATAAAGGGTAAATTGACTAAATGATATGACTCATGTCAATAAGGTGCAACTTTCTTTTCAGGAGCCAACCTGATTAGAGCTCCACAGTTAAGCGTGCTTGGCCTGGAGTAGTGATCAGGATAAGTGACCTTCTGGAAAGTTTCCCAGGATGCGTGTGAGTGAAAAAAAGCATACTAGAATGAACATGTGTTGGCTTGTGGGGACTATCATTAGTCAGATGACCCATTCAGGCATGTGGGTGGGCCCTTGGTTGGGGACCACATGACTGCATGGCAACTGGTGGTACCTGGAAAGCTAGGACCTGATGACCATGTTAAGGTGGGGTGTCTGTGCTGTCACCGAGACCCATTTGTCACAAAAACTTTTTAAACTGATGGTATTTAGTGTAATAATTCCTATTTGGAGATTGAAGTTGTCTAATGGGAGTTGACATCAGTTGCATTCACTTATTTATAATAGTGAATTTCTATAGACCTACAAGAGTGGCTATGACAAGGATATTGGTTCTCACACTAAGGCCAAACCTTGTAAATATTCCATGCTTTACTTTCTTACCTACGTTTTCATGTATGAGTATTTACTAAAATATGAAAAGGAAATAAATCATAAAAGGTTGTAGTGGTTAAGTTTCTAAAAGTATTACAACTCATAAAAAGTAAACAAATGATTCAAAACCCCATCATTAGTTGTTATTTAATCCTTCGTAACTTTAATATTATTTTAAATTAAAAAAGAAAGGAAGAGCATGAATATAATTTTAGAATTGTGCTGAAGACCTTAAGGAAAGATAATATTTATGAAAAATTTACCAAGTGTTCATATTTGATTAAAAAATATTCATTCTTGGGTTATATAATCTCGAGTGAGGGTATATTAGTAGATCCTTCAAAGAAAAAAATTATTAAATATTGGCCCAGACAAACCACTATGAGAGAGGGCCATAGTTTTATTGATTTTTCTTGATATTATTATTTTTTTGTAGATAATTTATCATGATTGTATAATCCAGTTACCAATTTAAATTGAAAGTAATCTAAGTTTCTTTGGAAAGATGAATGTGAATAAAATTTCAAGGAAATAAAGAGAAGGTTAGTCAGTGAAGGTGGGGTGTCTGTGCTGTCATCGAGACCCATTTGTCACAATTTTTTTTTAAACTGATGGTATTTAGTGTAATCATTCCTATTGGGATATTGAAGTTGTCTAATGGAAGTTGGAATTAGTTTCATTCACTTCTTCATAATAGTGAATTTCTATAGACCCACAGGAGTGGCTATGACAAGGATATTAGTTCTCACACTGAGGCCTAACCTTGTAAATATTTCTTGCTTTACTTTCTTACCTATGTTTTCATGTATGAGTATTTACTAAAAGATGAAAAGGAAATAAATTATAAAAGGTTGTAGTGGTTAAGTTTCTAAAAGTATTAAAACTCATAAAAAGTAAACAAATAATTCAAACCCCCATTATTAGTTGTTATTTAATCCTTCGTAACTTTAATATTATTTTAAATTCAAAAATAAAGGAAGAGAATGCATATAATTTTATAATTGTGCTGAAGACCTTAAGAAAAGATAATATTTATGAAAAATTTACCAAGTGTTCATATTTTCTTAAAAAATATTCATTCTTGGGTTATATAATCTCAAGTGAGGGTATATTAGTAGATCCTTCAAAGAAAAAAGTTATTGAATATTGTCCCAGACAAACCACTATGAGAGAGGGGCATAATTTTCTTGATTTTTCTTGATATTATTATTTTTTGTAGATAATTTATCATGATTGTATAATCTACTTACCGATTTAAATTAAAAGTAATCTAAGTTTCTTTGGAGAGATGAATGTGAATAAAATTTCAAGGAACTAAAGAGAAGGTTAGTCAGTGAACCTATTCATACTTTAACCTAATATAAAGAAGGTTTTGTAATCTATTGTGATGCATCAATGAAGGGAATAGGATGAATCATCATGTAAAATTATATAGTGATATATTATGCCTCATTCCAATTTAATGTTCATGAGAAAATTTACCCTAATCATGATTTGGAGTCAGTTACAATAATTTTTACATTGAAGATATGAATATATTATCTTTAAAGAGAAAGGTGTGATATATATATATATATTGATCATAAAAGTTTAAAGTATATTTTCACATAGAAATACTTTAATATGAACCATAGAATATTATTATAGATGATTAAGGATTATGATTGATAAATACACTACCATCTTGGGAAAAAGAACAAGGTGGAAGATGCCATGAGTCAAAAGGATCATGTTAGCTTACCTATGATGAGAACCACAAAATATCTAATATCTATGGATTTTTAAAGGATTAATCTTGAAATCATGAAGTAAGGGGAGAAATATTATCTTTCTAAATGATATTTCAACCATATATACAAGTGAAGATTAAAGAGTTGTAGAAGGAAGATGTAGAGCTATAGAAGATGGTGAGAAATATTCATGAGTTTAACCTTAATTTTGATGGAATGATAAAGTTTAGGAATTGTGTATATGTTCTGTACATTCTAGATTTAAATAAATAGATTTTTAATTAGGCTCACAGTTAGTCATTCTCTATCCATCATGGAAGTATAAAGATATATATAGTTCTAAAAGAGTGTTTCTAGTGGGATAATATGAAGAGGGATATTCTAGAGTATGTATATTGGTGATTGGTATATCACAAAGTTAATTCTGAGAGACAAAAGTCTAATGGGATGTTACAACCATTACCTATAATAGAATGGAAATGGGAAAATATCACCATGGACTTTATCATTGGACTCCCAAAAACTTATAAAGGCCATAATTCCATTTGATTTATAGTCAATCACCTTACAAATTTAGAACACTTAATGTTCATTAGAGAAGACTTCTATCTTGATCAAATTTATATAATATACATTAAGGAAGTATTATGGTTTCATAGAGTACCACATTATATTGTATCTGATCAAGATATGAGGTTTACCTTGTATTCAGTAGGATCTGGATATAAAGTTGAGTTTTAGTATGTTGTACCATCCTTAGATAGATGTCCAGTTAGAGAGAACCATTAAAACCCTATAAGATATAATGAGATCTTGTTCTATGGATTTCAAAGGTTTTTGATAACAACATCTTCTTATAGTTGAGTTTTCTTACAATAATAACTTTCACTCGAGCATTCAGATGGATCCTTATGAATACCTCTATAGAAAGAAGTGTATAACTCCAAACTTATGGGATAAATTTAGAGAAAAAAAGATATTGGGACCAGATCTATATGAGTAAATTATAGACAAAGTTATATCCATTAAAAATTACATCAAGGATACTCAAATTCGATAGAAAAGTTATGCTGACAATCATCAAGATGATTTGGAATTTGAAGTTGGTGAAAAGGTTTTTATTTGAATTTCTTCATGGAAGAATTTTTTGATATTCATAAGGAAGGGAAATATAATCCATTGGTATATTTTCCATTTTTATATTATTAATTGAGTAGGGATGGTAGCTTACTTATTGGTGCATCCAATGAACCTCTCTTAAATTCAGGATATGTTCCATATATCTCTATTGAGGAAGTACATATACGATCCATCACATGTAATGAACTTAGAGGTAATACCACTAGATAATGATATTTCTTATGAAGAAAAACTAGTAGAAATCTTGGACCATATATATAAAGTGATACGAAACAAGACTACCCACATGGAAAAAGTTCTATGGAGGAATAATAATTTTGAAGAAGCTACTTGGGAACCCAAGGACATAATGAAATAGATATATCCTTATTTTTTTATATCAGAGTGATGAATTTTTAGGGTGAAATGAATTTTAAGGGGGTATAATGTAACACCTTGATATTTTAGAATATATTTTTTTTAAAGAATTTTATTTCTTCGATAGGTTGCATCCCACACAACACTGAGTTTAAACAAACCACAACATACTATTACTTTATAATGTGAAAATTTTCACCTATCTGTTGGATTGGTGGGTATGAATAGGAATAAATAAAATATAAAAAATTTATGGTTACATATTTATAAAATGAATTCATTTCTTATCAGTTAATTAGAAATAAAAATAAAAAATCATTTCAAAATAATTTTTTTTCTAAAAAACTATTTTTATGCACATAATGTATTTTTATCTTAATAAATTAAATCAATCAGTATTAGTGAATGATTTTAATAAAATTTATATATTATATATTAAATAAAATGTTTCATTTAATATTTTCATTATCATGGGATAACAATAAACCAATTTTTATGCTTAAAAATGTTTTTTTCTAAAAAGTGATTTTCATCATGTTTTGCATGCTTATTTTTAAAATAAATTTCATACACTTAAGATATTTAATTTTCAAAAATTTACTCCATATTTGGAATCATGCGGTTCTATTTTGGTAAATATAACCTTTTTATTCTTGGTCAATATGAATAGTAACTATGTTAAAATTTATCACCTCAGTAAATGGTAAATCATGTTAATCTAGGTTAAAACTAAGTAATAAGGCCACAATTTTTTCATCATAATTCTTATTTTATAAATGTAATTATACCATTATCACCTTAGGCTATAAATTTATTTTTTTATTGTACACTTTTCCAAGAAAATGACCTATATAATATTTAAAGAAAATAAAGTTACAAAATGTCACTCTCATAGTTCTAAATATATCTCATGTATTCATATATGTAAAGTCCCATGTTTTTGAACCTAGTTAAAATACAAGGGATTTTGATTTTTTTTTTCGGTTTATCAAATTATTGGTTTTTAAAAAGAGCTCTAGAATTTTATTTTGAGCATTGGAACACAGAAAGGTGTCTTTTTTGGACCTGCGTAATTACCCGATTCTTTTAGCGGGCATTCTAATGAGTCTCAGGAGCACCAGATCCGAAAAATTCCACTTTAATGGATCTGCACAGACAACACATGGTTACGGACCAACCGGTGCAGTTTAACCTATTTAATAAATTATTTATTTTAATTAAAAAGGATTATATGAGGGATTGTGATTAATTAAAAGAAAGTTTTAATAATAAAAATAATGAAGTTATTATTATTATTGTGTTTTTTTAAATTAATTGAATGATAAAGAATTAATTAAATGATGGTTGAAGAAATTGATGTGGTTTTTGGGTTTATCAAAGAACCATTTTAATTAAATGAAGAGTTTCAGAATTAATAAAGGACCATTTATTATTAAATGGAGGTTATGGGTTGGAGTTTTTATCAATAAAATCATATTAATGGTATTGTAATAAACTGGGGATTTTGGTTTTAATTAAATGAAAGTTGGAATAATAATAATAATGATGTTATTATTATTATTATTGTGTTTATTTTATTAAATAAATGTTAAAATAATTTAATGTGGATTTTAAGCTTCTCAAAGAAACATTTAATTAAATGAGGGGTTTCATATTTAATGAAGTTTTGTTGTTAAATAGAGGTGTTGGATTTATCAAAGGTTTGAAAAATAATAATAATGAGGTTATTATTATTTTAGTTTTATGAATGTAATAATTATTATTATTATGGAAATTAAATTAGGGGTTATGGTTTTAAATAAATGAAGGTTAAAAAAGAATTAAATAATTAATTTGGATTTAAATGGGGAAGTTGAACATAATCAAAAGGAGAGTTTTATTGTTTCTTTTAATACAATTTAATTATGGGGTTTATCAAATTACTATTTTAATTAAATGGGGTGTTTCAGTTTTAATTATATAAATGGAAATGATAATAATAATATTATGATTATTGTAATTAATATTATTATTATGAGTAGTGTTATTTTTTTTAGTATATTAGAATTTTTTTAAAAGAAGGGGAGGCACTGTACAGGGGAGGCATGACCCCTCTCACCTGGTTCTTCTTCTTCTCCTGTGAGGTGCAACGCAAGCCTCCTCTACAGGCTTCCTCCATGCAGTTGTCCACTGAACAAGCTACCCATGGTGTGACCTCCTCTCCAGGGCCGGATCTCCCTTGACCGGACCCCCCTTGTAGTAGTGCGACACCCCCCGAGCAACCTCCCTATAGAGCGCAATGCCCCCTTTCATGGGTCCTCTGTCCGCAAGCATTTTCTTTGAATTATTCCTTGTATTTAGTTGAATATTCAAGGTAGGATCTCCTATGATGTTTCCCATCACCGATTTTGTGGATTGATGCTGTTTCGGTACCCATTTAGGTTTGGACGAATTTAGGGTTTTTGTTGTAACCCAAATTGTAACGCCCCGACCCTAGTTACCTAGAGTCGGTGCATTATTACATTACATTGTCATGATCACGAGAAAGATCAAGTCTCGAAAGATCGATTAGTTTAGTAGCCTTGGAATAACTAGATACATCCATAATTTTTTACATTACATCATAAAAAAACATCTTGTCTTCATATCCCCTCATACTATCCCTGCAGGTCATTCATAAATTACTTCTTCATAATCCTGGGAAAAATAAAACATTGAAAGGGGTGAGCTCAGATGCTCAGTAAGGATAACATTATAGCATAAGATTTCATAAATAAGCATAAACACTTAAGGCAATTTATAACTAAAACAAAAGCCTTTTAAACTTGAACTTCAGCATAAAATGGCAAAGGTAAAATGAAATAATTCCATTTACATACTCACATGGATATTCTACTAGTCGAATGATCACATGCAATATCAATATCCACTTTCATAATGTTGGAATGCATAATGCCAGACTATCATAACCACTTAGCCAAGGCCTCGTGCCAAGACTACAAATAATATTTTGTCAAGGCCTTGTGCCAAGACACTAGTTTGTCTCATGAGACCTACCGATGCATCGAGGAGATATAGCGGGCTCCACCCGTCACTTATTAAGTCCAATTCATTCCTCATATGAATAGGTTTAAGCATAAAATAAACATTCGTATTAAAACTAGCATACGAAATGTCAATACTTTAACCACAAACCATGAATGGTATAAAAATAGAACATCCACAGTCA
Source organism: Viscum album (assembly GCA_963277665.1). Classification (NCBI taxonomy): domain Eukaryota; kingdom Viridiplantae; phylum Streptophyta; class Magnoliopsida; order Santalales; family Viscaceae; genus Viscum; species Viscum album. The sequence continues at coordinate 1,630,178,041 of OY728122.1, forward strand.
AACATAACTCATTTGATACAATATGGAAGATTGTATTGTATCACATTAACCTCAATCATGAATAATGAAGGATGTTGACATAGATGAAAATAATCATCAAAACTATTTGAGAGAAATATCCCCCTTTTCTTGAAAACATTTAAAAGTCACACTATTTGTCAAGAAGCCATTTAAAAGTAGACTTTTGAATCAAAGTGTCCCATACCACTTTGAAACTTTTAAAATGAGTTTTAATTTTAAAACTTTAATGTCCATATAAATAAATCCTTAAAACCATTTTTAAAACATGGACATTAATGAGCAAGATATAGAAGAATAAGTCTTTAAAACATTTTAAAATGGTATTTTGGTTAGAGGTTCTAACCAAAAGAGAGACACTTGAATACAAATAATTGAGGTAATAAAAACTTTGTAATATCATGAGAATAAAGGGATTCATGATATACTATGTCAAGTACATTATATACACCGCATAAAAGTGATTTGGTGTATATCAACAAAGAAGTCTCAGTTCAATGTAAATTGAGATGAAATCTCTCATAAAGGCCGTATCCTTAGGTTAAGGATAAATCAACGACATAATTATGTGTGAAAAATATAAATACACTAAATATGATTGAATATTAAGTGTAAAACAATCAAAGGATATTCACACATATTCTTGTAGAAACAACACCAACGAATTGGATATTTAACTCAACAAATGGAGATTGAGTTAAAATTACTCTTATCAAGTTCATACCGATCACTTGAGAATTTATCAATGGAGTGATTATGTGTATCAAAAGTATATCCACAGAAAGGGGAGTGGAAATTAAGGAATAATCAAATGAATAGCGATTCCACACATAATCTTGGAGTAATATAATCAATGAAATATGTGTAAAGCCAAATGAGTGGAAATTGAAATCTCAAATTCCCTTATCGATTAGGTAACTTACGAAACATACACCCATGAAAGAAGTATCATAACATGATGATGTAAATACCCATAAATTAAATTATATTACACAATGAATACAATCATGGGCAGTACACCACATGCAATAATTAAGTGGTGAACAATGGAAATCTCACGGAATTGAAAGTGAGATAAGAAAATCCCTTACTTTGTAATTTTTCCTTGGTAGATGGTAGGTTTACCTCCTGTATAATGGTGAAATAATTGTTATTGAATAATAAAAGAATCATTTACTTTAATATGATATCATATATGATCTTTTAACATTGATTTGTTAATAATATCTTAGAATTATCGTCATTTCGGGTGTTAACGGGTTCATTTTACTTTATATTCTTTGTTATGTGAGCCATATTAGTTATTAATGGGATGTATATTATTCATATCCAGAATGATATAAAGTCCTTAGATACTATTTTTAAATCATAAAATTATAATTATACTTGAATGGATATGATGGACAATGAATCTCATCGCGTTCGTGGAGACGGTAGTCCGCACGTACGCACGAACGCTACTTCCATTTAATTTTTCATTTTAAAAGAATTGAATCCAAATGATACATAGGTATATTATTATTCCAGTATAAGATAATATTTTATATATGTTACTTAAGTTCATTAACACCATCCTTTATACGTTCCATGTGTGGTATGAACGAGTCATATCATTTTAAGGGGGCGGTAGTCCGCACTTCCTCAAATGAAATTATCATATGTATATACAACATGAAACGAATAAGGATATGAAATAAAATGGAATTACAGAAGCTTATATATAAAATATATATCATTAATATCATATTTAATTACAGTTCCATCATAATGGCCACCATGAGAGGCGGTAAGATGTATTTGAACAATCATCGTTTCGTGAGGCGTTAGTTTTCCATCCACAGAAACATTATGTTCATCATCCATTAGATGGAGTTGTGTGTATGTGTAGTTTGAATCCTTCTTATAACAACATCCTAGTATATTTTGGATACTGGTGTTGTTACAAAAGAAAGGAAATAAAAAGAGTTTGGGGGTTGGAGAAGCAAAATAAATGAAAATAATTTAAGAGAAATCGTTACCTTTAATTTAGGTAACTCACTTTGGTTGGAACCAAATGACTTCTTGAAATGATTTATGCCTAAGGGGAAGCTTCAAGGATGAGGATAGGGATGTGGGGAGCTTAGTTTTGCAGAGTTTGGACGAGCCAAGTGGCTTGAGAGGTGTGAGGAATGAGTAGAAGTGGTCTCCTTTTATAAGGGAGAAGAGGGGCTCTTTAGGAAAGAGTGAAAGTATTACTTTATAATATAGTTATATTCGGTTTATAATGGTCCAAAAATCATTGAGGTCGAAGATAAGATGACTCATATTCTAAATAACATCAACCAATAAGAATTGGACAGGTTTTAGATAATATTTTAATCATTATAATCTTATTTATTTAAATGATTTATTAATGAGGTAAACATTGGATCATTATTGTGTCATTAATAATTTAAATTATTTGATGTCTAAAAATTATAAATAAAATATCATTATGTAGTAAATCTTTTTAGATTTCTAATGAATATTTATAATCGAAAATCCAACATGTATAACCCTATGTAAAAATTGTTCTTCTAAAAGATGTAAGCTTATGCCATTTTTATTTTTATTTTAACTTTATTAATATAAAGTGTCCCTACCACATACAAGTGGCTCCAAGGGGTCCCCAAATTGACCCAAGGATGCTCATGGTCGGGTATGTGTCCACCAATAATTTTAGGACACGTTTTAGGGTAATTTTGTATTATTATAATATTATTTTTTAACCCTTATTTACCGGATTTACCCTTAACCATGGTAAATAAAATATTTACCACAGTAATTATTCAAAATGTCTAAAAATAAAAGTTACCTATTTACACAATTTGGACATCCTGATTCCAAATATGGAATCCATTTTTCTAAATTCAAAACACAGAAGTGGCAGAAATTAATTTAAAATTAATTCCCGCTGTCAAAACAAAAAGCGTGTTTTTAAGAGGTAATAACTATCAAAAGATTGACACTTTTTTATGTTCGGTTTAATTGTAAAATTATGCCCAATGATCAACATTATATTAAATGGTAAAAATATATTCTAAATATACTTTAAAACCACTCAAATTCACAATTTATCACTATTAATTATTTTGATTAAAAAAGTTGTTTTTAATTAAAATTTAGTAATTTTCACTATTCATCAAAATATAAAAGTTATCCGAAAAGTACCAAAATTTCATCCTAGGCTAATTTCAATATTACGAATACAAAAATGAAGTCCATTTTGAAATATAAAATATATATGATTTCAAAAAGTAGGTATTACTATCCACAACGGCTAGTTTAATTAGTTGTGGTGTGTGTTAGAACTCGAGGTTGCGTACAACACACGCTATCGCATTATTCGAAGGGAAACGTACCGTGGAAGCTTGGGGTGTTACATTCTCCCCTCCTTCAATAAATTGCGTCCTCGCAATTTTTAAAATTTTGCTTGGGAATATAATGGAAAGTCCCACATCGGAAAAAGAGTCAATAAAACTATCACTTTAAAAGAAAGAAAGAGAGGTATAAGGGTCATCCAAGATAACCCATACTAGGATTCCATGTAAGAAAACATGGATATGGATGATAAACTAAGTGTCATGTTCTGATGGAGAGGGATAGAAATCATGATCAGAAGAAAGTTAACAATGAGAAAACCACAAACTTGTGTTGGGACAAACGACCATTAGTCTCCTAATAGGAAAGTAAACGGACAACATTTTTTTTTAAAGTTACATTACATAAGGAAGAGGAATTCATTTATGATATTGACTAAGAACATTATGAGATATACTTACATTTTAAGTAAATTTTCACTCTTTAATAAATTTCCACCACTAACTCAATTTTTTTTAAACGATGAGTATTCAAGAAGACTTGGTCACACTGGAAGAGCTAGAATAAACTTCATTAGAATCACATGATCCATGCAGGATAAACCATATATTTACATTGTCTTTGAAGATTAATCAAAACCAAAATGGTAAGTGAATGATCTAATGATCCCCCAAAAGGATATTCATTGAGATAAATATGCACTAATCTTAATTTCTAAAATTAAACCAACAATACCCCAAAGTTAAATAGATACCATTCAATAACCAATTGTCCTTAAAATCCTTTAATATAATCCAAACTAATATTGAAACCCAAATCATAGAAGAATTTGATTATGTAGTCTCCCATGTTACATTGTATCTCCAAATGACATCAAATACTCTTAAAGTCACATACTTAAAAGTAATTAACATCATCACATATTCTCTGTTATAGGTTAATCATTTCCATAAATAACCCAAATCACTATAAATCAACAATAAAAATGTAGATAAAAATCCACCATTACTCTACAAATGAAACCCCATTGTATTCTATTTTCCTTGGGCATATAGTGTTCCCAACAAAGCGAACATCTTCCAAAATAACATTTATCACTTAATCACCAAATCATTTTCCTATACCAAGGGTATTCATTTGATAAGACATAAGAACCCAAATCATCTTATTATTGATCAATAAAATCATTTTACAAAAAAAATAGTCACACTAACCAGGGACTTCACGTAGTCCAGTGGTAGGCGATAAATCCCAATCGCACTTTGGTTGTGGGTTCGATTCCCACAACTTTGTCCGACGCGACGGGTTGTCACACGGTCTACGTGTTGTCCTTTTTCAAAAAATATATTTTATAATATTACCAAAATGAGATAAATTCCTCAAAATAACATAATTTAACCACAAATATTATATCATACCTTGCATCTTCATCCCAAATTATAATAACTTATAATTTCCTCAAACCCAATGATCATATAAGACCAAATGGTTATTTATAACTATATCCGCAACAGAAAAGATAATTCTTCCTCAGATATCATTTTCACATGATAAATTGCAGGTTTACACATACAAGAGAAAATTATTCCAAAGTAATCCCATCAATAAAGAGCACTAACACTTTTAAACATTTCACCATCCATTTATTTCCACATAGGTTCTTCATCATATGTTCCTCGGGTTCCCACATTGCCTCTTCCATCTTATGATTTCTCCATAGATCTTTTACCAGACAAGTCATCCGGTTTCTCAACACTTGATCTTTGGTATGAAGAATTCTGATAGGCTCTTCACAATAAGATAGATCGAGTTCCAGTTATAATTCTTCATAGGTGAGTACATGCATTGGGTCAGGCATGTATTTTGTCACTAGAGGTATGTGGATCACAACATGAACTCTGGAGAGACTAGGCGGATTTGACTTTTGGTAGAATGCGTTCATGTGTCACAATGGTACCTCAGGAATTTTTCAAAATCATCTACTTCCTTTACCCAAAAACCCCTCATCCATTTTGGATTATATCTATGGAAGCATCGATGCATCATAAAAAAATAGGTATTTCTTATATATAATTTTGAGACATCGTCTTTAACATGTTTTTTTAGAAAAATTCTCACTGATTCATCTTCAAATATTTCAAAATAAGGTTTTGGTAAATCAGTTTTCGTATATCCCAAAAGACATAAATATAAAATTTGATACATATAGGCTGCTCGAAGGTCTCCCTCTTCTGCAACATCTAGAAAATCATTTAGTGCATCGTAATTTTGAGATAAAGTGAATAATTTGAAAAGACCCTGATGGTACTTCCCACGCTTAGCGTGGTAAGAAAGTTGAGAGCGCAATATTATCCCATAGTCGGTACTTGATCCTTGAAAGAATCGTGCAATGCTAGAGGTATTGGATGTCTCATAAAGTGGTTTGCATGTAACTTGGACATTTGAAAAAGTTTCAACATCGTCTGCGCATGACTTCTGGATAATAATTGTAAGTAGTTCTTCAGGAAGAGAGAGAAGAGTTGTTCGTGATCTTGCTCCCTCCATGTTTCAACTAACAAAAGAAAATACAATTAGGGTTTTTTGAATACTTATCTAATAACAATGTAAAAAAAATAGACATAATAGGATAATCTTGTAATTGAACAATATATCCTAACTTGGGGTACCCTATGTTAAAATCTAGGTTATCCACTATCTATTTGCCGACATATATTCTTAGGGGCATTTTTTTTTGTATTCCCTTAATAATGGTTTATACTAATCTTGTGAATTTACCAAAGCATATCCCCCGGGAGTGTCGTAACCAAGAGTGCAGCAAGGCCCGTTGTCGTGCACCAGTTCCCGTTCGAGTCTAGCTCAAAGCGGTGTTTTCGGGTTTTACCCCTAGGTACATCTGTGCCAGAGCCGCCTCTACCTGCTCGTATCCAGACAGGGATGTATTGCTCGGAAAACTCACAAAATATCTACAATACCAAAATTCTAGGAAGTTCTTATATACTAATCCTCAAAGTTCATCTTAGGTTTACGTGCTCTAATCAGAGTTTATCTAAATATAGCTTCCAAGGTTTGTACTAAACTTCCTCTGATACCAACTGTAACGCCCCAACCCTAGTTACCTAGAGTCGGTGCATTATTACATTACATTGGCATGATCACGAGAAAGATCAAGTCTCGAAAGATCGATTAGTTTAGTAGCCTTGTAATAACTAGATACATCCATAATTTTTTACATTACATCATAAAAAAACATCTTGTCTTCATATCCCCTCATACTATCCCTGCAGGTCATTCATAAATTACTTCTTCATAATCCTGGGAAGAATAAAACATTGAAAGGGGTGAGCTCAGATGCTCAGTAAGGATAACATTATAGCATAAGATTTCATAAATAAGCATAAACACTTAAGGCAATTTATAACTAAAACAAAAGCCTTTTAAACTTGAACTTCAGCATAAAATGGCAAAGGTAAAATGAAATAATGCCATTTACATACTCACATGGATATTCTACTAGTCGAATGATCACATGCAATATCAATATCCACTTTCATAATGTTGGAATGCATAATGCCAGACTATCATAACCACTTAGCCAAGGCCTCGTGCCAAGACTACAAATAAGATTTTGTCAAGGCCTTGTGCCAAGACACTAGTTTGTCTCATGAGACCTACCGATGCATCGAGGAGCTATAGCGGGCTCCACCCGTCACTTATTAAGTCCAATGCATTCCTCATATGAATAGGTTTAAGCATAAAATAAACATTCGTATTAAAACTAGCATATGAAATGTCAATACTTTAACCACAAACCATGAATGGTATAAAAATAGAACATACACAGTCAAACATAAATCATTTGATACAATATGGAAGATTGTATTGTATCACATTAACCTCAATCATGAATAATGAAGGATGTTGACATAGATGAAAATAATCATCAAAAGTATTTGAGAGAAATATCCCCCTTTTCTTGAAAACATTTAAAAGTCACACTATTTGTCAAGAAGCCATTTAAAAGTAGACTTTTGAATCAAAGTGTCCCATACCACTTTGAAACTTTTAAAATGAGTTTTAATTTTAAAACTTTAATGTCCATATAAATAAATCCTTAAAACCATTTTTAAAACATGGACATTAATGAGCAAGATATAGAAGAATAAGTCTTTAAAACATTTTAAAATGGTATTTTGGTTAGAGGTTCTAACCAAAAGAGAGACACTTGAATACAAATAATTGAGGTAATAAAAACTTTGTAATATCATGAGAATAAAGGGATTCATGATATACTATGTCAAGTACATTATATACACCACATAAAAGTGATTTGGTGTATATCAACAAAGAAGTCTCAGTTCAATGTAAATTGAGATGAAATCTCTCATAAAGGCCGTATCCTTAGGTTAAGGATAAATCAACGACATAATTATGTGTGAAAAATATAAATACACTAAATATGATTGAATATTCAGTGTAAAACAATCAAAGGATATTCACACATATTCTTGTAGAAACAACACCAACGAATTGGATATTTAACTCAACAAATGGAGATTGAGTTAAAATTACTCTTATCAAGTTCATACCGATCACTTGAGAATTTATCAATGGAGTGATTATGTGTATCAAAAGTATATCCACAGAAAGGGGAGTGGAAATTAAGGCATAATCAAATGAATAGAGATTCCACACATAATCTTGGAGTAATATAATCAATGAAATATGTGTAAAGCCAAATGAGTGGAAATTGAAATCTCAAATTCCCTTATCGATTAGGTAACTTACGAAACATACACCCATGAAAGAAGTATCATAACATGATGATGTAAATACCCATAAATTAAATTATATTACACAATGAATACAATCATGGGCAGTACACCACATGCAATAATTAAGTGGTGAACAATGGAAATCTCACGGAATTGAAAGTGAGATAAGAAAATCCCTTACTTTGTAATTTTTCCTTGGTCGATGGTAGGTTTACCTCCTGTATAATGGTGAAATAATTGTTATTGAATAATAAAAGAATAATTTACTTTAATATGATATCATATATGATCTTTTAACATTGATTTGTTAATAATATCTTAGAATTATCGTCATTTCGGGTGTTAACGGGTTCATTTTACTTTATATTCTTTGTTATGTGAGCCATATTCGTTATTAATGGGATGTATATTATTCATATCCAGAATGATATAAAGTCCTTAGATACTATTTTTAAATCATCAAATTATAATTATACTTGAATGGATATGATGGACAATGAATCTCATCGCGTTCGTGGAGACGGTAGTCCGCACGTACGCACGAACGCTACTTCCATTTAATTTTTCATTTTAAAAGAATTGAATCCAAATGATACATAGGTATATTATTATTCCAGTATAATATAATATTTTATATATGTTACTTAAGTTCATTAACACCATACTTTATATGTTCCATGTGTGGTATGAACGAGTCATATCATTTTAAGGGGGCGGTAGTCCGCACTTCCTCAAATGAAATTATCGTATGTATATACAACATGAAACGAATAAGGATATGAAATAAAATGGAATTACAGAAGATTATATATAAAATATATATCATTAATATCATATTTAATTACAGTGCCATCATAATGGCCACCATGAGAGGCGGTAAGATGTATTTGAACAATCATCGTTTCGTGAGGCGTTAGTTTTCCATCCACAGAAACATTATGTTCATCATCCATTAGATGGAGTTGTGTGTATGTGTAGTTTGAATCCTTCTTATAACAACATCCTAGTATATTTTGGATACTGGTGTTGTTACAAAAGAAAGGAAATAAAAAGAGTTTGGGGGTTGGAGAAGCAAAATAAATGAAAATAATTTAAGAGAAATCGTTACCTTTAATTTAGGTAACTCACTTTGGTTGGAACCAAAGGACTTCTTGAAATGATTTCTGCCTAAGGGGAAGCTTCAAGGATGAGGATAGGGATGTGGGGAGCTTAGTTTTGCAGAGTTTGGACGAGCCAAGTGGCTTGAGAGGTGTGAGGAATGAGTAGAAGAGGTCTCCTTTTATAAGGGAGAAGAGGGGCTCTTTAGGAAAGAGTGAAAGTATTACTTTATAATATAGTTATATTCGGTTTATAATGGTCCAAAAATCATTGAGGTCGAAGATAAGATGACTCATATTCTAAATAACATCAACCAATAAGAATTGGACAGGTTTTAGATAATATTTTAATCATTATAATCTTATTTATTTAAATGATTTATTAATGAGGTAAACATTGCATCATTATTGTGTCATTAATAATTTAAATTATTTGATGTATAAAAATTATAAATAAAATATCATTATGTAGGAAATCTTTTTAGCTTTCTAATGAATATTTATAATCGAACATCCAACATGTATAACCCTATGTAAAAATTGTTCTTCTAAAAGATGTAAGCTTATGCCATTTTTATTTTTATTTTAACTTTATTAATATAAAGAGTCCCTACCACATACAAGTGGCTCCAAGGGGTCCCCAAATTGACCCAAGGATGCTCATGGTCGGGTATGTGTCCACCAATAAGTTTAGGACACGTTTTAGGGTTATTTTGTATTATTATAATATTATTTTTTAACCCTTATTTACCGGATTTACCCTTAACCATGGTAAATAAAATATTTACCACAGTAATTATTCAAAATGTCTAAAAATAAAGGTTACCTATTTACACAATTTGGACATCCTGATTCCAAATATGGAATCCATTTTTCTAAATTCAAAACACAGAAGTGGCAGAAATTAATTTAAAATTAATTCCCGCTGTCAAAACAAAAAGCGTGTTTTTAAGAGGTAATAACTATCAAAAGATTGACACTTGTTTATGTTCGGTTTAATTGTAAAATTATGCCCAATGATCAACATTATATTAAATGGTAAAAATATATTCTAAATATACTTTAAAACCACTCAAATTCACAATTTATCAATATTAATTATTTTGATTAAAAAAGTTGTTTTTAATTAAAATTTAGTAATTTTCACTATTCATCAAAATATAAAAGTTATTCGAAAAGTACCAAAATTTCAGCCTAGGCTAATTTCAATATTCCGAATACAAAAATGAATTCCATTTTGAAATATAAAATATATATGATTTCAAAAAGTAGGTATTACTATCCACAACGGCTAGTTTAATTAGTTGTGGTGTGTGTTAGAACTCGAGGTTGCGTACAACACACGCTATCGCATTATTCGAAGGGAAACGTACCATGGAAGCTTGGGGTGTTACATTCTCCCCTCCTTCAATAAATTGCGTCCTCGCAATTTTTAAAATTTTGCTTGGGAATATAATGGAAAGTCCCACATCGGAAAAAGAGTCAATAAAACTATCACTTTAAAAGAAAGAAAGAGAGGTATAAGGGTCATCCAAGATAACCCATACTAGGATTCCATGTAAGAAAACATGGATATGGATGATAAACTAAGTGTCAAGTTCTGATGGAGAGGGATAGAAATCATGATCAGAAGAAAGTTAACAATGAGAAAACCACAAACTTGTGTTGGGACAAACGACCATTAGTCTCCTAGTAGGAAAGTAAATGGACAACATTTTTTTTTAAAGTTACATTACATAAGGAAGAGGAATTAATTTATGATATTGACTAAGAACATTATGAGATATACTTACATTTTAAGTAAATTTTCACTCTTTAATAAATTTCCACCACTAACTCAATTTTTTTTAAACGATGAGTATTCAAGAAGACTTGGTCACACTGGAAGAGCTAGAATAAACTTCATTAGAATCACATGATCCATGCAGGATAAACCATATATTTACATTGTCTTTGAAGATTAATCAAAACCAAAATGGTAAGTGAATGATCTAATGATCCCCTAAAAGGATATTCATTGAGATAAATATGCACTAATCTTAATTTCTAAAATTAAACCAACAATACCCCAAAGTTAAATAGATACCATTCAATAACCAATTGTCCTTAAAATCCTTTAATATAATCCAAACTAATATTGAAACCCAAATCATAGAAGAATTTGATTATGTAGTCTCCCATGTTACATTGTATCTCCAAATGACATCAAATACTCTTAAAGTCACATACTTAAAAGTAATTAACATCATCACATATTCTCTGTTATAGGTTAATCATTTCCATAAATAACCCAAATCACTATAAATCAACAATAAAAACGTAGATAAAAATCCACCATTACTCTACAAATGAAACCCCATTGTATTCTATTTTCCTTGGGCATATAGTGTTCCCAACAAAGCAAACATCTTCCAAAATAACATTTATCACTTAATCACCAAATCATTTTCCTATACCAAGGGTATTCATTTGATAAGACATAAGAACCCAAATCATCTTATTATTGATCAATAAAATCATTTTACAAAAAAAAATAGTCACACTAACCAGGGACTTCACGTAGTCCAGTGGTAGGCGATAAATCCCAATCGCACTTTGGTTGTGGGTTCGATTCCCACAACTTTGTCCGACGCGACGGGTTGTCACACGGTCTACGTGTTGTCCTTTTTCAAAAAATATATTTTATAATATTACCAAAATGAGATAAATTCCTCAAAATAACATAATTTAACCACAAATATTATATCATACCTTGCATTTTCATCCCAAATTATAATAACTTATAATTTCCTCAAACCCAATGATCATATAAGACCAAATGGTTATTTATAACTATATCCGCAACATAAAAGATAATTCTTCCTCAGATATCATTTTCACATGATAAATTGCAGGTTTACACATACAAGAGAAAATTATTCCAAAGTAATCCCATCAATAAAGAGCACTAACACTTTTAAACATTTCACCATCCATTTATTTCCACATAGGTTCTTCATCATATGTTCCTCGGGTTCCCATATTGCCTCTTCCATCTTATGATTTCTCCATAGATCTTTTACCAGACAAGTCATCCGGTTTCTCAACACTTGATCTTTGGTATGAAGAATTCTGATAGGCTCTTCACAATAAGATAGATCGAGTTCCAGTTATAATTCTTCATAGGTGAGTACATGCATTGGGTCAGGCATGTATTTTGTCACTAGAGGTATGTGGATCACAACATGAACTCTGGAGAGACTAGGCGGATTTGACTTTTGGTAGAATGCGTTCATGTGTCACAATGGTACCTCAGGAATTTTTCAAAATCATCTACTTCCTTTACCCAAAAACTCCTCATCCATTTTGGATTATATCGATGGAAGCATCGATGCATCATAAAAAAATAGGTATTTCTTATATATAATTTTGAGACATCGTCTTTAACATGTTTTTTTAGAAAAATTCTCACTGATTCATCTTCAAATATTTCAAAATAAGGTTTAGGTAAATCAGTTTTCGTATATCCCAAAAGACATAAATATATAATTTGATACATATAGGCTGCTCGAAGGTCTCCCTCTTCTGCAGCATCTAGAAAATCATTTAGTGCATCGTAATTTTGAGATAAAGTGAATAATTTGAAAAGACCCTGATGGTACTTCCCACGCTTAGCGTGGTAAGAAAGTTGAGAGCGCAATATTATCCCATAGTCGGTACTTGATCCTTGAAAGAATCGTGCAATGCTAGAGGTATTGGATGTCTCATAAAGTTGTTTGCATGTAACTTGGACATTTGAAAAAGTTTCAACATCGTCTGCGCATGACTTCTGGATAATAATTGTAAGTAGTTCTTCAGGAAGAGAGAGAAGAGTTGTTCGTGATCTTGCTCCCTCCATGTTTCAACTAACAAAAGAAAATACAATTAGGGTTTTTTGAATACTTATCTAATAACAATGTAAAAAAAATAGACATAATAGGATAATCTTGTAATTGAACAATATATCCTAACTTGGGGTACCCTATGTTAAAATCTAGGTTATCCACTATCTATTTGCCGACATATATTCTTAGGGGCATTTTTTTTTGTATTCCCTTAATAATGGTTTATACTAATCTTGTGAATTTACCAAAGCATATCCCCCGGGAGTGTCGTAACCAAGAGTGCAGCAAGGCCCGTTGTCGTGCACCAGTTCCCGTTCGAGTCTAGCTCAAAGCGGTGTTTTCGGGTTTTACCCCTAGGTACATCTGTGCCAGAGCCGCCTCTACCTGCTCGTATCCAGACAGGGATGTATTGCTCGGAAAACTCACAAAATATCTACAATACCAAAATTCTAGGAAGTTCTTCTATACTAATCCTCAAAGTTCATCTTAGGTTTACGTGCTCTAATCAGAGTTTATCTAAATCTAGCTTCCAAGGTTTGTACTAAACTTCCTCTGATACCAACTGTAACGCCCCGACCCTAGTTACCTAGAGTCGGTGCATTATTACATTACATTGGCATGATCACGAGAAAGATCAAGTCTCGAAAGATCGATTAGTTTAGTAGCCTTGGAATAACTAGATACATCCATAATTTTTTACATTACATCATAAAAAAACATCTTGTCTTCATATCCCCTCATACTATCCCTGCAGGTCATTCATAAATTACTTCTTCATAATCCTAGGAAGAATAAAACATTGAAAGGGGTGAGCTCAGATGCTCAGTAAGGATAACATTATAGCATAAGATTTCATAAATAAGCATAAACACTTAAGGCAATTTATAACTAAAACAAAAGCCTTTTAAACTTGAACTTCAGCATAAAATGGCAAAGGTAAAATGAAATAATTCCATTTACATACTCACATGGATATTCTACTAGTCGAATGATCACATGCAATATCAATATCCACTTTCATAATGTTGGAATGCATAATGCCAGACTGTAGAGACCCGTAGCCTGACGTACATGGACATTACATTACATTTGCGGAATACTTAATACATAACAAAAATACACACACAAGGATCGTAATAGTTTAGTGTCTTTGGAAACTCAGAACGTAATCTTCTAATCCTGGTGAAAGATCTTCAAAATCTCCCATAAAGATCTTCCTTTTTTTTTACCTAAAACCTTTCTTTATATCCTGGGGAAAAGAAAACATAAAAGGGTGAGCTCAAATGCTCAGTAAGGGTAAACAAAAGAAATATCAATCACATAATTTTCATAAGAACATAACATTTTTGGAAATCTTAACCTGCAAAAGAGAGCATAATTTCATAACATGGGATAAATCATAGTAGTGAAAATGAAACCATAACTTAAAACATTACTCATTGTGGCATACACACATAATCATAGAGAATCATTTCTTGTTAGTCAAGACTCATCGCCAAGACTATCTTAGTGGACAAAGTCCCTTTCTGAATCGAGTAATCCTCGTTTCAGTCCCGTTTCACTGAACCGGTATAACCTACCATTCCAGCCATGTCTATCTCATGAGATATGAAATCTTTACCCAATGCATTGGAGGGAGATATAGGTCCCACCCATCTCTTAATGAATCCTTTCTTATGTGTGCCACAAAATCATAAATCATACATCATTGCATAACCCATGTAATAAAAATGGGATTCTTAAACAACATGACATCATCAAACCATTCATATAAGATAAAGGAATTCATAAACATAATTCCATCACAACATAGTCAAATCAATGTAAAAATATGGATAGAAACAGAACCCTTTATTATCTTAGATGGAAAATAATTTTGATAAAACACTTGAATTGAATTCTTGAGGAAAATATCCTTTCTTCTTCAAAATCAATTTCTTTTCACAGAACATCATGCAATTTTAAAAGAAAGAGATTTTATTGAAAATAGTCATGAAATATTTTAGAGGAAGCTTAATGAAAATAAGGCTTTATAAAAAAGTAGAAATCCATTCGTGCCGTATAAGTTAAAAAAAAACATTCTTCGTACTTTTGTCGGAAAAGTTAAAAAGCACCTCGTACGAAAAACGAAAAAAAGATTCCTTTCATATCCTTTACTAAAAACTCATAGAAGGGTAAAATTGGATTTAAAAAATTGTAGGTGGATGGAAATAATATTACATATTGAGGGAACATGGATGTGGATGATAAAATACACCCCAGTAAATACTTACGAATAAACAATCTCGGATAAAAATGAGATTGTGATATTTCCCTTACCTTAGGTCCGACTTGCTTTGTATGTGTCCGAACCTCCTGTATAATGATTTAAATCGTGTTATTGACTTATTACAGAATCATATTCATTTTTATGATATCATATATGGTTCACTTATGACATTATATTACCCGTTCTTTTGTAAATTCCATGTTAAAGAAGCGTTTTGGGTAAAATCGTTTCATTTATCTTAGGTGTTTTGACTTGTTCTTGACATCATTATTACTTATATCATGATTTACTTACTTCCAGAATATAAAATATGATTTATATATCATATATATTCAGTATATATATATATATAATAGATAGATAAATAAAATGAAAAACACCGTTCATGGAGACGGTAGTCCGTACGTACGCATGAACGTTGTTTTACTTTCCTTATTGTCTTGAAATGGAAGTAAGTAGATGACATACATAGGTATATATATACATAAATCAAGTAGCTTTATAATGTCATATATTTCATTATTATTTCTTATATATACATTATAATCATTCTTAAATGGTTAACATGGAGAATGAATCTCATCGCGTCGTGGAGACGGTATTCCGTACGTACGCACGAGCGATGATATCATTTCTATAAATATTGAATTGAATTGGAGTGGATTATACAATATATCAGAATCAATATGATGTTGTAATAACTATTTATAGTTATTCTTTACACCATTATACCCATCCATGTAAGGTGGTGGTGGAAAATAGATTACACCACGGCGTGGAGACGGTATTCCGTACGTACGCACGCGCGGTGATTTCTTTTTCCGTAGGATGGATAGATGGTGAAATAGGGTTGTTTCATACTTATAATAACATATCAGTATATGAGTGATACTGATGTTATTACTTCATAATGAAACAACCTAAGAAGAAGAAGTGGAAGAAGAAATAAAGATGAAAGAATTGGTAACGGTAATTACCTCTTCTTTGAAGTGCCTCTTTGAGACCTCCTCTTAGGGCACTAAAATTGGTCTTTGAGGAAGACCAGAACCTCTAGGATGTTTCTAGGGAAGTGGAGAGGAGAAATTGGCAGGGGTTGGCCGAGCTTGAGTGCTCAAATTGGTGTGAGGAGGAGGGGGAGGAGGTGTCCTTTTATAGGGGAGGAGAGGGGCACCTTAGGAATATCTCAAAATATTATTTTATATTAAAGTCAAAATCGGTTTATAATGGTTCCAAAGGGTCTTATTTCGAAGCTAAAGTGGGTATGGGTCGAAATCCTATCAACCAATAGAATTTAGACAAGTTTAGGGTATTATTTTAACCTTATCAATTAGATTTAACTCTAAGTTAAATAATTTAACTTTTACCGTGTCTTTTTGTTTTCTTTCACTATATGGTTAATAAACTTAGTCTAACATGCCAAAAGAACCCCAAATTGTATATTATTAATACATATATCCTTATCTAAGTCATTTGGCCGAACCTTAGATTTTTAGGAATAAAATAACAATTAATAATATAATATTTGATTTAAAAACTATTTTGTGTCAATTTTGACACTATTTGATATATGATTTTTGTGAAAGTCATAACAGAATTATATGTTCAAAACAAGTTGATTAAATCAACACTCATATATCATAGTAACCTAGAAAATTAGTGGAATTCATAAAAAGTCTTAAATTACATTTATTTTGGTATTTATATTATCAATTATGTCAATATTTCATTAATAAGATAATTACTGCAACATCTTTGTGTCATAAATAAATTAAATTATTTGATGTCTAAAAATTACAAATAAAATACCATCATGTAGGAAATATTTTTAGCTTTCTAATGAATATTTACAATCGAATTTATCTTATGTATAACCCCATATTAAAAATGATTTACTTATTAAACTTTGATTTTAACTATTTTAACCCTTCTTTAAATAAATTAATAATAAATGTCCTAATCTAATCCAAGTGGGCCTAAATGGTCATATTTTATTCCTAAGTTTGTTTTTGGTCGAATTACACTTGTCCAATAGAATTAGGACATGTGTTAGGGTAATATTAATATCATATTTACCCTTAGTTACCTTATTTACTATTAACCGTGGTAAAAAAAAAGTAAAAAGTTACTATTCACCAAAAAATTATTTTCATCTCATTGAACCACATTTTAGTCCTTGATATTAACCGTGTCTCTAGGATTTTTGAAATTCCATTCACAGAAGCGGTAAAATTATGTTTTATGCAAAATTCAGTTTTTAACCTACCACTTAGTAGTTTCACTATTCATCAAAAATTGATGTTTTTCAGAACAATGCCAAAATTTCATCCCAAGCTATATTTCATATTCCGAATTCAAAAATGAAGTCTATTTTACCAAATTCATAACATAAAAGTTGCATTAATTAATTTTATAATTAAATCCCGCTGTTAAAACAAATAGCGTGTTTTTAAGAAACAATATCTATCAAAAGATTGACACTTGTTTATGTCTAGTTTAAATGTGAAATTACATCCAATGACCAACATTGTATTAAATTGTAAAAATATATTCTAAATATACTTTAAAACCACTCAAATTAATGATTTATCACTATTAATTATTTCGATTAAAAGAGTTGTTTTTAATTATAATTTAGTAATTTTCACTATTCATCAGAATATGAAAGTTATCCGAAAAGTACCAAAATTTCACCTTAGGCTAAATTCGATACTCCGAATCCAAAAATAAAGTCCATTTTGAAAAATAAGATTTACTGGATTTCAAAAAGTGGTTATTACTATTCATAACGGCTAGTTTTAATAATATTTTTATAGCATATCGTTGTTTAGTGAAACTCGGTATTGCGTACTACACACGCTATCGAGGAAGGTCGCGATTGCGTGTAATGCAAGTCAAGTCAAGGATGTGTGTTGTGCAAGCTCCTTTTGGTGTAGCGTACAACACAAGACATTAATAAAATTAAAAAGAATATTTTTTTTATAAAATCTTGGGCTGTTACATTCTACCCCCCTTAAAATGAATTTCGCCCTCGAAATTCGTCAGGGTTATAAATGGTTTACTATTTGAAAGTTTCTTTAATAGAAACCCACATCGTAAAAGGGAATACCAAAACTTGGCTTTAAAAACTAAAGTATGAAATGTAACGATTACCCAAATAAACTAATCACTGGGTTTCCACATAGGTGAAAATATGGATATGGAAGAGAAATCTAACCATCATGTTCCGATGGAGAGTGGTAGAGAACATGGCTATGGAAAATCCAGTAATCACAAATCCATAAATTTGTGACGATCTAAGGTACCATCTGATTCATCAGGTATAAGATCACTAGGACAACATTTTTGGTTTTCAAGATCATTTCCCTAAAGTTGAAAATTTGAATTAGAATAAATACTTACTTTATTTTGATACAATATCAATGTTGTTCATGCCTTGAACAATTTCCACTTCATCTCCTAAATAAATGAAGTTGAATTTGTTATTCGTGAAGTGTTAGCAGATCATGTGATAGAATGACGAGTCATTCCATCTGTCTCAAACAAAAGGTAAGCAAAAGTTATTAAATATACATAAGTCATTCTATAGTGAGATTAATCATATATAGTTCCTAAAATGGACTTATACTTCATATATCATACTGCTTAATATAATAAAACTAGTTTCTACTAAACAGGGACTTCCTGTAGGTCAGTGGTAGGCGATAAAGGCCAGTCGCACTTCGGTTGTGGGTTCGATTCCTACAGCCTTGTCCGAAGTGATGGGCTGTCGCCCGTCCTGCAGGTTGTCCCTTTTTCTAAAACTACGTTACTATAACATCCCATCAATAATATCGAAAAAACTTCTATCCTTAAACAATACTAACTTATGTCCAACATAATCCATTCCAATCTTTAGGCTTATCCATAATACTGCAGTCCATTCTCATAACATAGTGAAAACGATTACCAGAGATTTAATACCATCGCTGATCCCCATATATCATAAGATATATCTTGTTGGTCACATTCCAAACATTCAAAGGCCTTAATCTTGTACTCTCTTGAATACCCATTGAACCTTAGTGAAAACTTGAATGCAGTTAAAAGTTAACACTTTTCACATACCGAAATCCTCAAAATTCTATATACTCAAACCATGATATCACTTAGTCCTTATATCAATCATGAGCTCATGAATACTGTTAAACATTTCATTTTCTCGTTTTCCCTTCATTATGCGCATAATGTCTCAATCACTTTGAATACCACATTAGACCAATACATAAATATTCCAATATTCCATGATACAACATTATTTTGGAATCCCATTACATAAACACTTAATCACTCCACCACATCGTTGTCATATTCAACATTGCCAATAGTGATCGCATGTGATTTCCCTTTTTCCTTTGCCTTCAGTGGTTGCTCATGTTGATCATCACTAACCCTTGGATTAGGGCAATTATTAGCATAATGCCCCATTTCCTTGCACTTGAAGCATTGAAGTGTTGGCGGTGCGTTCTCTGCAGTGTTTGCTTTATTCACATCATTAGAAACCCTTTTTCCATTACTTCGACACTCAGCTGCTCGATGACCTTCTTTTCCACACTTAAAACATTTTCTAGTCCCTTTTAGACAATCTCCACCATGCTTCTTTCCACACTTTGTGCATAAGGAAACATTCATCTTCTTTTCACCATTATTCTGAGATTTCTCCTTGAACTCCATCTTTCGTTTCTTGTCAAAACCATGATATGGATATGTAACACCAACTTCCATTTCTACCTTGATAGCACAACGCACAATTTCTTCATAGCTACTGAAGTCTCTTATAGCTAATGCCCTTCGAAGACTTGGTTTTAAGCCACTGAAAAATCGATCAACTTTACTTTCAGGTTGGATGATAATTCCAGAAGCATACCTTGCAAGTCTTTTAAAATTTGCTTCATAGGTACCAACAGATTCATCGTACCTTTGCTTCAGTTCAAGAAACTCTTTCTCCATCTTTGTTCGAAGAATACGAGGGAAGTACTTATTGAAAAATAAGTTCTTGAACTCGTCCCATTCCATAGACTCAATTTCATCCCTTTGCCTTGTATTCTTAACAAGATTCCACCATTGATCAGCATATCCTTCCAAACGATACACTGCTAGGATGACTTTATCATGTTCAGAACATTGAAGAACTGAAAATATCTTTTCAGTAGTACTAATCCATTGTTCAGCAACTAATGGATCAGTAGACCCACTGAAAGAAGGTGGACGCTGCCTCATGAAGGATTCAACAGAATGTTGCTCCTTCCTTTGCTCGTTTGGAAGTCCTGCATGATTCATAGCTTGAGAAAGTTGTGTGAGCATGGCTACAAGATTTTGCATTCCAGCTCCTATATCGTTCGGTTGCTCAGGGGTACAATCATTGCATTGCCCATCACATTCCGCATTAACACGGTTCCTTCGGGTTCCAGCCATCGTCTAAAACCCCAAAAGAATTGTGTGAGAGGCAAAAATCATGCTAGGGAAAACAACATAATAAAGGGTTAGTACCCTCAATATCTAACATTTTAGGTTAAATTCGAAGATCGTTAGCGCAATTCTAGGACTATAACCTATACGTATACTTAACCTTAGAGACATCCCTAGACATACCTTAGAAATATCTCTAGGGATCTCACTAACGTTTTCGCATCCTAGTTTCCAAAGGTTGAATAAACCTTTCCTCTGATACCAACTGTAGAGACCCGTAGCCTGACGTACATGGACATTACATTACATTTGCGGAATACTTAATACATAACAAAAATACACACACAAGGATCGTAATAGTTTAGTGTCTTTGGAAACTCAGAACGTAATCTTCTAATCCTGGTGAAAGATCTTCAAAATCTCCCATAAAGATCTTCCTTTTTTTTTACCTAAAACCTTTCTTTATATCCTGGGGAAAAGAAAACATAAAAGGGTGAGCTCAAATGCTCAGTAAGGGTAAACAAAAGAAATATCAATCACATAATTTTCATAAGAACATAACATTTTTGGAAATCTTAACCTGCAAAAGAGAGCATAATTTCATAACATGGGATAAATCATAGTAGTGAAAATGAAACCATAACTTAAAACATTACTCATTGTGGCATACACACATAATCATAGAGAATCATTTCTTGTTAGTCAAGACTCATCGCCAAGACTATCTTAGTGGACAAAGTCCCTTTCTGAATCGAGTAATCCTCGTTTCAGTCCCGTTTCACTGAACCGGTATAACCTACCATTCCAGCCATGTCTATCTCATGAGATATGAAATCTTTACCCAATTCATTGGAGGGAGATATAGGTCCCACCCATCTCTTAATGAATCCTTTCTTATGTGTGCCACAAAATCATAAATCATACATCATTGCATAACCCATGTAATAAAAATGGGATTCTTAAACAACATGACATCATAAAACCATTCATATAAGATAAAGGAATTCATAAACATAATTCAATCACAACATAGTCAAATCAATGTAAAAATATGGATAGAAACAGAACCCTTTATTATCTTAGATGGAAAATAATTTTGATAAAACACTTGAATTGAATTCTTGAGGAAAATATCCTTTCTTCTTCAAAATCAATTTCTTTTCACAGAACATCATGCAATTTTAAAAGAAAGAGATTTTATTGAAAATAGTCATGAAATCTTTTAGAGGAAGCTTAATGAAAATAAGGCTTTATAAAAAAGTAGAAATCCATTCGTGCCGTATAAGTTAAAAAAAAACATTCTTCGTACTTTTGTCGGAAAAGTTAAAAAGCACCTCGTACGAAAAACGAAAAAAAGATTCCTTTCATATCCTTTACTAAAAACTCATAGAAGGGTAAAATTGGATTTAAAAAATTGTAGGTGGATGGAAATAATATTACATATTGAGGGAACATGGATGTGGATGATAAAATACACCCCAGTAAATACTTACGAATAAACAATCTCGGATAAAAATGAGATTGTGATATTTCCCTTACCTTAGGTCCGAATTGCTTTGCAAGTGTCCGAACCTCCTGTATAATGATTTAAATCGTGTTATTGACTTATTACAGAATCATATTCATTTTTATGATATCATATATGGTTCACTTATGACATTATATTACCCGTTCTTTTGTAAATTCCATGTTAAAGAAGCGTTTTGGGTAAAATCGTTTCATTTATCTTAGGTGTTTTGACTTGTTCTTGACATCATTATTACTTATATCATGATTTACTTACTTCCAGAATATAAAATATGATTTATATATCATATATATTCAGTATATATATATATATAATAGATAGATAAATAAAATGAAAAACACCGTTCATGGAGACGGTAGTCCGTACGTACGCATGAACGTTGTTTTACTTTCCTTATTGTCTTGAAATGGAAGTAAGTAGATGACATACATAGGTATATATATACATAAATCCAGTAGCTTTATAATGTCATATATTTCATTATTATTTCTTATATATACATTATAATCATTCTTAAATGGTTAACATGGAGAATGAATCTCATCGCGTCGTGGAGACGGTATTCCGTACGTACGCACGAGCGATGATATCATTTCTATAAATATTGAATTGAATTGGAGTGGATTATACAATATATCAGAATCAATATGATGTTGTAATAACTATTTATAGTTATTCTTTACACCATTATACCCATCCATGTAAGGTGGTGGTGGAAAATAGATTACACCACGGCGTGGAGACGGTATTCCGTACGTACGCACGCGCGGTGATTTCTTTTTCCGTAGGATGGATAGATGGTGAAATAGGGTTGTTTCATACTTATAATAACATATCAGTATATGAGTGATACTGATGTTATTACTTCATAATGAAACAACCTAAGAATAAGAAGTGGAAGAAGAATAAAGATGAAAGAATTGGTAACGGTAATTACCTCTTCTTTGAAGTGCCTCTTTGATACCTCCTCTTAGGGCACTAAAATTGGTCTTTGAGGAAGACCAGAACCTCTAGGATGTTGCTAGGGAAGTGGAGAGGAGAAATTAGCAGGGGTTGGCCGAGCTTGAGTGCTCAAATTGGTGTGAGGAGGAGGGGGAGGAGGTGTCCTTTTATAGGGGAGGAGAGGGGCACCTTAGGAATATCTCAAAATATTATTTTATATTAAAGTCAAAATCGGTTTATAATGGTTCCAAAGGGTCTTATTTCGAAGCTAAAGTGGGGATGGGTCGAAATCCTATCAACCAATAGAATTTAGACAAGTTTAGGGTATTATTTTAACCTTATCAATTAGATTTAACTCTAAGTTAAATAATTTAACTTTTACCGTGTCTTTTTGTTTTCTTTCACTATATGGTTAATAAACTTAGTCTAACATGCCAAAAGAACCCCAAATTGTATATTATTAATACATATATCCTTATCTAAGTCATTTGGCCGAACCTTAGATTTTTAGGAATAAAATAACAATTAATAATATAATATTTGATTTAAAAACTATTTTGTGTCAATTTTGACACTATTTGATATATGATTTTTGTGAAAGTCATAACAGAATTATATGTTCGAAAAAAGTTGATTAAATCAACACTCATATATCATAGTAACCTAGAAAATTAGTGGAATTCATAAAAAGTCTTAAATTACATTTATTTTGGTATTTATATTATCAATTATGTCAATATTTCATTAATAAGATAATTACTGCAACATCTTTGTGTCATAAATAAATTAAATTATTTGATGTCTAAAAATTACAAATAAAATACCATCATGTAGGAAATATTTTTAGCTTTCTAATGAATATTTACAATCGAATTTATCTTATGTATAACCCCATATTAAAAATGATTTACTTATTAAACTTTGATTTTAACTATTTTAACCCTTCTTTAAATAAATTAATAATAAATGTCCTAATCTAATCCAAGTGGGCCTAAATGGTCATATTTTATTCCTAAGTTTGTTTTTGGTCGAATTACACTTGTCCAATAGAATTAGGACATGTGTTAGGGTAATATTAATATCATATTTACCCTTAGTTACCTTATTTACTATTAACCGTGGTAAAAAAAAGTAAAAAGTTACTATTCACCAAAAAATTATTTTCATCTCATTGAACCACATTTTAGTCCTTGATATTAACCGTGTCTCTCGGATTTTCGAAATTCCATTCACAGAAGCGGTAAAATTAAGTTTTATGCAAAATTCAGTTTTTAACCTACCACTTAGTAGTTTCACTATTCATCAAAAATTGATGTTTTTCAGAACAATGCCAAAATTTCATCCCAAGCTATATTTCATATTCCGAATTCAAAAATGAAGTCTATTTTACCAAATTCATAACATAAAAGTTGCATTAATTAATTTTATAATTAAATCCCGCTGTTAAAACAAATAGCGTGTTTTTAAGAAACAATATCTATCAAAAGATTGACACTTGTTTATGTCTAGTTTAAATGTGAAATTACATCCAATGACCAACATTGTATTAAATTGTAAAAATATATTCTAAATATACTTTAAAACCACTCAAATTAATGATTTATCACTATTAATTATTTCGATTAAAAGAGTTGTTTTTAATTATAATTTAGTAATTTTCACTATTCATCAGAATATGAAAGTTATCCGAAAAGTACCAAAATTTCACCTTAGGCTAAATTCGATACTCCGAATCCAAAAATAAAGTCCATTTTGAAAAATAAGATTTACTGGATTTCAAAAAGTGGTTATTACTATTCATAACGGCTAGTTTTAATAATATTTTTATAGCATATCGTTGTTTAGTGAAACTCGGTATTGCGTACTACACACGCTATCGAGGAAGGTCGCGATTGCGTGTAATGCAAGTCAAGTCAAGGATGTGTGTTGTGCAAGCTCCTTTTGGTGTAGCGTACAACACAAGACATTAATAAAATTAAAAAGAATATTTTTTTTATAAAATCTTGGGCTGTTACACAGACTATCATAACCACTTAGCCAAGGCCTCGTGCCAAGACTACAAATAAGATTTTGTCAAGGCCTTGTGCCAAGACACTAGTTTGTCTCATGAGACCTACCAATGCATCGAGGAGCTATAGCGGGCTCCACCCGTCACTTATTAAGTCCAATGCATTCCTCATATGAATAGGTTTAAGCATAAAATAAACATTCGTATTAAAACTAGCATACGAAATGTCAATACTTTAACCACAAACCATGAATGGTATAAAAATAGAACATCCACAGTCAAACATAACTCATTTGATACAATATGGAAGATTGTATTGTATCACATTAACCTCAATCATGAATAATGAAGGATGTTGACATAGATGAAAATAATC
The DNA here is from genome assembly GCA_963277665.1 of Viscum album. Lineage (NCBI taxonomy): Eukaryota > Viridiplantae > Streptophyta > Magnoliopsida > Santalales > Viscaceae > Viscum > Viscum album. The sequence continues at coordinate 1,630,203,698 of OY728122.1, forward strand.
ATCAAAACTATTTGAGAGAAATATCCCCCTTTTCTTGAAAACATTTAAAAGTCACACTATTTGTCAAGAAGCCATTTAAAAGTAGACTTTTGAATAAAAGTGTCCCATACCACTTTGAAACTTTTAAAATGAGTTTTAATTTTAAAACTTTAATGTCCATATAAATAAATCCTTAAAACCATTTTTAAAACATGGACATTAATGAGCAAGATATAGAAGAATAAGTCTTTAAAACATTTTAAAATGGTATTTTGGTTAGAGGTTCTAACCAAAAGAGAGACACTTGAATACAAATAATTGAGGTAATAAAAACTTTGTAATATCATGAGAATAAAGGGATTCATGATATACTATGTCAAGTACATTATATACACCGCATAAAAGTGATTTGGTGTATATCAACAAAGAAGTCTCAGTTCAATGTAAATTGAGATGAAATCTCTCATAAAGGCCGTATCCTTAGGTTAAGGATAAATCAACGACATAATTATGTGTGAAAAATATAAATACACTAAATATGATTGAATATTCAGTGTAAAACAATCAAAGGATATTCACACATATTCTTGTAGAAACAACACCAACGAATTGGATATTTAACTCAACAAATGGAGATTGAGTTAAAATTACTCTTATCAAGTTCATACCGATCACTTGAGAATTTATCAATGGAGTGATTATGTGTATCAAAAGTATATCCACAGAAAGGGGAGTGGAAATTAAGGCATAATCAAATGAATAGCGATTCCACACATAATCTTGGAGTAATATAATCAATGAAATATGTGTAAAGCCAAATGAGTGGAAATTGAAATCTCAAATTCCCTTATCGATTAGGTAACTTACGAAACATACACCCATGAAAGAAGTATCATAACATGATGATGTAAATACCCATAAATTAAATTATATTACACAATGAATACAATCATGGGCAGTACACCACATGCAATAATTAAGTGGTGAACAATGGAAATCTCACGGAATTGAAAGTGAGATAAGAAAATCCCTTACTTTGTAATTTTTCCTTGGTCGATGGTAGGTTTACCTCCTGTATAATGGTGAAATAATTGTTATTGAATAATAAAAGAATAATTTACTTTAATATGATATCATATATGATCTTTTAACATTGATTTGTTAATAATATCTTAGAATTATCGTCATTTCGGGTGTTAACGGGTTCATTTTACTTTATATTCTTTGTTATGTGAGCCATATTCGTTATTAATGGGATGTATATTATTCATATCCAGAATGATATAAAGTCCTTAGATACTATTTTTAAATCATCAAATTATAATTATACTTGAATGGATATGATGGACAATGAATCTCATCGCGTTCGTGGAGACGGTAGTCCGCACGTACGCACGAACGCTACTTCCATTTAATTTTTCATTTTAAAAGAATTGAATCCAAATGATACATAGGTATATTATTATTCCAGTATAATATAATATTTTATATATGTTACTTAAGTTCATTAACACCATCCTTTATATGTTCCATGTGTGGTATGAACGAGTCATATCATTTTAAGGGGGCGGTAGTCCGCACTTCCTCAAATGAAATTATCGTATGTATATACAACATGAAACGAATAAGGATATGAAATAAAATGGAATTACAGAAGCTTATATATAAAATATATATAATTAATATCATATTTAATTACAGTGCCATCATAATGGCCACCATGAGAGGCGGTAAGATGTATTTGAACAATCATCGTTTCGTGAGGCGTTAGTTTGCCATCCACAGAAACATTATGTTCATCATCCATTAGATGGAGTTGTGTGTATGTGTAGTTTGAATCCTTATTATAACAACATCCTAGTATATTGTGGATATTGGTGTTGTTACAAAAGAAAGGAAATAAAAAGAGTTTGGGGGTTGGAGAAGCAAAATAAATGAAAATAATTTAAGAGAAATCGTTACCTTTAATTTAGGTAACTCACTTTGGTTGGAACCAAAGGACTTCTTGAAATGATTTCTGCCTAAGGGGAAGCTTCAAGGATGAGGATAGGGATGTGGGGAGCTTAGTTTTGCAGAGTTTGGACGAGCCAAGTGGCTTGAGAGGTGTGAGGAATGAGTAGAAGTGGTCTCCTTTTATAAGGGAGAAGAGGGGCTCTTTAGGAAAGAGTGAAAGTATTACTTTATAATATAGTTATATTCGGTTTATAATGGTCCAAAAATTATTGAGGTCGAATATAAGATGACTCATATTCTAAATAACATCAACCAATAAGAATTGGACAGGTTTTAGATAATATTTTAATCATTATAATCTTATTTATTTAAATGATTTATTAATGAGGTAAACATTGCATCATTATTGTGTCATTAATAATTTAAATTATTTGATGTCTAAAAATTATAAATAAAATATCATTATGTAGGAAATCTTTTTATCTTTCTAATTAATATTTATAATAGAAAATCCAACATGTATAACCCTATGTAAAAATTGTTCTTCTAAAAGATGTAAGCTTATGCCATTTTTATTTTTATTTTAACTTTATTAATATAAAGCGTCCCTACCACATACAATTGGCTCCAAGGGGTCCCCAAATTGACCCAAGGATTCTCATGGTCGTGTATGTGTCCACCAATAAGTTTTGGACACGTTTTAGGGTAATTTTGTATTATTATAATATTATTTTTTAACCCTTATTTACCGGATTTACCCTTAACCATGGTAAATAAAATATTTACCACAGTAATTATTCAAAATGTCTAAAAATAAAAGTTACCTATTTACACAATTTGGACATCCTGATTCCAAATATGGAATCCATTTTTCTAAATTCAAAACACAGAAGTGGCAGAAATTAATTTAAAATTAATTTCCGCTGTCAAAACAAAAAGCGTGTTTTTAAGAGGTAATAACTATCAAAAGATTGACACTTGTTTATGTTCGGTTTAATTGTAAAATTATGCCCAATGATCAACATTATATTAAATGGTAAAAATATATTCTAAATATACTTTAAAACCACTCAAATTCACAATTTATCACTATTAATTATTTTGATTAAAAAAGTTGTTTTTAATTAAAATTTAGTAATTTTCACTATTCATCAAAATATAAAATTTATCCGAAAAGTACCAAAATTTCAGCCTAGGCTAATTTTAATATTCCGAATACAAAAATGAAGTCCATTTTGAAATATAAAATATATATGATTTCAAAAAGTAGGTATTACTATCCACAACGGCTAGTTTAATTAGTTGTGGTGTGTGTTAGAACTCGAGGTTGCGTACAACACACGCTATCGCATTATTCGAAGGGAAACGTACCGTGGAATCTTGGGGTGTTACACAAATTTTTGGTGTTCTTAGGTTCTAGGGTTGTGCAAAAATGTTCTTGGGATTCATTGGTCCGCATTCTGGAAACTGCTACCGGAGGAGAGGCGGTTCGGGCTAATTCTGTCTGTCGAAGTTGTTCGGAGGTAAATAATTATACCTTTGTTTGGTTTTGCACCACCTAAATAGGAGTCTAATATTTTATCTGAGTCCCTAGTATCTAGTGGTAGGCGTGTAGACCTTACTTCATTGGTTTTGGTCTTTCGAAGTTGTTTTGGTGATTTTTTGATTTTTGTTGCAGGGGACACGTGAGTGAATATATATATATATATATATATACATACATATAAAGGTGTTGTGCGTGTGACTACATACCATTTGAAACTAATTTCCACCAATTACATTAAAGTACTGCATAATTAAAATGATGTCACCCCTAGATAGGGTCCCAAATCTCTATCACTTTATTCAAGAATTATAGCTTCTTTAGATAAATTGAGAATGTGAGTTTCTTTGATTATAGAACTGCTAAATTTTCTGGAAATAATGATTAAAGATAAACAACTGGTTAGTGGTAATGTCATGTCATGCTTGGTGTGGTTTGGATTTTCATATGTCTTCTTGTTGGTACTGATATATGATATGTTGATGCATGATGCTTTTGATGTTATTAAATGATGTTGCCCACGTGAGATAAATGAGGACTTGATCATGTGTTGGTTTTAAGCATGTATTGCTAAATTGGTTAAAGTGATATGATCAAATGGTTAAATGTTTTGAATGGGGTAGGATGGGTAATAGGGTAATTAATTGAGGAATTAATTATCAAGTCATGTGTTGGAAAAATTTTGGTATTTTTTCTAAATATTGAGAATATTGAATATTTTGACATGTTCGAAATATAAATTGGAAACTGGTAATAATTAATGGATGGATTAATTATTACATGATAAATGATAAATGGATAATTAATTGATGAACTGGTTAAAGAGATATGATTTAATAAATTAACCGTTGAATTAATTTATTTACACGCATTAAATTTAATATTGTGAATTGATTGATTGTTATGACCGTTGGCCAATAATACATTTGGATGCATGTTTATTTTCCATGCCATAAGTTGTTTTGGATGTAGTTGTCTAAAAATATGATATGCTTTGTGAGATGGTTGCTAAATATGTGGACCTTGTTCAACATGTTTGACTTGGGATGTTTACAACATGCATGTTAATTGTTAAAGTCCTAGACGAATCACTGTTTGAGTGGATGGGTTCAGACTTGTTAAAGAATTGGGATAATTAAATGTTGAGTTAATTATTTAGTTGTCTTGTTAAGAATAATTAATTGTTAATTAATTATTAAATATTGAGATTTTTAATGGTTAATTAATTATAGAATTATTTGATGGGTGATTTATGTTGTTAATTAGTAGTTAAATTAATTAATGGATTGGATTAATTAATTTATGAATTAATTAATGGATTGGTTTTGGGTGTTAGACATGGCATTTTACACCAATGATAAATATTTATGTATGATTGATAAACAGGTTGTGAGACAGGGACTGATGCTCTAAATACTCACAGGGTGCTATACATGGCATTCTACACCCAACTTTCATGTAAATATTCTTTTATGGGACAAGGACTAATGCTCCAAATACCCATGGGTTGTGAGACAAGGAATGATGCTCCAAATACTCATGAGGGTGCTAGACATTATGTTCTACTCCCATTAATTAACATTGTACTGTGGGTCCAATTAGTTGTACATGAAATAAATTAATGGTTAATGAAAACTGTTGTTACATGATGATTCTGAATTGAATATAAGAAAGGGTTTAGACTTATTAATGAATTGAGTGAATCACTGTTAGTGGATAGACACAAGAGCTAATAACTAATTTTAATGGATGGGATTGGACATAGTATATGAAAGATTAAATTGAATATGACGCATTATACCAGCCAAAGCACAAGCTTGGATTTGGTCTTTACCTTGATTACTTAGATTGTCTTTATAGTCATATGTGGTGAGTGACTTATATGGGGGATGTCGAGCTTAGGCCAGATCACGATAATTATGTAATTTATCAAGGTTTGAATAAATGATAAATGGAAATGAATGTGTGATGACTGTTGTGTATACATGAAAAATGTATAGTGTAGGTTCAGACACCAGTTGAGAGCTGAAGCAGGTACTTGGGTATATAGTTACATTGTACTGCTTACATTAATTATGAATGCTTTCACACTGTTTAAATTATTTATTGAATTTCAGGATTTGGGGTAGACACCAGTGGTCCCGACCTATTGAGATTTATATCTCACACTCTACTCGGGACGCCATTGCACTGGGGTACCCTAGTAGATTCTATTTGGTTGCAGGATTGTGCTGTTTTCATTTACTTGGGAGATAGGAGAAGAGGACCGAGCAGAAGCTCAGGATGATCAAGGAGACCGCCCTCAGGGCTTTGAGTCATTCTTTATTTATTTATGTATTGGAATGTAAAGAATGCTGTTTTGTTCACAATTTTCCATTTTTGTAACATTATCATGTCATGCATGCATCTACTGTATAATTAGCATTGACCACTTTTATAAAATGAGTACTATTTTTATTCCACTACTTATATCATTTATTAGACTGCTTCCACTATTTATTACCATTGTCTATTACTTAACTCTGATATGAGGGTATAGTCTCCCCACTAACTATCCATAGTCCCTCTCTGCTAGTCGGCAGCCTCTGGCATATGGGGAGACACACTTGAGGTCATGTGGTGATTGATCCGACCATCGGTTTAGTGGTGAGCCGGGTCGGGACGTTACAAAGTGGTATCAAAGGGTTCTTTTCCTTTTGACTTTCTATTTTGGGTTGGTAGACATGAGACTAGGAAATTGTCGGCACTTGGGTTAATAGCCATTCTTGGGTCTGACCACCCCATGTACGGGAAATGACCAAGTGGCCAGGGATGGATATTGATGTTTGTAGTATATGAGGTTACAATTGATATTATTTCACCTTGAGTGAATGGTGTATTTTCTGCTGCTAATTGATTATTATTTTTTTTAAAATATTTACCTTGGAATGATATGGTAAGGAAGTTGCATACATGCATCATATTAGGCACTTAGATATTCACATTCCATGCATATAACATGACATGTAGTTGCATTAGTAGGATACCTACTAATTTGGATTGTATGCCTTGGGTGAAGTTCCATGTTTTGATCTGCTTTATCATGCCTCTATAGATAGCATGTTTTGGTGATAGATTTAACATTCTTGAGTGACTATATTCCATACCAACTCAGTTATTAGCATATTTTGTTGTTGTGACATGATTTTGTGTTATAGAATACTATTTTGTTACTTCTTATGATAACATTCTAGAGATGTTTTAATTTTTGAAAGGGATGATAAAGTTAAAATGTTAAATGAATGTTGATTGTGTTAAATGGGATCCAAATTCCAGGGATAAGGTGTATGGGAACCTTATAAATTGGTAGATGTCTACCCACGTGACTAAACCATATAACCATATTATGCTTGAAAATGGTTATGAATGTAAAAGTGATGAGTTTTGATTGTAATGAACTATTGTGGGGTTGCTTTTGAAGAACTCAGATTGAATAAATGAGACCATTGGAGGTCTCCTTTTCAGTAAAAGGAATTTAGATGCTAAATTGATTGTTTATATTTGAATAACACTAAATGTTAAATGTTTAAAGAGGATGTTTACGATAGCATACCTATTTTTCCATAGGGAATTGTTTTAAAAACAAAATGACTTGTTAAGAAAAAGTAATTGTGTGTTTTTCGAAATTCATTCAAATGTTTAAAGGTTGAAATGAATTAATTAAAATGGCTAAAATGAAAAAAGGTCTTTTGAATCTTGTGATTTCATATTTCTGTGACCAGGAGAGAGGGACGATGTTTATGTTTCGTAAGGGGATAACCCATGGTAGGTAGTACCCTTAGAATGTTCTAGGTCATTAAAGTAAGTTCGTCCCACTACTCGGGAGGACTTCTTGGGACTCAGATATTATGGCACGCTGATAGGTTTATGTTACAGATTTTATGATCAATTTTTGATGTGGTGATCGCGGTTCAAGGAATGTCACATGCATGCGTTAATGAGTTCTAAAATAGCACGCTGGTGAATGGATTATATTTTCTTGCGACATCATGGAAAATATTAAGGTGGGTAGTGTCACATCCATTTCAGTAAATGTGTGGGTAGGAGATGTTGATATTTTAGAACAAAGTTTTCTGGTAGTAGTTCGACTGATCTTCTTAATGACCTTGGTTTTTCTCTTAGTGCGCTCTTATGAATACAATGAGCATGTATTCTATCTGTTGGAACCATGGTCGTTCTATGCATGAATTGGAGTATGGTTTGTGTTTATTGTCAATCCTTAGTGGAAGTTCAGAATGTATTCCAGCAAAGTGATCTTACAATTCAAGTAGATAATAGTATTGAATGTGGCACCGTTTTCCAGTGTTTTCCAAATTTCTGGACCTCACAATTGTTAAAAGGAGAAAAGTGTTTTTGGAAAATGGATTTGTGCGCTGATTACTTGGAGGCTTGGAAACTTGCTCTCCTTTTGTTTTTCAAGATCAGAACATGAAAATATGGCAAAGGGAGAAGGGCGCCCAAGTTTGGAAGTTGTTCACACAAGTGATTTTCGGGGGCAGAGACTTGCGCGCCGAAACTTGCACGCTAAGTGGAGACTTGCGCACCATCGCGTAGAGTGTCCAAATGAGTATAAATATAGGTCGAATCCTCCTCATTAGGTATGAAGTTCAGACTTAGATAAAATCAGAGATCCCATCGCGCAGGTGTAGTGGTCACGCAAGTGGTGGTGGGTCGCGCAAGTTGAAGTTGTAAGGCATATTTTTTTGCGCATACAAGGTGGTTTGGGCGAGAAAGGGTGTTGGTCGCCCAAGTTTGGAGTTGGGGAAGGAAGTGTCGCGCAGGTGGTTTGGTGACACTTGCACGCCAGGATTTGAAGAAGCGCGATAGTTGACCTTTTCACGCCAAAACCAGTTTGGGTGGAAAAGAATGTGAGTCGCGCAAGTTTGAAGTTGAAGAAGTGTGTGTCGCGCAAGTGGGAGAGATGGACTTCCACGCCGTCTTGAAACTTGTGCGCCGGGCTTGGAGAAGCATTCCAGGTGTTGTTTAAGCACACCGGTCTTTTTTTTGAGCTGCACGAAAGCTGGAGGATTGCCCGATAACTTCAGTGCAAAGTGAGATTAGTCTACGGGTGAGAGTTGGAATTCAACAGAGCATCTACATACAACATAGGATTTATTCATTAGAAAAGATGAAGAGGCCTTCCCATCTATAAACTGAGTGGGACTTCACCAGGGTCAATGAGCCAGGGGGAGTCAACGGGAGTGACCTGAGGGACGTAGTAGGATATCCCTGAACATTTGTAAAGGCAGTGAGCCTAGGACAGAGTGACTGCTCCCAAATCTTTGTAATCCACAACGAGTGAAGAATAGTGGAATTTGGTACTACCGAAAACCTGTCAGCGTATGCTCCTTGGACGTAACCCTTAGTGGTGAACCAAGTAAAAAGTGTTGTGTCATCTCTTTGCATGTGAATGTTTTATTTATTCTCATATCCATCATATAGGTTAAACTAGTTTCTACCAACATGGGAACAATATCTATCAGTTTAAAAGAAAAAGTTGAAACCCTGATTCACCCCTCCCCTCTCAGGGTGTCCCGGGGTCCTTCAAGTGGTATCAGAGCGAGGTTGCTGGTATTTGATCAGTTTTTTACAGCCATGGAAAATTCAGCCAGTGTTAGGGGAGTTCCCCTCTTTGATGGGAGTAATTTTCAGATTTTGAAGAAAATAATGAGATCTCATCTAAGATCCCTTGGAATGGATGTTCTGTTTTCCACTATGCAAGTTATACATGTTATTGATCCAACAGGGCTGGCTATGACTGATGCCAATAGGAAAATTCTTGATGCTGATGCTAAAGTGCATAATTCTCTCATCAAATCCCTTTCTGATCAGATCTATCTAAAGGTGATGAGTTGCACCTCAGCAAATTCCATGTGGGATAAACTTGAAATTATTTATGAAGGAGATAACAAAGTGAAAGAGGCGAAACTACAAGTCCTACACAATAGGTTTGATGATCTGAAGATACATCCTGATGAGAATGCAGACTCCTTATTCAATCGAATTACTGAAGTGGTTGGAGCAATTTGGGGTCTAGGTGAAGAAATCAAAGACGTTGACATTGTAAAGAAAATATTAATAAGACTTCCACCCCTTTACAATGCAAAGGTGTCAACCCTTGAGGAAAGAGATTTTTCCAAACTTTCTTTGGATGATCTATTGAGAAACTTAGTGGCATATGAAATGAGAGTCAAACTAGAAGATGCTAATACACGAGTAAGCAAGGAAATGGTTTTCAAATCCATAGAGAAACTGAAAATTTAAAAAGATAGTAGTGGTGAAGATGACAAGGAAAAAGAAATTATTTCTCTCATTGACAAGAAGTTCCAGAAGGGAAAAGGGAAATTCAAAGGGAAGTTACCTATAGCTTGATTTCAATGTGGAAAAGTCGGGCACATTGCTTCTCAGTGCTTAAGAAATATCTATGATGATGATAGTGATGCTGAAAACATTGAGAAGCCTCAGAAAAGGTTTTTCAAGAAAGGAGACTTCAGATCTAGAAATAATGTTCTAAAGAATATTTTTTTCCATGAAGAGGAAGAAGATGATAATGAATTCTATTATGAAGAAGAACCAGAATTTAAAACAAGGAACCATGCTTCCATGATGACCACTGTTGAAAAATCAGAAGATACTGGTGGAGAAAATTTGTTGAAAACTAGTGCATATCCTGAGTTGCAACTTAAGGATGCTGTTAGTAAGCTTAAGATTAAATGTAAGAGTTGAAATAAGTGGAAATCAATTGTATAAGAATCAACTGAATATGTTGATCAAATTGAAGTTGAAATTAAACGACCAGAATAATTTGTTAAAGTACAGTCTAAAATACTTGAAAGCAATGACGATGTAGTGGATCTAAAGCAAAGAATTGAAGAGCAGGGAAAGGTCATCAATGACCTCATATCTAAACTGGAAGAAAAATCCAAGACTACTGAGGGTCTTGAGGAGGAAGTTGTTACTCTTAGGAGTAAACTTGAGACTGAATCAATTTCAAAAAAATCAAGGAAGAAAATATAGTTTTGCAGATTCTCATATGCATAATTACTGACAAGATCCAAGTGTGGTTCAGATGAGGTTGGAAAAATATTGAGTGATCAAAGACCCGCTTGTATGGGAAAGAGTGGAATTGGCTGTGAAGCTGATACCTCAACTACTAGAAGTGAAGAGAGACAAAAGAAAGACAATATGAAAGTTGGACATGTTGAAACGTTGCCTGAAGTGCTGAAAAAGAAACCCTTAGTCCAAACTAAAAGGATAACTGAAAATTATCCTCAAACATTTAGAAATGAAAGGCAGTCCAACTATTCTCCCAAGGAAGAATTTATGAGGACACATTCAAGTGAGAAGACATTTCCTCTCATAAAGTGTCAGTTCTGCGGATATCTGGGCCATTCCATGTCATATTGCGAAGAGGCAAGGAGTTACTTGAATGGGGAAGATCTGGGATGTCAAAAAAGGAGACTAACTTCATATCCTCTATCTTATAGAATAAATAGTTTCTATGGATACTGTTTTCATTGTTCTAACTTTGTTCATAAGGCTGTTAATTGCAGGCAAAGAAGGGACATTGACACCTCATACCGGAGTTCAAGACAAGCCAAATATCGTCAACAAGATAGTGTTTCTCTTACAAATAGGTTTCCTCCTCTCGAAGAAGACTTTGACTACGAAGAACCAATATACACAGATGATATAATTTAAATTCCATTAGTACTCTATACTCAATCCAATGTCTCATGGAAAGAAATGAAGAAAATTGAGAAATCCAACCTTATAGAGGTGACCCTCAAAGCTACAAAAAGAAACAGTACCTAGATTTTGGACAGCGGTTGTTCATCTCATATGATAAGTAATGCTGGCCTATTAATGGATATCAAAAGGAAGGTTGATGGTACAGTACTATTTGGTAATGATGGAGCTCTGAAAATCAAAGGCAGTGGAAGTATTGAATTAGCTAATGGAGAGCTAAAGAAGACTGAAGTCCTTTAGGTATATGGACTACGTCATAATCTACTCAGCATGAGTCAACTCTGTGACTCGGTACTTATAGTTACTTTTAATCAGAAAGGCTACACTATCAAAGGAAAAACATGCAATTCACTTATGAAGGGATGCAGAACAGAAGACAACTCATATCAGGTTGATAGTAAATAAAATGTTGGTTACATGACTATTGAAGAAAAAAACAATTTGTGGCATTGGAGACTGGGACACATCAATCAACAAGACATGAAGAAAATATCAAAATTGAGGATTGTCTTGGACATTCCCAACCCGAAGCATGAGCGTGAAAAGTCTTGTGATGCTTTCATTCGTGGAAAGCTAGTCTGTAGTTCATATCAGCCAAATAAGAAAAGGGCATATCATCTTCTTGATCTAATTCATATAGATGTATGCGGGCTGATAAATGTTTCTGGAACTCATGGAGAAAGGTACTTTGTACTTTTAATAGATGATTAAAGTATAATTACATGTGTTATGATCATTCACAGGAAATGAAAAGTGCTTGAATGCATGAAAACATATCGGCGAATTGCCGAGAATGATACTGGATGAACAATCAAAGTGTTGCGATCTGAAAATGGAGGGAAATACACGTCCATTGAATTTGAAAATTACCTAGAGAAGCATGGGATACAACATGAGGTAGCTGCTGTGAGAAATCCACAAAAAAATGGAGTTTTTGAACGTAGGAATCGACAAGTGAACAACATGGCACGAACTATGCTGATTGAGAGTCGTATTCCACGACATTACTGGAAAGAGGCTGTTCAAGCTACGGTGTATATTCAAAATCGAACATGACTTTATATGGGTGAGACAAAGACACCATATGAATTGTGGCATGTAAGGAATCCATCTTTGAAATAATTTCATGTTTTTGGAAGTAAATGCTTCATCAGAAACAAAGAAGGAAATCAAGGTAAGTATGGGGATAATGCAGATGAAGGACTTTTCCTTGGATACTCAATGAACAACAAAGCCTACAAATTTTTCAACAAGCGATTGGGAAGGATTGTGGAAAGCAGTGATGTTAAGATAATTGAAGATAAAACCACAAATGATTCAAGGACGTCATATGATGATGTGATAGAAAGTGAGTAAGAAAGTGAATGTGGAGAAAATACAAATACAGAAATAGAGGAAGCTGTACAAAACACTCAGTAGTCACATCATGATGTTGACTCAGAAGAAGAATCTGAAGAAGAAACTATGGCTGGAGAGAATGAAATTGAACCTCACAAGAGAAATCGAAGAGCTGAGATTGATCCATCTAACATAATTGGGGACAAGAGTGCACCCAATCAAACAAGGAGGATGAGGAATAACACGTAATCTGCATTTTTGTCAGTTGTGGAGCCATCCTCATTGGAAGAATCTAAAAAGGATGAATCATGGGTGAAATCCATGAATGAAGAGTTAGATCAGATTGACAAGAATCAGACATGGGATCTTGTCCAGAGACCCGAAGGTCACAATGTGATTGGTACAAAATGGATCTTCAAGAACAAGTTTTATGAGCATGGAAGTGTTATTAGAAATAAGGAATGATTGGTATGTAAAGGATACTCTCATATTTAAGGCGTTGATGTTGAAGAAACCTTTTCTCCAGTGGAAATACTGGAGTCAATCAGGATTTTCCTTTCCATGGCACTCCAAAGAGGATATAAAGTATATCAAATGGATGTCAAGACAACATTCTTGAATAGTGTACTCAAAGAAGAAGTCTACATCAAACAACCAGTGGGTTTTGTTCTTGTTAATGATGAAACAAAGGTCTAAAAATTGTAGAAAGCTCTATATGGTTTGAAGAAGGCACCACGAGCATGGTATTCCCGGCTGGACTCGTATCTCAAGAAGCTGGAATTCCAAAGAGGAGGAGTAGACCACAATCTATATGTGAAGAATTCTCCAAAAGATCAGTTCAAGGATCTAGTCTATGTTGATGACATTATTTTTGGTGGAAGCAAGCAGAAATCAGTGGATGAATTTTCCAGTAACATGGAATTATAATTTGAAATGTCTATGATTGGGGAGATCACATATTTCTTGGGGCTGTAGGTGATTCAAAGGCAGGATTACACTTTCATTTCTCAAGAAAAGTATGCAAGAGAGATGCTGAATAAGTTTAATATGCAAGACTCAAAACCAATATCAACTCCAATTGCAGTTGGAACCAAACTTTGAAAGCATGAGGATGGGGCATTTGTTGACCCCACTATGTACAGGAGGATAATTGGGAGCCTACTGTACCTGACAGTGACACGGCCAGATATTGTCTTTGCAACATGCCTAGCGGCCCGCTTTCAGAGAAATCCAAAGGAGGAACATATGACAACAGTAAAAAGAATCATGAGTTATATTCAAGGTACTCACAATTATGTCTTATACTTTGCTGCAGTAAGAGACAGTGAATTATCATCATTTTATGATGATGAATGGGCTGGTGATGTAGTGGATAGAAAGTCCACTAGTGGTGGAGTATTCTATATCGGGAATAAATATGTTGGATGGTTTAGCAATAAACAAGAAAGTACTTCTCTTAGTACTGCTGAAGATGAGTATATCTCTGCCACAAAGGCATGCACTCAACTGCTATGGATGAAGCAACAACTAATAGATATTGGTGATGAGGTGAAGCAACCAATAGAAATTTACTATGATAACAAGAGCACAATTGATCTTACGAAGAATCCTGTTCATAATTCTTGTACAAAACATATTGAAATCAGGTATCACTTTATCAAAGAAAAATTTGACCAAGGAGTGATTAAAATGGATCATGTGGGAACTGATGAGCAAGTGGATGATATCCTGACCAAGCCACTGTCATTGGCTGTGTTTGAGAAGCATCGGTTGAACCTCGGTGTTCAGACACCTCCCAGTGCATAAGGAGGTTGCAAAATACCCCTCTCCCCAGTTATGCTAATTGTTTTTAATATGTTTATGGATGAGATGCAGGTTTTTGGGGGAGATACTATCCAGGGGGAGTGTGGTTTGAACTGAACAATGGACGTTTACCGGTCTTTGGGTTTATTTTCAATGGGAGAGAAAGGAATAAATTCAGGCATGTAATGATTTTGTGACACATTGAGAATTTAGTGTTGGTGATATGATGGTAAGGAATACAGGCATGTAATGATTTTGTGACACATTGAGAATTCAATGTTGGTGATAGGATGGGAAGGAATACATTGGACATGTAATGCTTCTATGACACTGTAAGATAATTTCTTGGGCGTCATTGAGAATTCCAAAACACGGGAACCCAATTCAAGATTCCTCTCTTATTTTCTACATGAGAATTACTCACGTATACTTAGAGTGTTGGCTGATTTGATTCTTTTGTTTGTGGTTTGCCTATGGCCGGTGCTTTATTGAATTTATTTACTGATTTCCAACAAACCCAAAGGGGGATATTGTTGGAACCATGGTCGTTATATGCATGAATTGGAGTATGGTTTGTGTTTGTTGTCAATCCTCAGTGGAAGTTCAGAATGTGTGCCAGTAAAGTGATCTTACAATTCAAGAAGATAACAGTATTGAAGGTGGCACCGTTTTCTGGTGTTTGCCAAATTTCTGGACCTCAAAACTTTCAAATGGAGAAAAGTGTTTTTGGCAAAGGGACTTGCACGCTGATTACTTGGAGGCTTGGAAACTTGAGCGCCTTTTTTTTTTCAAGACCAAAACATGAAAATATGGAAAAGGGAGAAGGGTGCCCAAGTTTGGAAGTTGGTCACGGAAGTGATTTTCGGGGGCAGAGACTTGCGCGCTAAAACTTGCACACTGAGGGGAGACTTGCACGCCATCGTGAAGGGTGTACAAATGCCTATAAATTCAGGTCGACCCCTCTTCATTTGGTACAAAGTTTAGACTTAGAGAAAATTAGAGCTCTCGTCGCGCAGGTGTAGTGGTCACGCAAGTGGTGGTGGGTCACGCAAGTTGAAGTTGCGCGACAGTTGTTTGCTGTGCGTATAAGGTGGTTTGGGAGAGAAATGGTGTTGGTCGCCCAAGTTTGGAGTTGGGGAAGGAAGTGTCTCATAGGTGGTTTGGTGACACTTGCACACCAGGATTTGAAGAAGCGCGATAGTTGACCTTTGCGCGCCAAAACTGGTATGGGTGGAAAAGAATGTGACTCGCGCAAGTTTGAAATTAAAGAAGTGTGTGTCACGCAAGTGGGAGAGATAGACTTGTGCGCCATCTTGAAACTTGTGCGCCGGGCTTGGAGAAGGGCTCCGGGTGTTGTTGAAGCACGCCGGTCTTTTTTTGAGCTGCACGAAAGCTGGAAGATTTACCGATACCTTCGGTGCAAAGTGAGATTAGTCTACGGGTGAGATTTGGACTTAAACAGAGCATCTACATACAATAGAGGATGTTTTAATTAGCGAAGATGAAGATACCTTCACATCTATAAACTGAGTGGGACTTCACTAAGGGTAGTGAGCTAGGGGGAGTCAATAGGAGTAACCCGAGGGACGCAGTAGGCTATCCCTGAACATTTGTAAAGGCAGTGAGCCTGGGAAAGAGTGACTATTCCCAAATCTTTATAATCCACAATGAGTGAAGAATAGTGGAATTTGGTACGACCGAAAACCTGTCGTTGTATGATCCTTGGACGTAGCCTTTAGTGGTGAACCATGTAAAAAGTGCTCTATCATCTCTTTGCATGTGAATGTTTTATTTATTATCATATCCATCATACAGTTTAAACCAGTTTCTACCAACGTGGGAACAAGATCCGTCAGTTTAAAATAAAAATTTGACACCTTGATTCACCCCTCTCTCAGGGTGTTTCGGGGTCCTTCACTATCTTGACCTCATCATGGAGACACTAAGATAACATTGGTCTTACGTCGCGCTATAATTAAAATGTTATTGGTTTTGATGAGTGTTTGTTATCTGGGTTGTAAGAGGGATGCATGGTTTATTTGGGCTAATCCTTTATACATTTTGGGGCACAATTTTTATATATCCTTGTGATAGATTGACTTGGAAATTTCACCAGAGGTCGGGTAAGGACTTCGTTATACATGCATATGGTTTTGGAATAGTTTTAAGGGAACATTATCAGATAAAGGGAGAATGTGGGTTTTGGGTTTGTGATGCATTTCAAGGGAAGCATGCACAACATTTTCTATTGGTTGATTGAGATTAAACCATTTTTGTTGACAAGGTCCCTATAATGGCCTTAGATATAAGCACTGTTTTGATGTTTAAGCTATAAAGTGAGCTTTGGTTCTGGTTTTAAAGGCTTATCCATTAGTCTTGTAAAGGGTTAAATGTGTGGTTGGTGTTGGGAACGCATCACGTCAGCTCTAATGAGATTAAATGACCTTGGTAGGTTGGTTGTTTTAGTAGTGGTTCCCGATGACTTCTCAGGGATGAGAGTTTTTTAAGGCGGGTAGATTGTAAAGTCCCGTTTTTTTAACTGGGTTAAAATATAAGGGGTTTAAAAACAAAATTGGTTTATCAAAGGGTTGGTTTTTATACCAAGCTCCAGAATTTTATTTCGAGTGTTAGAACACCTAAAGGTGTCATTTTTGGACTTGTGTAATTACTCGATATTTTTAGAGGGCGTTCCGATGAGTCTTAGGATCACCTGATTCAGAAAAGTCTACTTTAATGGATCTGCACAGGAAACGCATGGTTGTGGACCAACCCATTCAGTTTACCCTATTTAATAAATTATTTATTTTAATTAAATAAGATTATATGAGATATTGTGATTAATTAAAATAATGTTTTAATAATAATAATAATGAAATTATTATTATTATTATTGTGGTTGTTTAAATTAATTGAATGATAAAGAATTAATTAAATGACAGTTGAAGAAATTGTTGTGGATTTTGGGTTTATCAAAGAACCATTTTAATTAAATGAAGAGTTTCAATATTAATAAAGGACCATTTATTATTAAATAGAGGTTATGGGTTTGATTTTTTATCATTAAAATCATATTAATGGTATTGTAATAAATTGGGAGTTTTGGTTTTAATTAAATGAAAGTTAGAATAATAATAATAATGATTTTATTATTTTTATTATTATGTTTATTTAATTAAATAAAATTTAAAATAATTTAATGTGGCTTTTGAGATTATCAAATAAATGTTTAATTAAATGAGGGGTTTTAGATTTAATGAAGTTTTGTTATTAAATAGAGGTGTTGGGTTTATCAATGGTTTGAAAAATAATAATAATGAGATTATTATTATATTAGTTTTATGAATGTAATTATTATTATTACTATGGAAATTAAATTAGGGGTTATGGTTTTAAATAAATGAAGGTTAAAAACGAATTAAATAATTAATGTGGATTTAAATTGGGATATGGGTCATAATCCAAAAGAGCATTTTATTGTTTCTTTTAATACAATTTAATTATGGGGTTTATCAAATTACTATTTTAATTAAATGGGGTGTTTCAGTTTTAATGATATAAATGGAAATGAAAATAATAATAATATTATTATTGTAATTAATATTATTATTATGAGTAGTGTTATTTTTTTATTATATTATATTTTTTTTAAAAAGGGGAGGCGCTATACAGGGGAGGCGCGACCCCTCCCACCTGGTTCTTATTCTTCTCATGTGAGGCACAATGCATGCCTCCTCCACAGGATTCCTCCATGCGGTTCTATACCGAACAAGATACCCATGGAATGAATTTCTATCCATGTCTATATCTCCCTCATCCAGACTCCCCTTGTAGTAGCACAACACCCCCTGGGCAGCCTCCCTACAGTGCGCAATGCCCCCTTTCCCGGGTCCTCCATCCACGAGCATTTTGTTTTAATTATTCCTTGGATTTAGTCAAATTTTCAAGGTAAGATATTCTATGTTGTTTTCCATCATCGCTTTTGTAGATTGATGTTGTTTCGGTACCCATTTAGGTTTGGCCGAATTTAGGGTTTTTTTGTAACCCAAAATTTTGGTGTTTTTCAGTTATAGGGTTGTGCAACGAGGTTCTCGGGATTCATTGGTCTGCCTTCTGGAAACCGCCGCCTAAGGCGAGGAGGTTCGGGCCGATTCGATTCATAAATGTTGTATTGAGGTAAATAATTATACCGTTGTTTGGTTTTGAACCATCTAAATAAGAGTATAATATTTTATCTGAGTCCCTGGTATCTAGCGGTAGGTGAGTAGACCTTGCTTCATTGGTTTTGGTCTTCCAAAGTTGTTTTAGTGATTTTTTGATTTTTTTTGAAAGGAACGCGCTTGTGAAAAAACATATATATATATATAGATATATATACATATATATATAAAGGTGGTGTATGTGCGACTGCGTTCCATTTGCTACTAATTGTCGCCAAGTACATTAAAGTACTGCATAATTAAAATGACGTCACCCCAAGGTAGGCTCCCAAATCTCTATCACTTTATTTAAGAATTATAGATTATTTAAATAAATTGAGAATGTGACTTTATTTGATTATGGAACTACTAAATTTTCTTGAAATGCTGATTAAAGATAAAATGTTGGTTAGTGGTAGTGTCATATCATGCTTGCTGTGGTTTGGCTTTTCATATGTCTTCTTGCTGGTGCTGATATATGATATGTCGATGCATGACACTTTTGATGTTATTAAATGATGCCACCCATGTGAGTTAAATGAGGAATTGATCGTGTGTTGGATTTAAGCATGTATTGCTAAATTGGTTAAAGTGATATGATTAAATGGTTAAATGATTTGAATGGTGTAGGATGGGTAATAGGGTAATTAATTGGGGAATTAATTATCAAGTCACATGTTGGAAAAATTGTGGCATTTTTTCTTAATATTTAGAATATTGAATATTTTGACATGTTTAGAATATAAATTGGAAACAGGTAATAATTAATGGATGTATTAATTATTATATGATAAATGGTAAATAGATAATTAATTGACGAACTGGTTAAAGAGATATGATTTAATAATTTAATTATTGAATTAATTAATTTTCACGCATTAAATTTAAGATTTTGAATTGATTGATTGTTATGAATGTTGGCCAATAATAGATTTGGATGTGTGTTTATTTTCCATTCCATAAGTTCTTTAGGATGGATTTGTCTAAAAATACGATATGCTTTGTGCTATGGTTTCTAAATATGTGGGCCTTTTTCAACATGTTTGACTTGGGATGTTTACGACGTGCATGTTAATTGTTGAAGTCCAGGATGAATCACTATTTTAGTGGTCGGGTTCAGACTTGTTAAAGAGTTGGGATAATTAAATGCTGAGTTAATTATTTAGTTGGATTTCTGATAATAATTAATTTTTAATTAATTATTAACTATTAATATGAAAATTAGTTAATTAATTATAGAATTATTTGACAGGAGATTTATGTTGTTAATTAGTTGCTAAATTAATTAATGGATTAAATTAATTAATTTATGAAATAATTAATGGATTGGTTTGTGGTGTTATACATGGAGTTCTACACCAATGATAAATATTCATGTATGATTGATAAATGAGTTGTGAGATAGGGACTAATGCTCTAAATAATTATAGGGTGCTAGACATGGCATTCTACACCCAGCTTGCATTCAAATATTATTTTATGGGATAGAGATTGATGCTCCAATTACCCATGGGTTGTGAGATAAGGACTGATTCTCCAAATACTCACGAAGGTGCTATACATGATGTTCTACTCCCATTAATTGACATTGGACTGTGGGTCCAATTGTTCATACCTGAAATTAATTAATGGTTAATGAAAACTATTGTGACATGATGATTGTGAATTGAATATATGAAAGGGTTTAGACTTATTAAGGAATTGGGTGAATCACTGTTAGTGGATGGACCCAGGAGAGAATCAATAATTTTAGTAGACAGTCTTGGACATAGTATATGAAAGATTAAATTGAATATGACATGTTATCCAACCCAAAACACAAACTTGGATTTGGTCTTTACCTTGATTACTTAGATGGTCTTTAGAAACATCTGTGGTGAGTGACTTATATGGGGGATGTCGAGCATAGGCCGAATCACAAGAATTATGTAATTTATCAAGGTTTGAATAAATTATAAATGGAAATGAATGTGTGATGACTATTGTGTAAACATGACAAATGTATAATGTAGGTTCAGACACCATTTGAGAGCTAAAGTAGGTAGTTGGGTATATAGTTACATTAAAATGCTTACTTTAATTATGAATGCTTTCACACTGTTTAAATTATTTATTGAATGTTTGGATTTGGGGTAGACACCAGTGGTCCCGGCCTACTAATATTTTTATCTCACACCCTACTTGGCCTGCCTTTCACTGGGGTACCCGAGTAGATTCTATTTGGTTACAGGATTGTGCTGTTTTCATTTACTTGGGAGATAGAAGCTGAGGACCGAGGGGAAGATCGAGATGCTTAAGGAGACTACCCTCGGGTCTTTGAGTCATTGTTTATTTATTTCTATATTAGAATGTAAATAATGCTATTTTTTTCACTATTTTCCATTTTTGTAACATTAGCATGTCATGTATGCATCTTCTATATAATTGGCGTTGGCCACTTTTATAAAATGAGTACTATTTTTCTTCCACTACTTTATCATTTATTAGACTTCTTTCACAATTTATTACCATTTTCTATTACTAAACTCTAATATGAGGGTATAGTCTCCCCACTAACGATCCATAGACCCTCATTGTTAGTCTACAGCCTCTGGCATACGGGGAGATGCACTTGAGGTCATGTGGTGACCGGTCTGGCCACTTGTTTAGTGGTGATCCAGGTCAGGACGTTACAACATAGGGACGAAATCTAGTTATGAAAATATATAGATGCATATTTTGTTAAAAATGAAATTATATTCATTATGTTAATTTATTTATAATTTTTGGTGATCAAATAATTACATTAAATTCTTATGCAATGCTAATACATTATTTATTCAATTAACAGAAAATAAAATAAATGATTTAAAAGATATTAAAAATAATATAATTTGAGAAACCTATAATGTTCCATGAAATTTTTAGATAAATATAACACATTATTATTGTTTAAAAGTATTATATTTGAATTCCAATTTTTTTATTTATGTATTTTAAGTCAAATTAAATGAATAGTATCAAAATCGCTATTAATGATATTTTATCAAAATAATATTCTATTAAATTATTTAAAAATCATAAAAATATTTAAATAGGACATGGTGGGTAATATATGGTCAAAAATTTCATTACTTGACCATTTTGAACCAATTTTCACCTTATATGTAAAATTATAACCCTTTATGAGTGAAAAATATGTTACTGTGGTTAATGTTAAAGTAGGTTAACTATTGAGTTAAAACAAAAGATAAGTTTTAAATTACAACTTAAACTTGTAAAATTTTTATTGGTTGATGGTATTTCAAACCCATAAAATCTTTTCTTTTAATACCTATCCTTTTTAGAGAATTTGGTCTATATAATGACTTTATTATATTTTAATCTTTTAAGAAATCCTATGAGTGCCCCTAACCTCAATTATAAAAGGCACCCCTCCTTTTTATTATTCACAAAATGTTGAGCCTTATATATTGACCAAAACTTTAAAAAATACCTTATAATATTTCTTATCCATTCTAGTGATGCTTGAATTCCCAAAAGACCAACCCTAGGATCCTTAAGAGGATATCTAAAGGAATCTTTAAAAGAAGAGGTAATTTCCTTAACTGATCACTTTTTTTAATTCTTATTTATATAATAAAAATATATGATATTTATACTAAAATAAAAAATAATCATCCTAAATATATTTAAATTTTATTATGATTGTGAAATCACTATTATCCACCCTCTTCCCCATCAAATGGGAAGTGAAAGTCTCACTCATGTGTACGTACTACTTACCGTCTCCACATAGCGATATAATTAATTTTCCACCGCCATATTTAATGGATTGTTATTATGATGGGTTTAATGTTTATATATAATAATTATGATATAATAATTATTCTTTAATTATAATATCAAGTCTACCATCTTACCTTTCAATTTGTTGGAAAATTATAACGTCACTTGTGCGTACGTGTGGACTACCACCTCCACGAAGCGAAGCGAAGCGATTTGTTTTTCATTTATAATTTACTTGGATGGTAATAAGGATATATTTAATTAATATAAATGATTTATATGATATAATAATGATTATTTAAATGAAAATTATTATTTATCTTTCTTTTTATCTACTGTCATAAAGTGATAACAACGTTCATGCGTACGTACGACCTACTGTCACTATGAACTGTGTAAGTTATTTTTCTATTTATATATTTTATAGATGAATATAAATATGTATATAAAAAATATATATGATATTTATATAATTATTAAAATTATATATATTATGGAACCATTATTTAATTAAAAGTACACAAACTACAGAACCAAAACATACATGAAAAATGAAGCAAATATCACCCAGAACAATGATTATAACAAATAATTATTAATAAAAGAGTGATAAAAGGTTATATATAAATAATATATGTTATGATATATATGATTATATTTCTATAATATATTTATAATAAATATATATTTATTATACAGGAGGTTTTATCATTTATGAAGTAAGTTAGACATGAGGTATGGGATTTTCATCTCACTTTTATCTCTATGAGACACATGAGGTATTCCCCACTTGTTTATTTTATGTGGTGTATATACTACACATGAATGAAATTTATAATTATTATTAATAAATTTATTATTATTTACATATCCATATAAGGTTCTTTATTTCATGGGGATTATGATTCAAATGTTACCAAAGTGGAAACAGTTATATATCACAATCTCATTGTTTATCAAGATTGTTTATGATTAAGTTTACGATGATAAAATATTATGATATAACTCTCAAGAAACACATGAAATTTATTATCCTATATTTATTTATAGATAATATATTTTTTAATTTCATTTTCCTCTCTTTAATCACTCAAGAATACCTAAATAACGACTTTAAGGAAAATCAACTTTACTTCTCTCTTCGGCCGAAAACTCATTTTATTCCATATCCATATTTTTTAAAAATATTTTCAAGAATGATTTTAATATTATAATATGATTTTATAAATTCATTTATACCCATGTTTTAATTTTACAAAAAGTTTTAAAAGTAATCTTCTTGTCAATTTCCAAATGAGGTACTTTTTGACTTTTTATAAAAATGTGAAAGGAATGTTTTCTTTTAACTTATACAACATAGACAAACTTTACCCCCATCATGAATACTCAATAATATAAATATAAATTTATAAGTTTCTAATTATATTTTCAAATAAAGGTATTTTCACAATACTTTGTAAATTTATAGTTTTTGAAATGTGATTTTCAAAGTGGAAAAGGTATTTTCTTCTAGAATGCTTTAATTATTGATAAATGAAATTTATATTCATAAAAGTCAACAAACCTTGATTTCACTTATGGTATACTAGGGATATGAACCAAGGGTACAATACTTATTATTTATATGGATGATTTATGATCATGATGACATGATGTTTATGAAATATTTTTATTTTCCACGGGTTATGCTACGATGAAATGATGAAATGGTTATGAAAACCATTTATTTTCACGTGTTTTGATATTATGAATGTTCTATGATCTTTTGGAACATGTATGAATGATTTTAATTATGTTATTGGCAGTCCTAAAATTATATATCCCTCCAATGTATTGGGTAAATATTGATATCTCATGAAATAAGTAGGACTGGAATAAGGAGTGAATACAATTTAGTAAGGGACTCAGTCCACTATGATAGTCTTAGGAGTGAAACTTGATTACTATGATGGTTTAGGAAGTGAACCCAATACATTATGATAGTCTTGGGAGTGAAACATGACTACTAAAATAGTTTTTGGAGTGAACCCAATCCACTATGATAGTATTGGGAGTGGATATTGGATACTATAATGGTTTGGGGAGTGAAACCAATCCACTATGTAGTATTAGAAATGATACTTGAATAATAAGGAAATAACTTTCTATGATTATATATATGCCAAAAATATATGTCTTATTTTAATGTTATGTTCTCATGGATCATGTTATTTGATTAATTTATGATTAATTCCTTATGAACTACCAAACTTTATTCCATGACTCAAGATTATAATATATGATACGCAGGGTATGGTTTTTAAAATGTTATGCTCATGTTCTCACACCCTAATGATCATGTTATGTTGATATCTCTTTTTTATACCCTTACTAATAGTCTCAGAACACACATTATTATGTTTCATTTCCCTAGGTTATGAAGAAATATATTAAGTATTATGCATCTAATAAGGGAGCTAGTTATTAAGAACTAAGTGGGAGATATAATAACCTTGCTCTTTATTACACAATTAAAAATGATTTAATACATAAACTTCACTTGATAAAACATAGAATATCGAGAGGTCTAGTTTCTTTGGGGCTTAGGATCATTACATAACAACTTAAAACATGAAATACAACTTCTTTATTGAAAACTTTCCCTACATGACCAGCACATTCCCTTGTACTTAGCATTGCATGGGATAACCTGAGGACATGCATAAGAAAAGGGTGAGATATAAAGCCCAATATGGGAATAAAAATGGAATAACATGAGGAATAAAATACATGTTAGAAAATAGGAATATCAATGGAGCACAAGAGAAACATGAACATAAAGTCATGATAAAGCATGATAATCATAACATGGAAAAGTGGCAACAACACTTAACATGGAATTAGCATGAGCCAAGGCTCATTGTACATGGAGCATGAGTAAACCCTCATTGCACATGAATAATTAGTAAACCCTCATTTCACTTGAATTATAATGAGTCATAACTCATTGAACATGACATATCACGATACTATACATTTCCCAATGCATTGGAGCGCTATCAAGGCACACCCTTCTTAATCATTTCATTTCATACATAAGTGTGCCACATGGATCATACAACATGGAATCATTCATCATCATTTATTCCATGATAAAGGGATGTTGAATACATAAATTAATATTTATAATCAATAATTAAATGTTCATAAAGTTTAATACCTTGTATAGATAAATGGGCATGGTATTCACTACACAATGACCTTGGCTTGGAAAAACGTGTTGCAATTTCGGCAGTATAACGACGTGACATAAGAATTCATAAAAATAGTTAATGAGAGAGAAAGTGGTGTATCATAATATATACATGAAATGGATAGTAAGGGGGTGGGTTCATATATATTCATGTACTAAAAACTGAAATAGAATTTAGATTCATGATACAAAAGAATTGCTTTAATGTAAATGAGGAGAGAGAAATTCCTTTTGGAATTTCGGCATAGTAACGGGTGTACATGAGAGGAATTTAATGAGAAATAAAGGAGTCTATAATCATTAAAAAATAAATAGGGAAGTATAGGGGAGGTGGGAAATCATACCCAAACATTTATAATTGAAAATAAAAGGGCATAACAATATTAAGAAACTTGGATAAAAAGAGAAAGGTAGGAATCTCTTACTTGGAAGTGTGATCCCAAAGGCTTGGGAAAAACTTGAGTGAGTCTTCATGGGATATTGGGGCTCCTTGGGAGGATTATAGAGAGAGGAGGTAATAATTTGGACAAACTTTAAAGGATTTTAGTGAAGAGGAAGTGGGAGATTGAGTGGGTTTATATAGGAAAGGAGAGACAATTCTTTATTATTTAGGTTTGGGACACCTCACATTAAACTAATAAAAACCAAAAACCAGACCATAGTTTTGGCCCGTGTTTTTTTTAAAAGGTAATTTTTAAAAAATATTTTATAATGCCAATGGACTAACTTCTTAAAATAATAGGGTTGCTTATGTGGAGGTGAGTCACACTCTCAAGGAAAACAATTTGAAAAGACAAAATGTTTTATAACCCTTGAAGGGTCCACTAAAGCTTTGTAAAATAAATCAAACAAACATAAAATCACATTATTTTAATGGTAAAACATATATTGTCCGAACATAATGTTTATAGTATTTTATTACATCACTATTGGGTCATTATGATGTCATAAAACACATTATATATTTAAACGGTATTTAATTTTTACCCAAAAATTTGATTGTCTCAGAAAATTATGAAAAATTCACCATTGGATAATTTTGACATCCTGATTCAAAAAATAATATTCATTTTATCTAAATAAATTTCTAAATATGTGAATTTTTAATTTTAAAATAAAAACCGATATTTATCGAAAATTCATGGGTTTTGACAAAAACAACTTTCAAACCTTAATAAAAATTACAATTGAATTCATAAAATTATACGATCATTTATGCTTAATAAAAATTAATTTAATAATAATAATAATATTTTATTAAAATATTATTTAATTCAAAAATCCATTAATTCATCAAAATAGATTTCTTAGTTGAATATTTACTAAAAATATTATTTGCGCTTTAAAAACTATTTACAAAGTAACAATAATAAAATGAATGTATATTCATTATCATATACAAAAAATAATTCACATATTCATAGTGGTAAGGTCTTGTTACATAACCCCTTATAACACTCACATAAGACCGAAGGGTAAGGTGTGTGATGGTGATAGACTCTTGGGGTGGCTCGGATAACATCGCTCGAGTGGTAATCTCTATAAACTTCCACTTCTCTCGTAGGTGGTTCCATTCAAGCTTAATGTGTTGAATCTTGGCTTGGGATTGGTCAAGAGAGAATACAAATGACGCCACCTCCTTTCCGAGCTCCAACAAATGGGATTCATATGGGGTAAGTCTACTGGATGAGGCCATTGCTTCCTTTTTCTGAGTAAATTGGATTTTTTAAAGCCCTATATTTATACTAATCATTTGATCACTATTCAACGACTATATTAGAAATGGTCACAATTCTTAATGGTATTTTAAAAATCCAAAACGTAAAACCAAATAAGTGCTTATGTTTTACATAACCATAAGAATAAATTTAAATAGACCAAGAGGAATTTTCATTAATAATTTTTTTGGGTCGTTACAATCTTCCCCCCTAAAGAAATTTCAACCTTTGAAATTTCCTTTTCCCACACTAAAACAGATTTGGGTAACTCTGCTTCATCACTTCCTCCAATTCCCATGTCGCTTCTTCAAACTTGTGGTTTCTCTACAACACCTTAACGAGGGGAATTATCTTATTTCATAGGACTTTTTCCCTATGATCTAAGATCTTCACTGGTTGCTCCTTGTAAGAAAGATCATCCTCTAACTGTTCTACTTCTGAAGAGAGTACATGTGAAGGGTATGGTATGTACTTAATTAAGAGGGATACATGAAATACATCATGTAATTTGGCCACGGTAGGTGGAATTTATAGTCGATAGGCCACAACCCCGACACGATCAAGAATATCGAAGGGGCCGATGTACCTAGGACTTAACTTCCCTTTATTTACAAACCTCATGACCTTATTCTACGGAGATATGTGTATAAATACCATGTCTCCAAATTTTAACTCAATGTATCATCGACAGTTATCTGCATAACTCTTCTATCGACTCTAGGATGCCTTGATATGCAGCTGAATGGTTTTCACCTTCTCCACCATTTCTTCAACCATTTTTGGTCCTAGTAGCTTATGCTCACCAACTTCATCCCAACATGCTCATGTTTTACACCTATTCCCATACAGGGCTTCATAAGGTGCCATTTGGATGCTCGAGTAGAAACTGTTATTATAGGAGAATTCAACCAGATAAAGATGTTGATCCCATACTCCTTTAAAGTCCATTGAACATGATATTAACATATCTTCCAGTGTCTAAATAGTTTGCTCATATTGGCCATCAGTTTGAGGATGATAGGCTGTACTAAAGTTCAGTTCAGTATCCAGAGCATGTTGAAGACTCTTCCAAAACATATAGGTGAATCTTGGATCTCGATCGGATACAATAGATAATGGTACTCCATGCAGCCTTACCACTTCCCTGATATATATCAGTGCCAGTTGATCTAATGAGAAATCCTCCCGAATTGAAATGAAGTGTGCAGAATTTGTAAGATGATCCACAAAAACCCAGATTGCATTGTTGCCTTTGGATGTGTTCAGAAGTTCAGTGACAAAGTTCATAGTGATGTTCTCCCATTTCCATGCTGGTATGAGCAATGGTTACATAATCCCCTTAGACTTCTGCCTCTCTGCCTTCACTTGCTGAAACACCAGACACTTTGATGTATACTCAGTGATATCCTTCTTCATATTATCCCACCAATAATTCTCTCAGAGATCTTGATACATCTTTGTGTTTCCTAGGTGAATAGAGAAATTTGAACTATGTGCATCATCAAAAATTTCCTTCTTCACCTACAGACTTGATGGAACACATTGTCTTTTCACAAATCTCACAATTCCTTCTTCATTAACATTAAACTCTGAGGATTTCTCTTTTCTAATAGCTTCTACTTTCTTCTAAATTCCCACATCATCATTTTGAAAATCCTTTAACCTTTCCAAAAGAGACGGTTGAGAAATAATTTGTGAAAGGATTGATGATGTTCCCTCCTTTATTATTCCCATGTATATCTTTATCAAATCTTAGAAGATTGGATCCTTCTCAATTCTCATCAATGATAGAATCACTGGGTCCTTTCAACTAAGAGCATCCACCACCTTGTTTGATTTCCCAGGGTGGTAATGGATTGAGTAGTCATAGTCTTTGATCATATCTAACCATCTTCATTGGAACATGTTCAACTCTTTCTATGTGAATATATACTTGTGGATTTTGTGGTCTTTATATATTTCACACTTCTCCCCAAATAGATAATTACACAAAATATTTAAAGCGAAGATCACCACAGCTAACTCCAGATCATGTGTTGGATAATTATGCTCATGAAATTTCAATTGACTTGAATCATAGGCAATGACTCTATCATTTTTCATCAACACACAACCCAGGCCCTTCTTCGAAGCATCACTGAATACCACAAAAATTTCTCCACTTGTGGGTAAAGTGAGCATAGGTGCAGTGATAAGATTCCATTTCAACTCCTTGAATCTTTCTTCGCATTCATCACTCTGAGAAAAATTTACTCCCTTATGAGTTAGCTAGGTAATAAGGTTGGACAATCGTGATAAATTTGTCACAAATCATCGATAATATCCAAATAACCCCAAGAAGCTATGGATATTCCTTACCGATGTTGGCCTCAGCCATCCCTCTATTTCAGCTGTCTTGGAGGGATCCACAGATACCCCATTGCTTGTGATGATATGACCCAAGAATGATACCTCCTTCAACCAAAAATCACAATTTCTATACTTTTCATAGAGATTCTCCTTTTTCAAGGTCTCTAGTAAAATTCTTAGATGCTCCTCATGATCCTCCTTGGTTTTTGAGTATATTAGAATATCATCTATAAATACTACCACAAATTTTTCGAGGTAATCTCTAAAGACTCTCTTCATCAATTCCATGAAGATTTTTGGAGCATTAGTGAGTCCAAAAGGAATTACTATGAATTCATAGTGCCCGTATATTATATAAAAAGCAGTCTTGGAGATATCTTCATTCTTCACCCTTACTTGATAATATCCCAACCGAAAATCTACCTTGAATAAGTATTGTGCTCCACACAGCTGATCAAATAAGTCATCAATTAATGGGAGAGGATACTTGTTCTTTATCGTGATTTTGTTAAGCTCACAATAATCGATGCAAAGGCACATTGACCCATCCTTCTTGATGAATAGGACTAGTGCACCCCATGGTGAAGCACTTGGGCATGTAAACCATTCATCTAGATTCTCCTGTAGTTATTTCTTTAGCTCCTCAAGATCCACAACAACCATTATATACGGAGTCTTGGATATTGGCAACGCCCCAGGCATGAGTTCGATTGAGAATTCAACATCTCTTCTAGGAGGGAGACTAGACAATTCCTTAGAAAACACTTCAAAGAATTCCCTTAAAATAGGAATGTCTTCAAGGATTGTTGCTTCCTTGGACTCAATCATCTATGCCAGATAAGAGCGCTCATAGGGCAGTAATATCCATTCTTTAGATGATGGAACTAAAGAAGATTCATCCTCCTCCTTTCACTGGTACATAATCGGGGGTCGATTCTCCATATGGAGAGTGATTTCCATCTCACGAAAATTTATGTTGGCTCTATATAAGGAAAGCCAATACATGCCAATAATTGCATAAAATTCCACCAGAGTGAGAATGATGAGGTTTTCTAGAAAGTTCAATCCACTGATTATGACCGGGGGGGAGTTAAATTCATGGGATGCAATGATTTCCCCATTTTCCATACTCACTGACATCTTTACTTCCATGATTTGTGGTGGTTTTGGGATTTTTATACTAAAATTTTGGGATATAAAAGAATGTATAGAACCTGAATCAAAAAGTATGTTCTCTATTATTGAATGAATAACTAGCGTACCTATCACCACTTCATTTTCGAGGTTTAATTTGGTAGTAGAGATGGAAAAAGCTCGCCCTTACTGCCTTGGAGGTTGTTGGTTTCCTTAGAAAACCCTTGGATTAGGGAAATGATTTGCAAGATGCCCTGTTTCTTTGAAGTTTAAGTAATGAACAACCCATTGAGAGTTGAATGGATCGTTCCACTCCTCTGTCGCAGCCGCGGGTTTTTCTTGTCGGCAGTTAATGGCTAGGTTCCTTTATCTTACACTCCTAAAGAATTTCCTTGTCCCCTTAAAGAAATTTCCGGGGTTCTTCTTTCCACACCTTTGGCAAGTGGGGTGCTATATTTTCATAGAACCATTGGATTTATCCATCGGACTACCAGAATTGAAGTCCACCTTAAACTTTTTCTCCCCATGATACCCTTGAGATTCTCTGATCTCCATTTCTTGAGGGCACATCAGACAATTTTCTCATAGCTGTCGAATTCATGGATTGCTAGGGATTTCCGTAGGCTAGGTTTCATCCCACCAAAGAAGCGGTCAACCTTGAATTCAGGGGCAATGAAAAAGCCGAAGGAATATCATGTAAGACTTTTGAAGTTTTCCTTGTACGCTCCAATAGATTTGTCCTCTTTTTTTCTTGAGGTCAAGGAAGTCCCTTTCCATCTTAAGATGAAGGGTGCATGGAAAATATTTATCAAAAAACATATTCTGAAAATCCTTCCATTCCAACACCTCGATCTCCTCCTCAGGCTTCGTATTTTTGATCAATGTACACCATTGATCAGCTTCACCCTCCATACAATAAGCAGCCAGGATAACCTTCTCTTGTTCGGAACATTAAAGGATGGAGAAGATCTTTTCAATGGATTTGATCCATTGTTCGGTGATTGAGGGATCAGATGATCCATTAAAAGTAGGATGACTTTTTCTCATGAAGCTCTCGATAGCAACTTGTTCTTTCTTATGGGGGTTGAATGTTCCTCTTGACCCATGTTTCTATTCAAATCTTTAGTTAACTGAGAGAGAATCATGAAAAAGCTCTCGATTCCCACTCCCATCGGATTGGGCATCACATTAGCACAGTCATCACATTGATCTTCACATCAGTTGTTAGCCTGAGTCCTCATATTATAATCCATTGGATGGAATAAAAGTAAATTTAGGGGTAACACATAAAGGGTAATCCAAGGACAAAACATATGACTTATAAATAGATTTTATTTCCTTAACTTATGAATATATAGGCTTCAATATATGTTATCCATGATCTACTTTCTAACATATATTCTTAGGGGATTTTTTTTAATTCCCTTAATAATGGTTCATACTAAGCTTTTGAATTTACCAATTCATATCCCCCAAGATTGGTGTAACCAAGAGTACAACAAGGCCTGTTTTCGTGTACCAGGATACCCTGGGTCAAGCCCGAAACTCATTTTCAGGGTTTTCAACCCTAGGTACATCGGTGCCAGAGCCACCTCTACCTGATCGTATCCATACATGGATGTATTATAAGGCCCCAGCCTTAAACCTTACTTATTATTGAATTAAATGAATAATTCACATTGAGGATCTTTTCAGGTTTAGAGTTTTAGAGAATTAGGTCATAACTATTACATCTCAAAAGATTTACAAAGTAGACACTTCTACCAAGTTTCCATATAAAAAAAAAATCTTAAAAAGAAACATGTCTAGTTCCATGTTTTATATATCATGACTTTCCCTTGATCCCATCCTTGACCCTATTCCACATTAAGTCCTGTGAAAAACATTTCAAAAAACTTGGGGTGAGCATAAAAATCTCAGTAAGGGATACACAAAGAATGAAAACTGTTAGTTTATCAAAACAACAAGTAAACCATTTATACTTTATCAAAGTAATATTTTTCACCTTTATGAATTAGTAAAAACTCTTCACTGAATAAAAGATCATTACATACCCTTTTGTAACCAAAAGATTACCATAAAACCCATAAAATGATCACATAACATATAAAGGTAACTTGGGACATAAAAATACTTACGTGGAATAACCATACGGTCGACTTCCACACATATCACTTAATGGAATATCCATACGACCAACTTCCATACATACTTAATGGAATAGTCATATAACCGACTTCCATACCCAATGCATTGGAGGTTATAACGTAACCACCCAACCTGGTATTCACGGCACCACCCGTCATATGGTTTATCACGTAACCACCCATAAAATGTCCAAGTACCATCATTACACATAAAATATTGAAAATATAAACATTTCAATAACAAAATTTCATTTTCAATCACAATAAGTAATTCCAAGATATCAATCCATTTTCAAAAACCATTTAAAAGTGATTTTTGAATCAAAGTGTCCCATACCACTTTGAAGATTTTATTGGAATTATAATTTTAAAACATTAATGTCCATATAAATAAATACTGAAAACCATTTTGAAAACATGGACATTAAAGATAATGATTTAGAATAATAAATCTTTAAAACATTTAAAATGATATTTTTGTTAAAGAGTTTTTAAAAAAATGAGCGACTCTTGAATACAAATAACTGCGGAATAACATTTTATCCGAACTTTATAATATCATGAGAATAAAGGGATTCATGATATAATATGTCAAAGGACAGTATACACACCATATAAGAGTGAATTGGTGCATAACAACAATGAAGTCTCAACATAAATGTAAAATGAGATGAAATCCATTATAAAGAAGGTATCCTTAAATTAAGGATAAATCAATCTCATAATTATGTGTGAAAAATATAAATACACCCAATATAAGTGGATATTAAGTGTAAAACAATCAAAGTTTATTCACACATATTCAAAGGATGACATATTCAATAACTACATGTTGAACCCAAAGAAATCGAAATTGGGTTAAGAAGTTCCCTTGGTAAAATTCGACAGCCTAACGACGTCACATAAAATTTTACAAAAAGGGTTGATGAGAGAGATAAAGGGGATATCATCACTTGGACATAAAATTTACATAAATAAGGATATAGAAGAACATATCCCAACATAATAGTATGTGAATTAAAAGACATAACAAAAGAAGTCTTTTTAAAAAAAAGGAGGGTGAAAGGTCCCCTTACCGAGTTGGGTAACTTTCGAGAAGTACACCCCAAGGAAGAAGGGTCATACAACGAAGATGTAAATACACATAAATGAAATTATAATACACAAATTTTATAATAATGGGCAGTAAATACACCACTCAAAGTAAATAGTGGCAAATGTAGCATAAATGTCACGGGAATAAATGTGAGATGAAAAATCCCTTACGAAAACTCGGCAGCCTAACGGCGCCACTTAAAGCTTCCAAAAATGGATTTATGAGATCAAATAGGGTATCTCATAATTTGAAAATAAAAATTACAGTAGTAGTAATATAAAATAACATCCCAATCATAAGAAATATGAGCTTAAAAGGAATGACATAAAAGAGTGTACTTAAAAAGAAAGAGAGGGGTAGGATCCCTTACCTCGGGTCCGACTTGGCTCGATTGTTCTTTAACGTCATGAATAATAAACTTGAGTTAATTTATATTTGCATAAGAACCTTTTTCAAGTTCATTATTCCTTTTATATCACTTATTTCCATTTTATAAACATTATGTAATCATTTAAGTTAATAATGTTTGTTTTGTCGATATTTGGTGCTTAAGTCGAAAGTGAACTTCTTACAATTACATGTTGTTCGTGTGGTCAAAGGTTCATTATATCCAGAATGATATTCATGATTTTGATATCATACATATCATATATATACATAATATACATGTATTTATAATATTAAATAATCATTTAGAGGTAAGAAATGAAATGCACCTTCATGGAGATGGTAAGCCGTACGTACGCATGAACGCTACTTTCATTTCTTTGTCATATTAATGGAATTAAAACTAAATGAGAGGTATGTATATTTTAATTCCAGAATTATATTAATAATTTATATGTAACATAAATTATATATATCCATTATAAATATGTACTTATAATAGTACATTACATTTGGGGATAAGAAATGAAATGCACCGTTCATGGAGACGGTAAGCCGTACGTACGCATGAACGCTACTTTCATTTCTATATCATACATTAATTTAAAGAAATAATAATGATATATAGGTATATTATAATTCCAGTATAAAATCATATATAATAACTTTAAATCCATCCTTTATACGTCCCACATATGGCATTAACGAATCACATCACTTTGAGGGGGCGGTAGTCCGCACTTCCTAAAATGAAATTATCGTGTTTACCCACAATGGAAAACATAAAGGTAAACCACAAATGAAAAATAAAGAAGCATAAGTAAAAATTAAACATAATATATATCATATATAAATAGATTTATATCTTAATGGACACCATTAAAGGTGTTTAAAAGAAGATTGAACAATCATCGTTTCGTGAGGCAGAAATTCGCCAACCACAGAAACAGTATGTTATTTAACCATTAGATGTAGATGTGTGTAAGTGTAGCTCTAAATATTCTTATAAAAACATCCTAGTATATTTAATATACTGTATTTTTTACAAAAGAAATGAATAAAAAGAGTTTAGGGGGTTGGAGAAGCAAAATAAAACAAAAGAACACAAGTAAAGACATCACCTTAAAATCGGGTAACTATCTTAGATTTGAGCTCAAAGGATTCCTTGGGAAGACTTCTGCCCAAAGTGAGGCTTCAAGGAGTAATAGAGGGATGTGGAGAGACAAAATGGGCAGGGGTTGGCCGAGCCAAAGGCTTTGGAAGTGTGGGTAAGGAGGTAGAGGTGGGGGCCTTTTATAAGAGGAGAGGAGGGGAACTCTTGGAAAGTAAGGAAATGTTACTTTATTTTAGAAAGAGTTTAGGATTTTAATGGTCCCAAATTGATGTGTTTCGAGGATAAGGTAATAAGGGTTCGAAATCCACCCATCCAATAGGTTTTGGACACGTGTAGGTCTTATATTTTACATTATCTTTCCATTTTATTTAAATCGTTAAATAATGAGGTCATCGCTGCATCATCATGATGTCATAAATAATTTAATTTATTTAATGTCTAAAAATTATAAAAAAAAATACTATGATGTATTAAATCTTTTTATCTTTCCAATGAATATTTATAGTCAAAAATATAACTTGTATAACCCCATGTAAAAATTGTTTTAGTAAAACAACTCATGTTTGTGTCATTTTTACTTTAACATTTAATAAAAACTTATTTATGTCATTTACCATACAAAGTGGCTCCATGGGGTCCCCAAGTTGACCCATGGATTGTATTGGTCGGCCATGACACATCCAATGAGGGTAGGACATGTGTCAATCTCATCTCATTTTATTAAAACATTATTTTTACCTTAAACTACACTAATTACCTCTAATCGCGATTAAAAACTTAATAAGTTACTATTCACCAAAAAATTATTTTAATCCCATTGAACCACATTTTACTTCTTAATGACAACCATGTATGTCGGATTTTTTAAATTCAAAACACAGAGGTGGCAAAGTTTCATTTAAACGAAAAATCAGTTTCTTTAACTACCACTTAGTGATTTCACTATTCATCAAAAATTGAAGTTTTCCAGAAAAATACCAAAAATTCACCCTAAGATAT
Source organism: Viscum album (assembly GCA_963277665.1). Taxonomy (NCBI): domain Eukaryota; kingdom Viridiplantae; phylum Streptophyta; class Magnoliopsida; order Santalales; family Viscaceae; genus Viscum; species Viscum album. The sequence continues at coordinate 1,630,240,242 of OY728122.1, forward strand.
ATTTGATATTACGAATTCAAAAATGAATTCTATTTTACAAAATTCAAAACATATAAGTTGAATTAATTAATTTAATAATTAATTCCCGCTGTCAAAACAAATAGCGTGTTTTTAAGAAATAATAAGTATCAAAAAGATTGACTCTAGTTTAAGTCCAATTTCAAGATGAAATTAATTCCAACGACCACTATTGGATTAAATGGTAAAAATATATTCTAATTTAACTTTAAAACAAATTCAAAATATAATCTAATCATATAAATAAATTATATTAAAAAGAGGTTTTGAATTAAAATACAACATTTTTCACTATTCATTAAAAAAATGAACTTTATCAGAAAAATACCAAAAATTTACACAAAGTAAATTTTGATGTCCTGATTATAAAGAAGAGTTTTATTTTGTCAAATATAACACATAAAATTTTCAAAAAGTGGATTTAAAAGAGGTTCGCCATCAAAAGGCGGTTAATCGACCTTTTAAAGAATATTAGAATGTTTACGCTTAAAATTGGATTCATTCGCATTTTTAATCCTCTAAAATTTATTGCAAAAAGTAAAAATATTTGACAAACATATATAATCATTTTGTAGTTAGTTATGTTCATTCCTACCATTACAATGGCCCGACGTTAACTACTATTTAAAATAATATTATTTTATTATTAGAGTGCAACGTAAGATTCCCAAGAAACTCGTTGTTGCGTGTTGGGTACGCCATCGAGCATAGCATCCCCTTTAAAGTCATATTAATATTTTATTCACAAATATGGATAAATGTGAAAATTTCATACTCTTTATTTACCTGGGGTGTTACATGTATTTGATTGATAAAACACTTAATCAACACCCACCAAAACTTAGGGATGTTTTTATTATACTTAGTCTTGTCTCCAAGGCTTCACTAGGTTTTTATAATCCTAATCCTAAAAATAACTAATCCTATCCTCTAATACCAACTATAACAACCCTGCTATTTATTACAAACTTAAACATGATTTAATACATAAACTTCACTTGATACAACATAGAAGATTGAGAGGTCTAGTGTCTTTGGGTCTTAGGATCATTAAATAAGAACATAAAACATGAAATACAATATCATTATTGAAAACTTCCTTTACATGACTAGTACATTCCCTTGTACTTAGTATTTGGAGTGCTATCAGGGTGCACCCTTCTTAATCATTTCATTTCATGCATAAGTGTGCCACATGGATCATACAACATGGAATAATTCATCATCATTTATTCCATGATAAAGGGATGTGGAATAAATACATGAAGATTTATAATAAATAAGTAAATGTTCATAAATTTGAATACCCTTGATAGAGAAATGGACATGGTATTCACTACACAATGACTTTGGCTTGAAAAAACGTGGTATAATTTCAGTAGCATAACGGCATGACATAAGAATTCATAAAAATGGTTTATGAGAGAGAAATGGGTGTATCATCATATGTACATGAAATTTACATTAGGGGGGGTCATATAGATACATTTCCTAACAATTGAAATGGAATTTAGATTCATGATACAAAAGAATTGCTTGAATGTAAATGAGGAGAGAGAAACTCCTTTCAGAATTTCAGCATAGTAACGGGTGTACATGAGAGGCATTTAATGAGAGAGAAATGGGTATATAATCATTCTAACATAAAGAGGGAAGTATGGGGGAGGTGATAAATCATACCCCAACATTTATAATTGAAAATAAAAGGTCATAATAATATTAAGAAACTTGGATAAAAAGAGAAAGGTAGGAATACCTTACTTGGAAGTGTGATCCCAAAGGCTTGTGAGGAGCTTGAGAGAGGATTATTGGGAGCTTGGGGAACCTTAGGAGTATTATAGAGAGATTAGGTAAGAAGTTTCATGAACTACAAAGGCTTTTAGTGAAGAGGAAGTGGGATCTTGATTGGGTTTATATAGGAAAGGAGGGGGAATTCTTTATTATTTAGGTCTGGGACACCTCACATTAAACTAATCAAAACCACAAACCAACCCATGGTTTTTGAACATGGTTTTTTTCAAATGGGATTGGAAAAAAATATTTTATAATTCCGATGTCCTAAATTCTTAAAATAATAGGGTTTCTTATGTGGATGTGAGTCACACTCTCAAGGAAAACAATTTAAAAAGACAAAATATTTTATAAGCCTTGAAGGGTCCACTAAAGCTTTGTAAAATAAATAAAAAAACCCAAAATTACATTATTTTAATTTTAAAACATATATTGGCTGAACATAATGTTTATAGTATTTTATTAAATCACTATTGGGTCATTATGATGTCATAAAACACATTATATATTTAAACGATATTTAATTTTTACCCAAAAATTTGACTATCTCAGAAAATTATGAAACATTAACCGTTAGATAATTTCGATGTCATGATTCCAAAAATAATATTCATTTTATCTAAATAATTTTATAAATATTTGAATTTTTACTTTTAAAATAAAAACCGACATTTATCTAAAATTCATGGGTTTTGAAAAAAACAGCTTTCAAACCTTAATAAAAATTACAATTGCATTCCTAAAATTATAAGATCATTTATATTTAATAAAAATTAATTTAATAATTATAATATTTTATTAAAATATTATTTAATTCAAAAATCCATTAATTCATCAAAATAGATTTCTTAGTTGAATATTAACTAAAAATACTATTTGCACTTTAAAAACTATTTACAAAGTAACAATAAAAAAATGAATGTATATTAATTATTATATAAAAAAATAATGGAAATATTCATAGTGCTAAGGTCTTGTTAGATAAACCCTTATAACACCCACATAATACTAAAGGGTAAGGTGTGCGATGGTGATAGACTCTTGGGGTGGCTCAGATAACATCACTTGAGTGGTAATCTCTATCAACTTCCACTTATACCATAGGTGGTTCCATTCAAGATTAACGTGTTGAAGGTCAGATTGGGATTGGTCAAGAGAAAATCCCAATGACACCACCTCCTTTCCGAGCTCTGACAAATGGGCTTCATACGGGGCAAGTCTACCGGATGAGGCCATGACTTCCTTTGTCTGAGTAAATTGGATTTGTTAAAACCCTATATTTATACTAATCATGTGATCACTGTTCAATGACTATATTAGAAACAATCACAATTCATAATGATATTTTAAAAATCCAAAACATAAAACCAAATAAATGCTTTCATTTTACATTAACATAAGAAGACATTTAAATAGACCAAGATGGATTTTCATTAATGATTTTTTTTGGGTCGTTACAGGAGATGCTATATATCTTTTATGAACTAGTTATTTATGTGTCCAAGTTTCCAAATTCACTAAACCTTTATGGTCCACATGTTTGTTTTTTTATAATTAAATGATTATTAATCTATTAATATATAAAATCCATATTTTAATAGTATGGGTTGCTATATACTCAGAGTACCAAAAATCATAAAAAGTTTAAAGTTGATAGTCATGTTTTACATTGAATCATAAAGGAAAACTAAGGTTTCTTGTAGTGATAAAAGTATTGAAATATCCTATTTACTTTGCCTTTATTCTAGACAACCACTAGTATCTATCAAGGAGAACTCTCTCCTCACAGAGGTACGTTCATAAATTAAGGGATTACTACACTGTACTATCCACCATTACTGTGAAACTATTCTAAAAAACTACAGGGGGACCTATATATTGACCAAGGATAGATGTAGGACAATAGAATACTAACACCCATGATCATAATTATCTAGTTATGAGAAAATACCTGCCACCACTTATAAATTTAAATGGAGGACCCATTCTATATAGAGTATAACACAACATACATGGGGGGAGCTAAATCCATAGATAGAAAACTCAAAATCCGAGTATCACAAAACATATGAGGTAAGGGCTAACTCTATGGATAGATAAATTGTACCATGAGTAACACATATTATATGAGGGAGTATTAGATTCCATTAGCAGTATGAGGGACCCAAGTCTTTCCGAGTAACACACAATAGACGAGTGAGTTCCTGACCCCATGAATACTCCAATCACTATATCCAATCCTTGTTTTGTATCCTTACTGATCTAAGTAGGATAAGAATACCATATCACCTCACATATCACCTTTAATGTTATAGATAATTTCAATATCAATGTTCAATGTGGAAAAATTATTTAGATGGACTACCATTACATCTAAAACTGATTCCCAAGAAATGAGATATAAAATAAACCACTAACGGTGGAAAAGTGCAAGGTATTTAGTTGGGGGGGGGATGATGCATACTCCCTGTACATTCCATGCTAGTTAGATTAAGGGATACATGAAATGTTCCCTTGGTCTGCATGGAATGTGTTATCCATCCCAAGACATTTCCTTCATATGTCGCTTCACCAAAAACCCCATGATTTACTAAAATCCTTTTCCACCACCATCATGCCTCCAATAGTCGATTATGATCCATGATTTACTAAAAAAATCATTCAAAATGGTTCACACATAGTCCTGAAACCTTCATATGTCGCTTCACCAAAAACCCCATGAGTTGCTGCTATGGGTGTCCAAACTCGACCCAACCCGTACCAACTGGGTTGGGTTAGGTTTAAAAATTTATATTCACAGGTCGGTTTGGGTCGGTTGGATCCATGGCTGGGTTGGGTCGGGTTAAGGGTTGGGAAAAAAATGACCCAAAACGACCCAATAGACCCGAAATCTTCACTCCAGCGCGCGTTGCCCTGCCTAGCCCCCGTCACCTGGTTTAGTTTCTCATGGGAAGTGAGTGCACCCCATTGTTTCCTTTCCACTCCAGAGTCCATTTGTGTTCCCCACTCTCATCGCCTCTTTAGCTAACACCTCGATCCCCACCCTCATTGCCTCGCTGTGATTCCCACCCCCTGTCGTCTCTCCCACGATACCCACCCCCATTGCCTCACCGCGATACCCACCCTCAGTCGCCTCACCGTGATCTCCATCCCCTGTCACCTCACCGATGATCCCTACCCCCCGTCACCTCTCTGAAATATCCACTCCATCCCTAATCACCTTGCTAATGATCCCCATCCCCCATCGCCTTATTGTCATCCCCATCCCTCATTGCCTCGTCGATGATCCCCCCCATCACCAAGCCAGTGATCCCCACCCCTCGTTGTCTCGCTGCGATCTTCATCCCCTACCACCTCTCCGGTGATCCCCACCCCCTGTCACCTCACCCGGGATCCCCACCTCCATCTCCTCATCAAGATACCCACCATTGTCACCTCACTGATGATCCCCACCCCCATCACCTATCTGAGATCTCCATCTCCCATCGCCTCTCCCGTCGCGATCCCCACCCTTATTTCCTATCCGATGATCCCCACCCCCGATGCCTCTCTATGATCGCTAACCCCCATCACCTCTCTACCGATCCCCACCCCCATCACATATCCATCGATACACACCCTCCTCTTGTATCCAAATCAAGTAACAAGAAATGGAAAACCACTCTGTATCTAGAAATGATTGAATATTGGTCGACGTTGCTTGCTGGTGGAAATGACATGGAAGACCAAGCTCGTGGAAGGGAGGAGAAGTCACCACATTGGGATGATCCAGGAGCTGGTTTGATTCAGTTTATGAAGCAATGTTAGATTATATTTTTTTTTCCAGTAACCCAATCAGGATAACCTGACCCAACCCAATCTGAGATGGATTGGGTTGGGTCGGGTCCATGCTGAAAACCATCCTTGACCTGACCCGACCCGACCCAATCTTTTTTATTGGGTCAGGTCCAAAAAACCCCACCTGACCCCACCTGACCCATGGACACCCCTAGTTATTACACTTATAACTAATCCATCATCTCTTATACTCAATTCAGCAGACCCAAATATCCACTATCATGTACAATTCCATTAATCGTAGACATTAAATACAATTGTGCACCAATCTTGGCCAAGAACTGTTGAACTCTCTACCATAGAGATGGCTGATAGAGAGCGTATAAAGAAATAGGGGAAAAAATGAGGAATAGGCATGGTATGAAATGTTAGTGTCCACTTCAGGGATTTTTGAATAGTTTATCAGGTATTGATTCACAAATTATGATGAATGAAATAAATATGGGTTAAAAATAAATAATAAAAATAAATAAAATTACAAGGACATTATTTAGTGAACCATAAATAGAGAACAAAAATTATTTATCTGAAAAATTTGAAGAACACATAAGATAATCAATTAATGATCTTTGTACCATGGCATAATGATCATCATTTCAAGAGTTCACAATCTCCTTATAGATCTATTCATCGATGTCGTAAATTTTTTCTTAATTCGATGATGATCTTATCCATAATTAATGGAAATCCATACCTCCCTCGATCTAGGTTTTATGTTATGATATTGTGAAAAAAAACTTATAAATAAGTCATAATGGGGTTTTTATTGGGAAATTTATGGTTCACAACACCAAAGATTTCATTAAATTAATAACAGTTTAGTAAAAGACACCAGTTACGGTCCATTTTTGGAGCCCTGGGTGAAAACTCAAATTAAATCATCCCTAGGGTAATACCCTCCCATTATGAACACAACCAAGACATCAGTTCTACAAACCGACACTTTGTTTAGGAGATATATGTCGGTTTCAGGCATTGTGGAATCATACGTAGGTGGGTGATCTATTATAATTTCTTTTAATAACCGAGTTTCCTAAAAAAATGATCAATAATCTTTCATGTCAAATTTATAATTAATTTATTTAATATCAGAATAAATGAATACCTAGGCTTAGGCTCTTTCTTTGATTTGAATGTTGATCATCCAAAAGGACCCTTTCAGATTTAATTTATTATGATATGAGAATCCAAGGGTAGAATCCCTCTAGTGGTGATCCACACATACTCCTTTGATCTCCAAGAAATTCCAATCAATCTCTGGGTGCTTGCATAATGAATCGATTGTCTTACATTGTTTATGCTGATTTCTCATTCTTTGGTCTTGGATTAATCTCTCTTGGGTTTATCATTCTTGAGAGGGAGAGAGAAAGAGGATTTGAGAGATAATTCTTTTTGCACAAAAATTATTTATTTTGATTTCACTAATTAATTTTTTCACACCCTACACAATAGAAAAAACCATTTATTTATAGTGTAATGTCCCAAATTTTCCATGTATTTTTTTTAAAATTATATGGAATTATTTTGAGACCACACGCTCTGATGGAATGTGATTCCGAGTCCCAGTGATCCTGAGATGGAATTTTGAACTGTTTTTAAGGTACGTTTTGTAAATGTGTGAACATGTTTTTCTAAGTTTTGAATTGGTGCTCAGATCAAAAATATGAGGGAACCGTTGAACCCATAATTCCAGGATTCTACTAGAATAGACTTAACTTCGGCCGGCAAGGTCTGAACGAAAAAATTAATTTTTTGACTTTTCAAAAAAATAATAAAATAACTTAAAAAAGTTATTTTATTTATTTTCTCACCGACTAGAGGAAACACGATGACACTGCAGTGCAACGACGAGGCAGCGATGAGGCACATTAATGGAACTCATTAATGAATCGTTAACACGCATCATAAAAATGATTTAATGAGGCGACGTCGCAATGCAACAAAAAAGATGTGACATGTTTTATTTTTAATAGTTGAAACGTTGGTGGAAAATAGGATTAAACTATGAGGACTCTCTCAAGAACCTCCGATCAATTTCCTCCCCAATGAATAATGATGAACGCTGGTAGGATGTCATCAACTTCAATGTACTTCAAAGAATGACGAACGCCATCGACGTCTCAGACCCTCAAGGATGAAACACTACAGCAACGAACGTCAATGAGGTAGGGGTTTGAATTATTTAAAGTTTTCCCCATTCCTTATTCTAAATGAAAAATGTGAATTAACCCACGAACATGTTAATCCGCGGATCATGCATTCATGCAGGAGGGTATCATTCTTGGGTTTTCTATTTGGGGTTAATCTCATTGTTGATAGAATTATAATCTCGAGCCTTCACTGCTTTAAATCTCTAACACAGAGGCCATGTGGAAAAAATTTTCAAACATCAGCAAGGCAATTTTGAGTCCATCCCAGTGAAGGAGACACCCCTACAGTTCCATAGGTGCAGATGGTTTGAAAAACAGACCACCAGAGCAACTATGGTGGCCCGTAGAAGGAACCGCCGGTGGACCAGGGTGGAGGCCATAGGTGGAGGGAGGTGGCATGCCTGTCAGTGCACCATGAAGGTAGGAGATCTGCAGCCGGCTGGCCGCAACAGTGTAGAAAATGGGCCACTAGCATGCGCCAGTGGCAGGCGGGAGCGGTGTGCTCGACGCTTGCCGCAATGGAATGATAGGAGGCCATGAACCGTCGTCTGCGACATTGAGCTGGAAGGAAGTTCCATGGGCACTGTGTAGAGGAGCTTCCCGCACCCGCCAACCATGTTAAACAAAGGGGGTGGTTGGGTTGACTGGCTGTAGGCACCCCCACTCGGACGGGCTGCGTCAGTCTGGGCGGAACCATGCCAGCCCTTAGCGCTGGGCTGAGCCGTGCCAGTTAGACCGGGCCACTTGAGTGTCCTAGTCAGTTCCTTAAGACAGTTCATTTTAGCAGACCGGGCTGGTGAGTTAAATCTGGGCCGTATAGGCTGCTATGCGGCCTGGGTAGGAAAAAGAGACCGACCCGCCCGAGTGGGCCGGGCCAGATAAAACCGGGTCACTGGATGACCTAGCAGTTTGGACCCACCACCAACCTAAGATGGGCCTAGTGAGGCCTAATAGGATAGAAAAACAGACATTTTATGCAGGACCCTAGGCCAGGATTGGTCAAGTCGGTCTGACTGAGTCGGACCGGGCCCAGACGCAACCAGCCCCTGTTTACTAAAATGTCTGTATCTTAAAGACCAGGTGTCCGTTTGATGAACCATCTATTGCATTGGAACCCTTATGATGAGAAAATAATTTGGGTTAATTTTATGTGGGACTTCATGGTGGTTGATGTACGACCGATGGGTCAATCAACAACCATGGGGATCTTTAGTGCCCTAAAAGATGAGCAGCAGCCGTGTGAATCCTTAGTGGCCCAAAAGATGAGTACCAGCCATGTGGATCCTTAGTGGCCTGAAAGATGAGAAGCGATTCATTAGGGACGAGTCCTTCAAAAGTACGAAACATTTTTCACTATAACTGATGAAACTTTCGTACTCTATAATATACATGGTGCGAGTTGTCCTTGATTTGTGGTTCAGATTTGTGGTTTCTTCGTGGTATTTCTCCTTAGTGGATTGGGGTCCCCTACTGAGTAATGTGTTACCCACCCCTGCATGGGCTTCACCCACACATGATGTGTCTTGTGCATACGATAGACGTTTCAATGGAGGACATGGTGGCCTAGGAGCAGGCAGGTTTCAATAGGACCAATTTGATAGGACGTACTACTTAGGCTTCTAGTAGCTACACTACTCTTACCATCAGGTGGAGTTTTCAATGAATGGCTATCCGAGGACCTTTGTACTTTGCTGTTTTTAGTTGTTTTTGCTGGGTTGGTATTTTGGACCACTTGTTTCAGTTGTACTTGTACTCAACACTTGTTTCAGTATACTTGTTTTCCCCTTTCAGTTTGTGGGAAGTGGTTGGGTGTGCGTGTGAATAAAGGTACTTAAGAAAATTCCTCCCACTTGCAAGTTGATTCCTTTGGCACTAGTCACCAACCCCTGGCCTTCAGGAGGTGGGATTTGGGTATGTCACGGCACGGGCCTCGGGGGACGGGTCGTGACAAAGTGGAATCATAGGATGGTCAGTTCTACCTTAGAGAATGAGAGTCAGTTGTTTTTGTTTTGGTGAAATAGTGTTAAATGTTTCAAGTCCTACTTTCAGATTTGGGGAGTCCAGTGTTGGAGTGGCGACTGATGTATCCATACACCAGGACCTTGAATTCTTCTTTTCGGCTCAATTCATAAAAACACTAATTGCGAAAGTTTCTGTTTATGTTCTTTTGTATAAGATTCATCTCACCAGGTATAATCTTTTGACCACGACCCATCTTGATATATTTCAGGATGCCTCTATGAGGACAACCAACCAGGATTCCGATACGTGGTTGTGATGACAACCTGCCTAGTAATGAGGCGTCCGTTCAGGGACCAGTTCTTGAGATGGCCCCACTAGGTGGTGCACCAGTGCTACCACCACCCGTTGGTCAGCATCTACTACCGGTAGTACTGATAGAGGACATGTGTAGACTTAGTGCCCTAAACAAGTTTCAGAGACAAAGATCTCCCAGGTTCAGAGGAGATATAGATCCTTAGATCACTAAGGACTGGTTGGAGGCAGTGATGCGGGTCTTCCTCTAAGTGATGACACCACTCGACAAGATGGAAATCTTAGCTGCAAGCCTTCTTCATGGCTCAACAGGGATATGGTGGAGTTTGACGATTAAAACTCATTATGAGGTGACTCTCTCTTGGGATGACTTCAAGCGGAGTTTCTAGGAGGATTTTTCCCCACAACCTTGTGCTCTGTGTGCATTTAGAAGTTGCTTCGCCTTCAGTAGGGTAGCCTGTCAGTGGCTGAGTACTCTACGTGGTTTATAGACCTTTCTCGCTACTCTATATACAAGGTGTGAGACCCTTTATTTAAGAATCAAGCCTTTGATCAGGGACTTGGGAGGGATATTAGGGCATTAATGGTGTCTCTTAGCATCCCTACCTAGGCTGGGGTGCTGGAGAGAGCCCTTCTTGTAGAGATATTCCTCATAGAGTAGGAACCGATAGTGGGTGCCACCATCGGGTGACAGGTAGCCGAGCCACCCATGGCAGGAATCCAATAGGTGGAACAGTGGTCCAAATAGGTCAGATCATCTAGAGGACGACCCCAAGACTTGGGATCGGTGGTGCGAGGCCGCCAAGATAGAGGGAGACAGTATAGGAGCAGGGTGTGCTACTCTTATGGGGGGAAGGGTCAGATGGATCATGACTACTCAACCTGCCATAAAAATGATCAGTAGATGATCAAGGGACCATTGAGACAAATACAAAGGTTCGAGCGAGGAGGGCCGTAGGGCAGTAGACATGGCACTGGAGCAGGCCGAGCAACAGGTGGTGGGTGATGGTTTGAGGTACTACCGCCACCACCTCCTAGTGTTCCACCCCAACCTCAGGGAGTAGGCGGACAAGGGAGATCTTAGATTCAAGAAGTGGAGTCATATGACCATGGAATTTTAGAGTTTATTCGATGATCTATGTCTTCTCCACCCTAGCTGCAATTATTATAGATATAGGTTACAATCACTCTTTCCTTTCCACAAATCTCATTTAGATTTTAGAGATTCTGGTAGAGCTATTGGATCAATCCTTATGGCTAAAGAATCCTATGATAGGGGATTCGACAATTACACACTGGTTATAGTAGTGTGATCTTACTCTAGGAGGTGAGAGATTCAAATGGGATTTCCTAGTAATAGCATTAAGGCCTTACGATCTCATCTTGGGTATCGAATGGTTATCCACAGTCAATGCTCAAATTGACTGTTTTAGGCATACAGTGCGGTGTTTCTGTAGATATGGGACCAAGTTTTCCTTCACCGGAGAGAAGGAAACCCTTGTAGCACATGATGGAATTTCTCAGAGGAGGGTGTAGCCAATCACTAATCAGTTGGCTAGCCTCACCCTCAGTGTAGTGGAAAAGAGGAGTCCAAGCTTTCTTGTAGTGGTGGATGAGTACAAGGATGTTTTTCATGAAGATGTTTTGGGACTACCTCCTCATAGAGAGGTAGAATTTTTCATCAACCTTTACCCTAGGACAACACTGATATCCACACCAGTATATCAGATTGATCCTTTAGAGATTCACGAGCCGAGGGTACATCTAGAGGACTTATAGGAGAAGGAGTTATTAAGGCCTAGTGTTTCCTCATGTGCAGCCCTAGTGTTGTTTTCCAAGAAGGAAGACAGGAGCTTGAGGCTATGAATGGAATTTTGGTGCCTAAACCAGATGACCATGAAGAACAAGTATCCACTGCCAAGGATTGATGACCTCTTAAATCAGATAAAGGGAGCGAGGTAGTTCTCAAAGATCAAACTCAGGTCCAGCTATCACCAGCTTCGGGTTCAGGATGAGGACGTAGCGAAGACAGTCTTTAGATGATGGTATGGACACTACAAGTTATTGGTGATGCCCTTCGACATGACCAATTCCCTAGCAGTGTTCATGGGACTCATGAAAATGATCTTCCAGCTTTACCTCGATTTTTTCATGGTAGTATTCATTGATGACATCTTGGTGTACTCAGTATTGGAGGAGGAGCACGCTACACACCTACAGATAGTCCCAGATACACTCTGAGAGCACCAAATTTATGGTAATATCTCAAAGTTCAAGTTCTGGATTCAGGAGGTCTACTTTCTAGGACACATCATCTCAGAGGCTAGAGTTTCAGTGGACCCAGCAAAGTTAGAGGTAGTTCTCTCTTGTGATCCATCTAGGAGTGTGACTGAGGTGAGGATCTTCTTTGGGTTAGTTGGTTACTAACAAAGTTTCATGCAAAAATTTTCCTGGGTAGAAGCATCCTTATCAGCTTTGACATGTAAGGGAAAACCCTTCATGTGGATGGAGAAATTCTAGTAGAGTTTCCAGGAGCTGAGGTGAAGACTGATGAGTTCCCCCATCTTGAGACTACCGGAAGAGGGCATTGTATATGTAGTCTTCTGTGACGCATTAGGGACCGATCTATGTTCTGTCCTAATTTATGAGTAAGCGGTGATCTCCTAAGAATCATGACAGTTAAGGAAGCATGAGAAGAACTACGCAACTCGTGACTTGGAGTTAACAGTAGTGGTCTTTTCCTTGAAGATGGGGCGACACTACTTGATTGGTGAATGATTTACTATCTACTCCAACCAAAAGAGTCTCAAGTATATATTCTCCCAGAATGACCTCAAAATGAGACAACAACCATGGCTAGAGTTCCTACAAGATTATTACTTTGAGATAGTCTATACTCCTAGGAAGAGGAATGTAGTGGTGGACGCACTCAGCAGGAGGTCTGGGTTATAGCTGCTGAGCGAGGCCACAAAGAAGCTAGTCGCGATGAAGATATCTTTCATGGATGATGATGGAGAAACTTACCTTTATTCAATTACTGTTAATCCCCCACACTTATAGTGATTCAGGGAGGCACAACCAGTGGATGTTTACTGTGAGGACCGACGTGATCAGTTATCCTTAGGACATGATCTTGATAGATTTTTGATAGGTGGGGATTATGTCATCCTTTTAAGAGGGTGCACTATAGTACCAGTGGTGTTGCGGGAGGAGGTGTTGGGGGAGTTCCATACACCCCCTTTAGTGGTATATCATGGAGTGGAGAATATATACGAGGTCCTCTGATGTTAGTACCGGTGTCCAAGAATGAAGAAATCAGTGGCCGAGTTCGTCTCACGATGACTCACTTGTCATCAAGTGAAGGCCAAGAATCATGTTCCAATAGGCTTTTCTCAGCCAATTGAGGTACCAGAGTGGAAATGGGATGGTATATCGATTGACTTCATGATGGGGTTACCATGTATATCCAGAGGCCATGATTCTATCTGGGTGATCGTTGACCGACTTACCAAGTTAACTCACTTCTTACCCATCTAGGAGCAGGAATTGGAAGAGGGCTTGGGAAGCCTCTACATCCAGAAGATAGTGTATCTCCAAGGAGTTCCATCAATGACATGTCATACCGCGATGCATGATTTACATCCCAGTTGTGGAAGGGATTGCTGGACGTGTTCGGGACTCAATTGCACTTGAGCATAGATTTTCATCCCTAGAAGGATGGTCAACCAGAGTAGACCATACAGACCTTACATGACATGTTTCATTATTGTGTCCTAGATTATGGTCATAGTTTGAAGGACCACCTGCCACTGGTGTAGTTTTCATACAACAACATCTATCACTCCACCATTGGCATGACACAGTTTGAGGCCTTGTACGAGAGGCCTTGCAGATCACCTATATGCTGAAAAAACCTAGGGGAGTTGGCACTCATGAGTCCAGAGTTGGTACGGGCTAGCACAGAGAAGGTGAAGGTCATATAGGAGCAGATGAGAACTACACAGAGCATACATAAGTCTTATGCCGATAGAATATGGAGACCCTTGGAGTTTGAGGAGGTAGACTAGGTTTTCCTTCAGGTCTCACCTCGATGAGGATTGTAGAGATTTGGACAGGGCGATAAGATATCTATGAGGTTCATCAGACCTTTTAAAATCTAGAGAAGAGTTGGTGAGGTGGCGTACCATATAGATCTTCCCCCACAGATTCACTGGGTGCACTATGTTTTCCTCATGTCACAGCTGGGGAGATACATGCATGATCCATCGCACGTCATCGACTGGGGAGAGCTGGACATTGATGATGGGGAGACATTTGAAGAGTTCCCGGTGGAGATAGACGATCGAAAGGAGTGGGTCCTATGTGGGTGGTCGATTACTATGGTGCACGTTCAGTGGAAGCATGAGAATTTCTAGGAGAGCACATGGGAGCGGGAGGCTTAGATTCATTCTCAGTACCCTCATTTGTTTGATTAACCATTGTTTTAGATTTCGAGGATGTAAAGCCCTATGGTGGGGAGAATGTAATGTACCGGACTTTCCATGTAATTTTTTTTAAAATTATATGGAATTATTTCGAGACTACACACTATGAAAGCACATGATTTTGAGTCCCAGTGAGCCCGGGACAAAAATTTGTACTTTTTTAAGGCACGTTTAGTAAACATGTGAGTGGGTTTTTATAACTTTTGAAATAGTGCTCAGATAAAAAATATAAGGGCACCTTCAAACTAAGAATGTCAGGATTTTACTATAAATGACTTAACTTTCACCGACAAGGGATGGACAAAAAAGTTAATTTTTGGACTTTTTGAGAAAAATAATAAAATAACTTAAAAAGTTATTTTATTTCTTTTCTCACTAACAAGGAGAAAAAAAGAGACTCTATGGTGCAGTAATGAGGCAGAAATGAGGAGCATTAAAGGAAATCATTAATGACTCATTAACACGTAGCGTAATAAAGATTTAACGATGTGATGTCACAACGTAATAGAAACGATACAACATGTTTTCTTTTTAATAGTTGACGTATTGGTGGAAAGGAGGATTAAACTGTGAGGAATCTCTGAAGAACCTTCCATGTAATTCCTCTACAATGAATAATGACAAACACTGGTGGGGCATCATCGACTTTGACGTACTTCGAATAATGACGAACACCATCAACCTCTCAGACCCTCAAGGATGAAACACTACATCAATGAAAATCAACGAGGTAGGGGTTGGAATTATTTAAACATTCCCCCATTCCTTACGAATCTAGATTAACCCATTAACAGGTTAATCCGTGGATCATGCATTCATGCGAGAGGGTTTCGTTCTTGAGTTTTCTATTCAGGGTTTATTTCATTGTTGATATAATTGTAATCTCGAGCCTCCCCTGCTTTAAAAATCCAACGATGAGGGAATGATCCAACACAAACAAGGACCAAACCCCTCCTCCATGTGTGTTTTTGGTGAAAAAATTCTTTGAACAACGGAAAGGAAAGTTTGTGGCCATTGTAGTGAATCCGACATCCCTACAGTCTCGCAGGCATAGACGGTTCAAAAAACAGACCACCGGAGCAACTCTGGTGGCCTGTAGAAGGAACCGCCAGTGCGCCGGTGCCAACAGTGGCCCACAGTGGTGGCTACGGGTGGAAGGAGGTGATGCACCCATCGGCGCACCATGATGGTAGGAGAGCTGCGGGAGGCTGGTCATGATGGTGTGGAAAAGAGGCCGCCGACATGCACTGGCGGTAGGTGGGAGTGGCACACCCGGCGCGCACCACAGTGGAATGGTAGGAGACTGCCACCTGTCTGCCACGACTTTGAGAAGGAACGTGGTTCCACGAGCATTATGTAGAGGAGAAACTTGCACCTGCAGGACGTATTGAACAAAGGGGGTGGCCGGGTTGATCGGCTGCGCGCACCCCCACCTGAACCAACCGGACCACCCGAGTGGCCCGTTCAGTTCCTTGATACTATCCATTTTAGTGGAATAGGACAATGATTTAATGATGGTCCTCATAGGACAATATGTGGCTCGGGCAGGAAAAAGAGACCAACCCGCTCGAGTGGGTCGAGCGAGATAAAATCGGGTCACTGGGTGACCCGGCAGTTTGGACCCTTTACCAACCTGATCCAGGCCCAGTGAGGCCTAATGGTCCAAGCTGATAGATGGGTCATACAGGACCCTGGGCCGAGATTGGTTGGGTCAGTCTGACTAAGTCGGACGGAGCCTAGACACAACCGATCACTATTTACTAAAACATCTATATCTTACAGACTGGGCATCCGTTCGACATGCCATCTATTGTGTTGGAAGCCTTATGATGTGATTGTCATTTGGGTTACTTCTATGTGGGACTTCGTGGTGGTTGATGTACGATCGATGGCTCGAGCTGCAGCCGTGTGGATCCCTAGTGGCCCAGCATACGAGCAGCAACCATGTGGATCCTTGGTGGCCCAACAAACGAGCTGCAAACGTGTGGATCCTTAGTGGCCCAAAAGGAAATAATCAGCCATGTAGATCTATAGTGGCCCAACAGATGAGAAACAATTCATCAGGGATGAGTCCTTCAATAGTAAGAAATGTTTTTCACTATAACTGATGAAGCTTTCCTACTCTAGAATATACCGGGTGTGATCTTTCCTTTCATTGTGGTTCAGTTTTTTTGTTTCTTTGTGATATTTATCCTTAGTGGGATGGGGTCCCCTACTGAGTACTGTGTTACTCACCCCTATATGGGCTTCGCCCACACGTGATGTGTCTTTTGCAGACGACGGGCGTTTCGACGGAGGACTTGGTGGCCTAGGAGCAGGAAGGGACCTGTAGGACCAGGTGGAAAAGATGTACTACTTCAGATTCTAGTATCTACACTACTCTTAACACCAGGTGGGGTTTTCAGTAGATGGATACCTAAAACCCTTTGTACTTTACTGTTTTGAGTTCTTTTTGTTGGGTTTGTATTTTGGCCCACTTGTTTAAGTTGTACTTGTACTCAACACTTGTTTCAGTATACTTGTTTTCCCCTTTCAGTTTGTGGGACGTGGTTGGACGTGTGTATGCATATAGGTACTTAGGAAAATTCATATCACTTGTAGGTTGAATCCTTTAGTGCTAGTCGCCAACCCATGGCCTTCAGGAGGTGGGCTTGGGTTATGTCACGAAATGGGCCTCAGGGGGGGGGTAGTGACATATAGAGATAGGGTTTAAGTTAAAATAATTATTTAATTAAATTTTAAACATTAAATAATATAATAACCTTTAATAAACCCCAGGACACATAATAATAATAATAATATTAATTTTTGGTACACACCAACTTGCATAACAACAAATATTATTTAACCATCATTTTATTTAATATTTGTCACCGGACATGGCCTTGTTCCGTTCAAACTCCTCTAGAATTTATTGAACACATGAATAAATTTTTAATTTAAACATGTCATTAATCAATAAATATTTGTGATCAATAAACCATGAATAAAATTATCCCCTCCTCTTGAGAATAATATTTATTTAATTAATTAAATTCAAATATAATTTAATCATGATCATTGGTAACACTTAGTGTGGGACCCTCTATGATTATTTCTAGTTGGAATTAGGTAGGCTTTCCTAAATTCCATGATTAGTGTCTAGAAATAGTTCATGGAACCCAAGATAAGTAAATTAATGTTTCAATTAAAGCAACCATATATGAATGCTCACTATGTAATATAATCCCTTTGTCACAATATATCATCAAGCAGGCTACACATCCATGTCACCAATCTATTTTCTCGATATATTTTTATTTGACTATCTAAAATAAAAATGTTGTTACAACATGGACATAGAATTTAATGTGAAGGTTCTATTATAATCAAAGGGAAAATATATAAACTTCTATAAAATTAGAAGGTACAAATCCTTTCTTGACTTATCCTTTAATGACATGTCAATCGTGACACACCCATTATGCCCCACCTCACTGTGAATATAGGTTGTCATGATTTTCATCAGAAAATATAAGTGCATGAGTCCTAACATGAATTAATGATAATATTAAAGTCTAAGGACCATTACACATGCCCACATATAGGAATATCTAATGACACCAAAACATAAAAAATTCATACTGGTGGGTTTGTTCTCATAATCCCTCGTCTTGGAGATTACCAAGTGAGAACTTCATGAGAAGAAGCCTCATCCACTTATGAGTAATCAAACCTAACAGTTTATATATTATGTGTCCCTTAATTTTATATTATCTAACCATAGAACATTATTTAATAATATCATCATATTACTTAAATTTACTCATCATAGCAGGGAACAACTATAACCTTATTAATGCAACGTATACTATAGGAAATTATTACATTAGAGTCATGAAAAAAATTAAAAATATGTAATAATAATTTTTATTAATATTTAATACATTTAATATACATGTAATCAAAGTAAAATTGTTGGTCCTAAGACACAAAATCTAACAAAATCCCACTTGAACTAGAGACAACTGCCTAAGACTTTCAGTCCGCTAGACCTCACATGATAATCATGTTTCTGCTGAGTCAGGTCTTTAGTCAAGGGGTTATCTATGTTTTCTTCCATGGAAATACTTATCACTATAACCTCACCTATCTAAGAGAAATTTCTCAAGAGATGATACTTATGAATTATGTTCTTTGCTTGATGTTGTGACATTGGATATTTTTCGATATCCACTGTTGTAGTATTATCACAATAAAGTGTCATGAGATATTTATATCTAGGTACCATGTCAAGATCTTAGATGAATTTTCATATACATACTACTTATTTGGATTCCTCAAAAGCTGTAATATACTCAGAATCTTATTCAGAATCTATGACCACAACCGGATTTGAGCTTTTCTAGCTCACAACACCTCCATTCAAAGTGGCGTTGTATACCATTTGTGACTTCATGTCATATTGATCATTTTGGAAACTATAATATAAATATACTCTAATGAGTATTTCCTTATATCCTCTATAAAATAGGAACATATCCTTAGTATACCTCATATACTTAATAATAATCTTGACTTCCATCTAATGACGGTCACCTTGATCAGCTTGATATCTTCCCACCATATATAATACGTAGGCGACATCTAGCCTAGTACATAGCATAACATACATTACTGAACCAATAGATGATGTGTATGGAATCCTTGACATTCTATTTCTCTCCTCATGTGTATGAGGACACATTTTCCTAGAAATATGAATTAGATGTGATGCTGGAAACAATCCCCTCTTAGATTGTTCCATACTAAATATATTCAGTATCTTGTAAATGTATGTACTTTTACATAGGCCAAGAAACCTATTGTGTCTATCATGATGGATCTTGATCCCAAGTATATATGTTGACTTAGCCAAGTCCTTCATAGAGAATAATTTTTCAACCACATCTTAACATAATGGTATTTAATTTCCTATGAGTAACATGTCATCAACATATACTAGTAAGAAAATGACTGCACTCCCACTAAACCATTTGTAGACACAAGGCTGAGACTCATTCTTTATGAAACCAAATTCCATTATGGATTCATCAAAATGAATGTTCCATGACATAAATTATTGATTTAATCCATAAATGAATTTTTTTTAATTTGAATATCTTTTTGGAATCCCTTGGAGTCACACACTCTTCAGGTTATATCATATAGATATCTTTCTAAATGTTCTCATTAAGGAAATATATTTTGAAATCCATTTTCCAAATCTCATATTCATGGTAAGCCGTAATGGAAAGTAGAATTATGATGGATTTCAGAATTGAAACTAGTTAAAAGGTTTCTTCATAGTCAATGCCTTGACATTGTTTAAAACTTTTTATAACCAGTCATGCCTTATTGTCATTGACTTGTCCTTCCATTTCCAGTTTATTCTTGAATACCTACTTGAAACCAATGGGATATACATCAACTAGAGGATCTACCAAAATCCAGACTTGGTTTTGGTATATGGAATCCATTTCAGAATTAATGGGTTCTTACCACTAAGAAACATCTGTTTCACTCACTACTTACTTATAGGTTAGTGGATCATTATTATCAACTAATAATGAGTCATCATCCTTGGTGACTATAAAACCATACCGTGTTAGTTCTATAACCTCTCTTGTACTCCTATGTAGTACTTGTGTCTCTATAATAGTTTCTTCTTCCATGAGGCTTTTTGAAATCTATTCCTATGCCAAAACTCATGTAACTAGAGCCTCAACTTCATTGAATTATATCTCACTCCCACTATCACTTTTAGATATATAATACCAATCAAGGAATATGGTCTGTATTTCCACTATTATTAAAGTTTCCAATCAAGATATTTGTATCACTAAGAGGGGGAGGGGGTGAATCAATGATACTTGTTTCTTTTATGTTTCCTTGAAATTGAAACAACCTTTTCCTCCTTTGAAAGATTTCATTCCCTGATGAAAATAATTCAAATGTGCATCCATAGAAACACAATTATTTACAAGGTTCACTATTAAATAATAATATCTATACCCTTGTTATGGTTTGGAAATGATCCAATACCACACATTCCACTAGAAATAATCCTTTTTTTTGGAATACAATTAGTAGGATATACCCTTTCACTCTTGTAGCACTTTGAAGACAATTTAATTGTTCGAGTGCACCCTCTAGTACAAATGGGGCAATACAATAATTGCGTAAAAAAACATGTTATCTGTGCTTCTTAATCAACTTACACAAATGTATTCCTTGAAAAAAAATCTTCAATTTCTTTCCCAGAAGCTGGTAAGAAATTCCAGGACTTTGTTAAGGAAATCTCAACACGCTTTTCCCAGTACATTTTTCCCAGTCCAATTCTTCCCAGTGTGGAAAATATATAACTTTGTTAGAATACGGTAGAGAAAAATTTGCACCACTTCTATTATGAGTACAAAAAACTTAGTCTGATTATTCCTATTATGATTATCCCTAGTATTATTCTTCCTAGTATGGAAAAAATCAATACGATAACTCCAGTCTGATTATCCATATCGATAAGATGATTGATTAAAAATGATGACAAGATGATTATAATAATCATCTGAAACATTGAAATCTTTTATTATATCCTTTCACTTCTATATAACAAAATTTCTTCAAAAGATATCAATATGGAAAATTATTCTTCTCTATAAAAACTCATAGATTCTATCTCTTCTATACTGAACAGTATATCCATCAGATAAAGTACACAATACTTTTCACCTTTTATAGGTTCCCTGAGAATATTTAAACAAGATTCTTAAAAAGGTTTCCTGCTTAACCAAATTTCCCTGAAATTCATACTTCCTTCAATTTCGTATGGATTTATGACTTCATTAAATCTTCTCAACTTTTCTCAAACCTTATTGAAAATTTTAATAACTTCAGTTCACTTATGAATTCTTTAAAAAACCTCATTTTGATTCTGATTTTCTATTATTATTTCCCATTATTATTTTTTATTAATAAATCCCACTAAGATTTGTTCATTATAATTTATTCGATACGAATTATTTAGTACTTATTCTTTAATATGAATTCTTCAGTACAAATTATTCAGTAAAATATTTTTCTTCCTCAGGCTCAGCAACATCTTTTTCTTCCTGAGCCTCACCAATATATTTTTCTTCTAGATCCCCAATAACTTATTTTTCTTCATGATCCCCAACAATATATTTTTCTTCCTGATCCCCAAAAAAATATTTTTATTTCAAAAACTTCATCTTGTTACCAAGAATTACTTCATGATTTTGAATACATTGATGATAGGTTTTAGCATATTCTGATTTATAATGGAAATTACCAAAACTACCCAAAAATATAGCAACCATATTTCTTTCCAACTCAGCCTGAATACAATTATCCCGAATTCATTTTGCCTAAATATGATAAATATTGTTACGATCAGCACAATTATGATCAGGATGAATACAATCTCTGACACCTTTTATCTTTCCATCCAGATCCGATCATTCTGAATAGGATTGGAAACATCTCTTTCACTGCCCCTTTCTTTAATCAAGCTTGCACCACAAGTTTTTCAAATACTTGTGATTTATGAGAAATCCATGATCATAAAATAATTATCACATTTTTATCAGATCCATGATGAATTCGATTACAATCAGTACCTCATTATGATCTTCTCCCATTCCGAACCCGATGTGAGTCCGATCAGAACCAAACAACCTCTTCTCAATATGATGAAATTTCTTAGACAAAGTGAGTTTGATTTTTTCTGAAAACAATTTGTGAGTCCTATTTTTAACTTTTATAAAGTTAGTTTATTTATATTATTTGACAACAAAATATAACAACCTTTTAAAATAATCTTCCTTGAACTTCCAAAAAACCTTCTCCATACAACTTGGTCCCAACAATTTCCCCCTTTGGATTTTTTTTTCAACCAAGATTCATAAATCACTAAAATTTTTATCCTCAAGCTATGGATTAATTATCAAAAATTCTAAGCATACATGAGCTAACTCATTATAGGAAACAAGAATTATTGACAGAAAAAACTACACTATCCAAAATTAGTGATTATGAAACTTCCTAAACTTTATTTAGAAATTTTACATCCTCACTTTTCTCTTCCTGAACTCTTTCTTCCATAGAATACAAAAATTTGTTTTCTACAAACACTCCAAAAAACAGCTAGAATATTTCACACACAATATAATGAAAGATTCATATCTTACCCATAACTCCCCCTTTTTTACATTCCTTTTGAGGATATATTTATGAAACAATTAAATTATCCCCCTTGAAAACACTATAAAAAGGTAATATGAGAGAGGTGATAAAAACACGTACCTCATCCTTGATGAGAAAAAGGTTGGATTCCCATGGTCAACCTCAATTTAGAAAAATATTCCTTGTTTTTGTGAAAATGTCAGTAACATGTTCTGATGTTGGAACATACTCTAGCTTTAATTAATTCTTCTGCACAAGCTCTTTGATGAAATGATATTTGATATCAATATGTTTTGATAGATAGTGTTAAAATAGATTCTTGGTGATATTGATTGTACTTTTATTATCACAACCCAAGAGAAAGGGTAACTTCACTTCAATAAGTAGGTCTTTTAATTAAGTTTTCATCCACATAAGTTGAGTAGTGGCTCGAGTGGTAGCAACATATTCAGCTTCATCCATACCGAGAGTTACTAAATTTTATTTCTTTGAATTCCAAATAACACAATTATTTCTCAAAAAGGATAATCCACCAGATATGGATCTTATATCATCAATATTTATTTCCCAATAAGCATCTGAATACCCAAACAAATCAATACTTTTTGAGCTATCATATCTGATTCTGAAAATTTATATTCCTTTGATGTATCTGAGAATTATTTTTCCAATAATTAAATATGATTATTTAGGAGCACTTTTAAATCTATCACACAAAGTAACGACATAAACAATGTTGGGTCTTGAGGCATTCAAATACAATAAACTTCCAATCAGCTTTCGAAATTATTTTTGATTAACTTATTTTCCTTCTCAATATTTTTTCAACTTTGTTCCCACTAAAATCATTAAGGAAATAGGTTTTGAGTTTTCCATTTCTAACTTATTAAGAAGTTTTTAGAATACTTTTCTTGATAAATAAAAATATATTTAATCTTTTTTAAAAAATTTCAACCCAAGAAAATATTTCATTTCCCTCAGCGTGGATATTTCAAATACCCATTTAATATATTTAAAAAATCCATCAAAAATTCTTTAATCATTCCTAGAAAATATAATATCATCTATATAATAAATTATGAAGAGATAATACTCTCTAATTTATTTTATATAAAGATTTATATCAACTATTACTTTCTTGAAACTCATCTTCCTTAAGCAAGTATCCAATTTAGAATACCATATTCTTGGATCTTATTTTAGCCCATCCAAATTATTTTTCAATCTACATAAATAACTTTCATATTTTCCAAATATAAATCCATAAGGTTGTTCTATGTAAAATTACTCATTAAGATCATCATTCAAGAATTCATATTTTACATCCATTTGGAAGATCTTGTAGCCTCATTATGTAACAATAGTAAGAAAAATTTTGACTGTTTCAAGTCTTTCCATTGGAGAAAAGGTTTCATAAAAATCAATACCTTTAATTTTTTAATACCCTTTTCTCAATAATCTTTCTTTTTTTTCTTATCACTTCACCTTCTTCAATCATCTTATTCCAGAAAACCCACTTTGTGCTAATAATATTTTTATTTTCCGGATTGGGTACAAGTTATTATGTATCATTCATTTAAATTTGATCCAACTCTCCATTCATGGCCTAAACCCATTACAGATACTCAAAATCTTATTTTACATCATTTGTCTTGACTTTTGAATATAAAGAAGTACGTGTAATAGCATTTTTTGTTCTTATTGTTTGAACCTTCTAATGTTTATCACCAATAATATTATGAGATTCCACTTATTTTCTCATCCTAGGATGTAATTTTCAAGTATCTTCCTCATCATTGGAAATAGCTGAGTCCGGTTCTTCTTTTTGAGTAGTATTACAATTGTCTATATCCCTATCATAATTTTTTTCACTATCCTACTCAACCTCCTCATCTGCTTGATTATGTTTTTATTCTTAATCCCTTTTAATAACTTTCACATCAATATAATAAAAAATTACTCCTATTTATTTGTGGATACATCTATATCCTCTTTCTTCTGGAGCAGAACCAAGAAAAATTCCATCTTCACCTTTCTGTTCAAACATTCCATAGTTTCCACATTTATTCTTTATAATACATGGACTCTCAAAAACTTTTAAGTGTTACAAAATTAGAGTTTTTCCATAGAACAATTCATATGGAGTCATACTATATCTTGGACTATAGAAACATTGTTTTTGAATATAAATAGAATTACTCATGGATTGCCTCCAATAGTAATGAGAAAGGCCGTGTTCAAGTAACTTGGTTCTTCCCATTTGCACTAAACTTATATTATTTCTTTTAGAAACCCCATTTTGTTGAGGAGTGTATGGAGAACTATACTCATTTTTAATTCAATGCTTCTTCATATAACTTTCAAAATCATCACGTCTATATTCACTACCATTTTCTGTTCTCAACTTTTTAACAGAATATTCACATTACTTTTAATATTTCCTTATGAAACTTTTAAATATTTTCAATGCATATAATTTATGTTTCACATACATAACACAAGTAATGCGAGTAAAGTCATCAATGAAAGTGATGAAGTAATTATCTCTATTTTTTTTATTGTTTTCTCACTGGACCAAAAATATCAAAATGAATCAACTCTAGGGGTTGTTTTGAAAAAATATCATCTTTCTTATGTATTAAAATTATAATCTTCTTTTTATGGAAAATAGCGAAACACCAACCTATTCTTGGAAAATTAGGAATGTCTCAGACATTATATTTCTTTGATAACATTCTCATGTTTCTTTGACAATTGTGTCCCAGCCTTTGATGCCACAATTGGTTCTCTCCCACTATACTAAAGTAACAATAGTTTTGTATTTCACCAACCTAAAAAAAGTTTCCTTTTGTGTATCATCCTCTTGTAACTATCTTTTCATCTTCTTAACTTTTCATAAAAAATCCATATTTTCTAAGATAAATTTGTTACCCTCATCAAAAAAATGTGAAATAATACGAAAATTGTGTTCTAATCCATTAACAGAAAAATATTTCTTGGGTTTTATCTTTTCTCTCCCAATGATGGATGATCCAACACCTTTGTTTTTAAGAGATTCATCATTTCCAAATGTCACTGTTTATTCTTTAAAATATTTCAAATTATTTAAAAACTTAAAATTTCCTATCATATGAGAAAAAAACCACTATAAATAATCCAAGGTTTTTCTTATTTTGATGCTTTCAAAGTAGTTTCAACAATAATAACATTTTATTATTAATTTTCTTTCTTCACTTTCAGCATATGAGAATTGTTAAGACATTTTTTTGCACCAATAATAAAAAAGACATCATTTATCAAGGTATATAGGTTGTTCACATATTTAAAAAATAGTTTCCATGGGTTAGAACCTATTTTCATTCTTTAATCCAACCATTTTAGGTTTCTTCAAAACAATCTTTTCTGACTTCTTTCTTTGAAAGGATTTAATCCCCCTCAACCATTTCCTTACATAACCTGTGGAATAATAATATCATTGGTTGAAACAACACATAATTTGAAAATATACGAATCCACCACAATACCAATAGTATCCATAGAATGATTATTTTCCTCTAAAACTTCAATACTGAGCGGAATTGCGAATACGTTTCTTAGCCACCTTTTTCACTTTATTTTCTGAGCCACTGACCTTTCTGTTATCAATCAGAGTCTTCCTTTTCTTTTAATTTTTATCAGTAATAGAAGTATTGGAAACCTTTCTAGAATCAAAATCTTTGAAAACATTTTCAAAATCAAGATTATTTGAGACTTATGAATTCCCAACTTTATTTATTTTGTCCACATACATTTATTTTCCATATTTCTTATTTTTAGAAACAATTCCATCATTATTATCATCCTTTAAAGTTATCTTTTGTTTATCCTTATCAGGCTTCTTCTTTTGATAACTTTTACCAAATTCAGAAATATTTCTTTCGAACCTTTTATTTCTATGTTCAGATTTGGAAAGTTTCTTTTGGAAAAGTTCCAACTGTACTTCTTTTTTTTCCTTTATCTTCACCTCTAGATGATTATTATGATTCTTTTCTTCCTCAATAGATTTATTATAATCATCAATATATTTCATCTACCTTTATTTCTCATTAGAAATTAATTCTTGATTGATTATTTAATTATATTAATATTATAACTTCTTATTTTTCTTGTCAAGTCTTATAATATTTCTCAAACATTCTTTCAATTATTCTTTCAAATGAAATTAAAGTTCAGTTTCTTCTTCTTTAAAACTACTGATTCCAAACTCTTTATCATTCACTATTGTAATAAAAGAATTTTCAGCACCATAATCAATAGCTTTTTCAAATTTATCATCACTTCCTTATTCTTCTTAATCTCTAGATAATAAAATTATTCTTTTGGATTTGAATAATTTTTTATCTTTCCATGTGGAATACGATTTTTCTTTACCTCCTTGTTTCTTACCCGACCTTCTTGGTATTATTTCTTCTTCATCACCATCCACTTGTTTATTTCTTTGGGGACAATTTGACACAAAATTCTCAATAGTTATAGATTCAAAAAATTTTAAGGGAAGTTTACCTTTTCATTTACCTATACCTCTTTTCACATATTTAGAAAATAAGGATAAAATATCATCAAAATTTTTTAATACCACATTTTCAGAATCGGATTCCCCAGCTTCATCTTCAATAAGAATCTTCTTCGACTTCTCTTTCTTAGAATCCTTGAAAGACATTTTTCTATCAAATTTTGGTTTTCTTTTCATAAATTTATCCCTTTTCATTTCACAAGTAATGAGAGTGCTAGGAAAATAATCTAGGGATAATGTTTCAGGATCTCTATATTATAATGAATAAAATTTTACATCAAACTTATTGGGAAGGATTATCAAGATCTTTTTAATGACTATCGAATCATCTAACTTTTCACCAAGACATCTGATAGTGCTGAAAATATTATTCACCATGGTAAAGAAGTCCTCAACAGATTCATACTCACCCATCTTCAAATATCCATTGTTCAATCTCTAGATTTTTAACTTTGACTTATTCAATTTTTTATTTCTTTCGTATATATTTTTCAATTTATCCCATATAACTTTTTATGTGGAAACTCCTTTCACCATTACGAACTTAATTTCAGAAAGTGATGATAATATAACATTCTTGGAAATTCCATCATTCTCAAGATTCTTCTTATCAACAAATATAAGAGGATATTTATCATAAATAGGAGAAAGACCATTTGTTGTGGCTTAAATAAAATCATATCCAATAGACATAAGATAAGGTAACATTTTATATTTCTAGATATGATAATTTTTACCGTCAAAAACTAGAATACCTTTACTGTTCACATAATTCAGATTATCCAAAAAATTCTCTTCTAAAACTCCATCAAAGAAAAAGTTATGGGAACCATGCCTTTAAAACCAGTTGAAAGTGCCCAATTAGGATATTTATATCACTGAGAGGGGGAGGTGGTGAATCAGTGACACTTATTTCTTTAATATTTCCTTACAATTGAAACAACCTTCACCTCTTGTTAAATATTTATTTCCCTAATAAAAAAATTAAAATACACATCCATGGGAACAAAAGTATTTATAAGGTTCACTATTAAATAAGAACAAATATATCCTTTGTATGGTTTGGAAATGATTTAATACCACACAATCCACTAGAAACAATCCTTTTGTGTGGAATAGAATGAGTAGGATATACCATTTCACTCGTATAGCACTTTGAATACAACCCAATAGTGCGTATTAACACTTTATCACAAATGGGGTAATACAATAATTATGTAACAAAACATGTTACATGTGATTCTTAATCAACTTCCACAAATGTATTACTTGAAAAAAAAACTTTAATTTCTTACCCAGAAGATGGTAAGAACTTCTTGGAATTTGTTAAGGAAAACTCAGTATGATTTTCATAGTATGTTTTTTATAGTTCAATTCTTCCCAATACAATTATCCCAATACGATTATTCCCTATATGATTCTTCCCAATATGATTTTCCCAGTCTGATTCCTCCTGGTATAGAAAATATATAACTTTTTTAGGATATGGTAGAGACAAATATGCACCACTTCTATCCCGAGTATGAAAAAATCAGTCTGATTCTTCCTAGTATGATTCTCCCCAGTATGATTCTTACTAGTATAGAAAAACCCAATATGATAATATTGGTCAGATTATCTATCTCTATATGATGATCAGCTAAAAATGATGGCAAGATGAGTATGATAATCTGATGAAACATTTCAATCTTGTCTTGTCTCATTTTACTTCTATCTGACAACACTTCTTCAACAAAGATCAATATAGAAACTTCTTCTTATCAATAAAAAATTAGAGATTCTCTATCTTCTATGGTGAATAGTAAATCTATCAGATAAAGTACATAATACTTTTCTCCTTTTATAGGTAACCTAAAAATATTTGGATGGGATTCTTAAAAAAGTTTCTCCCTCAACTAAATTTCCATAAAATTCAGGCTTCCTTCAATTTCAGAAATATTTTTGACTTCATCAAAGCTTCTCAAATATTCTCAAACCTTCTCAAAAACTTCTAAAAAATTCATCTCACTTCTGAATTATTTAACAAACATCAGTTCAATTCTGATTTTCCATTATGATTTCCCAGTATGATTTTTTATTAAGAAATCCCAGTATGATTTGTTCAGTATGACTTCTTCAGTACAAATTCTTCAGTATGAATTATTTTATATGAATTATTCAGTAGGAATTATTTTTTACAAATTATTTAATACAAATTATTTAGTACAAAATTTTTCTTCCTCAGGCTCAACAATATCTTTTTCTTTCAGAGCCTCCCCATCATATTTTTCTTCCTAAGACCCAACAACATATTTTTCTTCCTGAGACCCAACGACATATTTTTATTCCTAATCCCCAACAATATATTTTTATTTAAAAAAATTCATATTATTATCATGAAATACTTTATGATTTTGAATACATTGAATATGGGTTTTAGCATCATCTGATTTATAATGGAAAATGTTGCAAATTCCCAAAACTCTAGCAACTATCTTTGCTTCCAACTCATCCAGAATATGATTTTACAAAATTCATTTGGCCTGAATATGATAAACATGATTACAATCAGCATGATTATGATCAAGCTAAATACAATCTATGACACCCTTTTCTCTTTCCATCCATATATGATCAATCTGAATATGATTGGTAGTATCTCTTCCACTCCCCAATTCTTTCATCAAGCTTTCACCATAGGTTTTCTAAATACTTGTGATTTATGAGAACTAAAATATTAACAAAGCATTGCCACATTTTTATCAGATCCATGCTAAATCCAATTACAATCAGTACCTTATTACTATCTTCTCCCATTCCTGACCAAAGGTGAGTCCGATCAGAACCAAAAAGATTCTTCTTATTACAATGGAATTTCTTAAACAAAGTGAGTCCGTTTTTTTCTTGAAAATAATATGTGAGTCCAATTTTCAACTTTTATAAAGTTAGTTGATTTATCTTCTTCGACAAAAAAAGACAAAAACCTAGTAAAAAAAACTTCCTTAAACTTTCAAAAACCTTATCCATCCAACTTGGTCCCAACATATTACCTTTTTGTATGAGGGAACATATAGGTAATATCCCCTTATTTATTTGGGTTATCCTACAAAGGCACACTTTTGTGCCTTGTGTTGTAAGTTTGTTACCTGAAGAGGCCTTAAAAAATTCATCACGAACCCATACATGTAATTATGAAAAAAAAGTTTCATTCCATTCCATAAATGGTACGGTATACCATCTTACACTTTAGTTGGAACTTAATTTAGTATTTTTGATTCTTTTTTAATGCAAATCCCCAAAAGGATAATGGAATATTTGCATGACTCATCATTGATCTCACCATGTACAACTTGGTGTGGTTCCTCCTTTCACTTACACCATTTCACTGAGGTATATAAGGAGGAGTGACTTGAGATAAGACCTCAAACTCTCATAAGTAATCAATGAATTCATGGTTAATATATTCTCTAACATGGTCTGAGCAGAGTTTCTTAATATTCTTACCAAGATGGTTCTCAAATTCATTATTGTATTCCTATCAAAAGAGTCCAAATCATACCTCATTAAGTATACATATCCATATATACTAAAATTAGTATTAAAAGTTATGAAGTATGAGTACACACCCCTTGCCTCAATAGGAAATGGTCCACACAAATTTTCACTACTACAAAACCTACATTTAATAGTGATGGTATTTATCAGTGCTAGAAAAAAACAATGATAAATGATATATTTATTAGTGCTAAGAAAAGAGCTAATAAATTTAACCTTCTATCAACGCTTTTCTTAGTATTGATAAAGGAAACCTTTATCATTAATTTATTTTTAGCACTGATAAAGGGTATCCTTTATCAACACTTTATTTTCAGCACTGATAAATGGTACCCTTTATCAGTGCTTTATTTTTAGCACTGATAAATATTTCTTTCATCAGTAATTTTTTAGCACTGATAAAGGTCTGAATAAATAAAATTAAGTAATTAAATAAATAAAAAATAAAAAACAATTTTATTAAAAAAATATTAAATTTTTTATTAATTAAATAATTATTAATAAAAATTAACAAATTGATTATACATCATTAAATATTAAACATTTTATTAATTAGATAATTATGATAATTAATGTTATTAAATTGCATATATTAAATATATAGATATATATTAATGTATATAAATATAATTTATATATTAAAAAATATTGATGCACTTTACATTAAATAGTTATATATTTATTGAATAATGGTTTATAATTAAAAATTAATATGAATTAAAAATATTGACTAATTACATAGTAATTGACATATAATTAAATTTCATTTGATTTTTCAATTTATCATAGATCAAATTCAAGTTATATTGATTTCACATATACGTAATTAATGAATTTTTATATACAATGCACACACATAAAACTTATCCATTTTTCTAATATTTTTAAAGTGTACTTATTCTTAATTTATTCAATTTCACTCATTTTTAACATATATGAATGAACTTAAAATTAGATATTCATTAATAATGTTAAAAAAATATTTGTAAAAAAATATTTATAATTAAATATATTTATAAATGTATATTTATTATATTTATAAAATTATACATTTATAATTATAAATAAATAAATAAATATTTTTTTAAAAGTATTTATATAATTATAAATAAATAATTATATATATTTAAATAATTATTAAATTTATAATAAATTTAGTTAAATATTGAATATATTTACTATATTTATATATATTTATTATATATATATATGCATAATTATATAAATATATATATAATGATTTAATATTATTTTTTAAAAATATTTCTATCATTATAAATAAATAATTATAAAATTATAATATATATATTTAGAAAGGAATATATTTACTATATTTATATTTATATATATTTATTAAGAATATATAAATATTTAATTTTTTTTATTTATAATTATAATTATAAATCCTTTATCAATGCTTAAGTAATAAGGCATGATAAAAGCATCTTTACCAGTGCTTTCTTCACACTAATAAAGATGAGGCTTTATCAGTACTAAAAAATCACTGATAAATTTAACATTTATCAGTGCTATAATTTTAGTGCTGATAAAGATTGATTCTTCCAATGTTTTTTTGTGCAGATAAATACCTACCTTTTTTAACGCTAAAAAATAATTGATAAAAGTGTTCCGATCTAATTAAAAAACCCTAACCATTTGCAAATCCATCATGATATCAGAAGCTTTTCATGGAATCCACCCACTACCAGTGCTCCTCCTTAGGGAATCGAACCCCGAATCACACCACTCAAATGCATCTTGAACATCTCATTCGACATCTGGTCTTCGATTGAAGTTAGGGTTTTCGAAGAGGGTTTCAGAATTTCTTCAAACTAGAGAGGTAGGCCTTCTAGTTTTCATTATGTATTTTTGGTTTTGTTTTTGATTTATTATTTTATGATTTCATTATTCATCTTACAGTGATTGTATACTAGCGAGGTAGACCATCTGATTTTCTCAGTTTCCAATTTTGATTCTACTCTTGATCACTTAGTGAGAGTTTATTATTTCTGGACTCAATGGTGACACATGGAGTTTAGTTAGTTGTTTTATTTTGTTTACATTTTCCAAATTGATTTCCCAAATCTATCATACATATTTTTCATTCTTTATTTTATCAATGGAATTCTATAAATGTGAAATTTTAGAAAATGAAATTGGGGATTTTGTGTGTGAGGGAGTTGAAGGTAGGTTAAGGTATTTCTTTTATATTATACTAATTCATATCTTCATTTTTTTTACTTATATGGGTTGGTGTGGTAATCTAATGTATAAATGCATCATGGAAGTTTTTATTTAAATTTTATTTCTACTAGTTTTATTTAATTTTTGGCCCAAATAATTCCCACTATGTTGTTTTTCATGCCATGGTGCTTGTTTCCAGCCCGAGGGGGATCGAGAATGTCCCTTGGATAGTAACATGGGCCTGCTTGGGTGTTTGATATATGGTTGTCTTGGGTTTGTTTTGGAAACTATATTTGTTGTCAAATGTTTTATACCTTTTATAAATAATCCAAATTCCTATTTCCCTACAGTTTAAAAAAATCTATTTTATTCTTCTACCTCTTTAGATTAATCCAACATTATTTATAAATCCTTTTAATAATAATATATGTAATATTATACTGTGATTCTATGTACTATTTTTCCACTACATTATAATTTTTCATCATCATCCTACTCCCCATATCTCAATAATTAAAAAATATATATTTTTGAGATTACCCCTTTCTAGTTATACCACATTTTTTGAGACCTATATACCACTCTAAGACATTATAATTTATTGCTCGGAAATATATATTTTCAAGATTTTCACCCCCCTTTAGAGTATTTATTTAACTAATAACAAGTGGATTTACATGGAATCACTTTTATACCTAGCTATATTACATGTATAAAAATATCATGTCAAACCTTTTTACTATAAAAAAAGTTGTCATATAACAAATCTTCCACACTCCCTGATATAGATTGATATTCCATCCATAACATTTGAAAATTTTATTCAATTTTCAATGGGTGTCAATATGGGTTTTCAATATTTATTTTGAAATCTATAAAACACTTCCCTTACTTACAAGGATTGGGAAATAAATATCCCATTAATTCCATGAGTCACCTATAAACTAAGGAAAATGTCACTCACTAATAATCAACATTAAAACATTGGTCAGAAATTTATTATCACCGTTCATCTCTTGGACCTATAAATATTATGTCATCCACATTGATAAGCACTTTCAATCTATCCATAAAATTATTTTTTTATGTAATGATTATGATAAATTCATCAATTTTTAAATTAAAGTTTCTTTAATAATTTATCTAACCTTAAATACCATGATCTTAGTTCTTGTTTCAATTCATAAATCACCATTGTCAATTTACAAACATTATTATCATATTGAAGAATGAGAATCTATTTGTTTGATGTAAACTTCCCATTCGTGTAATCCATTAGTAAATTCTAATTTTATATCTAGTTGGAGTACCTTAAATTTCCTTAGGATGGGTCATTGTGGTGATATGACATCCCAAGAGTCTTTAGATGCTTTCAAATATTGATATACCATTAATTTTAAATGTTATAATTCCTTTGGTTTCTATATCACTTGTTCCAATACATTTTTATATCTTCTAGTTGATTGAATGCGAGTTTATTATTCTTGTTTATTTTATTTGATTTTCTTATTACTCCTTAATTTCCTGTATTATATTTTCATTTGTTTAGGGTATTTAAGAAAGATTTGATGTGGATTAATTATTTTCTTAAATTCAATTACCCATTTTCTTTAATATACTGAAATTCTTTGAAACAATCAAATGTTTTGTTTCCATTATTAGAACTGTATGTAACTTTCACTTTTTATAATGAATATATTTTGTGTATTTATTTATATATTTTAGAGCATTAATATTTTATGAATGCAATAGGATGGATATGAACTGAAAATGGATGTAAGCTAATCATTTGACAAATGAATATAAAGACGGAGTTAAAGAGTTCATCAAGTTTGCAAGAGAGCATGTAAGCGACCCTTCTAAAATCCCCTAACTGTGTTTATGTTGTTGTTATTCAAGAAAAATTAGTCTGAAAGTGTTGGAAGAACATTTTATTTTTCACTAAATAGATCAAATCTATAAATGATAGACTAAAATTGGGAAAAAACTGAATATGGAAATTTATTGGGATGATACAATGGTTTATGAATCATTTGATATGAATAACTTTTTAAAAGATGATGAAGATCACATGGAAGAAATGAAAATGGAAATTGAAGATAACCTTCATGATTGTAAAAAGTTATTTGAGGAGTTAAATAGCTAAAAAAATAAACTATTGCATACCGGTTGTACTAAATACACAACATTTTTAGTTGAATTAAAGTTATATAATTTAAAATCTAGTAGCGAATGGAGTGACAACAACTTTATAAAACTACTTCGTCTTCTAAAATATATGATACTAGAAGAAAATGAAATACCATGATTAAAATATGATGCTAAATGAATGTTATGTACAATTGGAATTATCTCTAAAAAATACATTCTTTTCCAAATGATTGAATATTATTTATCAAGGACTATGAATCACTCATAAAATTCCCTAAGTGTGGCACAAATTGATAAAAGAAAAATGAATCAAGTTATTTGAAAATTGTATGGTAATTTCCTCTCATTCTACAGTTTAGAAGACTATATGGATTTTACGAAACCATGATAAAATTTACATGTAATACAGATATAATATTTAAATATGGTAGCCTACATCATCCAATAAATTCTCCTCAGTGGAAAAAATTGATTATTAGTTTCCTAAATTTAGAGATTAGCCAAGAAAATTTCATCTTGTGTTATCTATAGATAGAATAAATCCTTTTAGTGTATAGAGTATTACTCATAGTATATGACCCATCATGTTGGTAAATTATAACTTGCTAACATGGTAATTCATGAAGTGAAAATACATCACATCCTCTCTACTTATATCTAGACCAATGAAACCCGGTAATGATATTGATGTCTATTTGGCTCCATTGATCGAAGATCTGAAATTAATGTGGGATATAGGTGTTAAAATGTATGATTATCATAGAATTTAATAATTAAAATTTAGGGCCATGTTGTATGGAATACTTAATGACTTCCCCGCTTATGGAAATTTATCAGGCTATATCATTAAAGGAATGTTGGGGTGTCACATTTGTGAAAAATGCACATACTCAGTTCGGTTGAAACATTCCTTGAAGTCTATGTTATTAGAAAATAATTTTTTAGCTCGATGGAATAAATACCAATCCTATATGAAAACATTTGATAAGAATATCTAACAAGGTAAAACACTATCTTCAGCAATAGGCGATCAATTGTACAAAAAATTAAAAAAATATTAACACTATTTTTAGTAAAACATTTTTGAAAAACATTACAAAATCAGTTTGGGATAAGAGAACAATTTTATTTGAATTACCATTTTGGAATTGTTTGTATGTTATAAATTTTCTTAATGTCGTGCATGTAGAAAAAATGTATTTGATAGTGTTATT
The DNA here is from genome assembly GCA_963277665.1 of Viscum album. Classification (NCBI taxonomy): domain Eukaryota; kingdom Viridiplantae; phylum Streptophyta; class Magnoliopsida; order Santalales; family Viscaceae; genus Viscum; species Viscum album. Next base: position 1,630,276,651 of record OY728122.1, read on the forward strand.
TTCACATTACTAAATTTTCCTAGAAAAATGAAATATGGAATCAAGGATAGGTTGTACTTGATTGAAATGGGGATAAGGGAAGAGTTATCACTAATAAAGGGTAAAAGGAGGAATTTTCTTCCTCCACTTGATTACATTCACTACTAAAAATAAGACAATTAGCGACCGCCATTGGCGGTCGCTAAAGGTCTGTAGCGGCCGCGCAGCGACCGCCACTGGCGGTCGCTGTTGCCCCGTCGCTAGAGGGCTTTAGCGACCGCCAATGGCGGTCGCTATAGCAGTCCGTCAGATCGGCCTTCAGCGACCGCCTGGCGGTCGCTGAAGGCCCCCTGCCGGGCACCCTATAGCGACCGCCAATGGCGGTCGCTATAGTGGGCCGGCATGGCCCCCTATAGCGACCGCCTATGGCGGTCGCTATTCAAAAAAAAAAAAATTTTTTAAAATTTTTTTATTGAATTCAATATAAATATAAATATATATTTATGTAAAAATATTCATATATATACTATTAAATACAATATTTTAAATATATATATATATATATATATATATATTATATATTTGAAATGTTTTAATATATATTTAATACATATATAATATCAAATCATTGTGTTATAATAATTTAAATATTCTATATATAATATATTTTAAATATTATATATATATAACATATTTCAGGTCGTTCGGAGCACGTTTGCTCCGAATCGGACCGCCGCACGCCGTTTTGTTTCCGGCCGCCGCGGTCACACGGCACCTCCGAATGAGGTGCCGTCTGGCCGACCATTTCACAATTCACGCACCGGATGTTCCCGTGCGGTTTCAGGTCGTTCGGAGGTCGTTCGGGTGGTTTTGACCCCCCAATGCGCCATTTCAGCGCGCGCCGCGCTGCTGAAAACGGCACAATCGGACGTGCCGCGCGAACCGCACGTCCGATGGACGTGCGGCCTCCTCCTGCATCTCAGGAATAATATTTCTATCGTTCTCGTGCGGTTTCAGGTCGTTCGGAGCACGTTTGCTCCGAATCGGACCGCCGCACGCCGTTTTGGTGTTTAATGGCGCCGGAAACGCGTTTCCGGCCGCCGCGGTCACACGGCACCTCCGAATGAGGTGCCGTCTGGCCGACCATTTCAAAATTCACGCACCGGATGTTGTCGTACGGTTTCGTGGCATTCGGAGGTCGTTCGGGTGGTTTTGACCCCCCAACGCGCCCTTTCAGCGCGCGCCGCGCTGCTGAAAACGGCACAATCGGACGTGCCGCGCGAACCGCACGTCCGATGGACGTGCGGCCTCCTCCTGCATCTCAGGAATAATATTTCTATCGTTCTCGTGCGGTTTCAGGTCGTTCGGAGCACGTTTGCTCCGAATCGGACCGCCGCACGCCGTTTTGGTGTTTAATGGCGCCGGAAACGCGTTTCCGGCCGCCGCGGTCACACGGCACCTCCGAATGAGGTGCCGTCTGGCCGACCATTTCACAATTCACGCCCCGGATGTTGTCGTACGGTTTCGTGGCATTCGGAGGTCGTTCGGGTGGTTTTGACCCCCCAACGCGCCATTTCAGCGCGCGCCGCGCTGCTGAAAACGGCACAATCGGACGTGCCGCGCGAACCGCACGTCCGATGGACGTGCGGCCTCCTCCTGCATATCAGGAATAATATTTCTATCGTTCCCGTGCGGTTTCAGGTCGTTCGGAGCACGTTTGCTCCGAATCGGACCGCCGCACGCCGTTTTGGTGTTTAATGGCGCCGGAAACGCGTTTCCGGCCGCCGCGGTCACACGGCACCTCCGAATGAGGTGCCGTCTGGCCGACCATTTCACAATTCACGCCCCGGATGTTGTCGTCCGGTTTCGTGGCATTCGGAGGTCGTTCGGGTGGTTTTGACCCCCCAACGCGCCATTTCAGCGCGCGCCGCGCTGCTGAAAACGGCACAATCGGACGTGCCGCGCGAACCGCACGTCCGATGGACGTGCGGCCTCCTCCTGCATCTCAGAAATAATATTTCTATCGTTCCCGTGCGGTTTCAGGTCGTTCGGAGCACGTTTGCTCCGAATCGGACCGCCGCACGCCGTTTTGGTGTTTAATGGCGCCGGAAACGCGTTTCCGGCCGCCGCGGTCACACGGCACCTCCGAATGAGGTGCCGTCTGGCCGACCATTTCACAATTCACGCACCGGATGTTCCCGTGCGGTTTCAGGTCGTTCGGAGGTCGTTCGGGTGGTTTTGACCCCCCAACGCGCCATTTCAGCGCGCGCCGCGCTGCTGAAAACGGCACAATCGGACGTGCCGCGCGAACCGCACGTCCGATGGATGTGCGGCCTCCTCCTGCATCTCAGGAATAATATTTCTATCGTTCCCGTGCGGTTTCAGGTCGTTCGGAGCACGTTTGCTCCGAATCGGACCGCCGCACGCCGTTTTGGTGTTTAATGGCGCCGGAAACGCGTTTCCGGCCGCCGCGGTCACACGGCACCTCCGAATGAGGTGCCGTCTGGCCGACCATTTCACAATTCACGCACCGGATGTTTCCGTGCGGTTTCAGGTCGTTCGGAGGTCGTTCGGGTGGTTTTGACCCCCCAATGCGCCATTTCAGCGCGCGCCGCGCTGCTGAAAACGGCACAATCGGACGTGCCGCGCGAACCGCACGTCCGATGGATGTGCGGCCTCCTCCTGCATCTCAGGAATAATATTTCTATCGTTCCCGTGCGGTTTCAGGTCGTTCGGAGCACGTTTGCTCCGAATCGGACCGCCGCACGCCGTTTTGGTGTTTAATGGCGCCGGAAACGCGTTTCCGGCCGCCGCGGTCACACGGCACCTCCGAATGAGGTGCCGTCTGGCCGACCATTTCACAATTCACGCACCGGATGTTCCCGTGCGGTTTCAGGTCGTTCGGAGGTCGTTCGGGTGGTTTTGACCCCCCAATGCGCCATTTCAGCGCGCGCCGCGCTGCTGAAAACGGCACAATCGGACGTGCCGCGCGAACCGCACGTCCGATGGATGTGCGGCCTCCTCCTGCATCTCAGGAATAATATTTCTATCGTTCCCGTGCGGTTTCAGGTCGTTCGGAGCACGTTTGCTCCGAATCGGACCGCCGCACGCCGTTTTGGTGTTTAATGGCGCCGGAAACGCGTTTCCGGCCGCCGCGGTCACACGGCACCTCCGAATGAGGTGCCGTCTGGCCGACCATTTCACAATTCACGCACCGGATGTTCCCGTGCGGTTTCAGGTCGTTCGGAGGTCATTCGGGTGGTTTTGACCCCCCAACGCGCCATTTCAGCGCGCGCCGCGCTGCTGAAAACGGCACAATCGGACGTGCCGCGCGAACCGCACGTCCGATGGATGTGCGGCCTCCTCCTGCATCTCAGGAATAATATTTCTATCGTTCCCGTGCGGTTTCAGGTCGTTCGGAGCACGTTTGCTCCGAATCGGACCGCCGCACGCCGTTTTGGTGTTTAATGGCGCCGGAAACGCGTTTCCGGCCGCCGCGGTCACACGGCACCTCCGAATGAGGTGCCGTCTGGCCGACCATTTCACAATTCACGCACCGGATGTTCCCGTGCGGTTTCAGGTCGTTCGGAGGTCGTTCGGGTGGTTTTGACCCCCCAACGCGCCATTTCAGCGCGCGCCGCGCTGCTGAAAACGGCACAATCGGACGTGCCGCGCGAACCGCACGTCCGATGGACGTGCGGCCTCCTCCTGCATCTCAGGAATAATATTTCTATCGTTCCCGTGCGGTTTCAGGTCGTTTGGAGCACGTTTGCTCCGAACGGGACCGCCGCACGCCGTTTTGGTGTTTAATGGCGCCGGAAACGCGTTTCCGGCCGCCGCGGTCACACGGCACATCCGAATGAGGTGTCGTCTGGCCGACCATTTCACAATTCACGCACCGGATGTTCCCGTGCGGTTTCAGGTCGTTCGGAGGTCGTTCGGGTGGTTTTGACCCCCCAATGCGCCATTTCAGCGCGCGCCGCGCTGCTGAAAAAGGCACAATCGGACGTGCCGCGCGAACCGCACGCCCGATGGACGTGCGGCCTCCTCCTGCATCTCAGGAATAATATTTCTATCGTTCCCGTGCGGTTTCAGGTCGTTTGGAGCACGTTTGCTCCGAACGGGACCGCCGCACGCCGTTTTGGTGTTTAATGGCGCCGGAAACGCGTTTCCGGCCGCCGCGGTCACACGGCACATCCGAATGAGGTGTCGTCTGGCCGACCATTTCACAATTCACGCACCGGATGTTCCAGTGCGGTTTCAGGTCGTTCGGAGGTCGTTCGGGTGGTTTTGACCCCCCAATGCGCCATTTCAGCGCGCGCCGCGCTGCTGAAAACGGCACAATCGGACGTGCCGCGCGAACCGCACGTCCGACGGACGTGCGGCCTCCTCCTGCATCTCAGGAATAATATTTCTATCGTTCCCGTGCGGTTTCAGGTCGTTCGGAGCACGTTTGCTCCGAACGGGACCGCCGCACGCCGTTTTGGTGTTTAATGGCGCCGGAAACGCGTTTCCGGCCGCCGCGGTCACACGGCACATCCGAATGAGGTGCCGTCTGGCCGACCATTTCACAATTCACGCACCGGATGTTCCCGTGCGGTTTCAGGTCGTTCGGAGGTCGTTCGGGTGGTTTTGACCCCCCAACGCGTCATTTCAGCGCGCGCCGCGCTGCTGAAAACGGCACAATCGGACGTGTCGCGCGAACCGCACGTCCGATGGACGTGCGGCCTCCTCCTGCATCTCAGGAATAATATTTCTATCGTTCCCGTGCGGTTTCAGGTCGTTCGGAGCAAGTTTGCTCCGAATCGGACCGCCGCACGCCATTTTGGTGTTTAATGGCGCCGGAAACGCGTTTCCGGCCGCCGCGGTCACACGGCACCTCCGAATGAGGTGCCGTCTGGCCGACCATTTCACAATTCACGCACCAGATGTTCCCGTGCGGTTTCAGGTCGTTCGGAGGTCGTTCGGGTGGTTTTGACCCCCCAACGCGCCATTTCAGCGCGCGCCGCGCTGCTGAAAACGGCACAATCGGACGTGCCGCGCGAACCGCACGTCCGATGGACGTGCGGCCTCCTCCTGCATCTCAGGAATAATATTTCTATCGTTCCCGTGCGGTTTCAGGTCGTTCGGAGCACGTTTGCTCCGAACGGGACCGCCGCACGCCGTTTTGGTGTTTAATGGCGCCGGAAACGCGTTTCCGGCCGCCGCGGTCACACGGCACATCCGAATGAGGTGCCGTCTGGCCGACCATTTCACAATTCACGCACCGGATGTTCCCGTGCGGTTTCGTGGCATTCGGAGGTCGTTCGGGTGGTTTTGACCCCCCAACGCGCCCTTTCAGCGCGCGCCGCGCTGCTGAAAACGGCACAATCGGACGTGCCGCGCGAACCGCACGTCCGATGGACGTGCGGCCTCCTCCTGCATCTCAGGAATAATATTTCTATCGTTCCCGTGCGGTTTCAGGTCGTTCGGAGCACGTTTGCTCCGAACGGGACCGCCGCACGCCGTTTTGGTGTTTAATGGCGCCGGAAACGCGTTTCCGGCCGCCGCGGTCACACGGCACATCCGAATGAGGTGCCGTCTGGCCGACCATTTCACAATTCACGCACCGGATGTTCCCGTGCGGTTTCAGGTCGTTCGGAGCACGTTTGCTCTGAATCGGACCGCCGCACGCCGTTTTGGTGTTTAATGGCGCCGGAAACGCGTTTCCGGCCGCCGCGGTCACACGGCACATCCGAATGAGGTGCCGTCTGTACGGGGGTGGCGGGGGGCTGTACGGGGGTGGCGGGGGGCTGTACGGGGGTGGCGGGGGGCTGTACGGGGGTGGCGGGGGGCTGTACGGGGGTAGCGGGGGGCTGTACGGGGGTGCGGGGGGCTGTACGGGGGTGCGGGGGGCTGTACGGGGGTGGCAGGGGGGCTGTACGGGGGTGGCGGGGGGCTGTACGGGGGTGGCGGGGGGCTGTACGGGGGTGGCGGGGGGCTGTACGGGGGTGCGGGGGGCTGTACGGGGGTGGCGGGGGGCTGTACGGGGGTGGCGGGGGGCTGTACGGGGGTGCGGGGGGCTGTACGGGGGTGGCGGGGGGCTGTACGGGGGTGGAGGGGGGCTGTACGGGGGTGGCGGGGGGCTGTACGGGGGTGGCGGGGGGCTGTACGGGGGTGCGAGGGGCTGTACGGGGGTGGCGGGGGGCTGTACGGGGGTGGCGGGGGGCTGTACGGGGGTGGCGGGGGGCTGTACGGGGGTGGCGGGGGGCTGTACGGGGGTGCGGGGGGCTGTACGGGGGTGCGGGGGGCTGTACGGGGGTGGCGGGGGGCTGTACGGGGGTGGCGGGGGGCTGTACGGGGGTGGCGGGGGGCTGTACGGGGGTGGCGGGGGGCTGTACGGGGGTGGCGGGGGGCTGTACGGGGGTGGCGGGGGGCTGTACGGGGGTGCGGGGGGCTGTACGGGGGTGCGGGGGGCTGTACGGGGGTGGCGGGGGGCTGTACGGGGGTGCGGGGGGCTGTACGGGGGTGCGGGGGGCTGTACGGGGGTGGCGGGGGGCTGTACGGGGGTGCGGGGGGCTGTACGGGGGTGGCGGGGGGCTGTACGGGGGTGGCGGGGGGCTGTACGGGGGTGGCGGGGGGCTGTACGGGGGTGCGGGGGGCTGTACGGGGGTGCGGGGGGCTGTACGGGGGTGGCGGGGGGCTGTACGGGGGTGGCGGGGGGCTGTACGGGGGTGGCGGGGGGCTGTACGGGGGTGGCGGGGGGCTGTACGGGGGTGGCGGGGGGCTGTACGGGGGTGCGGGGGGTTCTCCGGGGGTGCAAAGGCCATCCCATTGATTACAAAAGTGAAAAATAAAAGTGATAATATCTAATTAATACATATTTCTTTTATCGATACCATACAGAAATTTCTAAAAAATATATTAATAATACATAATCTATAATATCAGATTTATTGATCTGTTGGAATTAGTTCGACTTTTTCAAATGTAGAATCATTCAAGATTATCTGATCAAAAACTCAATGTGTATAAAATATTTAAAAGACCACCATGGATGGTAATAATGCATTACTTAAATGAATAAATACAGTACATCAATGTCAACCCTACCAGTAAAAACAAAAAACATATCTCGTGAATATATGGTGCGTCACGTGTTGCCATCACTGCTACCTCCTTCTGGTGGGCCAGGTGCCTACAACAAATAAACATTATAAATATTTTAATAACAAAAATAATTTAAATTAAATAAATAAATACAGTATATACCTGCGTCGTATGATCCCCTGTACCATCAGCTCGACGCACATATTCCCGCAGTGCTCTAACCTCAGCTGTCAATTGCGCATTTGTCTCCTCGGAAGCGCGCAGCCGTGCCTCAAAATCTGACATCTGCTGTGTCATATGAGCAACAGCAGGACCGACAACCGCAACGCGTGACACTACAGAACGAGGAATCCCTGCTCCATAGGTCAAACTATAGCCATGCCCGTCCCGACCAATAATGCGATGAAAGATCTCATCCCGTCGCATGGGAAGCTGTCGCTGGTCCTCTGGCAGCTGTTCTAACTCAGCTTCAAATTGATCCTGTGAAATATTTAAATATATATATGTTAATATATAGATTTATGTAATTATTGGTAAGTACAGACACTTACTATCAATGCTGCAACCTCTGGATCATTGCGATCACGAGTCCTTATCCACACCGACATTTTATCAGTTGCTGCACCTTGCCCTCGCAACTGTATATTAAAAGAATATAAACACAAAACCATATTAATTAATAAATTAAAAAATGAATAATATATACCTCATGTCGGATCTGAGACACGTGACGAGTCCCGAGCCTGTGAGCTGGTCCCTGCAACGCTCGATTCTCCGAATGGCGTGTTGACACCTCCTACATTCAATTCATTCAAATTTCAAACAAATCACATATTCTTGAAAATATATATACAGAAAAATAATTAATATACTAACCGCAACACCCTCAGTAGACCAATATGCAACCAAGTCACGCCACTGAGCTGGGAGGACACCTCTCGGGACCTTTTCCAAAATGTCAAGGGCACCCACATTTGGTATCCAGTGGTCCCTCTTCACTTTGCCTTTATAATCTTTCCACAGCTTACGGCATTTGCTCATACACACCGGCCGAAACTCTTCAGGGCATACTTTCAAATTTTTCTATAATGAAAATAATCAAACATATTAGTATTATTTATAAATAGAAAATAAAGTAAAATTATTTTCTTACCTGAACCTCCCTCCATAGACGATCTAATGTGTCCTGAGGGATAGAAGCCCAATCACGCGTGGTCAATGGAAATCGATGTGGGTCACGTATGATATGACCCAGCTGACGAATAAATGCCGGGGCATTCGGTCCCACGGGATGAAATACCTCATCAAATGAAACATCTATCGTCGTGTCGGAATTCCATGATAATATGCCACGACCAGGGCCTCTCCTGCGAGAGGAAGAAGCAGCCGAGTCTGATCCTGTTGAAAACAAATTTATATATAAATTGACAAATGTTATATATATATATATATGTCAATTACATAAAAAATATAGACAATGACATTCAAACATACCTCGACCCTGAGACGTAGATGCCTCAGATGGATGATGTGGATTTTCTGCCTCTTCCCCTGACATGTCTGCAGTCATACAAAATATCAGTAATGAGTCCGAAGTGTTTAAAAGATAAATTGGATTGTTCTTAATAAATCAAACTTGTACAACTGTTAATCAAACAAAAAATGGGTTGAATAATTAGTTGTGAATGAATTTTAAAAAATCAGAAAGTTAATCAACCTAAATATTTATGACTGAATTAACTTACAAAAGTGAGGATTAAAACTTATAAGGATTTATAAAATGATTAGATAATTTATGATATCCTAGGACATTCTACTGAATAGCGGGAAAACAATTATACCTTTCATTAAGCATGCAAATCGACCGTTTCTCCTTCAACAGCCGCTCTGACCCAATAAATATCTTCTTCACGTTGAACTACGGTATGTTGATCAAGTTGTTGGTAAACAAACGGAACAGTCTCAGGTTCATCTTCTTCAAATAAAAACACTCCTCGCCGAGACATTTTGACAACAACTTGCCAACTTGGATCCGAAGGCAAAGTAACGAAGAATACTTGTTCCGCTTGTGATGTCAAAATGAAAGGTTCATTCTCAACTCGTTCATTATTTCTGTATAACATATAGTTAAAATTCACCAATGAAAACTGATATTGATCGACTTTACATCCACGCACTGGATCAACCCAATTACACTTTAACAATATGTACTTCAAACCGTGTGTATATACAACTTCAATGATGTCTATCAATTGACCATAGTAATAACCAGAATCGACAAAGGGACAACCGATGCCACTGTTTTGTGTTGCTCGTTTGTCGTCAACATCTTTAATGCGAAATCGAAAACCATTAGCATCAATAGCTTTATAACGACGAGCCGTTATAGATGGACCCTCAGCCAGTTGGATAAATACTTCAGGTAGCGTGGGGTCCCCTAACTCCCTCAGCTTACGAACCTACATAATTTATAAAAATCAATACTGATATATGCAGAAAGAATTAGTTTAATACTTCACTCATAATGAAAATCAATTTATACATACATAATCCTTGAACCAATCATGAAATGTCGCATAATGAGATTGTTGAATTTGCAACTCAGTCGCACGATGCATCTCTTCTTTTATCTCATTAATGTGTTTCCTGCAAATGATTACGCGATGTTTAAAAGATCAACTTATGCAAAGAAAACATGTAAAAGTTATACAAGCACATTGATAAGATACTTACTGCATTAATGGTGCAACTGATGGAGTATTGAACAAGATATATCGATGTGCTTGTATCCACTCGATGTTGTCCATATCAAATGTGGTTCCTTCTCCAACTGGACCATCATGAATCCGAGAGGGCTTATCTAATTTTGTTTCAACATCCGTAAGATATTCTGCACAAAAGGTAGTACACTCATCCATCAAATAACCATTGGCTATTGATGCCTCTGGACGAGCTCTGTTGCGTACAAATCTTTTCAATGTACTCAAATACCGTTCAATAGGATACATCCACCTGAATTGCACTGGACCAGCAGCCATTACTTCATCAGTTAGGTGCACTGTCAAGTGGACCATAACATCGAAAAATGAGGGGGGGAAAAGTTTCTCAAAGTGACAAAGCGTAAGTACAATTCGGTCCTGCAAACTTTTTAAATCACTCATTCGTTGATTTCTTAAACAAAGCTGTCTAAAAAAATTACTCATCTCAATCAAGGGCTGAACAACATTGGGGGATAAACAATCACAAATTGCGATTGGAATCAACTGCTGAAGTAATATGTGATTGTCATGACTTTTCAACCCTTGCAATGTCTTGCTCGTCAGATTCACACACTTTGAAATATTAGAAGAGTAACCATCAGGCACCTTGACCATCTTCAAAATGGAAAGAAATGTCTTTTTCTCCTCTGTAGTCATCGAATACTGTGCAGCAGGCATATATGCCTTGTTTCCCTCAGCTAACTGTAAATGCAACTGTTTCCTTAAACCCATTTCTTCCAAATCACGGCGTGCATTAACATGGTCCTTTGACTTTCCACTGACACCTAAAATGGTCCACAATATGTTATCACAAACATTTTTTTCAATGTGCATGACATCCAAATTATGCCTCAACATGTTAGTTTTCCAATACGGAAGACTATAAAAAATACTTTTCTTTTTCCAATTGTGACTGCGCTGCCTACCCGCAGCACGAATATTACGTACTGGAGGAGCCACCAAATCCTGAATTTCATATACCGTGCGAATGTTTTCTTCCTCAATCTGCGATAACATTTCGACTCCTGTCATGATCTTTGGTGCTGGGCTGAACTCTCTAGAACCATCAAATGCCACTCTGTCCTTTCTGAACCTGTGCTGGGGAGGGAGAAAACGCCTGTGACCCATGTACGCCCATTTTTTGGAATGTTTAAGCCATACAGATTTTTTACTTTTATTGCAACAAGGGCAAGCAAATTCCCCTTTCGTACTCCAGCCTGATAAATTTGCATAAGCTGGGAAGTCATTGATTGTCCACAATAAAGCTGCATGCAGTTTGAACATTTCATTCGTTTCGCAGTCATAAGTCATCACACCATCGCCCCAAAATTCATTCAACTCATCAATCAATGGCTGAAGGTAAACATCAATCTTATCCCCCGGACTTTTAGGTCCATCAATAAGAGTGGAAAGTAATATAAATTGTTGCTTCATACAAAGCCACGGAGGAAGATTATATGGAACCAACACCACGGGCCATGTGCTATGAGTTGCACCAACCATAGACTTGAATGGATTGAAACCATCTGCTGCCAATCCCAATCGGACATTACGAACATCTTTAGCAAAGTCGGGATGTCTCTTATCAAAATCCTTCCATGCATGAGAGTCTGCCGGGTGGGTTAACATGTCACTTTCATGAACTCTTTCTGCATGCCATCTCATTAAATTAGAAACTTTAGATGACATAAAAAATCTTTTCAACCTCGGTTTAAGGGGAAAGTAACGCATTTGCTTTACGGCAATCGGTTTCCCCTGTATCGCAATCTGACTTTGATGAGTCTTATTTCCACTGTTCTCTTTCCACCTGGAAGCACCACAAACCGTACAAATATCCAAATGAGCAGTTTCATTTCTAAACAACATACAGTTGTTTGCACATGCATCTATAGTCTCATATGTAAAACCTAAGTTCTCTGTCAACTTACGAGCATAGTAATACGACTCAGGAATCTTAGCGTCGACAGGAAGAACTTTTTTCAATAAAACCAAAAGCATGTCGAATGATGTGTCTGACCAATTATTCAAAGTCTTCAAATGCAACAACTCCACGATAAACGACAGTTTATTGTAAGAAGTACATCCAGGATATAATTCTGTTTTCGCATCATCAAGTACTTCATAAAACCTCCTCGAATCACGATCTGCACCAGAGCGAAGATTTATCTCACCGGTCTCAAGATTCTGGATGTCAATGCCTTCAGGATCAAACCCACGTACCATTTCAGTAAGCATTTCATGCATTGGATCAGTCATCCTTGCATCAACATCCATCTGAGCTGCATCTGTATTTTGACAACGAACATATTCTTCTCCATGACGAGTCCAACTCTTATAATTTTTCAGAAATCCATTAAAGAAAAGGTGCTCCCTCACAGTATCTCGTGTGAATTGATATCTGTTAGCACATTTTCTACATGGACAACTAATATAGTCACTTTCAAATCCTCTCGTGAACTCAATAAACTGCATAATGCCATTGAAATATTCTCTAGACGTTCGATTTGGAAGATCAATCCAACTCTTATCCATAATAATATCTGTATAACAAACATTTACACAATACTTATTAAATTTACATTTTTCAAATCAACTATATTCAAAATAAATATTAACCATTTGTTTATGAACCATTGATAAAATAATAATGTAACTGAAAGCTCATGTTACCTGATTGAGCTACAAACCTGAAAGGGAGGGGAGCCGAAGGCTGTGCTGCGAGGGAGAGGAGGCAGCGAAGGGGAGCCGGAGCCAAAGGCGGTGCGGCAAGGGAGGGGACGGGCGGCGGCGGCGGCGGGGAGCTGGAGGAGAGGAGGCGGTGAGGGGACGGGGGACGCGCAGCGAGGGGGGGGGGTGTCCGGGGTCGGGGGGGGCCTTCCGAGGTGCGGGGAGGGGTGTCTGGGGTGTCGGGGGCCTGTCAGGGGTGCGGGCAGGGGTGTTCGGGGTGCGGGGGTGTCCGGGGTGCGGGGGAGGGGGGGCTGTCTGGGGTGCAGGGGGGCTGTCGGGGGTGCGGGGTGGGGTGTCCGGGGTGCGGGGGGCCTGTCCGGGGTGCGGGGGGGCTGTCCGGGTTCGGAGGGGGGGTGTCCGAGTGCGGGGGGGGGGGGGGGGGGGGGGGGGGGGCTGTCCGGGGTGCGGGGGGGCTGTCCGGGTTCGGAGGGGGGTGTCCGAGTGCAGGGGGGGGGGGCTGTCCGGGGTGCGGGGAGGCGTCCGGGGTGCGGGGGGCGGTCCGGAGTGCGCGGGGGGGGGGGGGGTGCTGTCCGGGGTGCGGGGAGGCGTCCGGGGTGCGGGGGGCGGTCCGGAGTGCGCGGGGGGGGTGCTGTCCGGGGTGCGGGGAGGCGTCCGGGGTGCGGGGGGCGGTCCGGAGTGCGCGGGGGGGTGCTGTCCGAGGTGCGGGGAGGCGTCCGGGGTGCGGGGGGCGGTCCGGAGTGCGCGCCGGGGGCTGTCCGGGGTGCGGGTGCCGTCCGGGGTGGGGGGGAGGGCCGAGAGGCCGGAGGGCGGCGGCCGGAGGCCGGAGGGCGGCGGCCGGAGGCCCGAGGGCGGCGGCCGGAGGCCCGAGGGCGGAGGGCGGCGGCCGGAGGGCGGATGGCAGGCGGCGGGGGAGGCCGGGCGGCGGGGGAGGGCGGGCGGCGGGGGAGGGCGGGCGGCGGGGGAGGGCGGGCGGCGGGGGAGGGCGGGCGGCGGGGGAGGCCGGGCGGCGGGGGAGGCCGGGAGGCGGGGGAGGCCGGGCGGCGGGGGAGGGGAGGGCGGCGCGAGGGAGGGCGGCGAGGGAGGGTTAGGGCGAGAGATCGAGAGGGAGAGTGCGCGGGGGGGGGGGGGGGGGGCGCAGAAACCCCCCGAAATTTTTTAGCCAGCGTAGCGACCGCCATTGGCGGTCGCTAATGCTGACCTATAGCGACCGCCAGTGGCGGTCGCCCGAGTCTGGGGGGCTCCAATGCCCCCTTTTCTAGTAGTGATTATATCCAAATAGGAAGAATTTCAAATTTTCCTTTTCCTTACTAGTGTAAAAGTTCTACAGGGGTATTCATCAAATATCAAGAATGTTGTTTCAATGACTAATTTGAATTTACAAGGACTAAAATCACATGATTTTCATGTTTTGATGCAAGATTTAATTTCTATCTCTTTCTGTTGCATTCGGCCTCAAAATGTATGACATACATTAATTAGACTCTGCTTATTTTTCACATCCATATGCAGTAAAGTTGTAGACCCACTGAAGTTTCCCATCATAAAAAAGGATGTTGCAGTCATAATATGTGAATTAAAGATGTTCTTACTACCATCATTCTTTGATATAATGGTTCCATAATGGTTCACTTGGTCATATAGATTTAACTATGTGGTACTGTCCATTACAGATGGATCCACCCCATTTAATGGTATATGAATATTTTGAAAGGGTATGTCAATAATCTAAGTTACCTAGAAGGTTGTATTGAAGAATGATATATTATTGAATAAGTTATTTAATTATTTACCAATTACCTATCATATGTTGAAAGCATCAGTATCCAAAGTATCATCATAGTGAAAACCTTATGGGTTAAGGGATTTATAGAAGAGATGTTGTTACAATTACCTTTACAGAGTGGGAGAAAGCACATATTTACATATAACATAATGGTGAGGATGTTGATCCACACATTAAATCCCACAAAGAAATTCTGAGATATTTGAATCCATCAAGGGATTAAGGATGGATATCAAATACATATAATCAACAGTTTATTGGATGGTCTAGAGATCAAATTTATAAGGATTTATCTAAAAATATGAATTCAATTTCCGAATGACTTCAATGGATAGCCAGAGGACCAAATGAAAATGTTATATCTTACAATGGTTTTGTAATCAATGGTTATATGTTCTATACATAGAAACATAATGACTTTAGTATGATGAAAAATAGTAGTTTTATTCTTGTGGATGAAGTGATGCACATATATGGTTCCAAGAATAGAAATCTATTTTTTGAAAATATGTCATATTTTGGCATTATCGAACATATATACGAGTTGGGTTATATAACATTTCAAGTTCCGCTTTTCCGTTGAAAATGGGTTGACAATATCAATGGTGTTAAAGTTGATGAAATTGTATTTTTGATGTTGAATTTTAGTGTGGAATGGGAAAAGGATGATCTATTCATAATGGAATCACAAGTAGTGAAAGTATTTTATTTCCTTGATCCAAAAAACAAGAATTGGTCGATTTTCATATTGAAGACTAAAACTAATGTTGAGTGTGATGAAAATTAAATCAATGATAACCCTTTCATTAGGAAATCACAATCAATTTATTTAAGTCCCAATGTATACAATGTCTTTTATGTTAAAGGGGACTAAAAAGAGTGGATTTGAATTGTTGATAGAGGAACCAAATCCTTGAAACCTTTAAAAAAATAAATAGGCTTCAATGATAAGGTAAAAGTGTTTTTTGATATATTATGTTTTTATTCATAATATTATATGTTCTCTTCTGCATTAACATAATCCAAACTAAATGTTTGCGGCATCTCTTTGGATCTGGATTGGTTTTTCAGATCTCTTACATCGGTGATAGGTTTTTATGTTTGTACGGTAATGGTTCCATCTATGGGTTGGTTCTGTTCGTGTTTATGCGTTTTATGTGCTACGATGGCCTTAGTCAATCTCCAGTGTGTGATTTTTTGATGGCGGCGACAACAGAGTCAATAGGACGATGACAACAGTGATGATTTTCAATTGTTTTCAGTTTTTCTGGCGACGACGATGATGCTTTACGATTGCTTCGTCTGTCTTGGTCTGGTTCGACGGAGTTTAAGGTGACTGTTCAGTTTTGATTAACGGTGTGGTTGTTTGCGGTCGCTGGTGTGATGAGGATGTAGATGTGATGATGATTAAAGGGGACCTGTTGATGGAGATGATGGCATGATGGTTTATGGTCGATGGTCTTGACGTTTATGATGGTGGATGCACATGGCTCAGAACTCGCGGCCTGAGGTGATTGGTCTTACCGGTTCAAATTTCAATATCATTTTGAATTTGGTTTGGCACCGGGTGTTTTGAATTTTAGTATTTGGGGTGTTTGTTTTGAATTTCTGGAATGTGCAGTTCCCACTTATCCTCAAAGTGGTTTTTTAGAAAATTAAAAAAATGGATTGCACCATAGTAAAATCATTGTCTATAGAATTAATGTATTGTTTCATATTTATGTTTAATTTATTTATTTTTAGTATTAATCACATAATTTTTTTATTATACAGGTGTATTATTTTGTTCAAGTTGCGGTGCTCTATCCAACATTCATACTTCTTCACCCTTAAAACATTTTCACCCCTAAAATGTTGTATTTATCACTTTCTTTCAAGTTCTCTCCGCTGCCTTTACAGGAAGAGAAGTGATGCTGCCTCTGCTTAATTACAAAGGTAATATTGATGTTTTCACATTAAAATAATTATCTATAGAATTAATATATTGTTTCATATTTATGTTTAAGTTATTTCTTTTTAGTATTACTCAAATAATAATTATTTTCTTATATAGGTGGATTATTTTGTTCGAGTTGGGGTGCTCCGTCCAACTTTCATACTTTTTCTCCCTCAAAACCTTTTCACCTATGCAGTGGTGAATTTATCAGTTTCTTTAAAGTTACCTCCACTACCTTTTTAGGAAGATAAACGACGGTGCCTCTACTCAATTATAGAGGTAATCTTGATGTTTTCACAGTAAAATAGTTGTCCATAAAATTAATGTATTGTTTCATATTTATGTTTAATTTATTTATTTTCTGTATTACTCACATAATAAATTTTTTCTTATATAGGTGGATTATTTTTTTCTAGTTAGGGTTCTATTTCAATATTTAATCCGTTTCTATACCAAAAAATCCACAAAATTCTTCTCCCTCAAAACGTTTCACCCCTGCAGTGTTGAAATTTATCACTTTCCTTCAAGTTCCCTCCATTGCTCAATCAAAGAGGTAATATTGATATTTTCCTAGTAAAATCATTTTCCATAGAATTAATATATTATTTCATATTTATGTTTAATTTATTTATTTTTATTATTACTTATAATAATTTTTTTCTTATACAGGTGGATTTTTTTTGAGTTGACGTGGTTTGTTCGAAGCTGCTCATTAGTGTTGGTAGTTTGACAAATAAAGTCAATGTAAATCATGGTAACATTGATAGTTATGATTTTTTGAGACTTTGGGATGTGTAGGAATCAACCTCACCTCAATCCAACACATGATGTGACCGGTATGACTCTAATTAGTTATTTATATTTTAAATTGTCATTAATTTTATTAAAAAAGTCAACTGACATACTCAAAACTGAGCTAAAATATTCATATTATTTTGATAGTTTAAGATAATGATAGACAAGTAATTTTTGATATGTAAGAATCAACCACACCTCAATTTGATACAAGATTTTCCTGATATGACTCAATGTGTCCTTTATCAGTTTAAAATTGACATTTGACTTTAAAAAGTGTCACTCACTAAAAACCAAGAAAAAAAACTCTTATTTTTTTGATAATTTTCTAAAATGATCCATAAATAATTTATGATGTGTAGCAACCGGTCTCATGTTAAACAGATACATGATGTGATCCATATGAGTCAAAGTGCGTGTTTCAAGTTAAAAATGACATTTTAGTAAAAAAGAAAAGTGGCATACTCAAAACTGATAAAACTCATTCATATTGTTTTGATAATTTAGCACAATGATCCATAAGTGATTTGAGACATGAATGAATTATCCACACCTCAATATGATGCACGATGTGATCAGTATGACTCCAAGTGTGTGTTTTTATTTAAAATTGACATCAATTTTAGTAAAAAGGCAAACCGACCTACTCAAAACCAAGAAAATTCATTCAAATTGATTAAATACTTTATTAAATGATCCATAAGTCATTTTTATTTGTAGGAATCAGTCACACCTCAATTTGATACACAATGTGATCTGTATGAGTCAAAGTACATGTTTCAATTTTCAAATGAAATTTTAATAAAAAATATAAGAGATGTACTCAAAACCAAGAAAAAAAATTCATATTGTTTTTAAACTTTAGTAAAACTATCCATAATTCATTTAGTACATGTATGAATCAGTCTCACCTAAATCCGACACACAATGTGACCTATATGACTCAAAGTGTGTCTTTTTATGTAAAACTGTATTCAATTTTAGTAAAAAGGCCAACTAAACTACTCAAAACTAAGAAAATGCATTCAAATTGTTTAAATAATTTTGTAAAATAATTCATAAGTCATTTGTGATGTGTAGGAATAAACCTCACCTCAATCTGATACACAATGTGATCGGTATGAGTCAAAGTGCATATTTCAATTTTAAAATGACATTTCAGTAAAAAAGAAAAGTGACATAGTCAAAACCAATAAAACACATTCATATTGTCTTGAAACATTAGGAAAATGATTAATAAGTCATTTGGGATGTGTAGTAATTAGACACACCTTAATCTGACATACGGTGTGACAAGTATGACTCAAAGTGCGTCTTTTTAATTTAAAATTATCATCAATTTTAGTAAAATGGACAAATGTCCTACTCAAAATCAAGAAAACACATTCTGATTGTTTTGATAATTAATGAAAACAATACATAAGTAATTTTTGACATATAGAAATCATCCACACCTCAAATCGATACATGATGTGCCCGGTATGACTCAAAGTGCCCGTTATCAGTTTAAAATCGACATTTTAGTTAAAAAAGTGTCACTCACTGAAAACCAATCAAGCACACTCATATTTTTTTTATAATTTAGGAAAATGATTCATAACTCATTTTTGATGTGTAGGAATATGTTTCATGTCAAACTGATACACAATGTGATCAAAATGAGTCAAAAGTGTTTGTTTCCTGTTTAAAATGACATTTTAGTAAAAAAGACAACTAGCCTACTCAGAACTGAGAAAAAACATTCATATTATTTTGACAATTTAGGATAATGATCCAAAAGTTATTAGAGATGTGTTAGAATCATCCACACCTTAATCCAATGCACGGTGTGACCGATATGACTCCAAGTGCATCTTTTTATTTAAAATTGACATCAATTTTAGTAAAATGAACACTTTCTGTTAATTTATTTCTTTATATTATTACCAGTATAAGAATTGTTTTCATATATAGGTGCGTTATTTTGCTATAGTAGGGGTGGTTTTTTTAGAAATTGTATGATTCAGGTCAGTATTAAAAGACAAAGGAACATTTATTTTTTTGAACGAATGTAATAATTTTTATTTACATAATTGTATAAACCAATGTTTGAAATGTCCGCGATATAGTTTTTTTATTCTGTTTGTGTTGTAAATTTAATTTCATTTAAATATTGTATTGGTACTTATTTCTATTGATATATGGTGTGTTTTTGGTGCTGCAATGTGTTGTTACAACACAATTCAATGGTGCTGTAGTGTGCTATTATAGCACACTATAGTATGACCCTTTATCTGCACATTTAAAAGCACCGACAAAGGTCTACTTTATCAGTACTTTTATAAGTACTGATAAAAGAATATTTATCAGCTATTTGTTTAACCTTGATAAATACCCCTTTATGAGTGCTAATAAAAGTCCGGGGTTTTTAACCTCGCTCAGGTAGTTAGAGATTTTATAGCACTAGTAAAGGCCATTTCTAGCATTGTTAAAGGCTAGTTTTTTAGTAGTGTTATATGAACTAATTCAAGAATCTATTTGGAACTTTCTCCATTTCTAAAAAATGGGGATTTATTCATTTTACCTAGTAAACATGTGTGACATAGAACAAGTGGTTTTAGTTCAAAAGAATATAAATATCCATCTTGGTATAATTTAGTAAATAACTTTTGGTTTGTATGACCTAGATGGTGATGACATATTCGGGTGTGATATGAGTCATGTAAAGTAGTTTTTTTTATCAATTTCCATTACTTTGCTTATGTAATCCAACACATAATTTTTCTTATTTAAATGCACCTTATTATAACAAATGATATCTAAAAGAATAAAAATTTATTAAAAAATTTGAAAATAAATCCATATTTATCAAGTTTGGATACAAAAATAATGTTTTTGGTAATGGATGGAACATAATAACAACCTTTAAAAACCAAGATCATTCTAGTCGACAACATGAGATGGTAGTACCCGATAGCTACAAAAACAAGTTTAGCTCCATTGGCTGTTCGAAGATCTAACTCCCCTTGGACAATATTTGTGAATCTACTTGGTTCCATAATTTGAATATATATGTGAACACTATAATTTATATCTAACAACCAATTTCTAGAAACAAATAAATTTACCTTGATAAAAAATACACATGAAGATACCCCTTACTTCTTTGAATAGGTGTAGTTTTTCTTATAGTGGACCTTCTTTCCACATGTAAAATAGACAACATCATGTTCCCTTGCTTTCCCCTTGATATTCCTGTTATTGGAAGGGAATGAAGAATATTTAGGATTAAATCTATTTTCTTTTCCTTTTCATTTGTTCACCATAAGAAAGAAAAGATTTTTGATCTTTGTATCCTTATATACATGGAAAAGAAGAGTTATAAGGTCTATAAGAGACTTCTCAATGTTGTTTATATTAAAATTCACGAAAAAATTAGGGAATATCAGAGAGAGTGATTAAATAATGAGATCAATGGCTCGTTCATTATGGAGTTTAAATACTATAACATCTAGGTGCTCAATATAGCCAATGATCTTGACTATGTGAGGACCACCTGGGAAACCCTATCCAATATTTCTCTTAAAGAGTTCCTTAGATATATGAAACAAATTCTATCTATCTCTCTCCTGGTGAGGACCACATACGTGCTCAATCATGCCATACACATCTATATTTTTGTGAGAATTCATGATTTCATTAGACATAGATGAAAGCATCAAACATTGAATGTTCACCATGTTACTCAAATATTTATTTACAGAAAAGGAACTCTTCATCACTTTCCTCTTTAGCAAGAGGATCAGAAATTGTGGATTCTAGCATGTAAGATTTCCGTCCATAGCATAACACAACCCAAAGGCATCTAAACCACTCATAGAAGTTACTACCAGTTAGAAGGATTTATTTATCTAATATTGATATTAGGGATAATTTGGATTATGAGCTTTCCATTTTATTCTAAAATTAAAAGAGTATATTATTAGTATTTTTTCTTGATTATAAATTATGTGAGAAATAAAAAATGAATTAATTTTATTAAATCTCCCACTATTTTATCAAGTCCCAATATCCCTCATCATTGAACTTGGAATGTCTAGTTTCTTTAACATTCTAGTGGTAAGGATCCATATTCCCCTTTAAATAATTCCAATTAGGGTTAGTCAAGCTACTTGAAGGAATTTATGTAGAAAATTATTTTCCAACTACATGCTTGTAGCTCCTTGATCCGTTAAGTGGACTCCCCTCTATTGAAATATTGACTTGGATTTACTCAACACTTGCATCCAATTTATATCAAGTCTAGATAGGTCAACTTATCTTGATGTAAGATAGTTAAGTCAACCCATAACCTTCACAATAACTCCATGTTAAAAATAAGTATCCCAACGAGGGTTGGTCAAACACTTAGTTCTAATGATTTCATTCCTATCTAAGTAATGGAAGGCTAAGTATGAATTAATATTTAATTGAGGATTTTAATTTATTATGCATAAATTATATCTTGTTTTATCCTTTACATGTCTTGTTAATATTAATTGGATATTACTTAATTAATTAACCATGTTAGATAAAACATTTATGCATAATTCATTCATTTAATTTCTATATTTTCACATTAATTCATTTATTTATGTGATCACAACCTTACATCCATAAAATAAATAATTTCATATATAGAAATAAATAATTAAATAATTGACTCATTCTCGAGATTTATCAAATGTTTATTTAATGAGTAGAAATTAAATCAACCTTCGACTCAGGGGAAATAATTAATGTTATAGGTATTGGAATAAGTTACAACATTAGACCTATCCACCTATGTATCACTTGGATTGACATCATTATGGTTCCATCTTGAACCATATTTTTGTTCCTTGGAAAAATATATTAATTAAAAATATTTATGACTCACATGGAGGTGAGGGGAACCAAAATATTAGTTAAAGGGGAATTATAAAAATATCATTAGACAAACATGTCCAATATAATAATGGATGGAGGGATGAATCACTAGCCATAAAAGTTAATTTAATAATAAGTAATTATAAACCTACTCAATAAATTAAATTAAATTAAATAAATCCCAACGCATACATTGGTCTTGCTCAAGCTTATGAATGATCATACATGCAATGTATATGAAAAATTAAATGGATAACATTCATTTATTATTAAGATAAATGTGATTTAATTAATTAATTAATTAATAAATTTCATTACATATTAATGACCTTATAAATTCATTTGGATATGACCATAATTAAGTCATTCATGGAAAATAACCAAACAAAAAAATAATTATAGATTTATTACAATAAATTAATTAATAATTTAAAATTCTTTAAAACCCTTTTTAAATTATTAAACACTTAAATTTTTAATAAAATCAATGAGGTTTTAATGTTGCAATTGTCAATTTAAGGTAATTTAATTCTTCTAGTAATTGGGAGACTACACGAAATGTACTATATTTCTACTTGTTGTGTACCTCTATTGCTGTGTATTCGGGTCACATGCATGGCACTTTAGCATATTGACTCGGCCGAACTACATGGTATTTACATTCCATTTACACATTGTGTGTCTGAATATCATGTGCCTGAGGTAATTTCCTGGGTCTTTAGCGTGTTTCTCAGATGATTAAATGACGTGTAAAAACCAAACACATGATATGTGATCATAATTCCATGAGCTCGTGCAATCCACCAAAAGACTCATCATATTCTATAATGAGAGACTACATGATGTGTTCACTATAGCTACATTTCATGTATCTCTATTTTTTTTCTAGATAACTCAATTTGTATCTCAGACATGGAAATTAATGAAATACATGTCGTGTACATCGAATACAAATTATGTATACCATAAATGATTTAGGTTGTTAGTCTCATGTAGTTTGACCAGGTATTATAACCACACATATTGCATGATTTATGCCACTAACCCATGTAGACTACACAACATTTATGATGATACATGCCATGTAATCTGATAACCATGTTCTAGGTTGGCTGGTCAACATGAAACATACACCGTATGTAATAACTGTGTGAAATTTTGTATATCTCATGGCATAGCCAGGTGTAGCATACTGGGGTACAAAACATGTATTTCTAAGTACACACCATGTAACCTAATCTTTCCAGCACAAAATTGGAAGCTCTCAATAATATCTCTAGCCATTCTTCATCTGTTCTTAAACCTTTAAGAAAATGAATCACTGAACCAACATGATTAATATTTCAATAACATGTTAATTAAAATTAGATTAAATAATTAATAATATGAACTGAAAATTAAAACATGATTGCGTATATATCAACAATCAAATAAATAATTATAAAATTAAGCATGACCACTATGATACCATTTATTGGTTCCAGGTATAGTAGAAGCGTGTGGTGGTGGGTTATATATTAAAATTTATTTTAATATTTCAGTTTCTTAAAACCACATGTGAGGATATTGCATGCCAAATTTATAATTAATTTATTTAATATCAGAAAAAATGAATTTCTGGGCTCATGGTCTTTCTTTGACATTAATGTCAATCATCTGAAAAGTCCCTTTCAGATTTCCTTCACTTCACTATGAGGATCCAAGGATAGAATCCCTCAAGTGGTGATCCACACACGATCCTTTGATTTATAAGTAACACCAATTGATATTTAGGTGCTAGTGTGAAGAATTGATTGTCTTGCCTTTTTTTGTTGATAGCTCATCCTTTGTTCTTGAAAGAATATATCTTGAATTTTTAATTCTTGAGAGGGAGAGAAATGGAGGAGTCAAGATAGAATTAATTATGTGCAACAATTCTCTATTTAGATTACATCAATTGATTTTTTTACACCCTATACAAAAGACATAAATATCTATTTATAGAGCTAGAGTTTAGGTTATAATAATAATTAAATTGCATGAAAACCATTAAATAATATAAAAAACTTTAAGAAACCCCATTCCACAAAATAATAATAATAATAATAATAATAATAATAATAATAATAATAATAATAATTTGTAGTGTGCACCAACTTTCAAAATAAAAAATATTATTTAACTATCTTATTATTTAATATTTTTCACCAGACATTGTATTGGTCTGTTCAAACTCCTCTAGAATTTATTGAACACCAAAATAAATATTTTATTCATCAATAAATATTTGTGATCAATAAAACATGAATAAAATTATCCCTCAATATTGTGAATAATATTTATTCAATTAATTAAATTAAAATATAATTTAATTGAGATCATTGGTAACACTTAGTGTGTAACCTTCTAGGATTATTTATCATTAGCACTAATATGGATTTCCTAGTCTAATATTACTTTCTAGTAATAAGTTAAGGAACCGAAGATAAATAACATAATGTCACAATGACAAAAACTATATAAGAATGATCATTGTGTAATATAATATCTTTGTCGCAATATATCATCAGGAAGTTTACATATATATGTAACCAATCTATGTGTTTGATACCTCTTTCTTTGAATTTCTAATATAAACACATTATTACACCATGGCCATGGAATTTAATATGATGGTTCTATTCTAATCAAATGGCTAATATATCAACTGCCATAAAATAGGAAGGGACAAATCCTTCCTTGAATTATTCATTAATGACATTCCAATAGTGACACAACCAACATACCTTACCTTACCGTGAATATATGTCATCATGGTTTTTGTCAGAAAATATAAGTGTGTGATTCATGACATGTATTAATGATAATTTTAATGTCTAAGGACCATAAAAGATTCTTGTAGATAGAAATATCCAATGAAAAAAATGCGGAATTCCTACTGGGGGGGATGTTCTCAAAATCCCCCATATTAGAGATTAACAAGTAAAAACTTCATGATAAAAAGACTCATCAACTTATGATTACTCACAAATTATGGTCTATGTACTATGTGTCCCATCACAGTTCGTTATCCAAATGAAAAATATTTTTAAATAATATCATCATATCACTTAAAGGTTCTCATCATAGTGCATAAATTCTATGAAATTATCAATGCGATGTATACTCTAGGACATTATTACATTAGATTAATGTAGAATAATGAACAATATATAATAATAAATTTTATTAATATTCAATACATAAAATATACATGTAATCAAAATACAAATAGTTGGACCTAGAAAACCAACTCCAACAATATAAGAGATTCACCAAAAATACAATCACGAAAGACTAAAAATAATTTTTTTTAATATTATATTTATTAGCTTCTATGATACCCAAAATTCCAAAACAACTCAGTGAACAACCTCAAAAATATTGTAGGAATACTATAATGGCCTGAAATAAACAAACCAAGGTTTCTAAGATATCACCATTCACTCATGGTATATATATTCATTTAATTAATAGACATTAAAAATTCCTTAAAATTAAATATTCTAGGGAATTCAAAAAAAATAGACTAGGGATAAACATCATGTATTAATGTCAATGAAACCATAATTTTTTTTATGAGTTCATACACTAGGGTAAATTTACCATTTTACACCCATAGAGGTCCCGAGACTCATAAACCTAAAAACTGAGTTATGAATTTGTTGATAAAAACCTGGGTGGTCACATCCTCCCCACCTTTAAACCCCTTTCATCCCTGGAAGGAAAATAACTAGATCTGATAAACAAGGAATCTGTAACACCCCGCCCCTACCTCATTGGCTTGAGGAGGCGGTGAGGGCTACTTGGCCTTAAGCGATGTTCCCAAGGTGCCAAAGGATGCCAATAAATGCCGAGGGCTTCAAGATCAAGTTGGGGAACGATTTGACCTTAAGAAAAAACCAACCAAACCATCCACTAACAACCACTATATGATGCACATCAATTCCATTACCCAACCATGCATTCCCAAAAGACAACCAAGTTGTTCCACAACATAACTCAAAACCAATACAATGAGACATGTCCACACAACATCAGAGTACACTACAAAAATTAAACAACGAAACACCACAAGCCATGACACCACCACAACTCCACGCCAAGCTCCAAGCTCCATGATCCAACAAGGGATCATAATGATCCACTAAAGGAGGGTGATGCCTTACCTTTTCCCACGTCACGGTACACGACATCTGCAAAGACACCACAGTGCCAAATCAGGGGGTGAGTACTAAAACTCAGTAGGATTTCCCCAAATTACTTCTCTACACACGCCACTGGGATAAAACTGTTAGCACATTTATATAAAATAGTTTATATAAGATAATCAAAAGTGCAACCATTACTATAAGCCAACCATGCTCTTACCAAGATATCACATCCAAACCAAGAAACCAAGGGAAAGCCAACCAAACAATCCACAATCATCCGAACAATTACACATTAGAAAAATAATTCCATCTTGCGAAGTAATACACAACAAGCAACCAAAACGGTTGGACTTCCGCCCAACCCGTTCACCCATTCACACCAAAACAATCAAAACTGTGGGACTTCCACCCAACCTGTTCACCCATTCACAACTAGCAGTACTTCCTGACCACTACTCATATGGTGGTTCTTCTGACTACTATCCATCCCCTTTTTATAGTGAGACTTCCCGCCCACTTCCATACAAAATTTCAATCAAACCAAACCAAGAATAAACCCACCAAGGTCACAACAACATGAAATCAACCAATTCAATTGCATATCAATCCACTTCAATAAATCACCCATTTATTGAAAACCATTTTCCATTCCAAACAACATTTCAATAAAACAACCCTTTTATTGAAAACCCTTTCCATCAATCATTTTCACAAATCAACCATATCATCCCATATTAAAATCTTCATTTTAAAATCCACAAGAATAACATTTCACCATAAAACACCCTTTTCCCCAAAAATCCCCAAAACATCGCCCAAGGGATTTCTAATCAATTTATCATAACAATTCACAATTAATTTTCAGCACAAAAATTAATTGTAACAAATAACCACTAGTTCTAACCAAGTGGAGTCGAGAGAGACGCCACCTACCTTTAGGGTTACTGAGAAATCGACCCACGAACAACCGCAACTCAAATCCGGCGAACACACCACCGAAACCTCTCTAGATCACTTCCCCTAACATCCACAAGCCTTAATATTAACATCCAAGGCAACCACAACCCTAGATCTACACACAAAAAGTGTAGATCTAGAAAACCATGAAAGAGAGGGATGTAGATCTAGAGGAAAACATAAGAGAAACAAGAGGAGAGACTTACCCGGGAGAAACCACCTTCAAACCGCCTTGAAACCCCTTTAAAACTCTTCCAAATCGAGTAGGAGAGCACCCTTAACCCCTGAGAACCCAAAATCCCGAGTGAGGCTCGATTGGGAGGAAGATTGGAGTGAAAGGAGGCAATCCCGAGTGAGCCCAGGTTTTATAACCCTATTTTTAGGTGGCCGCACGATTAGCTCGCACGGTTTGGAAAACCATGCACTAACCGTGCACACTCTACTACCTTGGGATCAAGGGTCTGCACGATTTCCTCACATGGTTTGGAAAACCATTCACAGGCTGTGCGAAGCCTACTGCCTCCCCTACATGATTTCCTGGAGAACCCGCACAGTTTCCACTAACCGTGCTCAAACCATGCACCCCTTTAAAAGCCTCCAAACTCATCCAAAACCATTCCAAACTCTCCAAACCTCTTCCCAACTCATCCCATGCACTTTAAACACATAAAAATTCATAAAAAAAGCCACATACCTCAAACTGAGGGTGCTACATTCTCCCCACCATTGGAATTTCTGTCCTCGTAAAGTAGTGAACCCGCCATTTGCCGAAAGAGCTCGGGCCACTGCTCGACCATCTCTTTCTACCGCTCCCAAGTATCCTCTTGAATCTGAACATGTTGCCACAAAGCATGAACTAAACTGATGCTTTTACCATGCAAGACATTCTCTTTCCTATCCACAACCCGCACTGGCACGTGCACCAACGAAGCATCCGGCTCTAGCTCAACCTGATCCCATCGAATCACATGGTCATGATCTGGATGATAATTTTTCAACTGCGACACATGAAACACATTGTGCACCACACTGAACCTAGGTGGAAAATCCAAACGATAATCCACCTCACCAACCTGCTCAAGAATCTCAAAAGGTCCAACATACCTTGTAGATAACGTTCCCTGCTTCCCAAACCAACGATGTCCCAACCTATGAGAGATCCTCAAGAACACATGATCACTCACCTCGAACGACAACGGACGTCGACGATGATCTGCATACAATTTATGACGACTTTGAGCCGTCTCCATTCTCTTTCTGATCAACTTGATCTTCTTCGTAGTCTCCTGGACAAGGCTCGGTCCAACCATCGAGGACTCACCCGTTTCCACCCAACATAGTGGAGAATGACATGGAAGCCCATACAACGCTTCAAACAGAGCCATCTGTATGGATGCCTGATAACTGTTATTGTATGAAAACTCAACCAACGATAAGTGATCCTCCCACAAGCCACCAAAATCCATGACACAAGACCACAACATATCCTCTAGAGTTTGTATCCTCCTCTCGGATTGACCATTTGTCTGAGGGTGATACGCCGTACTCATCATCAACTGCATTCCAAGGGCTTGCTGTAAGGATTTCCAGAAACGAGATGTAAACCTCAGATCTCTATCTGATACAATCGAAACTGGAACACCATGCCTCTTTACCACCTCCCGAATATAGATTTTGGACAGATCCTCCACCACATGAGATTCGCGAATTGGAATGAAATGGTCCTACTTCATTAGCCAATCCACTATCACCCAAATGACATCGTGATTTCTGACCATTCTTGGGAGACCTGTAACAAAATCCATCGCTATTTGCTCCCACTTCCAAACAGGGATTGGTAAATACTGCAACATTCCCACTAGCCTCTGATGCTCTGCCTTGACATGCTGACAAGTCAAGCATCTCGAAACAAACTCAGACACTCTTCTTTTCATACCATCCCACCAGAACTACACTTTCAATGCTTTATACATTTTCTGAATTCTAGGATGAATAGCCCACCTGGAATGATGTTACACCCTAAGAAGATTATCCTAACAAGAAACTGGTACAACTATCCGATTCCAAAAACACAAAACTGAATCTCCATTTAGTTGCCAACCGTCAATGGTCTCCCCACCATTGAGTCTCGACCCCATGGTCACACACTCAGAATCAGATACCTATGCCTTTCTAACTAGGCCAACCAAGTTAGGAATCAACAAAACCGGAAAGAAGACCGCTCTATCACCCTAGTCCTCACATTCCAACCACATATCAGCTATAACCAACATCAACTTCCACTGGTTTGATGTATGTTTCACCACCTGAGCATATGATTTTCTACTTAATGCATCCTCCACCAAATTTCTCTTACCCGGTGTGTACATCAAGTCAAAATCAAACATCTAGAGATATTCCATCCATCTCCTTTGCCTTAAGTTCAAATCAATTTGTGAGAAAATGTGCTTCAAGCTCTTATGATCTGTATATACCATGAATTTCTCACCGAAGAGATAATGATGCCACACTTTCAAATCATGGACCACCACTGCCAACTCCAAATCATTAGTTTAGTAGTTATTCTCATGCAACCTTTGTAACGACCCAAAGTTTCATTAATGGAAATCCCTCTTGATCTAGTCAAATGTCTCTTTATGTAAAATGTTTATATAAAATGTCAACTTCTTTGGTTTTATGTTAAGATTTGTGACCATTAATTTTATAGCCATTAAACAGTGATCACATGATTAGTATAAATATAGGGCTTTAACAAATCCAATTTACTCAGACAAAAGAAGCGATGGCCTCATTCACTAGAATTGCTCCATACAAAGCCCATTTGTTGGAGCTCGGAAAAGAGGTGGCATATTTGGCCTTCGCTATTAACCAAGCCCAAGCTGAGCTCCATCATGTCAAGCTCGAACGTGACCATCTACGGGAAAAGTGGAAGTTGATAGAAATTACCACTCGATCGATGTTATCCGAGCCACCCCAAGAGTCTGTCACCATCACACACCTTACCCTTAGGTCTTATGCGGCTGTTTTAAGGGGTTATGTAACAAATCGCTAGTACTATGTTCATGTACATTATTTTTTGTATATAATAATGAATATACTTTCTTATCATTATTGATACATTGTAAATAGTTTTAAGGTGAAAATAGTGTTTTTAGTTATTATTTAATTAAGAATTCTATTTTATTAAATTAATGGATTTTTGAATTAAATAATATTTTAATAAATTATTATTATTATTATTATTAAATTAATTTTATTATATATAAATGATCATATAATTTTATAAATGTAATTGTAATTTTTATTAAGGTTTGAAATCCATTTTTGTCAAAACCCGTGAATTTTCGATAAATGTCAGTTTTTATTTTAAAAGTAAAAATTAACATATTTAGAAAATTATTTAGATAAAATAAATGTTATTTCTAGAATCCAGACGTCGAAATTATCCAACGGTGAATTTTTCACAATTTTCTGAGATAGTCAATTTTTTGGGTAAAAATTAAATACTGTTTAAATATATAATGTGTTTTATAACATCATAATGAACCAATAGTGATGTAATAAAATACTAAAAGCTTTATGTTCGGCCAATATATGTTTTAACATTAAAATAATGTGATTTTGGGTTTTTTTTAATTACTTTTCAAAGCATTAATGGACCCTTCAAGACTTATTAAACACCTTGTATTTTTAAATTGTTTTCCATGGGAGTGTGACTCACCTCCACATAAGAAACCCTATTATTTTAAGAATTTAGGACTTTGGCATTATAAAATACTTTTTTCCTCTTCCCTTTTCCAAAAACCAGGGGAAAAAACCATGGTATGGTTTGTGGTTTGGATTAATTTAATATAAGGGGTCCCAAACCTAAATAATAAAGAATTCCCTCACCTTTCCTATATAAACCCACACAATCTCCCACTTCCTCCTCACTCAAAGCCTTTGGAGTTCGTCCAAACTCTGCCCTACTCTCTCTAGAATCCTCCCAAGGTTCCCCAAGCTCCCAAGAAGCCTCTCTCAATCCTCTCTCAAGCCTTTGGACGCACACTTCCAAGTAAGGGGTTTTCTTCCTTTCTCATTTTTGTCTAATTTTATTTAAGTTGTCTTGCCCTTTTAATTTCAATTATGAATGTTGGGGTATGGTTTAGAACCTCCCTAATACTGCTTTATTTATGTTTTAATGATGGGAGACCCCTTTATGTCTCATTAAATTCCTCCCATGTACACCCATTACTATGCTGAAATTACGAAAGGAACTTCTCTCTCCTCATTTACATTCAAGAAATACTTTTGTATCATGAATCTAAATTCCATTAAAATTGTTGGGACATGTATCTATATAACCTCATTACTTTCCATTACATGTAAATATTATGAGGAACCCCTTTCTCTCTCATCAACCATTTTTATTAATTCTTATGTCACGCCGTTACGCTGCCGAAATCACACTGATCTTCTAAGCCGCTGCCATTGTGTAGTGAATACCATGCCCATTTTTCCATCAAGGGTATTCAACTTTATGAAAATTTACTTATTGATTATAAAGTGTCATGTATGAATTCCATATTCTTTCATCTTGGAATAAATGATTATGTTTTATGAATCCATGTTTTATGATCCATGTGGCAAACTTATGCATGAAATGAAATGTTTAAGAAGGGTGCGCCCTTATAGTGCTCCAATGCATTGGGTAAAGTATAGTATCATGATATGTCATGTGCAATGAGTATTGAATCATTCTAATTCAAGTGAAACGAGGGTTTAATCATGCTTCATGTGCAATGAGGATTTACTCATTCTCTATGTGCAATGATCCTTGGCTCATGCTAATTCCATGTTAAGTGTTGTTGCCACATTTCCATGTTATGATTATCATGCTTTATCATGCCATTGTGTTAATGTTTCTCTTGTGATATATTGATATGCCTATTGTCTAAAATGTATTTTACTCCTCATGTATTCCATGTTTATTCCCTTTCTAGGCTTTATAGCTCACCCCTTTTCTTATGCATGTCCTCAGGTTATCCCATGAAATGCTAAATACGAAGGAATGCAGTGGTCATGTAAAGGAAGTTTTCAATAAAGATGTTGTATTTCATGTTTTAAGTTGTTATGTAATGATCCTAATCCCCAAAGACACTAGACCTCTCGATCATCTATGTTGTATCAAGTGAATATTTTATGTATTAAATCATGTTTAAGTTTGTAATAAAAGCAGGGTTGTCATAGTTGGTATCAGAGGATAGGTTTAGTTATTTTTGGGATTAGGATTAGAAAACCCTAGTAAAGCCTTAGAGACAAGACTAAGTATAATAAAAACATCCCTAATTTTTGTTAAGTACTGATTAAGTGGTTTATCAAACAAATACATCCCTGTCTGGATACGAGCGGGTAGAGGCGGCTCTGGCACAGATGTATCCTAGGGGTAAAACCCGAAAACACTGCTTTGAGCTAGACTCGAACGGGAACTGGTGCATGACAATGGGCCTTGCTTCACTCTTGGTTACGACACTCACGAGGGATATGTTTTGAGAAATTCACAATCTTAGTATGAACCCTTATTAAGGGAATTTAAAAAAAATGCCCCTAGGAATATATGTTAGAAAGTAGATCATGAAAAGCCTAGGTTGAAGCCAATAGAATCATGAGTTAAGGAAATAAAGGTTTATTTTTAAGTCATCAACTTTTGTCTTTAGATTACCCTTTATGTGTTACCCCCTAACTTTCATTTTATTCCAGCCAATGGCAGGTAATAGGAGGACTCAGGATAACAACCGATGTGAAGATCAGTGTGATGACTGTACTAATGAGATGCCCAATCCAATGAGAGCGGGAATCACACAATTTTTCATGCTTCTCTCTCATCTGACTTAAGTTTTGAATAGAAACACGGATCAAGAGAAACGTTAAACCCCCCATAAGAAAGAACAAGTCTCTATCGAGAGCTTCATGAAACAAAGGCCTCCTACTTTTAGTGGATCATCCGATCCCATGATCGCTGAATAATGGATCAACTCCATTGAAAAGATCTTCTCTGTCCTTCAATGTTCTGAAAAAGATAAGGTTCTACTCGCAGATTATCGTATGGAGGGTGAATCTGATCAATGGTGGACGTTGATAAAAAATACGAAGCCTGAGGAGGAGATCGAGGTGTTGGAATTGAAGGATTTCTAGAAGATGTTTTTGGATAAATATTTTCCACGCAACCTCCGGCTTAAGATGGAAAGGGACTTCCTTTCCCTCAAGAAAAAAGACAAAGAATCTATTGGAGCGTACGAGGAAAACATCACAAGTCTTGCACGATATGCTTCAAGCTTTGTTGTTACCCCTGAATGCAAGTTTGACCGCTTCTTTGGTGGGCTGAAGCCTATCCTGTAGAAATCAATAGCGATCCGTGACTTAGACAACTATGAAGAAATTTTCTGATGTGCCCTCAATGTCAAAATAGAGATTGGAGAATCACAGGGGTATCATGGAGACAAGAAGCGTAAGGTAGACTTCAATGCTGGTGGTCCGATGGATAAATCCAACAGTTCTACGAAGATCCACCACCCCACTTTCCAAAAGTGTAGAAAGAAGCACCATGGTAATTGTCTCAAGGGGACGAGGAAATGCTTTAGGTGTGAAAGAGAAGGGCACCTAGCTGGTAACTATCAGCAAGAAAGACCCGTGGATGCGACTGAGGAGTGGAACAATCCGTTCAAACCTCAACGCATTTTTCATTGATAGAACTGCAAAGAACTAGGGCATTTTTCAAATCAGTGCCCTAAACCAAGGGTTTTCGGAGGCAACCAACAACCTCCAAGGCAACAAGGGAGAGATTTTTCCATCACTTCTGCCGAAACAAACCCCGACAACGAAGTTATGACAGGTACGCTAGTTATTCATTCAAGAACAATGAACATACTTTTTGATTCAGGTTCTACACATTCATTTATATCTCGAAAGTTTAGTAGAACAATCCCAGCACCACCACAAACCATGGAAGTGAAGATGTCGGTGAGTACGAAAAATGGGGAAATCATTGCATCCCATGAACATAAGTCCTCCCCTGTTATAATATGTGGATTGAATTTCCCGGCGAACCTCGTCATACTCCCTCTGGTGGAATTTGATGCAATTCTTGGCATGGATTGTCTTTCCTTATATAGAGCCAACATAAATTGTCAGGAGAGGGAAATCAAACTCCATATGGACAATCGACCCCCGATTCTTTACAAGTGTAAAGAGGAAGATGAATCTCCTTTAGCTCCATCATCTCAAGCATGGATATTACTGCCCTATGAGCACGCGTATCTGGCTCAGATGATTGAGTCCAAGGAAGAAACCATCCTTGAAGAAATGCCTATTGTGAGGGAATTCCCAGAAGTGTTTCCCGAGGAACTACCTGGTCTTCCTCCTAGAAGAGATGTTGAATTCTCAATTGAACTTATAACAGGGGTGCTACCAATATCCCAGACTCCATATAGAATGGCTATCGTGGAACTTGAAGAGATGAAGAAACAACTACAGGAGAATCTGGATAAAGGGTTTATACGCCCAAGTGCTTCACCATGGGGTGCACCAGTCCTCTTCGTCAAGAAGAAGGATGGGTCAATGCGAATTTGATTCGATTATCGTGAACTTAAAAAAATCACGATAAAGAACAAGAATACCCTGCCACGGATCGATGACTTGTTTGATCAACTGCATGGAGAACAATACTTATCCAAGGTTGATTTGCGGTTGGGATATTATCAAGTAAGGGTGAAGAAGGAAGATGTCCCCAAGACTGCTTTTTGTACAAGATACAGGCACTATGAATTCATAATAATGCCTTTAGGACTCACAAATTCTCCAGAAATCTTCATGGACTTGATGAATAGATTCTTTAGAGATTACCCAGACAAATTTGTGGTAGTATTTATATATTATATTCTAATATACTCCAAAACCAAGGAGTATCATAAGGAGAATTTAAGAACTGTACTAGAGACTTTGCGTAAGGAGAAGCTCTATGAAAAGTACAACAAGTGTGAGTTCTGTTTGAAGGAGGTCTCATTCTTGGCCCATATCATCACAAGCAATGGGATATCTGTGGATCCCTCCAAAACAGATGCAATTGAGGGATGGCTGAGGCCAACATCGGTAACGGATATCCGTAGCTTCTTGGGGTTAACTGGATATTATCGATGATTTGTGAGAAATTTCTCACGATTTTCCAACCCTCTTACCAAGCTAACTCAAAAGGGAGTAAAGTTTTCTTGGAGTGATGAATGCGAAGAAAGCTTCAAGAGTTGAAAAATAGGCTTATCACTACGCCCGTGCTCACTTTACCCACAAGTGGGGAAATTTTTGTGGTATTCATTGATTCTTTGAAGAAGGGCTTAGGCTGTGTGCTGATGCAGAATGGTAAAGTGATATCCTATGCCTCAAGGCAGTTGAAAATCCATGAGTGAAAATATCCAACGCATGTCCTGGAGTTGGCAGCGGTGATCTTTTCCTTGAAAATCTGGCGGCATTATCTATATGGGGAGAAATGTGAGATATATACTGACCACAAGAGTCTTAAATATTTATTCACACAGAAAGAGTTTAATATGAGCCAGAAAATATGGATATAGCTCATCAAGGATTATGAATGTTCAATACATTACCACCCTAGGAAAGTGAACAAGGTGGCAGATGCCCTAAGTATAAAGGCCCCAACGATTCTATCAATGATGAGAATTAAGAGGGATCCAATCTTCTTAGACTTGATGAAGATGGACATGGGAATCATAAATAAGGGAACATCCTCAATCCTTTCACAAATTATTTCTCAATCGTCTCTTTTGGAAAGGTTAAAGGATGCTCAAAAGGATGATGTGGGAATTCAGGAAAAAGTGGAAGCTATCAAAAAGGGGAAATCCTCGGAGTTTAATGTTAATGAAGAAGGAATTGTGAGATTTGGGAAAAGACTATGTGTTCCATCAAGTCCAGAGCTAAATAAGGAACTTTTGGATGATGCACATAGTTCAAATTTCTCTATTCACCCAGGGAGCACAAATATGTATCGAGATCTCTGAGAAAACTTTTGGTGGGATAATATGAAAAAGGAGATCGCTGAATATACATCAAAGTGCATGGTGTTCCAGCAAGTGAAGGTAGAGATGTAGAAGTCTAAGGGGATGATGCAACAATTTCCCATACTAGAATTGAAATGAGAGAACATAACCATGGACTTTTTCACCATACTTTCGAGGACATCCAAAGGCAACAATGCAATATGGGTTGTTGTGGATCATCTTACAAAGACTGCACACTTCATTTCTATTCAGGAGGATTTCTCATTGGATCAACTGGCACAGATATATATCAGGGAAGTGGTAAGGCTGCATGGAGTACCACTATCTATTGTGTCTAACCGAGATCCAAGATTCTCCTCTAAGTTTTGGAAGAGTCTTCAACATGCTATGAATACTGAACTGAACTTCAGTACGACCTATCATTCTCAAACTGATGGCCAATATGAGAAGACTATCCAAACACTTGAGGACATGGTGAGAGCATGCTCAATGGACTTTAAAGGAGGATGGGATCAAAATCTTCCTCTGGTTGAGTTTTATTATAATAACAATTTCCACTCAAGCATCCAAATGGAACCATATGAAGACCTGTATGGGAAAAGGTGCAGAAGACCAACATGTTGGGATGAGGTCGGTGAACGTAAGCTGCTTGGACTAGAAATGGTCGAGGAAATGGTGGAGAAGGTGAAAACCATTCAGTAGCATATCAAGGCAGCCCATAGTCGATAGAATAGTTATGCAGATAATCATCAACGATACCTTGAGTTTAAAGTTGTAGAAATGGTTTTTCTATGCATATCTCCATTGAAGAAGGTCATGAGGTTTGGAAAGAAAGGGAAGTTAAGTCCAAGGTACATCGGCCCCTTCGAGATTCTTGATCTTGTCGGGGCTATGGCCTATCGACCAGCACTTCCACCTACCATGGCCAAAGTACATGATGTCTTTCATGTATCCCTCTAATGGAAGTACATACGAGACCCTTCACATGTACTCTCTTATGAGGTGGTATAGTTGGAGGATGATCTTTCTTATGAGGAGAAACCAGTGAAGATCTTAGATCGTAGAGAAAAAGATCTACAAAATAATACAATGCCCCTTGTCAAGGTGTTGTGGCGAAACCACAAGTTTGAAGAAGCGACTTGGGAATCAGATGAAATGATGAAGCTGAGTTACCCACATCTGTTTTAGTGTGGGGAAAAGGAAATTTCTAGGGAGATATTTCTTAAGGGGGGAATATTGTAACGACCCAAAGTTTCATTAATGGACATCCGTCTGGATCTAGTTAAATGTCTCTTTATGTAAAACGTTTATATAAAATGTCAAATTCTTTGGTTTTATGTTAGTATTTGTGACCTTTACTTTTATAGCCGTTGAACATTGATCACATTATTTATATAAATATAGGCCTTTAAAAAATTCAATTTACTCAGACAAAAGAAGCGATGACCTCATCCAGTAGAATTGTTCCATACGAAGCCCATTTGTCGGAGCTTGGAAAAGAGGTGGCATCTTTGGGCTTCACTCTTGACCAAGCCCAAGCTGAGCTCCATCATGTCAAGCTTGAACATGACCGTCTACGGGAAAAGTGGAAGTTGATATAAATTACCACTCAAGCGATGTTATCCGAGCCACCCCAAGAGTCTGTCACCATCGCACACCTTACCCTTAGGTCTTATGCGGCTGTTTTAAGGGGTTATGTAACAAATCGCTAGTACCATGTTCATGCACATTATTTTTTGTATATAATAATGAATATACTTTCTTGTCATTACTGATACATTGTAAATAATTTTTAAGGTGCAAATAGTGTTTTTAGTTATTATTTAATTAAGAATTATATTTTATTAAATGAAGGGATTTTTGAATTAAATAATATTTTAATAAAATATTATTATTATTACTATTAAATTACTTTTATTATATATAAATGATCATATAATTTTATGAATGCAATTGTAATTTTTATTAAGGTTTGAAAGCTATTTTTGTCAAAACCCATGAATTTTCGATAAATGTTGGTTTTTATTTTAAAAGTGAAAATTAACATATTTAGAAAATTATTTAGATAAACCAAATGTTATTTCTAGAATCAGGACATTGAAATTATCCAACGGTGAATTTTTCATAATTTTCGGAGACAATCAAATTTTTGGGTAAAAATAAAATACTGTTTAAATATATAATGTGTTTTATGACATCATAATGACCCAATAGTGATTTAATAAAATACTACAAGCTTTATGTTCTGCCAATATATGTTTTAACATTAAAATAATGTGATTTTGGGATTTTTGGACTTACTTTTCAAAGCATTAATGGACCTTTCAAGACTTATTAAACACCTTGTCTTTTTAAATTGTTTTCCATGGGAGTGTGACTCACCTCCACATAATCAACCCTATTATTTTAAGAGGTTTGGAATTTGGCCCTATAAAATATTTTTTTCCTCTTCCCTTTTCCAAAAACCATGGGCAAAAACCATGGGATGGTTTGTGGTTTGGATTAATTTAATATAAGGGGTCCCAAACCAAAATAATAAAGAATTCCCTCACCTTTCCTATATAAACCCACCCAAGCTCCCTCTTCCTCCTCACTCAAAGCCTTTTGAGTTCGTCGAACCTCTGCCATACTCTCTCTAGAATCATACCAAGGTGACCCAAGCTCCCAATAATCCTCTCTCAATCCTCTCTCTAGCCTTTGGAGGCACACTTCCAAGTAAGGGTTTTTCTTCCTTTCTCATTTTTGTCCAATTTTCTTTAAGTTGTTTTGCCATTTTAATTTCAATTATGAATGTTGGGGTATGGTTTAAAACCTC
The DNA here is from genome assembly GCA_963277665.1 of Viscum album. Lineage (NCBI taxonomy): Eukaryota > Viridiplantae > Streptophyta > Magnoliopsida > Santalales > Viscaceae > Viscum > Viscum album. Next base: position 1,630,315,558 of record OY728122.1, read on the forward strand.
CCTCATACTTCACTCTTTATGTTTTAATTATGGGAGACCCCTTTCTCTCTCATTAAATGCCTCCCATGTACACCCGTTACTATGCCGAAATTCTGAAAGGAACTTCTCTCTCCTCATTTACATTCAAGCAATACTTTTGTATCATGAATATAAATTCCATTACAATTGTTGGGACATGTATCTATATGACCCCTTACTGTCCATTAAATTTAAATATTACGAGGAACCCCTTTCTCTCTCATCAACCATTTTTATGAATTCTTATGTCACGCCGTTACGCTGCCGAAATCGCACCGACTTTCTAAGCCAATGCCATTTTGTAGTGAATACCATGCCCATTTCTACATCAAGGGTATTAACCTTTATGCACATTTACTTATTGATTATAAAGTTTCATGTATGAATTCCACATTCCTTCATCATGTAATAAATGATTATGTTTTATGAATCCATGTTTTATGATCCATGTGGCACACTTATGCATGAAATGAAATGTTTAAGAAGGGTGCACCCTTATAGCGCTCCAATACATTGGGTAAAGTATAGTATCATGATACGTCATGTGCAATGAGTATTTACTCATTATAATTCAAGTGGAAGAAGGGTTTACTCGTGATTCATGTGCAATGAGGATTTACTCATGCTCCATGTGCAACGAGCCTTGGCTCATGCTAATTCCATGTTAAGTGTTGTTGCCACATTTCCATGTTATGATTATCATTATTTATCATGCCTTTATGTTCATGTTTCTCTTGTGATCTATTGATATGCCTATTGTATAACATGTATTTTACTCCTCATGTATTCCATGTTTATTCCCTTACTGGGCTTTATAGCTCACCCTTTTTCTTATGCATATCCTCAGGTTATCCCATGCAATGTTAAGTACGAGGGAATGTAGTGGTCATTTAAAGGAAGTTTTCAATAAAGATGTTGTATTTAATGTTTTAAGTTGTTATGTAATGATCCTAATCCCCAAAGACACTATAAATCTCGATAATCCATGTTGTATCAAGTGAATAGTTTATGTAATAAATAATGTTTAAGTTTGTAATAAAAGCAGGGTTGTCATAGTTGGTATCAGAGGATAGGTTTAGTTATTTTTTGGATTAGGATTAGAAAACCATAGAAAAGCCTTAGATACAAGACTAAGTATAATAAAAACATCCCTAAGTTTTGGTAAGTACTGAGTAAGTGGTTTATCAAACAAATACATCTCTGTCTGGATACGAGCAGGTAGAGACGGCTCTAGCACAGATGTATCCTAGGAGTAAAACCCGAAAACACCGCTTTGAGCTAGACTCGAACGGGAACTGGTGCACGACAACGGGCCTTGCTGCACTCTTGGTTACGACACTCCTGGGGGATATGTTTTGATAAATTCACAAGCTTAGTATGAACCCTTATTAAGGGAATTAAAAAAAATGCCCCTAAGAATATATGTTAGAAAGTAGCCCATGAAAAGCCTAGGTTGAAGCCTATAGACTCATGAGTTAAGGAAATAAAATTTTATTTTTAAGTCATCAACTTTTGTCTTTGGATCACTATTTATGTACACCCTAACTTTCCTTTTATTCCAGCCAATGGCCGGTAAAAGGAGGACTCGGGCTAACAACCGATGCGAAGATCAGTGTGATGACTATACTAATGAGATGCCCAATCCAATGGGAGCGGGAATCGCGAACATTTTCACGCTTCTCTCTTAGCTAACTCAAGATTTGAATAGAAACATGATTCAAGAGGAACGTTCAAACCCCCCTAAGAAAGAACAAGTTGCTATTGAGAGCTTCATGATACAAAGGCCTCCTACTTTTAGTGGATCATCCGATCCCACGATCGCTGAACAATGGATCAAATCCATTGAAAATATCTTCTCCATCCTTCAATGTTCTTAACAAGAGAAGGTTCTCATGGAGGCTTATCGTATGGAGGGTGAAGCTGATCAATGGTGGACATTGATAAAAAATACGAATCCTGAGGAGGAGATCGAGGTGTTGGAATTGAAGTATTTCTGGAAGATGTTTTTCGATAAATATTTTCCACGCACCCTCCACCTTAAGATGGAAAGGGACTTCCTTTACCTCAAGATAAAGATGAAGAATATATTGGAGGATACGAGGAAAACTTCACAAAGCTTGCATGATACGCTTCCGGCTTTGTTGTTACCCCCGAATGCAAGGTTGATCGCTTCTTTGGTGGGCTGAAGCCTAGCTTGCGGAAATCATTAGCGATCCATGACTTCGAATGCTATGAGGAAATTGTCCAATGTGACCTCAAGGTCAAAATGGAGATCGAGGAATCATAGGGGTATCACGGGGACAAGAAGCGTAAGGTGGACTTAAATGCAGGAGGTCTGATGGATAAATCCAACGGTTCTAAGAAGATCCAGCACCCAACTTTCCAAAAGTACGGAAATAAGCACCCTGGAAATTGCCTCCTGGGGATGAGGAAATGCTTTATGTGTGGAAGAGAAGGGCACCTAGCTGTTAACTATCAGAAAGAAAGACCTGTGGATGAGACAGAGGAGGGGAAATCTCCATTTGAACCTGAACGCATTGCTCATTGCTACAACTGCAAAGAACCGAGGTATTTTTCAAATCAGTGCCCTAAACCAAGGGTTTTCGGAGGCAACCAACAACCTCCACAGCAGCAAGGAAGATATTTTTCCATCACTTCTACTGAAGAGAACCCCGAAAAAGAAGTATTGATAGCTACACTAGTTATTCATTCAAGAATAGAGAACATAATTTTTGATTCAGGTTCTACACATTCTTTTATATCTCAAAAGTTTAGTAGAAAAATCCATGCACCACCAAAAACCATGGAAGTGAAGATGTCGGTGAGTAAGAAAAATGGGGAAATCATTGCATCCCATAAATATAAGTCCTCCCCTATTATAATACGTGGATTGAATTTCCCGGCGAACCTCATCATACTCCCTCTAGTGGAATTTTATGCAATTCTTGTCATGGATTGGATTTCCTTATATAGAGCCAACATAAATTTTCAGTAGAGGGAAATCACACTCCATATGGAGAATCGAACCACGATTCTTTACAAGTGCAAGGAGGAAGATGAATCTCCTTTAGCTCCATCATCTCAAGCATGGATATTACTGCTCTATGAGCACGCGTATCTGGCTCAGATGATTGAGTCCAAGGAAGAAACCATCCTTGAAGAAATGCCTATTGTGAGGGAATTCGCTGAAGTGTTTCCTGAGGAACTGCCTGGTCTTCCTCCTAGAAGAGATGTTGAATTCTTAATTGAAATTATACCAAGGGTGCTACCAATATCCAAGTCTCCATATAGAATGACTGTTGTGGAACTTGAAGAGATAAAGAAACAACTACAGGAGGATCTGGATAAAGGGTTTATACGCCCAAGTGCTTCACCATGGGGTGCACCAGTCCTCTTCATCATGTAGAAGGATGGGTCAATGAGGCTTTGCATCAATTATCATGAACTTAACAAAATCACGATAAAGAACAAGTATCCCCTACCACGGATCGATGAATTGTTTGATCAGCTGCATGGAGCACAATACTTCTCCAAGGTAGATTTGCGGTCGGGATATTATCAAGTAAGGGTGAAGAAGGAAGATATCCCTAAGACTGTTTTTCGTACAAAATACGGGCACTATGAATTCATAGTAATGCCTTTAGGACTCACTAATGCTCCAACAATCTTCATGGACTTGATGAATAGAGTCTTTATAGATTACCTAGACAAATTTTTGGTAGTCTTTATAGATGATATTCTAATATACTCCAAAACCATAGAGGATCATGAGGATCATTTAAGAACTGTACTAGTGACTTTGCGCAAGGAGAAGCTCTATGGAAAGTACAACAAGTGTGAGTTCTAGTTAAAGGAGGTCTCATTATTGGGCCATATCATCACAAGCAATGGGATATCTGTGGATCCCTCCAAAACAGATGCAATTGAAAGATGACCGAGGCCAACATCTGTAGTGGATATCCGTAGCTTCTTGGGGTTAGCTGGATATTATCGACGATTTGCAAGAAATTTCTCACGATTGTCCAACCCTCTTACCAAGATAACTCGAAAGGGAGTAAAGTTTTCTTGGAGTGATGAATGTGAAGAAAGCTTCAAGGAGTTGAAAAAGAGTCTTATCACTGCGCCCATGCTCACTTTACCCACAAGTGGGGAAATATTTGTGGTACTCAGTGATGCTTCGAAGAAGGGCTTAGGCTATGTGCTGATGCAGAATGATAAAGTGATATCATACACCTCAAGGCAGTTAAAAATCCATGAGCAAAACTATCCAATGCATGATCTGGAGTTGGCGGCGGTGATCTTTGCCTTGAAAATCTGACGGCATTATCTTTATGGGGAGAAATTTGAGATATATACTAACCACAAGAGTCTTAAATATATATTCACACAGAAAGAGATTAATATGAGCCAGAGAATATGGATAGAGATCATCAAGGATTATGACTGTTCAATACATTACCACCCTGGGAAAGCGAACAAGGTGGAAGATTACCTAAGTAGAAAGGACCCAACGATTCTATCAATGATGAGAATTGAGAGGGATCCAATATTCTTAGACTTTATGAAGATGGACATGGGAATCATAAAGAAGGGAAAATCATCAATCCTTTTACAAATGATTTCTCAACCGTCTCTTTTGGAAAGGTTAAAGGATGATCAAAAGGATGATGTGGGAATTCAAGAAAAAGTGGAAGCTGTCAAAAAGGGGAAATACTCAGAGTTTAATGTTAATGAATAAGGAATTGTGTGATTTGGGAAAATACTATGTGTTCCATCAAGTCCGGAGCTGAAGAAGGAACTTTTGGATGGTGCACATAGTTCAAATTTCTCTATTCACCCAGGGAGAAAAAAGATGTATCGAGATCTCCGAGAAAACTTTTGGTGGCATAATATGAAAAAGAAGATCACTGAATATACATCAAAGTTCCTGGTGTGCTAGAAAGTCAAGGAAAAGAGGCAGAAGTCTAAGGGGATGATGCAACCATTGCCCATACCAGAATGGAAATGAGAGAACATCACCATGGACTTTGTCACTGGACTTCTGAGGACATCCAAAGGAAACAATGCAATATGGGTTGTTGTGGATCGTCTTACAAAGACTGGACACTTAATTTCTATTTGGGAGGATTTGTCATTGGATCAATTGGAACATATATATATCAGGGAAGTGGTAAGGTTGCATGGAGTGCCACTATCCATTGTTTCTGACCGAGATCCAAGATTCTTCTCTAAGTTTTGGAGGAGTCTTCAACATGCTCTGAATACTGAACTGAACTTTAGTACGACATATCATTCTAAAACTAATGGCCAATCCGAGCGGACTATCCAAACACTTGAGGACATGTTGAGAGCGTGCTCAATGGACTTTAAAGGAGGATGAGATCAACATCTACCTCTGGTTGAGTTCTCTTATAATAATAGTTTCCACTCGAGCATCCAAATGGCACCATATAAAGACCTGTATGGGAAAAGGTGCAGAACACTGGTATGTTGGGATGAGGTCGGTGAACGTAAGCTGCTTGGACCAGAAATGGTTGAAGAAATGGTGGAGAAGGTGAAAACCATTCAGCAGCATATCAAGGCAGCCCAGAGTCAATAGAAGAGTCATGCAGATAATCATCGACGAGACCTTGAGTTTAAAGTTGGAGACATGGTTTTTCTACACATATCTCCATGGAAGAAGGTCATGAGGTTTGGAAAGAAAGGGAAGTTAAGTCCAAGGTACATCGGCCCCTTCGAGATTCTTGATCTTCTCAGGGATGTGGCCTATCGACCAGCACTTCCCCCTACCATGGACAAAGTACATGATGTCTTTTATGAATCCCTCTTAAGGAAGTACATACCAGACCCTTCACATGTACTCTCTTCTGAGGTGGTACAGTTGGAGGATGATCTTTCTTATGAGGAGAAACCAGTAAAGATCTTAGATCGTAGAGAAAAAGTTCTACGAAATAAGACAATGCCCCATGTCAAGGTGTTGTGGCGAAACCACAAGTTTAAAGAAGCGACTTGGGAATCAGAGGAAATGATGAAGCTGAGTTACCCACATCTGTTTTAGTGTGGGAAAATGGAAATTTTGAGGGAAAATTTCTTAAGGGGGGAATATTGTAACGACCCAATGTTTCATTAATGTAAATCCCTCTTGATCTAGTTAAATGTCTCTTTATGTAAAACGTTTATATAAAATGTCAACTTCTTTTGTCTTATGTTAAGATTTGTGATCGTTACTTTTATAGCCATTGAACAGTGATCACATGATTAGTATAAATATAAGGATTTAACAAATCCAATTTACTCAGGCAAAAGAAGCGATAGCCTAATCCAATAGAATTGCTCCATACAAAGCCCATTTTTCAGAGCTCGGAAAAGAGGTGGCGTCTTTGGGCTTCACTCTTGACCAAGCCCAAGATGTGATCCATCATGTAATGCTTGAACGTGACCATCTACGGGAAAATTGGATGTTGATAGAAATTACAACTCAAGCGTTGTTTTCTGAGCCACCCCAAGAGTCTGTTACCATCGCACACCTTACCCTTAGGTCTTATGAGGCTGTTTTAAGGGGTTATGTAGCAAATCGCTAGTACTATGTTCATGTACATTATTTTTTTTATATAATAATGAATATACTTTCTTATCATTATTAATACATTGTAAATAGTTTTTAAGGTGTAAATAGTGTTTTTAGTTATTATTTAATTAAGAATTCTATTTTTTTAAATTAAGGGATTTTTGAATTAAATAATATTTTAATAAATTATTATTATTATTATTATTAAATTAATTTTATTATATATAAATGATCATATAATTTTATGAATGAAATTGTAATTTTTATTAAGGTTTGAAAGCCATTTTTGTCAAAAACCCGTGAATTTTCGATAAATGTAGGTTTTTATTTTAAAAGTGAAAATTAACATATTTAGAAAATTATTTAGATAAAATAAATGTTATTTCTGGAATCAAGATGTCAAAATTATCTAACGGTGAATTTTTCATAATTTTCTGAGACAGTCAATGTTTTGGGTAAAAATTAAATTCGGTTTAAATATGTAATGTGTTTTATGACATCATAATGACCCAATAGTGATGTAATAAAATACTAAAAGCTTAATTTTTGGACAATATATGTTTTAAAATTAAAATAATGTGATTTTGGGTTTGTTTGACTTACTTTTCAAAGCATTAATGGACCCTTCAAGACTTATTAAACACCTTGTCTTTTTAAATTCTTTTCCATGGGAGTGTGACTCACATCCACATAAGCAACCCTATTATTTTAAGAAGTTCGGACTTTGGCCTTATAAAATATTTTTTTCCTATTCACTTTTCCAAAAACCATGGGATGGTTTGTGGTTTGGATTAATTTAATATAAGGGGTCCCAAACCTAAATAATAAAGAATTCCCTCACCTTTCCTATATAAACCCACCCAAGATCCCACTTCCTCCTCACTCAAAGCCTTTGGAGTTCGTCAAAACTCTTCCCTACTCTCTCTATAATCCTCCCAGGGTTCCCCAAGCTTCCAAGAAGCCTCTCTCAAGCCTCTGTCAAGCCTTTGGTAGCACACTTCCATTTAAGGGTTTTTCTTCCTTTCTCATTTTTGTCCAATTTTATTTAAGGCGTTTTCCCTTTTAATTTCAATTATGAATGTTGGGGTATTGTTTTGAACCTCCCTCATACTTCCCAATTTATGTTTGAATTATGGGAGACCCCTTTCTCTCTCATTAAATTCCTCCTATGTACACCCTTTACTATGCCGAAACTCCGAAAAGAACTTCTCTCACCTCATTTACATTCAAGCAATACTTTTGTATCATGAATCTAAATTCCATTAAAATTGTTAGGACATGTATCTATATGACCTCCTTACTGTCCATTATATGTAAATATGATGAGGAACCCCTTTCTCTCACATCAACCATTTTTATGAATTCTTATGTCACACCGTTACGTTGCCAAAATCACATCGATTTTCTAAGCCAATGCCATTGTATAGTGAATACCATGCCCATATCTCCATCAAGGGTTTTCACCTTTATGCACATTTACTTATTGATTATAAAGTTTCATGTATGAATTCCAAATTCCTTCATCATGGAATAAATGATTATGTTTTATGAATCCATGTTTTATGATCCATGTGGCACACTTATGCATGAAATGAAATGTTTAAGAAGGGTGCGCCCTTATAGCGCTCCAATGCATTGAGTAAAGTATAGTATCATGATAAGTCATGTGCAATGAGTATTGAATCATTCTAATTCAAGTGCAACGAGGGTTTACTCATTCTTCATGTGCAATGGGGATTTACTCATGCTCTATGTGCAATGATCCTTGCTCATGCTAATTCCATGTTAAGTGTTGTTTCCACATTTCCATGTTATGATTATCATGCTTTATCATGCCTTTATGTTCATGTTTCTCTTTTTCTCTATTGATATGCCTATTGTCTAACATGTATTTTACTCCTCATGTATTCCATGTTTATTCCCGTACTGGGCTTTATAGCTCACCTCTTTTCTTATGTATGTCCTCAGGTTATTCCATGCAATGCTAAGTACGAGGGAATGTAGTGGTCATGTAAAGGAAGTTTTCAATAAAGATGTTGTATTTCATGTTTTAAGTTGTTATGTAATGATCCTAAGCCCCAAAGACACTAGACCTCTCGATCATCCATGTTGTATCAAGTGAATAGTTTATGTAATAAATCATGTTTAAGTTTTTAATAAAATCAGGGTTGTCATACCCTCAACTGCCGTGAGCCATACGCAACCACATGATTCCCTTGCATGAGAACACACCCCAAACCTGATCCTGATGCATCGAAATACACCACATACCCTTTTCCTGATTCTAGAAAAACCAAGATTGGTGCTGATGTAAGACGACCCTTTAGCTCTTTGAAACACTACTGACACTTTTCATTCCACTGGAATTGAACATTCTTTCTTGTCAAAGCTGTCATCGGCGAAGCCAAACGTGAGAAATCATGAACAAAACGCCGATAATACCCAGCTAGACCAAGAAAACTCCATATCTCAAACACATTATTTGGCGGTTTCCATGATGCAACAACCTCTATCTTTTCCGGATCCACTGAAACACCCCTTTCAGAAATCACATGGCCAAGAAAATGAACTTCCTGTATCCAAAAGTCACACTTTGACAATTTGGCATATAACCGATGATCCCTTAAGACCCCCAACACTGTCGCCAAGTGCTGATCATGATCCACCCTTGTCTTTGAATACACCAGAATATCGTCTACAACACCACCACAAATGAATCCAGATATCTATAAAATATTCGATTCATCAATTCCATGAACACCGCTGGCACATTCGTTAGAAGAAAGGGCATAACCAAATATTCATAATAGCCATATCTACTTCTGAAAGTTTTTTTAGAAATATCCTCCTTCCTCACTCGCAATTGATGGTATCCCGACCTTAGGTCGATCTTGGAGAACCACTGGGCTCCCCTCAACTGGTCGAACAAATCATCAATTCATGGAAGTGTATATATTTTCTTTATCGTAACTTGGTTAAGTCTAAGATAATCAACACATAGCCTCAAAGTTCCATCCGCCTTTTTCCCAAAAAACACTAGTGCTGCCCATGGAGACGTTCTAGGCCAGATAAACCCTTTGATTTCTAGCTCTTCCAACTGGACTTTCAATTCCCTCAATTCAGCTGGTGCCATCCGGTAAGACATAAGTGAGATAAGACTGGTCCCCGGAAGGAGATCAATCGTAAACTCCAATTCTCTTATGGGAGGTAACCTAGAGAATTCTTCAGGAAAAACATCCATGAACAGATCCACCACTGCCGGAAGAACACTCTGCTCAACACCCTTTACCAATTCCAATGACAAAACTGCCAACTGATATGATAACTTACCCACTGCTGGTCCCAACAAACCCGTTTCTCCCTGCCTTTCATGCTTCTCTCATCTAAAGAGATGTCTAACGCCATCATGTGTCGTAAAAGCCACTGTTCGCGCATCAAAATCGATGTGGGCCTTAAAATCCACCAGCTAATCCATTCCCTGGATTACATCATACCCATCCATCTCAAGCATTGAGAAATTCCACACTATCTCAACTTCTCCCACAATGATACAACATTCTCTACAAAAGAAGGCTCAACACTCTCTTCAACCTAGAAGAGTTTGAAGTTTCAAAATCAAGGGCATCATTTCTACCCCTAAACCCATCAAATCAACCACATGTGAAGAAATAAAAGAGTGTGAATCACCCGTATCAAACAACACTTGCATCAAGGTAGAATTTAAAAGAATAGCACCTCACACCGTGGATGGTCCCAACTGATCATCCACCACAACCTTCTTAGGTACAAACACATGTTTGCTTGCCACAATATTCTCTTTATTACTCTGTTGAGGCATCGTGGTATTCCGAGAATCACCATGACCCGCTTTAGTCTCCTGATGAGGGATGTGCTGCTGTCCCCGTCCCATCGAAGCATATGACGTCTGCGATCCCTGAGGAGTGTCACGCGCACCCGACCTTGGAGCATTCTGATAATAATGCTGCATATGCCCCATATGCTTACAATTATGACATGCTCGAGGTTGTGCCATAAAATCTCGCATGATATGGCTCGTAGAAAAACACTGAAAACATCCCTGCTTGCTCTGGGGCTTCGGAGGAAGATTTACTTATCCTGCCATCGGATTATATGTCATATTCCCACCCTAGGAATAAGTGTCCCTCTTCCACTTGAACCCAACGTTAGAGTTCCCACTATTCCCCATGGGTACCACCATACTTCTCCCGCCCGGAGCTCCCAACAGATCCCACTCAGCCACCGAGGCTCTATTTACCATATCTGTGTAATCATCTATACAAAACAATGCTATCTTTGAATGGATTTCTTACCTTAACCCTGATTCAAAGATCCTTGACTTCAACGATGTGCTACCCACCACCTCAGGTGCAAACCGCACTAAGTTCATAAACTTAGCTGCATACTCTGTCATAGACATAAGATCTTGCTTCAAACTAAATAAATCAGTCGTACACTGAAATCTGAACGCATGTGGGTAGAATTGTTTGTTAAACAATTCCTCAAAGCCTTCCCACATCATACCCTGGCCCGTCCCCGCCTGGACTACCAACTCCCACCACTGAAGGGATAGATATTCCAACATATACGTGGCCAACTTCACTTTCATCTCTACCGGTGTTCCCAAGAACTCAAAGATCTTGTTCATTCTATCTAACCATGCTTCTGCCCTCTTTGGCTCTGAATCACCCCTGAAGATGGGTGGATTCTACTTTTGAAACTGAACCGCATGATCCACATGCATTGGTTCATCCACTCTATTTCCACTTTCCACTGCTTGGAAAGTTTTCACTATTCTTTGCACTAGCTGCTGGTTCACCTGAGGCTCAGGTGCTACCATATTCTCAGTAGCCTCCTCCGGTTGGTCTCTATGGCGCCTACCTAGTTCTATTTCTATAAACAGAAAAAAAACAACCATGAGTCTCACTTCCGTAGACATCACGAAATCCCATTTCAAATCACATTACACAACACTTTCACAACAAGGCTTTCCAGATGTTCACATTTCCCATGTTTCACCATTTTGAAAATCATACCATTTTCAAAATACCAATTTATTCACATTAAAATTTCACACATTCATATCACATCATAAATCATTATACCCCAATGAAATATGCATCCTATAGGGAAGTCATTTCTACCATGCATGCCATGCTCATCTCATTGGCTACACCCACGACAATGAGATATCCAATGCCTATAAGTGTCTCCAAAACACTTATGTACCCAACTCCCTGGTAACTTGAATTTCATCATAAAAGGGTTATCTACGTCCTTTAATGCTATACATTCCAAGTTCCGACAGTCCTATGACTTGCAACCATCCCGACTCAAGGAATGTAACACAATGAATGTCAATACCAAATTCGAAGATCAACTCCAAAGGACCGAACAAACTGATACCTCTTGTAACACCCCACCCTACCTCATTGTCTTGAGGAGGTGGTGAGGGATACTTGGACTTAAGTGACATTCCCAAGGTTCCAAAGGCTGGTAATAAATGCTGAGGGCTTCAAGATCAAGTTGGGGAACGATTTCCCCTAAAGACAAAACCAACCAAACCATCCACTAACAACCACTATATGACGCACATCAATTCCATTACCCAACCATGCATTCCCAAAGGACAACCAAGTTGTTCCACAACACAACTCAAAACCAATAAAACGAGACATGTCCACACAACATCAGAGTACACTGCGGAAACTAAACAACCAAACACCACAAGCCATGACACCACCACAGTTCCACGCCAAGCTCCAAGATCCAAACTCCACCAAGGGATCACAATGCTCCACTAAAGGAGGGTGATGACTTACCTTTTCCCATGTCATGGTACACGACATCTCTAAAGACACCATAGTGACAAAGCAGGGGGTGAGTACCAAAACTCAGTAGGATTTCCCCAAATGACTTCCCTACACACGCCACTAGGATAAAACCGTTAGCAAATTTATATAAAACAGTTTATATAAGATAATCACAAGTGAAACCATTACCATAAGCTAACCATGATCTTACCAAGCCATCACACCCAAACCAAGAAACCAAGGGAAATCCAACCAAATAAGCCACAATCATCCCATCATTTACACATTAGAACAAAAATTCCATCTTATAAAGAAATGCACAACAAGAAACCAAAACGATGGGAATTCCACCCAACCCGTTCACCCATTCACACCAAAACAAACAAAACGGTGGAACTTCCACCCAACCCGTTCACCCATTCACAACTAGCGGTACTTCCCTACCACGACTCATATAGTGGTTCTTCCGACCACTATCCATCCCCTTTTTATAGTGAGACTTCCCGCCCACTTCCATACAAAATTTCAATCAAACCAAACCAAGCATAAACCCACCAAGGTCACAACGACATGCAATAAACCAATTCCATTGCATATCAATCCACTTTAATAAATCACCCATTTATTGAAAACCATTTTCCATGCCAAACAACATTTCAATAAAACAACCCATTTATTAAAAACCCTTTCCATCAATCATTTTCACAAATCAACCATATCATCCCATTTTAGAATATTCATTTTAAAATACACAATAATAACATTTCACCATAAAACACCCTTTTTCCCAAAAATCCCCAAAACATCACCCAAAGGATTTCTAATCAATTTCGCATAAAAATTCACAATTAATTTTCAGCACAACAATTAATTGTAAAAAATAACCACTAGTTCTAACCAAGTGGAGTCGAGAGAGAAGCCACCTACCTTTAGGGTTCCCGAGAAATCGACCCACGAACAACTGTGCCTCAAATCCGGAAAACGCACCACCGAAACCTCTCTAGACCACTTCCCCTAACATCCACAAGCCTTAATATTAACATACAAGGCAACCAAAACCCTATATCTACACACAAAAAGTGTAGATATAGAAAACCAAGAAAGAGAGGGATGTAGATATAGAGGAAAACACAAGTGAAACAAGAGGAGAGACTTACCTGGGAGAAACCACCTTCAAACTGCCTTAAAACCCCTTTGAAATGCTTCAAAATCGAGTGGGAGAGCACCCTTAACCCCTAAGAACCCAAAATACCGAGTGAGGCTCGAGTGGGAGGAAGATTGGAGTGAAATGAGTCAATCCCGAGTGAGACCAGGTTTTATAACCCTAATTTTAAGTGGCCGCACGGTTTGGAAAACCGTGCGCTAACCATGCACACTCTACTACCTTGGGAGAAAGGGTCCGCAGGGTTTCCTCGCACGGTTTGGAAAACCGTGCGCAGGCCGTGCGAAACCTACTATCTCCCCTTCACGGTTTCCTAGAGAACCCGCACGGTTTCCACTAACCGTGCTCAAACCGTACACCCCTTTAAAAGCCTCCAAACTCATCCAAAACCTTTCCAAACTCTCCCAACCTCTTCCCAACTCATCCCATGCACTTTAAACACATAACAATGCATAAACAAAGGCCACATACCTCAAACTGGGGGTGCTATAGAAGCTCATGAATCAATATTAAGAAGAAAAAAATCCACCTTCACATGATAATCCTCCATCTTTGAGGTTCTAACCCTAAGAAATATTGGTACCCTAAAACCTATGAAAATTACTCCCTTTCAAAACTACAAGAATATCTACTTTGTATCATCTCAAAGTAGGACCTTTGTAGGAACATAATCCCACTCTATGCAAGTCTTTATAAACCTTTTTACTCAAAGGAATAATAATCATTAGAGAATAAAAAAACCATGAACCACTAATATCTTCCTCTAAATGTTTAGTTAACATAGATAAATCTGTTGGGAGATCTTCACTCCCCACCTATAAATATCATCCTTCTTGGTTTTATATAAGATCAACCCATCTACGACACACTCCACCACTGAGAACTTCAAAAGGATTTTTTTACTAACACCAGAAAAGTTATAAGGAAGCATACTCCTTTAGACCTACATTAGTATATCCATAATCTCCTGACCAAAAAGAATAAAAATTATTTTCACTATCTCATTAAACAAAGGAAACATGGCCCTTATTTCTCAACCACTTCTCAAACTTTCATGAAAATCCTCTATTAGTATGCTGATCACTAACAAGATCACAACCACTATCATGGATAATCTTGTTTTGTTTTCATATATCTTTTGTGAAATATACTAATGATAAAATCAATAACAACACTAACCTCATAAATGTACTCACCACCACACCACTTCCTACCAAGTGGCCCAATCCACAACAATCCAAAGCGTACAATCCTGAATATTCAGATGACCCTACTCTATCTACTAAAAACCCCAAAATAACACCTTCCAAAACTCAAGTGACCAAGATCCGCAAACTATATTAAAAAACCTCCTCCTATACCACATTATAAGAGTTTCCATGTGATGGGTACACCCACAAAGATCCTTGAACATAGCACACCATGAACTAATCTATAATAGGGTGGTCTCTACTCAGGACGTCCATCCTGATATTTAATATGAACACCAATGGAAAACCATTATTTTCTTGGGGTAAGTGGTAGAAATGATCCCCACATTTAGGAAAATCCTTTAAGTCCATCATAATATAACGTCTAGTCACATAGGACTACTAAGTTGACATCAAAATTGTGGGTCTCTCTCACACAAGGTAAGTGCAGAGCTACCACTATTGATCCACATTGAGAAGCATCTCCCTCTAAACATAAGAAAAAATTTCTCCAAATCTACCTACTAGGAACCTCCTCCATTATCTGGACTCATATTACTCTACTAGAAGCATCAAACACCACACCAGTACTGCACCACATTAATCTCATCATTAGTCATAATATCAACTTTACCAGGGCCAACTCGTATTCCATGAATCCTAGAGTCACAAAATGATATTTTTCTAAAAAAATGATGCTCCCACGAAATGGCTAGTAAAATTACATGAATTCCTAATAAGCACATACATGAACTAATAAAAGGAAATATTTGGTCTATTATTTCAATAAATATCACTTTAATTTTATATCCTAACTAAAATCTAATGTATACATCGGTATCCCATTGAGGGAAAACCACGAGTCTCCATTTAGAATAATTTGAGCATTCCTTCACATTTATGCGAAGTGAATTCTCATCAATGAACATAGTGAATAAATCAATTTTTAATATATGATAATAACTTAAATAAAACTTCTTGAGGGTGGAATGTGATCATGAAACTTGAGGGGATCCCACTCACTAATTAAGTTAGAACTTTTCTCATTTACTAATTCACAAACACCTCACAATTCTATCAATGGGTAACCAATTCATACTAGGGTAGGTACCACAAGATCAAATCTCTAACACAAAGGAATCTTATAAAATACCCATTTATCCACTATGTATTAAATAAATTTAACTGAGAGGATGAGTGAAATATAGTCACCATCAATAGAAACTAATCTAGATGATAAGGATATTGATAAGAGTTCTACTAGAATCTATAACTCCCAAACATATGATATAGAAATAATAACTCATGAGTGTGCAATCCAGTATGAGGGTCTATGAAAATAGGGCATGGGTCATACTTTGAACTGAATCTGTTGACACCTGACAATAACCACCAAAGGTGGTGATTATGGGAGTGGATCAATGCATCGTCCATCTTTGAATTCTCTCCCACCATTGAAACTTCAAATGAATAAATTCTTGACAGGAAATTAGTTCTAGAACAAGGAGGTATTTGATATCAATGTTATCTCCCACATGGAGGTCCATCCACAACACAACTCTAGATATATTCAGGATAAATGATCATCTCTTTCTGAGGCTAGGCTACATACCTGCGAAGAATTTTAAATCTAACAATTCTCACTCATGGGTTACTAACATATATGGTATTGTGTGAAAAAATGACAAAAACCTGATAACTATTCCTCCTAAGTCTCCAACTGAGCTCAAATTATTCCACTATGAAACATATCTAGGAAACACATCATAAGATCCACAGGCCTCGATGTGTACTCATACATGGTTGTGATACCCTATAGGGGGCCTAACATCCTAAAATATAACTCCATACTGAATAAGGACTCAAAATCCAACCATGATAGATCATACCCATCATAAGTTCTATAAAAATATCACACACTAATGAAAAAATATATTGTGCATGGATCTCAATGAAAGAATCATTATTTAGTCAACAAGAGTCCAAACCAAATAGTAATTTGAGCCTCAAACTCCAATTAAACCTCTATTACCCAAGGATTAATCACTCCTCACAAACCCATTGAACTTCTATCATTGGAATGTATAAAATATATCTAGTTTATGGGTAATCTCATCCAAATTAGTGGGAACTACCATCCAATTTACAAGAAATTTTATATGAAGTACAAAAGGGAGATAAATTTCCTCACACCAGAGGGTAAGTATATATCTCAACCGAGTCTCCAAAATAATGCCTCATCACTCACTAACTAGCGATGAGGGGCCTATCAATAGGTATGATATTGTAACAACCCTACCTCAACACCAAACCTGGATATTAGTGTGAAATACCCTTCATTTTATAGGATAGGCCCACATAGATTGGAGTATATATAGATGAGATGAAATGGGAAGGGCATGAAAGATCACAACTAATCATTATATGATACATGTACCAAATTTCTCATACCTTGAAATGATGTCTTAGAGATCTGGGTCAACTATGTAGCAACCCAAAATTTAAAAATGATATTTGTCTCTTGAAATAAATGTGTGTTATAATATACTATATAGTATTATATAAATAAATAAATTAAATTTTTTTATTTGAATATTAAATACTATTAAATTAATTATTAATTAAACTAATTAAAATTCCTAACATTATAATTGGAAAAAAATATAAAATAAAAAAGCTATAATCAGAAAATATGGATCGCCCCAATCTATAAGAATCATCTCCCCCATTAAAAACATTATAGTTAATAAAAAATAGTAAAATAATCAAAATATTAGAAAATGGAAATATATAGCATTGAGCGGACTTTATTTTAATATTTAGAGAAATAATTAATTGGTATTTATAACAAGTAATGTTACCATTGAAATAGTAATGTGACCATTAGGAATAGTAACATGATTGTTAGAATTGTAATTTTACCTCAAAATAAATTATTTGATATAAATAATATTTATCATGATTAATATAAGTAAATATATATATTATAATGTTGAAAAAATTAATATAATGATTAAAAAACTCAAATAAATTATAAGAACATTTTTAATAAAATGTATTTTAAAGTATTTCATAAAAACCAGAATTTTATATTAAAATTTTAAATTACCTACATCTTGAATTTATTTGGATAAACTGAATATACTTTTTAAAATCATTACATTGAAATTTTCCAAGAGTTATTTTTTGGTAATTTTATGAAATACTTCGAATTTCGAGTGAATAGTAAAAATATATATTTTTACATAACCTATGTATCTTAAATTAAATAATTCATGATGTAATAATGAAATAATCCTTTATATAAATTGAGGTTCATCCATGATATATTTTATTTCTTAATTTATATATTAAAGTACAAAAAATGTAATTTTCAAACCTAAAAATAACTTTCCAAAACCTAAAGTCGAAAGTGATTTTTTAAAATAACAATTTGTCTTTTTTTTCCACGTTCCATTTTAATAAAATAATGAATTAAAATTATAAAAGGGATTTAAATTATTAAACCCATTATATAATGTTTATATTGTAAAAAATTCACCAATGTAAGTTTTACCTTTGATATATTATTTTATTTAATTTTTTATTATAAAAATACCCCTCTCCTCAATTGTAAATAACCCCACTCCATCCCCTTGGAAAACCACTCATCCCACACTTCCAAAATAGTAAACTCTGCCATATTATTTCTTATAAATTCCCTTATAATCCTTATAAAAATTCTGGAGTAATCCAAATATGAGCATCAAGGGAGATTTATTGTCTCACAAGAGAAGCTACATTGATGATTAAGTATGTTCCGATCAACTCTTTTTTTTATTTCTCCATATCCTTCTATTTTTTTCACCACACCTTTCAAAACCAGACCTTATAATAATTAATTATGAATTAATTTATCATTATATTAATTATTTTAACCTATTGTAAGTGTTATATTATTATATATATAAATTTCAAAATTCCCTTTCCCGTTCTCCTGATAATGTCCCATCAAAGGTCGATTAACCACCTACAGATACATTTCTATGTCAAAACTTATAACCATAATAGTGGATGGATATTATGAATTATATATAATATATAAAAATGTAATTTTATATATTATAATATTCTAGAATTAATTTATAAATTTAATTTAATAAAATAACAAAATCGAGGAAAAATGGGAAATTTTTAAGAAAAACATTATATTAAAATGAATAACCTATAACCATGGAAATTAAGAAATATAATAAAAGGAATATAATTGATAAATATTGGTAAAAATTACTATAATTCACTTATGGATCAATTTTTTAATAACTATATGATTATTATTTAGGAGGCACAAAAGTGACGAAATAAAGCAGGAATTAAGGTAAGGGGATTCTCAAACCCAACTCGCTTTCTTTGGGATTTTCCATCTTTCACAAAAAATTTAGTATAGATATTCCATTAATGTTACTTAAATATAATTTCATTATTCTCACCTTTTTATTTCAAGGATATACACGTTTCTAGTTTTATTTTTAATCCAAAGACATTTATTTTCCAAAAAGAATTTTCTTTCTAGAACAAATATTTGACTCCTCATGTGTTGTTTCTTATCCAAAGAAAATTTTTCTTTTATTCTAATGTATAATATCCGTTTTTCATTTGTGAACCCCAAAATTTATTCATGAATGTATCCTTTATGAAATCATTATGAAACCCATTCCTTTCCATGGGTTATTTCATGACTATGATTGTTATAAGTTCTATGTGGCATACATGATTATGTAAATATTATGATGTGATGGGTGGGACTAAAATTATATAGCCCTCCAATTAATTATGTAATGTGAAAAATCTTATGATATAATGTGTATTATGCATTAAAATGATACTATATTTTTCACAAATATGATTTTTTGATTATGCATATATGTTATGTGTGAACATGATGGTATCTTTGTCAATAACTATGTGTGGTATTTGACCAATATAACTTTATGTTTCATTTTTATGCATTACCACATTCCATGACTTTATCACATGTTTCCCTTATGATGTTGATGATTCTCCTATTCTTATGATATGTTTATAATGATTATTCTCACCCATGTTATATTGATTCATGTCCCTTATTCATCCTCTTAATGGGATTTTTAATCACCCCTTTCTATTATGTGTATACTCTGGTGATTACATGTACTAAGTAGAACATGATATTTTAGAAGGATAAAGAAGAAATATTTAAATAATTTTTTATTTTTTATTATGTACAAGTTATGTATAATCCTAATTTTCCCATGTCACTAAACCTTTTGATTCAGGATTTGTATCTATATTATTTTTTTATCTTAAAAATGATATAATAGTTATGTAAGAAAAAGGAGGATCACTATTGTTGGTATGAGAGCATGGTTTAGTTAATTTGGGAATTATTATTAGATAATGTTAGTTAAAACCCTTAGGTTAAGTCTACCTATATGTAAATATCCAAGAAACTTTTTTTCAGAAAAAATATAAACATAGGGATCCCATAATACATGCCTTTGGAGTTAATTGTGAAAAGAATAAATTTTTTATTCATGATTTTTTTACTAAAATTTTGTTTAAACATTTTCTATTTTAGAAAATTCTGGGAACCAGGATAAACTATGCCAACAAACCATGTAAGGGAAAATACAATGATTGGACGAATTATTTCCCCAATTCCATGGGAGGTGGAGTTCAAGAATTCATGGAAATGATTAACCAATCATATCAAGCTATGTATAATAACCTGAACCATGTGGAACATATGCCTTCACCCAACAAGGTTCAACTATCGATTGAGTCCTTTATGTGGAAACACCCACCGACATTTTGTGGATCTTATGAACCATTTTTTGTGGAATAGTGGGTTAAATCATTAGAGAAGACCATTTCTATACTCCACTATTTTGAGAAAAAGAATGTGAATCCATCCATTTATTGTTTAAATAGAGAAGCTAATTAATATTAGGAATTGATAATGAACACCTAGACGAAGGATGAAATGAAAGATATGTATTGGGAAGAATTTAAGAAAATATTTCTTACCAAGTATTTCACTCAAAATATTTAAAAAAATATTGAGAGAAAATTAATAGAGTTGAAGAAAACAGAAGATAAATCTCTCATGAATTATGAGGGAAAATTAAAAAGTGTTTCAAGATATTCCTTAGGCTTTGTTATCAATAATGATAGAAAAATAGATATATTCTTTAGTAGTTTAAAACCACACCTTCTAAAGGCTCTAGCTATTCAAGAATTTTGGAGTTATGATGAAGTGGTTCGATGCACTCTCAAAGTATATATGCAATTTGGAGAATGGTCCAATGGTTATGGAGATAAAAAGAGAAGAATGGAGTTTCCAGATGGTGGGTCAAATGAAAAAGTAGTAAAGAGGATCCAACTACCCATATGTCAAAAATGTGTAATGAAACATCATGGTAATTGTCTCAGAGGGATGGGTAAATGCTTCAAGTGTGAGATAGAAGGACTCCAAGCTCATAAATGTTGAAGATACATAAAGAAGCTGATTAAAACAATTAAGGAAAGGAACATACATCCTAGTGGACCACCCATGGTTTAACACTTCAATTTTAGGGAGAAAATGAACTATGAAATCTAGTTCACTAAACCATAGGTCCTCAAGGGTAACCAGTGTCAGCAACCACCAAAGCTGAAAGAGTAAAGTAAATCTTATTCCATCACTACTACTAAAGTGGAGCATGAAAATGAAGTCATACAAGGTAAACATCCCATTCACTCAAGAATGGAAAAAGTTTTATATGATTCTGGTTTTACAAATTCATCTATATCATACATGTTTTCAATAATTGTTAAATCTAATCCCTGATACCTTGAAGTAGATACATATATAAAAACACCTAGTGGTGCAATCATTATAACCCAATTTTTAGAATCTTATCCTATAAAAATATGTGGGAAGACTTTTTCATAAAATCTCATAATACTTCCCTTGGTGGAATTAGATACTAAACTAGGCAAGGATTAACTCTCATTATATAGAGCACACATCAACTATCGGGATACCAAAATCTCTTTTGATATCCTAAACTATCCAATTCTCCTATAAAAATTCAAGGATGATTATGAATATTGTTTGGAAAACCCCTCAATTATGTGGGTGTTGATACACTATAAAGAAGCATACCTTTCCCAAATGGTTAATAAAAAGGAAGGTATAAACCTAGAGGAAATTCCCATCATTATGGAATACATTGATGTATTTCTAAAAGAGTTACATGGACTTCCCCAAGATCTCAAGGTATAGTTCTCAATAGATCTCATACCCAGAGCCACTCCTATCTTAAAATGACCTTACAAGATGGCCCCGATAGAACTGGAAGAGTTAAGGAAGAAACTACAATATTATTTGTAAAAAGATCTCACCTCATGAGTTTAGAAGATTTAAAAGAAATAAAATCTCAGGTAAGAAAAAAGGGTTCTAACCCCAAACATCATTCCAAATGAATCTGATTTTTTGGAACTATTAGGGGATTGAGAACTCTGACACATTTATTGTTCTTAAAAGATTTTTAACAACTCACAATCATAAAATTTTTTCTATTGCTGAACCGAAAGTGAAATTTTCAAAAATCTTTTCTCACATTAGTACTTATGGTTTCAATTTCTTGGGTGCCTGCAAAGATGGTACCACTATAGAATCTTTATGGATATTTTATCATAAATCTCTTCAAAATGTTTCTTCTATCAAAATATCTAATAAATTTTTCACTTGTGCGTTTACTTATGATAATAAAAACATCATTTGCACTATGATTTATGCTAAGAATAGATACCAGGATAGAAGGCCACTGTGGGATGACATTATAGATTTATCTAATTCTATCCAAGACCCTTGGGTCTTAATCTAGGACTTTAATGATATTCTTTCTCCCAGTGAAAAAATTGGACCAGATCATTCCTCTATCACATCCAAAGAATTTAAATCTTCTATTGATGATATCAATCTTCTGGAAATTAATATTTCTGGTGCTAAATATACTTGGTAAAAAAGACACTATAATAAAATGGTTTCTAGAAAACTTTATTGAGCTCTCACAAATATTTACATGCTTGAAAAATGGGACAATGTTTCTAGTGTCATGCTTCCCAGAATAAACTCTGACCTCCATCCTATTCTTGTAAACCTCCATACTAATGACACAAAACCCCCACTCCCTTTCAGATTCAACAATGCTTGATCTGAGGACCTTGACTGTGACTCTTTTATTAAAATTTTTTGGAGCTCTATGAGCCACCAGAATGATCCATATGAAAGTATTAACAAGCTTAAATTTCTTAAAAAGGCCTTAAATAACCGGTGTAGAACCAAATAAAAACAAATTGACAAGTAAATTCTATCTTTGGAACTTGATCTCACTCAGTTTAAAAATAGAAACACTAGCTCTGGTTTTTCAATGGATCCCTAACTTGAGATCAATACATCTTTAAAGCTAAAATATTTACTATCTCTTAAGGATAACTTACACAAAAAAATTTTCAAAACGAAATGGATCTCTGATGGAGACAGAAACACTAAATTTTACAACTCTTTACAAAGAATCAGGAAAATTAATCGACCTCTTAATTTACTTATACATGATGAAATTCTTATAAATTCCTAAGAGAGCATTTATAATCATGTCGTATCTTATTTTCATGACATTTTTAATGGTCTTGATGTAAATACAGAGCTTAAACATGATTTCATTCCCTCAATGGTTGAGGAAGATGATAATACTTTCCTTTCTTATCTAACTCTTGACCATGAAATAAAAGATATTGTTTTTAGCTTAAAACTTGATAGTGCCCCAGGTCCTAATGGCTTTAATAATGGTTTCTTTCAGTATTACTGGGACATTATTTACAATAATTTCTGTAAACTTGTTAAGAATGTTTTCCACACTGGACATCTCCCACATGGCCTTAATGCTCAATTTATTTATTTAATACCTAAAGTGGATAATTCTTCTGAAATTCATCTTTTCCGACCCATTTACCTTTTCAATACCTTATATAAAATCATTAATAAAATTATTTCTAATCGTCTTATTCCTATATGCGATAGGATTGTCACCTAGAATCAATTTGGATTTATCAAAGGTAGATCTATACAAGATTGAATTTGTCTTTCCATGGAATGTAATAATATTTTAAACAAAAATAATAGAGGTGGGAACGTTGCTATAAAGCTAGAAATTAGGAAATCTTTTGATACTATTGACTGGGGATTTATTTTTAAAGTTCTTTAGAATTTTGTCTTCAATGAGGATTTCATCCAGAAAATCAATACTTTATTTCACTCCACCCACATCTCCATTCTGATAAATGGTTCTCGCAAAGGATACTTTAACTTCTCCAAAGGTGTTAGACAGGGGGATCCTCTCTCTTCCATTATATTTTCTATTAATGAAGACTACCTCAGTAGATTGATTCTACAACTTGTGGATCAGAACAAACTCAGACCTATTCAAGCCTCTAGGAACTTGAATGTGCCCACTCATCTTCTTTATGCTGATGATATCATCCTATTTCTTCAAGGTGACAAAAGAAATATGAAAGTGCTCAAAACCGTGATTTCTCATTATGAAGATGTCTCGAGATAAGCTATTTTTTGGAATAAGTCATATATTTTTTTGGGAAAATCTATCCTTCGAGAAGAAAATATCTAATTATCAATAGCCTCGGTATTAAAGAGGGTGATCTCCCATTCACCTATCTTGGGGTTCCAATATTTTGGGGAAGACCCAAATCTAGTTACTTTTCCAACATTTTTGATCAAATCACACATAATCTCTCTACTTGGAAAGGTAAATCTTTGTCCATGGTAGGAAGAATATGCCTGGTTAAATCTACCATCGTCTCTAAAATGGTTTACTCATTCATGATTTACAAATGGCCTAGCAGTAGCATTAAAAAACTTAATACTTTCATTAAAATTTTTTTCTGGACCGGTAATATCCTTGAAAGAAGGATTATAATGGTTCCTTGGAAGAAATGTTGTAAACCTTTAGATAAAGGTGGTATTGGAATTCAAAATCTTGAAATGTTTAATGATGCTTTGCAAGCCAGGATTGTCTGGAGAATATTTCATAATGCCAATAATACTATTGATTTTCTCAAGTAAATATTTCTCAAAAAACATAAAAAAGGAAACTTAAATTATTTTCAGTCCTCCATCTGGCCCTCTAAAAGAAATATTTATCATAAGATCATGATAAATTATATATGGTTAGTTAACGCTGATTCTTCTTTGAAATTCTAGATTGATAATTGGACGGGTTCTTCCTTATCTTCTTTGTTGCCTCCCAACCATTCTCCTCAAAACATAAATATTTCCATTAAAGATGTTATTCACTCGAACATACATGATATTCCTGATAACATTAACTTCATAATTGACAATTACCCCTTTTCAACTTTTGAAGACTTCCCTATCTGGGAACCAGCTCAAAATGGCATTCTTGACTCTAAATTTTTTTACAATCATACTTTTTTGAACTCCATTGATGGTTTTGGGTGGTTGAATGATTTTAACAAGCCTTGGATAAAACCTTTGAGACTCAATCTTATATGGAGAATATCACACAATAAAATTCCTACTAAAGTGTATCTCCAATCCTTTGATATTCATCTTTTCTCAATGTGTCATTTATGCAATCAACACAGGGAAGACGTTAATCATATTTTTCTTTCATGTGCTAATGACTTTATTATTTGGAATTACATCTCTGAGATTTTTAATTGAATATGTACTTTTACTGACTCTATCATCTCTCAGATTAAAATACGTGTCGATCACGATACCTCTCAGCAAATTAAGAACATGCTATCTGCTGCAGTTGCAGAATTGATGCACGTGATCTGGTATGATAGAAATAATTTTATTCACAACAAAGGCTGACTAACTCTCAATGTAGGTAAATATAGAATTCTAATTGCGGTGCAAGAAGCATATTCAATCCAGAAAGAGAACTGAAAAAACTCTGTTAATGACATCAAGATTATTCTAAAACTTTGGATTATTGGAATCTTCAAGAAACCAAAATGTACCATTGAAGTTTTCTGGAAAGTCCCGCTCCCTGGATGGATTTAAGTAAACATTGATAGAGCCTCGAAAGGAAATCCAGGCCCTGTGGGTTATGGAGCTATTTTCAGAGATTACCTGGATCAATGCGATGGATGCTTTTATAGTACTTGTGGCATGACCTCCTCCCTTGAAGCAGAAATGGTGGCTGCAATACATGCTATCAATTTTTATATTCAAAAAGGATGGAGGAATCAAGAGTGATTCGACCACAATCATTCAAGCTATCTAGAATGGGGTGATTCATCTCGCTTGGCCGCTTACCACCCACTAGATGAGATGTCTTGATATGCTTCGGGATATCAACTACATTTTCACACATGCGTATCGGGAGGTGAACATGATTGAATATGCTCTTGCCAACAAAGGTATCAACCATGAATTAACATGGGCCGATACCCTGCCTCCTGAATTTCATCATTTGTATGACAATGATTATAAGAAACTACCATCTTTCAGACAAATTTAAATCCTTTTTTTAATATTAAATAAATTGTGCCTTGGTCTTTTGAATGAGGCACCACCTTATTCTAAAAAAAGGGTTCATATGACCAAGTATATTACAATGGGATTCATCAGTTCTCTTTTCCAAGAAGAAGGATGAATCAATGTGGCTATGTATCGATTACTGGTTTCTCAACAAGATCACCATAAATAACAAGTATCCTCCTCCAAGGATTGATTAATTATTCGATCAACTTCAAGGATCTCAATACTTCTCAAAGGTGGATCATCATTTTGGATATCATAATCTAAAGGTTAAGAAGGTATATATTCAAAAGACTACATTACATAAATGGTATGGTCACTATGAGTTCATAGTCATTCTTTTTTGGACTTACCAATTCCCATAAAATCTTCATGGATTTGATGAATAATGTCTTTATAGACTATCTCAAATTTTTTGGTAGAATTTATCGATGATATTTTGAATTAATCCAAGAGAAAAGAGGAACATGAAGAGCATCTAAGGATTATACTGGTGACATCAAGGAAGGATAAAATTTAAAACAAATAAAGTGTTACTTTTGGATCTTGCAAGTTAAATTATTAGGTTATGTGATCATAAGTGAGGGATTTTATATGTACCTTTTATATAAAAAGGAAATTGATGAATGGAATAGACCCACTAGTGTCATAGAAATATATAATTTTCTTGGATTAACTGGATACTACTAGGATTTTGTGATAAATTTCTCATGATTTTCTATCCTTCTAACTATGTTAACATAGAATGGGGTAAAGTAAGTATGGATAAAAGAATGAAAGGAAATATTTAATGACCTCAAGAAGAGTCTAATCAATATACTTATACTCACACTAATGTAAAGTGGAGAAGGATTTGTGATATTCATTGATGCTTCAAAGAAAGGACTGAGTTTCATACTCATGTAGAATTATAAAGTGATAGCCTTTTCCTCATGATAGTTGAAGATCCCTGAGAAGAACTACCAGATTCATGATTTAGAGTTAGCATCTTTGATCTTTGCTATGAAGATTTTGTGGCACTACCTCTACGGTGAAAATTGTGATATATATATACTGATCTTAAGATCCTAAAGTACATATTCACATATATGTATCTCAACATGCATCAAATAGGATGGTAAAATATAATCAAGGACTATGATTTCTCTATTCACTACTATATGGGAAATTATAACAAGGTTGTTGATTCTCATAGAAGGAAATAACCTACTAATTTATCCATGATGTAGATTGAGAAAGACCCATCTTCATGGATATGAAAAGGATGGATATGAAAATCATAGTAGTAGGGAATACATCCTATGTTTCCAAAATTATTTCCCAATCACCTATCCAAGATAAGATCAAGGAGGAAAAAAGGACAATCTAGAGCTCCAAAATAATGAAAAACTAGTTAAGGAAGGGAAGCTTCATGAGTTCCACATTGATAATGATGGCATGATTCAGTTTGGAACGAGTCTTTGTGTGCCTTAATCACCTAAGATAAAGAAGCATCTATTGGATAATGCACATAGATCACCTTTCTCTATCCATCCTGGAAGTACTAATATATATCATGCTCTTAGAGAGAACTTTTTGTGGGAAAACATGGGGAAGAAGATTATAGAGTATATATCATGGTGTTTGGTATGTCAACAAGTTAATTTATAGTGATAAAATTCCAAAGGGATGATGCAAAAATTGCCTATACCCACTTGGAAATGGGAGAATGTCACTATGACTTTGTCACCGACCTCCAAAAGACATCCAAAATAAATAATGTGATATTGTTTGTGGTGGATAGACTACCAAATACTTCCCACTTCATCGCTATTCAGGAATAATTGTCTCTTAAAAACTTTTCTGAGATACATGTGCAGAAAGTGATGAGGCTGAATGGGGTTCCAATTTTAATCATAAATGATCATGATCCAAGGTTAAAATCTAAATTCTAGATAATTATTCAATATGTTTTGAGTACTAAATTTAATTTCAACACAACCTATCACCCCCAAACTGATGGCCAATATGAAAGGACTATTCATACACTTGAGGACATGCTAAGATCATTCTCAATGGAATTCAAATGTGGATGGGATCAACATCTACCATTGGTTGAGTTCTCATAAAATAATAGATTCCACTCAAGTATTCAAAAAAATCCATATGAAGATTTGTATGGGAAGCAATGAAAAACTCAAACTTGTTGGGATGGCGTTAGGGAACAAAAGATACTTGTACATGACTATGTGAAATAGATTAAAGATAAAGTTCAAGACATCCATTATTAGAGTCAGTAGAAGAGATATAATAACAACCATATAATAGAAATGAATTTTGAAGTTATTGGTAATGTTTTACTTCCAATATCACCATGGAATAGATTCATGTGGTTTTTAAAGAGATGGAATCTTATCCCAAGGTACATTGGGCCATTTTAGATCCTTGATCACATATGAACAGTGACCTATTAGCTTGCACTTCCACCAAGTATGGCTCATGTTCATGATGTGTTCAATGTAACACTACTGAGGAAGTACATACCTGACCCCTCACATGTATTGAATTTGAAGGTGGTACAACTAGAAAATGACCTCTCATATGAAGAGAAATCAGTGCAGATCTTGGATCATAAAGACAAATCTATATGAAACAATATAAATCACATTTTCAGAGTGTTGTAGAGGAACCATAAGTATGAATACGTGACATGGGATCCATAGGAAATAATGAAATAGAAGTACCCTCACTTATTCTCAACTTAGAATATGAGTTGAAATTTTGGGGATGAAATTTATAATGGGGATAAGAATGTAACAACCCATAATTTATAAATGATATTTTTCTCTTGAAATAAATGTGTGTTATAATATACTTATAGTATTATATACATAAAGAGATTGAAAAAATTTATTTCATTAATAAATATTGTTACATTAATCAGAAATGAAACCAATAAAAATTCCAAACATTATAATTAGAAAAAAAAATATAAAATAGAAAAGATAAAATGGGAAAATATGGATTGCCCCAATTTACTAGAATCATCACCCCACTAACAACACTATAAAAAAGGAAAAAATATTGTTAAACCAATAAAATTATTATAAAATGGAAATGTAGTAACTTGAGAGGGATTTAGTTTAATATCGAGTGAACGAATGAAGTGGTATTTATAGGAAGTAATGTTACCATTGGAATAGTAATATGACTATTGGGAACAATAATCTGACCGTTAGAATAATAATTTTACCTCGAAATAATAATTTTGATATAAATAATATTTATCAATATTAATATAATTATATATATATATATATATATTATAATGCATAAAAAATAAATATCATGATTAAAAAACTCAAAGAAAATATAAGCACATTTTTAATAAGCTATATTTTAAAGTATTTAATAAAAATCATATTTTTTATATTAAAAATTGAAATTAACTTTGTTTTAAATTTATTTTAACAAAATGAATATAATTTTTAAAATCATCATGTCAAAATTGTCCAAGTGTGTTTTTTTTGGTAATTTTCTAAATTACTTCAATTTTTCGGAGAATAGTAAAAATATAGTTTTTCACATGACCAATGTATCTTAAATTACATCATTCATGATATAATAATGAACTAATACTTTATATAACTTCATGTTCGTCCATGGTACATTTTATTTCATAAATGAGACATTAAAATATAAAAAACATAATTTCCAAACCTAAAAATCATTTCCAAAACCTAAAGTCAAAAGTGATTCCTTAATATAACAATTTCTCTTTTTTTACACCTTTTTTAATAAACTAAAAAATTAAAATTATAAAGGTTATTCAAAGACTTAAAACCATTATATTATATTTATATATGATTTATATTGTAAAAAATGCACTATTACAAGTTTTACCTTTGATATATTATTTAATTTTTTTTCTAAAAAAACCCCTCTCCTCAAGTATAAATAACCCCACTCCCCCTTGGAAAACCACTCATCCCACTTTTTAAAAAGGATAAACCCTCCTAAAATCCTTCCTCTTAATACCCTTACAATCATTAAGGAAATTTTGGAGTAATACAACTCCAATCATAAATGGATTTTTAGTGTCGTACAAGAGAAGCTACACTGAGGATTAAGTAAGTTTCGATCAACTTTTTTTTTTCAATTTCTTATTCTTTTTCTCTTTTTTTTTCACCACCCCTTTCACAACCAATCCTTATAAGAATTAGCGAGGCAGTAATTTAACATTGTATTAATTATGTTAAACTACTATAAGTATCATATTTCCATATATATAAATTTCAAACTTCCCTTTCCCGCTCTTCCGACAATATCCCATCAAAGGTCAGTTAACCACCTACAGAGAAATTTAATTTTCAAAAATTATAACAATAATAATGTATGTATATCATTAATTATATATAATATATAAAAATGTATTTATATGTATTATAATATTCTATAATTAATTATATGAATGTATAAATTACATTTAACAAAATAGCGATATCGAGGAAAGATAAGATATTTTTAAGTAAAACATGATATCAAAACGACCACCCTATAACCAAGGAAATTAATAAATATAATAAAATTACTATAATTGATAAATAGTGATAAAAATTACAATAATTAACTTCTGGATAATTTTTTTAATAAATCTATGTTTATTATTAAGGAGGTGAAAAAACAATGAAATAGAGTGAGAATTATGGTAAGGGGATTCTCAAACCCAACTCCCTTTCTTTGGGATTTCCCTTCTTTCATATCAAATTTAGTAAGGATATTCCTTTTAATTTTCCTTAAAATATCATTTAATTATTCATTCCTTTTATTTATGGGATATATGTGTTTCCACATTTATTTTTAATCCAAATACATTGATTTTCTAAAAGGAAATTTCTTTCCAAAACAAATCTTTGACTCCCTATGTGTTGTTTCTTATCTAAAGAAAAATGATATTTTATTCCAATTTATGGTACCCCTTTTTCATTTGGGAACCTGAAAGTTTATTCATGAATGTATTCTTTATGAAGTACTTATGAAATCCATTCCTTTACATGGGCTATTTCATGACTATGATTGTTATACATTCTTTATGGTATTCATTATTATGTAAATATTATGATGTGATGGGTGGGATCCGAATTATATAATCCTTCAATGAATTGGTTAATGTGTTGAATCTCATGAGATAATGTGTATTATGTGTGAGAATTATGTTTTATCTATTCAAAAAGATAATGTTTTGATTATACTCATATGTTATGCATGAACATGATGCTAGATTTATTCACAACTATGTGTGGTATTTGATCAGTATGTCATGATGTTTAATTTTTATTCATTTCCACATTACATGACATTATCAAATGTTTCCCTCATGATGCTGATGATGATACTAAACTTATTATGTGATGATGATGATTATGATCACCCATGTTATATTGATTCATATCCCTTATTCATCCTCTTACTGATATTTAATCTCATCTCTTTATTTGATGTATATCCTCCAGAGATTACATGTACTAAAGAGAACATGAAATTTTTTAAGGATAAATATGAAGTATTTAAATAAATGTTTATGTATTATTACGTACAAGTTATGAGTGATCCTAATTTTCACAATACACTAAACCTTTTGACCCTAGATTTGTATCTCTATTATGTTTTTATCTTAAAAATGTTGTAATAGTCTTATAAGAAAAATTAGGGATGCTATAGACAAACGGTTTATTAGATTCTTGGTGAAAGGATATTTCAATTTTTACACCTACACTGGTCTCATTGGCCTGATAACCAAACTCAATACCCCTTAACATCATTTCTAAATAATTCCCAAATAAGTCCTCATAAGACTACTAGCTCCAAACTTCTTCCCTATTACTTGACCACTTTATACCACACTGACATTACCCAACCCATTAGGGATTCTCTTAGGATGATATTAATATGAATTCACCAATATAAGACCATATACATTAGACAAAGGGATGGTTACTAACACTGAGTAGGGGTATATCCTAATATGGGAGGCCTTAACCTATGCCAACCTGCAATAGAAACACATCTCAAAGGAATAAAATTACCATAAAAAATATTAGTGTGTGTGTGTATATATAAAAAATTGAACTATATAAAATACATACATGATACATGAAATACAAGTACAATTCAATATAGGGAAGCACTAAAGTAATTATACATCTAAAAAGACTATGAATCTGATAGACACAAGACCCTGGAAAGCTCCTCATCATTGTGTGTACTCTTGGATCGATCTCCAGCCATAACGATCATCACCAATATCAAGAAACAAAATGATCTACCATTAATCATCAATATTCACCATGTTTTAACTCCAAACGATCCACACTATCTCTACATCCATCATGACCATCTTTAAACCATGAATAACCTACACAAACACAACACGTGTGGTTATGATGTGAATGGGTGAGTATAGAAATATTTAGTATGACACCATGAAACCATAAAGGAATAAAAAGAAACAATTCATCTTAAAATTTTGTATAGAAAAGTAAATGGTAGGAAGACAAAGAAGAATACATATATTCTCTACCACTGGAAGTCTTACGGGTGAAAATAAGTCATAGCTATCTCAACCCCAATCCTAAAAGATAGTATCCCATGAGGAACTAGGGTTACTTGGAGTATCGAAAATCCTATAAAGTTTGAAGGTGGTATCCCTATTGTAAATTATATTTCAAAGGAAAACTAGGGTTACTTTAGGAGTCAAAATTCCTAAAGTATTAGATATACCCATCATTTTTTCCATAACTCCAATAAAATCAAATGAAGGGAAACAGATCTATGGTGAGGTATTCATATTATTAGAGAGATTACCACACCTTACTGTCCACCATTACCATGTCACAATTTTAGAAACCTATAGAGGAATCCACACCTTGACCAAGGATAAATTTCAGTTAAGGGAGTACTAATCCTTACTATCATAACTAACCATCTATGACAAATACCAAAACACCTCTTAGAAACAACATTGGAGGCCCCACACCTCATTGAGTAGCATAAAACCTAGGATGGGGACTTAACTCCATAGATAGAGGGCCTTCACCATAAGTAGTTTACAAAAAATGGGGGAGGACATAACTCCATATATTGAGAAGACATACCCTGATTAGCAGAAAATAAATGAGGGAGTTCCAGATTCTATCAATAATATATAGGAATTTAACCTCACCGAGTAACACATAACATAATAGGGGGTTCCAAACCCCATAAACACTATAACATCCACAATCAATCCTTTTCATCATCTCTATAGATATAAGGAGGATAAGCTACCCATATGACCAAAAATCTCAACTCTGATGTCAAAGATATGTCATGTTCTACATGTAAAAAACTTAGGATAGACTAACTTCATTCCCAAAACCAAGTCTTGATAAAGGAGATATGAAATAATCCCCTAAGGTTGGAAAAGAACATGTCATGAACTTGGGGGGGCATGACATGTACTCCTTGTATAGGTTGTTTTGGTAGGCCCATGGGATACTTGGAATGCACCCATGGGATACTGTAGTAGTGGTGGAACTGTAGCAGTGGCAGCACTGTAGTGGTGGAGGGACTGCAATAGGTAATGTAGTGGTGGCTGTACTGTAGCAGGTATTGTAGCAGCGCGAGTACTGTAGTAGTACTGTTCACCGAGGGGTCCTATGGGCAAAAAATTGGGCTTTCAAGAATTGTATTCATGCCACTTGGCCTTGGGCCTTTGGGCGATGTAATGGGTCTCCCTCTACCCAGTTTAAAGAGGTCTTTTCTTTAAATAATAAATTGAGAATTCAACCCCAACCTTTAAAATAAACACCATGTCATGATCAAAATATCACCTTGGGACAACGTGACACCTAACTCCCATGAAGTACACCCCATTTTGTGATAAAAAACAATGTCATGAAAAATCCATTATGGTGTGATCATTCCATGACCATATAACCATGTTGTGACAAACCATTTCTGAAAGGACCATGTCTCTAAGACTATATTCCATATAATGCTCAAAATCACCTCACCATCACCGTTCTTGCCTCTAATCGGTCTCGAATCACCATAAAAGAATCATTCATCACCGTTGTGCTTACAATGGCCATTTTTTGACTGGTAAATGAGATTTATTGAAAAAATAAGTAAAGGTAAAACAATATTAAAGATGGAATTTTACAAAATTCTCTATTAAATAGAGGAATCAAGTCCTCAAGAAGAATTCCAATGGGAAATTATCAATTGGGATTCTTTGAAAAAATTATTCCCAATGGTTCACACATAATTATAACACCTTTTCACATTGTCTAAAAAACATTCCTATGTTGTCACACCTATAATTGATCCACCGTCACCCATTTTTGATTCCTCACACCCAAATCTCTGCTTTAATGTACAAATGTATTAATCTCAAACCTAGATTCCAATCACTTAGCAATTCGAGCCAAGAATCGTCGAATCCCCAAACACGGTGAAGAAGAGTGGTGAAAATGTGAAAAAATAAAGGGAAATAGTGAGGAACAATTAAGGTCTAGAGTTATAGTGGTAGATTCAAGGATCAATCCTCCATTCACTAGGCATGGATTCACTAATTATGAATAATGTAGGAAAGAGGGGTTAAAGATAGATAATAAAAATCAATAAAATCACAAGTACATGATTTAGAAAACTATACATCAAAAAAAATAATTATCTATATTAAAAACACAAAAAAATAGAGAAAGTAATCAAATTAAAATCCCTACCTCTTAGTACAGTGACCATCTCTTCAATATTAGATCTATTCATTTATGTTGTGAATCCAATCCCGATTCAATGTTGATATTCCATTTCATTGAAGGATCTCCCTACAAACCTCCCCCTAACTCCCTCTATATATCTACCAATATAGAGATTATGTTAAGAAATTATGTGGATAACCCTAGATATAATTCATAATGGGGGTTTTTATAGGATATCTTATGATTCACATCACCAAAAATCACATTAAATTAATTGTAATTAAGTAAACAACACCCATAATGGTCCATCCCGGGAGCCATGGGTGTGAACTCAAATTAAATAATTCCTAGGGTAAACCCCTATTTTGTATATAAAAGTGGAATATATTCTCCTATAAGAAACTCCATTTAAGAGATATAAGTGATTGATGAAAAACATGTGCACGATGGGATAAAAATATTATATTATTTATAAGACACTATAGTGCTCAAAATTACTAAATAGACCATCGACCAACCTAAAAAATATTTTAATAATATTATAATGGTTTGAAAAAAACACTAGGGTTTCTAAGATATCCCCATCCAATCATGGGATATATATTAATTTAATTAGTAATTATTAAAAATCCTTTTAAATTAAATGTTCTTGGAAATTCACTAAAACTCATCCTGGGGTTAAACACCACATCTCGAGATCTACAAAACCATAAAGTTTTTTTTCTATGGTCACATAATAGGGGAGATATACTATTTTACCCTTGGAGATGTATTGGGACTCTGAAACATTAAAATTGAGTTAAATCTTGGTCATTAAATACCTTAGTTTCTACAGAATTGTTGCATAAAGTTATGTAAAATCTAAGCAATATTCCACTCAACCCATTTTTATTTTATTTCAAATAGTCCCACATATCATGGCATAAAATTATATTTTTCCTAGAATTTAGTGCCCCAAGATTATTGAAACTCTTTAAAACATGTTATCCTATATTTCAAACCCCAAGGGTCATCATCATTGATTCACATAATATTTTTTCATAGTCTACACTGAAAAAATTAACTTATGAATTAATTTAACTCACTCCATCATAACTTTCATTAAGATCGGCTCAAAATGAGTCTTTTCACTAGTCTTGAATCAATATAATGGTTACCCACATTATTGAACGTATAATTATTCAAAGTGTGACATATGAATCTTTGATTGATAATTATTATTGTGAACAAAATCCACCAATGATAGGTGATATTTCCAAGATTTTCCAAAGTTGAGCATGCATACACACAAAGCATATCATCTAGAATTTGACTGGATTTATTTATTTTCCCATCAATGTAATAGTAATTTGATATACTCATTTTTAATTATGATCCCAAATATTTCTTGGATCCCTTCAAGAATCTAGATGTAAACTTTATATCCCTATCTGATAAAATAGTCATTGATACACCATGAAGTTTCACTACCTCTTCCATGTAAAGATTTCCAAGTCCACCAAATGACATTGTTTCTCCAATGGGTAAGTTATGAGAAAATTTTGTAATTATATCCACCAATAACAAAACACCATCATGTTTCTATCATAAGCTCAATAATACAGTTATAAAACCCATGGAAATATATTCTACACTTCCACTTTAGGATATGTAAAGTCTGTAAAAACCATACTAGTTGTCAAGACCCCACCTTTATTTTTTGAAAATTTAAACATCAAGAAACAAATTCAATGATGTCCTTATTTATTATAAAACACCAAAATTTGAATATGATAACATGATTCATCTTGTTAGCTTCAGGATGAACTACCCAACTCAAATGGTCAAAGGTTTCTATAACTTTCTTCCTTAGTTCCACAGGAACCACCATTCAATCTTTGAATCATAGCACTGAATCTAGTACAGTTTTCCATCCACTGATGGTCTCCCCCAATACATAATACTTCATTAATCCTTTAATATTTCTCATTTTATGACTATTTATCTCTCACATTATCTATAAAAATAGAATTCACATTAATACTAAAGAGGAACACACCATTCATTGTATCTTCTACCCCCATGTGAAAATCTTCCAGTAAACTCATTAATTTCCGCTTACCTTTAGATTATTTCAATCCTTGGATAATATTATTCCCAATCAAAGTATCTAACACTTTATTATGATTCCATAATGTATACATAAGTTCAAAATTAAAGGATGAAAGATACTTTACTCACCCGCATTGTCTCAGGTTGAGATCATGCTTGGACAAAAATTTACTTCAAAATCTTATGGTTGATATACATGGAAAATTACTCACCAAAAAGGTAATGGATCCTAGTATTTAGGAAATTAACAAAACATTATAATTCCAAATCATGGGTAGGGTAACTATTCTAACTTGGACTTAAATTCCTAGACCCATACTCCAGGACCTTACTTCCTTGCTTCAAGAGGCATTCTAAACCCAATCTAAACACATCACAATTCACTTTATAATCAATTATTGACTCATAAAGAATTAAAAAAGGGGATAAAATAAGCCTATTAATTAATTTCTCAAATGATTCTAATCACTTATCATTAAAATTATTTTTTACTCCTTTTCGAGTCAAGGCTATCATGGGAAAATATAATCTTGAGATGTCCTAGATAAATATTTGGTAATACCAAACCAAACCTAGAAAACCTAATATCTCAAATAATATATTAGGTATTTCTAAGGATAATATTTCTTTGAATTTATTAGGATAAACTAAGTCACATTTTTTAGAAGCTACATGACCCATAAATTTCACTTCTTGAATCCATAAGTATAATTTTTCAAACCTGTAATAAATCATTTTCTCAAATAATGTTTCCATGAAAATTCTATTCTGTTCTCCATGATCTAACTCAATTATTATGTATATGAGAATTTCATCTATAAAAAACAAAAAAAATATAACAATTTTTTTTGTAAAACTTAGTTCATCAATTCTATAAAAACAAAATGTGCATTAGTGACTCCAAAAATAATGGACATAAATTCATAGTGGTTATAACAACGCCAAAATTCAATTTTCAGAATATACTTATACTTTTACCTTAACCAGTTATAACCATACCAAAGGTCAATCTTGGAAAACTAGTGAGATAACTTCAGTTGACCAAAAAATCATCAATTCAAGGTGAAGGATATTTATTATTTATTTTTACTTGATTTATATTTTGATAGTCAATGAATAAATGCAATATACCACTAGATTTCTTGGAAAATAGAACTAGTGATTCCTAAGTAGAAAAACTTGGTCAAATGAATACCCTTTAATCTAGTTATTCTAGTTATCTCTTCAATTCCTTTAACTCCACTGAAGCCATATGATAAAAAGGAAAAATAAATAAGGCTTGTTCTAGGTATAAGGTCTATAAAAATTATAAATCTTTTTTAGTGGTATCTTAAAGAAATTATTAGGGAAAACTTATGTGTATTGATCCACTATTTTAGTAAGTATAGGTTTTCTATTACTATTAATTGTTCAAAGTACTAAACATAATAATTGAAAATATATAAACCTTACTTATCTTTCCATTAGACTTTCCTTATTAGCTTGAATATACCACTCTCTTTTGAAGGTGTGGATGGTCCCATTCAATGGAATGAAAAAAATATTCAACTATAAAATTCAGTTTGAAACTTAAATATACTCATCCAATCCATCACAATAATTAAATAATATATCTACATGTCAAGCACTTGAAATTACCTTGAGATTTACACTTTATCTATCATTATCAAATAAGAAGGATAGTTAAAACCTTAATCAATACTTTCTCCCATTATGATATAAATTCTCACATAATATGAAATTAACTCTACTCATAATCCCATGAGATCAATCAAATATCTAGAGATAATTGAATGTGGTTCTCTAGTATAAAAAATATATAAGTAATCATAGAATTAATCAGAATGGTACCTCACATCATAGAAGGTTTTACATCAACCCTTGTATCTGCATTTGTCTAATCAGATGTAAAGTTATTTCCTTGAATATTTTAAGGTGTTGAATTTCCTTCCTAATGTGGCCTTCTAACTCTTACACGATTCCCTAGATCAAACTTATTTTATCTATTAAATTACATCTTTGACCCCTGAAATAGGTTTAATGATCCTCCTTTTTTATGATAATTTTCCACAAAACTGATTTATGTATATAACTTTCCCATATTTAAATCATGGATGAATTATGTATGGACATTTCAAATTCATATGTTTCACTTCAATACACTAAAAACACTATAGTATTCTATTATTATGAGAAAAAATGTAAATATAAATCCATAGTATTACTTTTAAATTATTTCTACTTCCTCTTATGGATGTTGAAGGTGTTTTCCCCCCACTTAACCAAGGAATAAAATTAGTATCCTTCTATATATTCATGATGCTTTTCTACACCAATGTTGTTGTAATAAACTTATAACATATGTGACCCAAATACCTAGTCTATTCCAAGATAACTTGCACTACTAACCCAAGATAATTCTATAATCTATAGGGGATGGAGACTATAACCAATATTTTGAGTTTACTATTAGGGAATGACCAACATGACTTGTCTTTATGTTAGAAATTTTCTAAAATAAAAAAAATAAGACTATATGAAACCACTAGGTAAATAAATAAGAAGCACAAAGGCACTACTATATGTATTCATTGAGAGTATAAAAGTATAATCTACATGAGATATACTTGAGTATCCAAGTAAGAATAAATAAACTCAATATAACTAGAGAGAATAGGAAATACACAGAAACTTCACTTACCATCAATGGCCTCTTACTCCATTACCTTTGTGGAGTCTGAACACATGAAACCATACCAACTCTTAGTTATCTAGTTCATCATCAAATATCTAACCATAGACCAATCATACCTAAAATATAGTAAATAGATCTAAATTTAAACCAAAGTTTCTAGGTAGGGTTTGATAATATATATACATAGTAGGGGATCACTAACATGACTCAACTCAGTAATGAATAATCAAGTGTATACGTGGTATCTCATTTTCATATGTGATTTTACATTGATTTTTTATTGTAAAATTATTTTTATTATGATTTATTTTTGTTGGTTTTCATAGAATTATATTGAGTTTATAAGATGGAGTTGATTTATATAATTTTTGGAGAAAGGAGGAAGGAGGAATCCAAACACACCATGGAGCTAGGATGGAATGCCCATGGATTTTCTGATAAAGTTCCATATGGAGATTTATGAAAAATTCAAACTCATTTTGGAGGAATCTCAAGGATAATTGAGTTTACCAAAATTTGAAAAGTTGTTGGGGATATTGGAGAATATGTAATAGGGGTTGGTCTGGGTACTTTTGATATATAAGGATAAAAACTTTTCCACTAGGGGAGCTTGTGTCATATATAGTGAAATGGTGAGTGGAGACTTTCCATGACATGGAGTATCTAATCCACTTTTCATATGGATTTGTGAGTGTCCCCATGGTGAGATCCATGTCATGAGGGGGGCCATTTTGTGTAACTATTCCAAGAAGATAAAGGAAACTCTATGTACCATGCATGGGACTAAGCCAAACATGACACTAAAAATACCATGACATATACTATTCCATTGGGGACTCTCTTATTCTATTTTCATGGAAAAATTTCTAAATTTGAAATGGAATATTCAACTTTTGAGTACCAATATAATATCTTAGATATTTTTTATTTCTATTTACTATAGGGAGAAAGGGTCCACCACATCCATTTTTCTAGCTATCTCAGAGCAAGATAAAGAGGTTTGACTATTTTTAAATGTCATGGATAAGGATTTAATGTGATCTATTCAATTGGAGATCCACCATATCCTTTTTCATTTACTCACTAACATTGTGGATTTTTGGATATAAATAAATTATTTTGTTAGATTTTAGTGGGAATTTTTTAATTTTTCTAATATTATTTAGTCTTTTGGAGTTCTTTTTTGACTCATTAAATCATAGAACTTTATTTTAAACATTAAAATCATTAATTTAAGTATGTTTTCTTCTCCAAATTATCAATTATCATTTATTTTTTCTTACTTTATCTAAATCACCCCAAAATATGATTCATTCACATATAATGGGATTATCCTCTATCATGCATGGATGATTCACTTAGGGGTGAGGGTTTAATAGTAGAGGTATGTGTGTATAAATATATTTCTAATCCCATTAATGGGGAGTTATTTTGATTTTTAATTGTTTTATAATTTAATTTTATCATATTAATTCCCAAAACGTTGACCAAGAGAAGTGGGGGGGGGGGGAGGTTCCCCAATACAGTTGAGTGAATTGAGTTGTTACCAGTAACTTATATTCACATATTTCTCTAAATATTGGACTTAATGCATATAGGGTAGTGGATTTATCTAACCAATAGATTTTAATTGGCTTATATAGAATCAATTAAATTTACTATAAGAATTTGGAGACCTTAGATTGAATTTTAAACAAATCTCATTTGCTAAACCATGAGTGAGAGAGGGAACATCATCCAAGTCATCCTTTGAAATTAATCTTATCCCCCTATCGTAGTAATTTTTTCACCCTTATTTGAGTGTGATTTATATTTTTTAAATCCTATAATTTTATAAAATATTTGATTTAATAACTATATTTTATAACTCTTGAGGTTCACATCACTTCCTCATGGGATTGACCTTAAACTACACTATCCAATGCTTAGGAAGTTAGTGAAAGATTGAGAAAAAGTATAAATTTCTAAACTCTAGAATCCCATCAGAGGTAATGATGTATGAGGGTCCTACCAAGTTTTAGAACCATACATGGTGAAATCTGGAGTTATAAATTTCTATTGATTAACTCAGTATTCTATTTTATAAAATTTATTTTTTATTTTTATTCTATTTACATGCATTAGGTGTGTTTTTTATATCTTGGAAGGATAGTCGGTGCATAAGAAAGACACTAACAACTCAATCATAGGGAATAGATTCTTGAGAGACACTTGAGTACAACCTATATATTGAGAATTTTCTATTATCATGCTAATTTATCAGTATGGTAGATTACTATAACCCATTTAAAATTTATGGATTTAACATATAGTTCACACATATAGAACCATAAAAAAGATCACAATGAATTCCTCAGGCATGAATAATCATGGAATATAGTTTAACAACCATTGATTGGTCTACCATGAGCAACGTTCATCCTACCATCTTAGATAACAACATTAAGATCAATAGAAGTATCATTTAGATGATTCAAAATATGGTACAATTTAGTAGACTATAGAGTGAATACCCACATAAATATCAATCAAAATTATTGAAGATATGTGAAACAATGATACAAAATTGTGTTTATTTATATTCAATTAACATAAGATTATTCCCATTATCAATCTAATATCAGACTAAGGAAGGGATGAAGAGTTAGTCGACAGGGTCCATTACCACATAGGATGAGTAGATAAAATGATTTATATATAATTACTTACCACCTTCATGGACATGGAAGCTAAGGAGAGACATCTAAAACTTTTCTTAGTTGGCTGGAGAGTCAGTGTTTGAATCATGAGGATATTTCAATGAGTTGTTATGGATATGAACACATTATGGAATCAATGTTTGATATAGATGAAAATATTTTACTATGGGTTATAGATCATATCATGATATATGGATTATATTTCCATAGATAGTGTATTGATGATGAAGAATTATGAGGTTTGATGATACCCTCTTGATTAGATCACTCACAATTCCAGACTTTGGAAAAGTGAGAGAGGTCTACTAAGAATAAGCATGAATCAGGTAGATGAAACCAATATATTTTCCATGAGGGAAGAATAATTTATTAAGAAATTGGATAAATTATAATTTATAGTGGTGCATACTCAGTTTCAATGGTCCTCAATATCCACACTAACACTCAAAATTCAATCTTGAGAGATGTGCAAAGGAGCACAAATATATCAAGAGTTCCAGGTTGAATTAGAAGATAAAAAAATTCCATATTTTAACTACATAAGATAAAATTGAGGCCCTAAATAGTACCAATTTTATTATAATCTAGTGAGATCAATTTATCCACAATATTAACTGAATCCCAAGTGGAATCAACCACAAATAGGTTAGAACTTTAATAAGAAAAAGACCACCCAAGCAACCAACTAAGCAACAAAATCAATTGATTTTTCAACCATATCCACCCACTTGTCCTAAAAAAATTCTAGTATCTTAAAAAATTATATCCTAGACTACAAAACCTACCGAAACCCAAAATCCATCTCTTGATGATATGATTAAAGATTTCATCCAGGAAAATTGGGTCAGTTGATGGATACCTGGGAAACTTCCATAATGAATTAATAGTTCAACTTCTAAAACCTAG
Source organism: Viscum album (assembly GCA_963277665.1). NCBI lineage: Eukaryota > Viridiplantae > Streptophyta > Magnoliopsida > Santalales > Viscaceae > Viscum > Viscum album. The sequence continues at coordinate 1,630,359,034 of OY728122.1, forward strand.
AGTATCAAGTGAGGTAGATTTCTAAAAATATATTAGAATAGTTACTAAGTACACTACTGGGAAATACAAAGATATATATAGGAGAATAATCAAAGGTTTTGAATCTACATAGTAGGAAAGTGATCAAGATAAGAAAGAAACATGGGGTTGAAAAGGAGGTGGAAATGAAGTGACTAGGAAAGGAGAGTTCTATAAAATTAAGTTAACACAGAAATAGAGAATATCACAGATGGGAATAAATAAGAGATTATAGTAAGAGTAAAATAGAGGTAGGAAAAAGTGAATAAATAATAGTATAAGAATCCAAAACCATACCAACCTTCTTTACTATTTCTGGAGAGGATGTGAAAATGGAGGGTTGAATTTCAATAACAAATGTTTTTAATTTTTTTTAAATGGTTACACATTAATATTCATTTTAATAAATATATTTTTTAAATACTCATATATGCTATTTTTTTGAAGGATTTATATTGAATAAGAAAAATATATAGGATCTAGGATTCATTTATTTATGTGAGTAATGTTCAATAGTCATGCAATGGAAGATCCCAATGAAAATGAGATATCAAGGGACCTTTTACATAATTTTCACTATTGGATGATGCACCTTTGGGAATAAAATAAATGATTTGTGCTCTTGAATCAATATTATTCCATTGATTTTATTATAGAAATTGGGATTAGTTGAACCGAAGTCTATGTGAGTAGCACATCAATTAGCATACTAGTCATTGAAGTACCTAAGAGAAATTATTGAAGAAATTTTTGTTAAGGCGGGGAAATTTATTTTCTCCATTGATTTATTAACCTTAATATGGAAGTGTAAGGGTATGTTCCTATCATTATTGGGAGATAATTCCTAGCAATAAAGAAGGTGATAATCTATGCGAATCAAGGAAGACTCATTTTTAGAGTTGGTGAGGAGAAAGTTACATTTAATTTAGTAAAATCTATGATGTATTAAGATGAAGAAGAATATTTTCATGTTATTTTTATTACCTATGAGAAACTATCCACCATGAGACTATAAAAATAAGAGGAAGAGGGCATGGTGTGTCTCATTGATGAGATGGTAGAAGGGAAATATGAATAAATAAATATTGAAAATAGAACCCAAGTGTAAAGATTTCATTGGATGAAAACGTCTATCAAGGGACTCTTTTTCAGAGTTCAGTTCCTTAATTATCAATCCAATGAAGCTTTAGTTTAATCCACTATCTAGTACATTAAGTTATTCATTTTCAGGATACATGGGAATATATCTAGTAATCATCAAATCCAATTTTACCAAATAACATGAGGAGATGATGTTGGTAGTGTTGAAGTGGATAAGACAAGCAATAAATTAGGGGATTTAAGAATCAAGGGAATAAGTCCCACAATTTGTGCACAAAAAGTGTTGTTGGAAGAGGGAATTGACAATGTCATCAACTTAAAATAAGGATCACATGACTAATGAAATTGGTGGTAAAAAAGAATATTCCTAATATTTTTTATGCATGGATTATACTCTCCATGTTTGATATAGAATGGGTTGTCAACATGTAAGTTGTACTAAATAACAAAGGACAAACCATGTTTAGAAATAGAGAGAATAAGCTCATCCCAGTAAGAACTATAATGGGATAGAGAGTTTGTGTAGAGTTCCAAGAACAATTTTTACTACTTTTTAGATGGATAATGTAGTTATAACCAAATATAAGTGGACATAGATGACCATTAAAATACTACATTCACATTCCCATATGGTACCTTCACCTATTGCAGTATATAATTTCGTATGTGTAATTAATCAATGATATTTCAAAGTTTTATGACACATATGTTTTATGAAATGGAAGAGGACTTTGTAGAAATGTTTATGGATTACTTTTCAGTTAAGGGGAGATCCTTTGAGGCATGCTTGAATAAATCAAGATTTGTGAAGAGAAATGACTAGTGTTAACTCGGAGAATTTCCAATTCATGGTATAATAAGGCATTATATCCAAGATCAAAATATCAAAACATGGAATTAAAGTTGACCCCATGAAGATAAAGGAAAAATAAGATCTTATGAAGTTGACCACAGTCAAGGGGATTAAAAGATTTCATAGACATGTGTGATTTTACTACTAATTTTACAAGGATTTCTCTAAGATAGACCATAAATTGAATCATATATTATCAATTTAAGTTCCATTAAAATTTTATGAATCTTGAAAAAATGTATTCACTACTTTTAAAATAAATTTAGTGGATGCCCTGATTATGATCACTCTAAACCAGGAAAATGAATTCAAGCTAATGTGTGTTATGAGTGATTTCGTTGTTGGACCTGTATTGGGGAAATGGGTTGATGTTATTTTTTGAACCATATACTATGTAATACACACAATTAATGAAGCACTGATCAACTAAACCAATATATAGAAGGAAATTATTATAATGATATTTTATTTTGTTAAGTTTAAATCTTATATCTTCCATTCTAAGTTGATTATTTACACCGATCATACTTCTTTAAGGCACATGTTGAACAAGAAGGATACAAATCCAAGAATAATTTAGTGGATATTATTATTATAAGAGTTTTAAATTATGATCAAAGGAAAAAAGGTTGGGAGAATGTGGGGGGAAACCATAGGTCGAGGATATAGTTTCCACATGTGGAAGTGGAGGAATATCTGGACATCACTGATGAGTTCCTAGACAATTTTTTTCTATGCTGATCTGTAATCACACACTAGTAAAAAATAAATTTATCCTAACATGTTTTTTTATGTTGGTAATCTATAAATGATGTAGAAACTTTATTTTCCACATCAGTTATTCAATAACTGATATGATAAATAAAAATTTTATATATTTCATGTTGATTAATCAATAAAAAAAATTAAAAAATATATTTCCACGTCATTTATTGAATAACCGATTCAAAAAATAAAACACCATTTTTTTTGATGATGGTTATTAAATAATAGACATGGAAACATGGTTTTCCACATTTATTATTGAATAACCAATGTGAAAAATAAATTTTTTCACATCGATTATCGAATAAACTATGTGTAAAAATATTTATAATTTTAATAGGGGTTCATGAGGAGTCATTTATGTTTCATTATTTTATATGAAAACCCTAATATTTATCTAATGTGGAAAACCCTAACCCTTATATCCTCAATATGCGGCCTAAAATAAATTCATTTTTTAATTTGTGGCCTCAAATATATTCATTATTAAATCCTTAGCTTTGAATATATTTCTTTTGTTATACACCGTCTCCATCCACCATCAACTGTCATCAACTGCCACTTATGCTTCTTCCCATTGATGCCTCTTGTCCTGGTTCTGATTTCAATTTATGGTTTGTGTTTATTATTTAATTTTTCCATGAATTCAAGATATTTGAGTTTTTTGTTACAGTTTTAATTTGATGTCTCTTTATCTTTGATTTGGCATCCACCACCGTCATCCATCATCAACCACTACTTGTGACTTCTTACCACTGGTTTTGACATCTAAATTTCCTTAGTTTCAATATCAATTTATGGTTTTTGTTTATTATTTCGATTTTTTATGCATCCAAACTATTTAAATTTGTATTTTTGGTTTCAATTTTCAATTTATTTTACTTTATCATTCAGTTTTCATTCACCACCACCGTCCGCCGTCAACCATCATCGGTACCCACTTACACATTTTTCCCATTGGTTACTCCTTCAAAATATTACTAGTTACAATAAAAATTTATAGTTTGTGTTTATTGTATATATTTTATATGTATCCAAGGAATTTTCATTTTTATTTGTGCTTGCAATTTTCCATTGACTTCACTTTATCTTTTCTATTTATATTTTCAGTTTTGATTATTCACATATCTTAAATATTATTTAATCGATGAATGGTTATTTTTAGAATAAGGTTTGTTATTTTTTATTAAATAATGATAATTTAATATTTTGAAAGATATATTTCCATTTATCAAATATGATGTATTTCTTTTTTTTTGTGAAATATTTTATGGTATTTTTTATTTATAAAATCAAATTTGGAATTAAATATGAAATAATAATAAATTATTTTCAATTTTTTTAATATTTTTTATAGATAATAATGAGTTTAATTTAGATTACTATATTTCAAACAAGTGATGAATATTAGGAAGGTGTAGATGTTTTTTTAGAATTTTCTAAAGAAAATGTTCCAAAAAACATGTTTTTTCTGTGCATGACTGAAATGGTTAAATATAAAGAAGTTGAAATGTATAGAGATCAAAGATCATTTAATTTGTAACGGTTTTAATTCAATTTACATCCCTTAGATTTTACATGGTGAAACCGGGTAGAATTTCAGATCTATTAATGATGATTATTATTCAGAAGATGATATGTCTGATTAAATTGAATAAATGATTCTTGATATTTAAGTATAGACAATTGATAAAGAACCAAGAGTTGAGAGTCAGTATGGTGATGCTAAAAAAAATTGTATCTGGGTTTTATGGAATGTATAGTTTTTTTGACAGTGTTTAGATTGATTAACCTGATGGTGAAAAATGGATGAAGTGAAAAGAGTTTTTAGATTGGCTATAATTTTTGAAACACGTACTTCCTATAGACAATGATATTTCAGATTCATATTATAAAGAGAAAAAATATTATTCCCAATGGGTTTAGTGTACAAGAAAACACGTGCCTTCCCAAAATATTGTGTGATATATAAGAAGGATTATTACTTTTTGTTTGAGTGTCATAAATGTGGGATGTCATGGTATAAGTTAAAAAAATCATAGGATGATTTAGCAGTTACAAAGAATTATTCTAAAGAATTTTGGTATCTTAATTTAATTCATAATTGGAAATGTTTATTTAAAAATTAAAATGATGATAAAAGTTTAATATTGAATGTATATGAGAAAATATGTGATGGAAAATTATTCCATCTACCTGATTGTCCAAAGTAGAAGAAAATTGATCAACAATTTTCTATTTCTATAAATGAAGTTCTCTGACTTAGAAAAAACATAGATGGAATGAATTCATATAGAATACTTAGTAGAAAACATAGTTAATATCCTATTTTATTAGTATTTTATAACTTATCTCATAAATTTTGTATGAAGTGAAAACATGTAATGTTGAGTTTAATGATCTCTAGACCAAAATAGACCAGAATTGATATTGATGTTTTTTTACCATTAATTATTGATTTGAAACTTTTATGGGAGGAAGGTATTAGGGTGTATGATTATTATAAAATGGAACATTTTAAACTACATTAAATGATTTTGTTCACTATAAATGACTTCCCTACATATGGAATTTTTTTGGATACTGTGTTTAGGGGCATAAAGCTTATCCAATTTGTGAACAACATACTTCATATTATCAACTTCAATATGGGAGAAAAATATTATAAATTGGTCATAAGTGGTTCTTATCTATGGACCACTCTTATATAATATTAAAAAATACATTCAATGACTCATAATAATTTTATGTTTCTCCGAAAAACTTTTTCCACCAATCAGTATTTTGAGATGGTGAAAAAATATTGATGTACCATTCATAAAGATAAAAAAATATGCTAATGATATAAATATTCAAAATAAATGGTCAATATTTTTTGAGCTATAAAATTATATATATAATGAGGTAAAACATAACATTTATGTTATATATGTTTATAAGAATATCTACAATATATTGATTGGAACATTATAAGATATTTAATTAAATACTAAAGATGGGTTGAATGAAAGATTAGACTTACTCTCAATGAGAATACGTTTGCAGTTATCTCCCAGTCCTAATGGAAGGTGGACATACCTACCTATAACTTTTCATACATTATACAATATGGAAAAAATTGAATTTTTTCAGTGTTTTTATGATATCAGAGTTCCATAGGGTTATTCTTTAAATGTAATTTTTTTCGTGTCACTTAAGGATTTGAAGTTGACTGGTATGAAATATCATGATTTTCATGTCATGATGCAATAGATCCTACCAGTTTCATTGCATGGAATATTTCCCATCTATGTAAGAATGACTATAATGAAGGTTTATCATTTTTTCCAATTCAATTTCTAACATGGTGATTGATATTAATTCTTTTAAAAATTTAGAGAATGAATCAGTTTCAATAATTTTTCAATTGGAAATATATTTTACCCCATCATTTTTTGATATCTTAGTGCATTTAAGGGTTTATTTGGTGAAATAAATAAATCTTTATGGACCTATATATCTATGTTGGATATATCCTTTTGAAAGGTATATGAATATATTTATGGGGTATGTGAAGAATCCATATCAACCTAAATCCTCCATTATTGAGAAGTATATTTCCCAGGAGGTTGTGAATTTTTTTATAAGCTACTTATCTATAGTGGAGTACATCAATTTCCCCATATATTTCCATTAATGATTCAATTATGGGGAAAGGGTATTTTTGGATTGAAAGTAAAATCATTTATAGGTGAATAAATAACAAAGGTACATTTATATATATTGAACAACATAGATGATTCTAATCCATATATAACACTAAATATTAATGTGTTAATAAATTTTTTCTAAAGAAGAAAGATATGTGGATTTTGAATGATCATAATTTTTTTTCTATTGTTTAAAGATATTGTGATTGGTAGATTAGATGCATAAAAACATTTATATGGTTATTGGGTGGACCATTTTTAAATTTAATAACATGGTATGAGTATGAAATTAATGGATATATATTTCATACGAAATATTAGGACAACAAAAGTGCAGTTTAGAATAGTAGTGTTTTGGTGTTAACAGAAGTAATGAATTTTTAGAGTTCCAAAGAAAAAAACCAAATCCCTACATCAAGTGCATATTAGGGTGTCATTGAAAAAATATGGGAGGTATATTACATTAAATTTCAAGTTACGGTGTTTAACTACAAATGGGTTGTAAGTAACAACACTATCAGAGATGATGAATTCAAAATGAAACTAGTTAATCTGAATAGAATGGAATTCATATTTGATCATTTAATCATGGAAACACATGAATTTTTTTATGTTCTTGATCAATCTATTATGCCATATTATATCATTTTACAAAGAAAAAACAGAATGTTGGTGATGAAAAACCAGATGAAGAGTCTAATTTATGCGAGATTCCTACTTCCACTAAAATATAAACAGATAATATTGATATTCATGTCATATAAATAGTTTATGATATACCGAATGATTATAAAGAAGGAATTTGGGAAAAAATCCTTTAGTAAATTCCTAACATTACAGGTAGTATATTTTTATTTCTTGTTTACTTTTTTAAATTTCATAAAATTTTAGATATAGTAGTTTTATTTTATTTATTAAAAATAGTATTATATCTAATAAGTTAAATTTATTTTTTGTATTTATTTAGTTTTATTTATTTTACAGTTTTTTACCTGATTTTTTTTTTGATTTTTTGGAAAAAAATTAATTTTAATATAATATTTTAATTAAAAATAAAAATATTGTATAAAAATTATATTCAAAGAATATTAATTTTGGTGTAAACAATCGTGTAATATTTTGGATCATTTTTACCATTCAAAGACCATTTTTGGAATTTTTTTCATTCGTTTATTCCATTTAATCTCTCATTAATTTTTATCATATTATTTAACTACTTTAATAAATATGAATAAAATTGTGTTTATTTTTGTTTACTTTTTGTTGGATCATTTTTCATTTTTTATTTAGTTTTATATGTAATAGTTGTATTTTTATATTTGTGTACTGATTGTTTGTTATTCACAAATCAGTTTTGGATTTGTTTTCATTTATTTATGTCATTTCATATCTCATTATTTTTTTTATCATTTTAGTTAACTGCAAAAAATATGAATAACAATTTTTTTAGTTTAGTTTACTTTTTTAGATCATTTTTCATTTCTTATTTACATTTGTATATAATATTGGGATTTGTATATTTGTGTACTAATTATTTTTTACTTTGATTTGTAGGATAATGGTAGATCAAAAATCTGATCCACCATATACTTCTAGAGAATATCGTACACATACCTCTGGGTAGGACCATACACATACTTCTGTTAATGAACCTCCTCATCCTTCTGCACAAGAGGCATATATTTCCATAGGGGAAAAAGATTTTGGGTTGTTTTTTTGTATATTTATAACATTCTAATTAAAGATGAAATTTTTAGGTGTGAAATGACTATTATTATTTTTTAAAAAGATATCAATGAGTTTGTAACTAGAGATAAGTTGGTAATCAACACGATGTAAGTCTTTTTCATTTAAGTCAATTAACATATTTCATTTGGTTATTTTTATTTATCGAAACATTATACTTATGTTTTTTTGTATTAGGTATCTTTATGAAATTTTTATGCGACATGACATGACAAAAGTATATTGATTTATGGATCCAAAATTTATTTCACCAATAGAAAGAACAATGACTGATACAGAAATAACAGTTTATATTGTTGAAAGACTTCAAAAGAATATAATTATTTAGTGTTGGATGCTTCCTTATCTTCAAGAGTATGGATAATATATCTCATAAAGTTTTAGAATTCTCTTATCATAATAAACACTCACATTATATTTTTTTTATATATTAGTGGCCATTGGATATTGAGTGTTTTTTTCCAAGAGAGAAGACACTTTACTAGCTATGCTCTATCCAAGGTAAAGTGTGAGACAATTTTATGAATGTATAGAACACATAAGTTTGAATATTTGAATACTTTTATATATTATAACAACATTTAAATTTATTTTATACATATTATTTTAAAATAGGCCCTATAATTACTTTATAAAGAAAATAAGAATACATAGTAAAAAGATTAAATATGTAAAAGAAAAGGGTAATTTTCATTTACAATTACTATATTTTGGATATAGGTACTTAAAAATGTTATTTTTAATTGAAAGATTATTTTTAAAAAAATTATCATAGAAAATAAGGAATAAAGGAATATGGATACTATGTTCTATGATTTTTTGAAATAATTCCAACCATGAAAGATACAAACTTCAAGAAGGTTAGATTTTTTTATAAACCATCCCTTTAATTTTTTATTCATTTTATTCAGAATACATGTTAAATTATTTCTTTATAATTTTTAGATTTTTTATGACCCTCATCCTTATATTAAGAAAGAGCCAAGACACTTACGAAGTGAATGGGTCAATTATTTCACATGTATTATTAGGTTTTAGTTTACTTCTAATATAAATTGTAAATACGAAAGTTCAAATTATAAAAGTTTTTTCTACTATTGATTTTTAGGTTTGATACTTTTTTTCTGATTCTATTTTTTTGTCGTACTAATTTACCATTGGGAGGGATGAATAAATAACATTTTATTATAAATTTTTTTTCACATCGGTTACTTTATAACCGATGTGAAAACATTAAAACAAGATTTACCACACAGTTTTTTCTAAAAAAGAAACATGAAGAAATAATTTTAACATCAGTTATATTAAAAATGATATTAAAAACCATGAATGACATAAATTTTCACATTAGTTTTTATATAACTGAAAAGAAAAATAAAGTTTGATAGACCTTTCACATTAGTTTTTTCATAACTGGTGTGAAAAACATCCTCTAAAATGTATTTATAACTTTCATTTTTATTAAATGACATTAAAAAATTGTTTACAACATCCCTTGTAATAATATCACATAGTAATAGAGAATAAAAAACAATGTGAAAAATACTTTTTTTCACTAGTGTCGACCATGGATTTTTGATATTGAAAATTATTTGGACAATGGGGCACTTTATGTATAATTTTTATATAAAAAAATATATTTTTGGCCAATGTTGCTGATGTTATTAATTTATTCAAATTTTTTTATCTACTTCCCCTATTTATTTTCAAGAAAAAGTGCACAATTGGTGTGAAATTACCATGTTTTAATATTAAATATAATTTTCGAGTATTATTTGAATTAATACAATTTTAATTTAGTTTACTATTTTAATCATAACTCTCTCCCTTATTATACAAATTGTGTGATTATTGTATTTAGGGATCCTTATTAAAATTACTATAAATACTTTAACTGTGTCATTGGATGTTTTTGAAATTTGAATGGCCATATGGACTGTATAAAAAGGCCAAATGAATCTATCATAGAATCTGTACCAATTGTGATGTTCTATTTTATAGGATCAATTGATTATTCCAAATTTATTGATACTCCACTAGAATTATATGGAAGTTTCATTACAACATGGGAAAAAATTCAAGGCCCAATTCATCCATAATGGCCCCAATCCATGCGTGAAAGTTAAAACCCCAATTATACTCAAGATTAAAGAATAGATAACCATTATTAACTTTTCTACCAATCCACTTTCCCAATTGAGATGAAAAAGTTTGGGTAGAAATTAAAGAGTTAGGTGAAAAACTTAATTTTGGGTAGAAATTCAAGAGTTAGGTACAAAAATTTGTATAATATTGTGATAAAAATTAAAGGAATCTTTCTATCCTTAAACCCATTCACATTTAAGCATCGAAAACATTCAGGATAATTATATACAATAATACATAGTTTAGGAAAATAACTATATATTTGGATCCAAAAGTCCAATAGATTCCAGACTTAGATAGTGTACTTTCTGAATCCATATCTAAAACTCTAAAGAAGAATATTTCAAGATATTTACCTATCTTCATAGTCAAATGATCGATCCAACTTGAAGGGTGGTTTTATAAACTCTGGTTTTTCTGTGTAAAACTTTGGAATATTAGTAGGAATATTTCCTAATATAATAGTTAAGTTAGCCCTTGATTCTAGGACCTAGAGAGCCTCAGTTCATTAGTATTAAAAATATTTAATATGTTTTGTCACATTTATTATGTTTTTTAGTAAAAGTGGAATGAAACAAGATCTTATTCTCATGAATGTGGAGTTTACCATTAGTGTGATATAACGTTTTTCTGCGTTAGGTGTTTGGTTAAGGGTGTGTTAGAGGGACGTTAAATAAAGGGTTATTAATTTAATAAAATAAAATTAATTTCCCCTACCCTCTTTGGATTATCTTGTGAATAATAGGAGAGTAGGATTCCCCCTTGTGTGACAGATGACCTAAGGTTGAACTGAGGGAATGATGTTCCGTTGATCTATTTTTTTGATGTCGATCATTATCGAATTGAGGTGAAATAGGTTTTGGTCATTGTTTTGGACCCAAATATTTGGTGTTTCTCAATGAGGTAGCTGGATTTATGATATTTATGTCTTGATCCCCATTTATGCATTTTTATGGTCTTATAGGCCTATTATGATATCTAGATATCCCCTGAGGATAGATCTATGAGTTTCTGGTGAAACAGAAGAGTTTCAGGTGGATCGAAGAGGATTCCCATTTAGAATTCCCAATCATAGAATATTTAATGTAGAGGAGAACATACCGTGTGTTATTCCTATTTGGGGAAGATGATCTTTGGGGAATACACACAATGTATTGGGGGTACACGCTATATAGTGAGGCTAGGTCATGTGACTGAGGTACATGGCTAGACATGCTTTATTAGGGGACTTGGTTGTGTGGAAGTACATGACTAGGTACACAGGCATGGGATTACAAACATGGGAATGAACTAAGGACATGGCCAAGTGGCCGGATATCCAAGACACATCGTGTACTGGGGGAATACACCATGTGGCGTGACATGGCCACCCAACTATGTATGGGTGAGGAAATGACCAAGAGATTGAATGAGATCACACACTACGTGACATGAGGTACATGTCGTGTATATTCCAAAATAAACATCATGTAACAAGAGGGGACATGGCTAGGGGCCAATTTCTAGGGACACACCGTGGACCGTGGGTACACATAGTGTAATACCCTTAGATATTTCTCCCCCACACATCTTAGTCTTCAAGACTCAGATGGAGGGTCGTGAGTAGAAAATTCTAAGTGTTTTTTTCACATTGGATATATGGTGGACATGGTTTTGGTGTATGATATGTGACACAAGGTGTGGTTAGAAGGTCTCTTGATAGAAACTTATAGACCAGTACCAGTTGAGTGGATTCCCTTGGTCAATCCCTATGAGGGCACAATGTGGAATTATTATTTTAGCTAAAGATAGTGATCCCCTTAAAAGGATGATCCTAGATAGATTTATCGTATCCCTTTAGGAGTCTAGGGTGGTACCCTCTATTATATCAACTTCCCTAGATGGGGTTCATGGTATAGTCGTGACCTTCATACAAAGGGTAGAGATCCCCTATCCAACATGATATCCTTGTAGTGTTTGTTCCATTTTTGGATATATGATCCCCTACTTAGAATGTGGGTTTCAGTAAGGTTTTTAATATCATAATTAGTGTGATACTATACTCAGTGGTTGGTTCTAGTGGGGTTTGTGGTACCCTTGAGAGTACGATCCCCTACTTATTGGTTGGATCCAGATTTAGATTTTTGGTATCTACCATTGATCCTAGGTATGATCCTCTATATATGTATCAAGTATTTGAGACTTGATATGATTTTTGGTGTCCCCCAATGGTCCTAGGTGTAATATCATATCTGAATGATATGATCTCTAGAGTTCCATATCAAATTTTTGGTGCCACCCAATGGTCCTAGGCGTGATCCCCTATCCATGAGATGGAATATTTAGTATTTCAAATAGGGTTAGAGGATTCCCTATAAAGGATTGTTGAGATACCCTATCTAATTATTGAGATATACTAAGTGACAATGTGACTTTCTTCATGGATAGGCTCGTTGGGAACATTCTCTCAGATGTATTCCACAAAGGATGGTGGGGATGTTCCATCTTTTTAGTGATACCTGATGGAGTGTGATCTATCAAATGAGTGTTATTAGGGATGTCCAATCTATTCCCAATGAGTGACATCTCTCGGATGAGTACCATATAGGATAATAGGGATCGTCGAGTGAATTATCATGGATAAGCATTACCTTTGATCCATGAGTAGAATTCTATGGATGGTAGTGAGGTCAGGACCACATGAGACTTGGATTTTGAGATGAGTATATATGGGTTATTATGGGGTTCCTTACAATGATTTCAAATTTATTACTTGACACACCATGTGGATTGAGATGACTAGATATGTATGGACGAGGTGTGGTCAAGATGTAGTTTATTTTTATCTCTCTCTTGGGTTTCATCCTCTTTCTTAGGGTTGAGTGGACTATTTCCTTTTAGTTTCTACCTTTTATTTTGTGTTTTTGGCATTCCTAAACTAGTAGAAATTTTGGGTTTAACATAAAAAATATGACAATGATTTCTTATAAATGGACACAAAATATGTCTACGAAGACTTTTTGGCATCATTTTTGTTTAAAACTAATGCCAAAGAGGATTTACATTGGTTTTTTGGAATCATTTTTTTGATTTGGTTTATAAAAAAACTATTCCAGTAATTAAATAAAAGTTTTACTATGTTTTAGATCATTTCATAATATTTGTTTTATTGGTCGTGAAGATAAAACAAAGTTACAAATCAAAAGTTACGATCCTTGAAAGTTAAACATTATATGACTTTTAACATTGGCTATTTTCAATAACCAAAGTTAAAATCCTATTTTGACATCATTTTAAAAAACAACCTTAAAAATGTTTACCATGATTTAGATAATTTCCTAATCTTTGATTTCACTGGTCGTGGAGACCCAATGGAGTTACATATCAATAGTTATGTCCTTTGAATGTTGGAATTATTTAAGTCTTCTCTTAGAGAAGTTAAACCTCCGATGTTCATAAATTTTGATCTATAACTCCGTTTTAGCTCCATGACTAGTCAAATCGAATATTAGGGAATGATATAAAACATAGTAGGATTTTTTTAATTATTGGAATTTGTTTTCTTTAAAAATTGATCCTAAAAATATTTTTTAAACTTTTTGGAACCAATTTCTCTAAAAACCTATGCCAAAAATGATACTGATGAGTATTTTCTGCATCAATATTTTAAAGAAATGACACTAAAAAACAAATGTAAATCATTTTTGGCATAAGTTTCTTTAAAAACCATTGAAAAATGTATCCAAAAATATGTGGGAACGATATTTCAATCTTTTTCACATCACATGTTTCACTTTTTACAATCCCATCTAAATTTTAAAAAAACATTGTTTAATTTTTTTTACTATATATAAATCCATTTTATCTTTTCTTTTCATCATTTTTGACCTCTTCTATTCAATCAAACTTTCAAAACGACTTCAATTAATTATTTGAACACAATATCTATTCTAACCATTTAATTTCTTTATTATTATTTTACTTAATTGATAAAACCCTCAATAATATTCCTTATAATGATTATTTATTATTATGATTAAGTTATTATTATAAAACGTCCAGATGATATTTACCAACCAAGGTGAGAAATTCATTATCGATCACTTTTTTCATTACCACATGAGTTCTACCCTAAAACTAAGAGATATGATGACAAAAAACATATCATTTTGATAAAAACTACTAAAATAATTTAAATATGTTTAAGTCCTTAAGTTTATATAATTTCATTTGGTGTATGTAATTTTCATTCATGTTTCTCATGTTTTCTTTGAAATGAGTTATATTTACCAAAACTTTGAGAAATCCAGCTTCCGATGACCATAAAATTCAATCCGTAATTCCATTTTAGCTCCACAAATAGTCAAATAGAAGTTGAAGAAATTATCTAAAACATATTTAAAATTTTATTTAATTATTGGAATCTTTTTTTTTAAAATGGACACAAAAAATATATATTTTGACTTTTTGGTGTCATTTTATTTAAAAAACGACACCAAAAACTATATCAATGGGTATTATTGGAATAAGTTTTTAAAAGACCAAGGCCAAAAAAGTACTTTAAATCCTCTTTGGTGTTAGTTTGAAAAAAAATTGGTGTCAAAATGTAAATGTTTTAATTTTTTATATCATTTTATAAAAAAAGACATCAAAATTTCTATTTTTTATGTCAACGACTTCAACGTAAGTTAAAAACCAATGTTAAATTAAAAAAAATAGAATTTGAATACCATTTTTATACTAGTTCTATTGGGTATTTTTATACTCACCCATATATGGGATTTTCCCACACATGTCATATCTTGAGCAGATGACATGCCTTTCGATGGAATCCTAGAAGGACTCGGAGTAGGCAGAGCATAGTGAGCTACAAAAAATGAGGTGTATATTGGTTCTTGATCAAGGTATGTTATAGAGGTTTTATTTGATAGTATTCTCCACATTATAAGGAGGTTGGAATCTATTTTAGTTTTTGGTGGGATTGTATTTTTCCTTTTTTATAATTTAAGTACCTTTTCTATAATCTAATTGTGGGATAAATGTATGCATTAATTTTTGGTATCATCTATATTATTATCTATGGACTATTTCAAGGAAATGTTTTTGTGTGTGTGAATATAGGAACCATATCCTAAGGCCTCCCTTGTGTGTGATTTTCCTAATCAGTATGGGTTTTCATCCCCCGACCTGTTATAGGTGGTCTTGGGGTAGTCTCAGCTCAGGATCTGGTGGGTCAGATCAAAACAGAGTGGTTTCAATGGAGGTCCTTCCTTAAGAGTAGGGTATTTTCTAGATGTGAGATTGGTTTGGGATATATGGTGATAATGATAAAGTGTCTCAAGTTCATATTTTAGGATAGGGTATCTAGTGTTGGTATGGTGGATGAAGTATCCATTCACGAGGACTCATATAACCTACTTGTCGACTCAGAACATTGAGGCACTGGTTGTTTGAAAATATTGGTACATGCATCATATAATACTGGGTTGTGGGTTCCATATCCTTCTTGAGTCAACTTCCCAAATATACTCATTGATCAAGGTTCATATTGATTCTATTCATGAATACTAATATGATGATAGCCATATAGGATTCCATGATGAGATTTTGATGATGATACACCTAGTGATATGTCTTTAGTGTAGGTAAATAGTCATCAGGAAGATCCTCTAGGTGGTCTCCTAGTCAAGCCACCACCCATTGAGCAGTAGGTTGTGCCAGCAGTTCAGGTCGAGGATATACACAAGATGAGTGAACTGTATGATTTCCATAAGCAGTGACCTCTAAGGTATTAGGGTGATCCAGAACTATAGGAATCTAATGAATGGGTTAAGGTAGTCATTCATGTTCTACGAATTGTGAGGAATCCTCCAGATCAGATGGTGTTCATAGTGTTTAGTCTTCTATAGGGATAAACCAGAATATGGTGGAGTATGATGATGAAAAACCATGATGAGAATATTCTCACATAGATGGAGTTTGATTGTATCTTCTGGGAAGAGTTTTATCTAGCCACATTGAGATCAGTGCACATCCTGGAGATTTTATAGTTTCAACAGGATAACATGAATATTGCGGAGTATTCAAATAGGTTCACATACCTTTAAATACACTCCCTATATATGGGTTAAGATCCATTTTTTAGATAAAAAACCTTAAAGTAGGGCTTAAGTTGAGATATCAGGGTTTTTTTGGTATCACTGTTCATTCCTAATTATGGTAGGGTTCTTGAGGAGACCTTGGTGGTGGAGAAATTTCTATCTGAGCATACTCTTACTGTTGGTTCTGGGAACACAAAATATGAGACCTCGAAAGCTAGTTGCCGGTGGAAGGTTCAGGGATCTAGGTGTTTGATAATATTCAGAAGATAATCCTAGGATATAAGGATTGTGGATTATGGATCCCAAATTGGATCTAGTCAACTGCAAGAGAGGAAATGTCTCACTTGTGATGGATATGGAAATCTCGTGTGATATTTTCCGACCTTCCATTATTCTGAGTGGGAGATGGTTGATGGAACACCTTGGTAGAGACAATGGCAGGATCATAGAGTTCTACATGATGGAGGATGTTGCGAAAGAGTGTGGAGAGAAAAAAGAGGTGTAAGATAGTTTGAGATGTTTCCACCACCACTCGAGGTGGTCTGAACTAGGATCGGGAATCTGAAAGATGGGGAGATGATAACTGTAGGCCGTATAGGCCTATGACTGAGAGGCTCCAATTATGATTATATGTACACTTTGTGTCCTTTCTATTTTTTTAATTTTACTATTAGAAACTGTTGTGAGGTACTCTATTCTTTCCACTTCTTGTTTAAGGATTATATAGGGTGATTTGGGGTGTCGTTTGAACCCTGTGATGGTGATGTTTGACATATTTTCATACTCATGAGGAAGAGGGAAGGTTCCCCCATGAGACATGTTATTTTTATGTGTTAAAAAATTGTGCAGGCGAGTCTGTGCTTCCCAAAACAAATAGTGTCGAGGAGTGGAATATGATTTCACTTTACTTGTGTTTTTGGGGTGGATTTGTGTGATAGAGTGTCAGAGAAGGCCCTATCCTTACCAATGGATCCTTTATGCTTTACCTTTATTTTGGAGGCTCCTATAGATAGTATCAGTGACTACACACTTCTATCGCTAGTGTGACCTCACTCTGGGATGGGAGTTCCTTGAATGGAATCTTATGTTGTGGTTGGGAGACCCTAAAATTATATTCCTTAGTATGGATTGGTTTTCTACCATACATGCTTAGTTGGTTTCCATTGATGGGTGTATAAGTGTTTTTGGACTGTGGTATAGAGTTTTCATCCTATATAGAGAGTGATACTAGGCTAGGCATGATGATACTATATGTGATAAGATACAACCAACTTTTATTAGATAGCTATTATGACCCTTAGAGTAGTAGTGTTATGACATTTTGGTTTCCTGCTGTACTTTTGGAGTTGAGGATGTCTACCTAAGGACGTACTGGGTTTAACTACCCACTGAGAGTTGTCTTCTTCATAGATTGGAACCCAAGGATTGTCCTGATATTTATGTTATCTTATTGGTTGACTCCCGTGTTTCTTTGCGAGATGTGGTGCATTTATATGTTTACAGACAAAGGGACTGGTATGGCCCAATTCTTAACTTGGGAAGCCCTATGTTGTTTATTAGTACCCTTGTGGGATCTGTATCATAATTTTTGGCGAGATACTTGAGGACGATGTGACATGTCTCTAATTGTTGGAGGATATCCCTCAACTTTTTCAGTGATATAGGTAGGCAATATTAGAATATTATGTTTGTGAGGTATCACATGAATCAATATGAAACAAATAATTTGGTTAAATATGATCAAGTATTACAATTGATTAATCCATTAACATCATGGAAAAGAAAAAACATGGTAAATTATCTAATTAGAATGGATCCTGCAACCCTATATCCATGATGAGGATCGTAAGGAAAACAATATTCTTATACATTAAAAGGATATTCATCATATATTTATCAAATAAAATCTCAACCACCCATTATTGAGAGGATCAAGGATTCCTAAAATATGATGATGTTCTATATAAAATTATTGAATATTATGAAGTTCAACTTTATTGAAGTTATAGTTATGAAGTTTTAAACCGAGATATGTGTCCCATCATAACTAAAACTAAAATGGAACTTTTAAATGATACATAAAACTCATCCTTCTCTATTAATATTGAAATCAATATGTTGAATAGGGATATGAATAAAAAATTCTTGTGGGATGAAATGAAGAGGGAGCTTGTAAATTTTGTATCTCTATGCTTGGTATTCCAACAAGCCAATTTTGGATGACACAAGTCATAAGGTATGATAAAACTATTTACCATACTAGTATGGAAATGAGAAACAATAACCATGGATTATTTGTATGACTAACTAGTACATCTAAAGAAATAATTCCATATGTGTGATATTCAATCAAATTAAAAGTAAGTGCGTTTAATTTCTATCAAGTAATATTTATCTCTTGATAAAATCTCCAATATATACATTAGAGAAATGGTAATCCGACAAGTCAATGTTGGATGACATAAGTCTTACAGTATGATACAACTATTTACCATACTAGTATGGAAATGGGAAACAATAAACATGGATTTATTTGTATGACACCATAGTAAACCTTAAGATAAGTAAGTGTATTTCAGAGGTAGCTGATCAAATTAAAAGTAAGTGTATTTCATTACTGTAAATTAATATTTCTCTCTTGAAAAACTCTCTAATTTATACATAAGATAAGTTTTAAGACTTCATGGAGTGCCACTCTCTATTCTATTTAATCAAGATCCAATGTTTTATTAAAGGTTTTGTAAAATCCTCCAGAAATCATTGGATATAGAGATGGGTTTTAGTAATACTTATCACACTCATATATATGGAAACAAAATCCAAGAATCATTTAAACTCTAGAGGATATGTTGAGATCATTTTCCATTTATTTACAAGGAATTTG
This sequence comes from Viscum album, assembly GCA_963277665.1. NCBI lineage: Eukaryota > Viridiplantae > Streptophyta > Magnoliopsida > Santalales > Viscaceae > Viscum > Viscum album. The sequence goes on from OY728122.1 coordinate 1,630,378,315, forward strand.
GGATCAATAATTTACAAGGAATTTGGGATCAATAAATTTCCATACTGGAGTTATAATATATATATTTTTCCATTATATAATTAAAATGAAACCTATGAGGATATCTATGGGAATATGTGTTAGACTATGACATACTTGGTTGATGTTGGAGAGATGAAACTGATGGGTCATAATCTTATCCAAGATATAATAGAAAAGGTTTAATCTATTCATCTCTGTATTATCCATGAAAAATCGATAGAAAATATATACAGACAATTGCCGAAGAGACCCAGAGATTGAGATTAGAGAGAAAGTGTTACTTCAAATATCACCATGTAATAAATTCATGAGTTTTGGGAATAAGGTAAACATAGTCCTATATAAATTTACCCCTTTTATATTCTTGATTTCATTAGAGTTGGGGCCTATCAACTAGCACTCCCCCCTAATATATTCAATGTACATGATGTGTTCAACGTATCCCCCTTGAATAAGTTCTAACTAGACCCATCACATATAATTTATCCATAGGTTGTACCCTTAGATAATTATATTTTATTTGAATAGAAGTCATTGAAGATCATAGATAATATAAAAAAAGTTCTTCAAAATAAGGAAACTCACCTAGTCAATGTACTGTGGAAGAACCAAATGTTTGAGGATGTATCTTGGGAACCAAAATAGGTATTGAAATAAAATTATGATAATTTATTTTAGTGTATGAAAGGAAATATTGAGTGTGAAATTTATGAAAGGGGGAATAATGTAACAACCCAAACAATTATAAATGAAATTACCTTTTTAAAGAATAAATTCCTTATTATGTAATGTAATTATAGAAAACACATGCACTACATTGGTTAATTTAGACCGTTATAGTATTTCAAATTAAAAAGACTATTTTGTATAATAACCATTGATAATATAGTTGTTTTATAGGGACTATTATCATTATTATATATTAATTATTTTGATAAATTCTAATTGACATAGGCAAAAAAAGTGATGACCTTGACTAGTAGGATATTAATCTATGAAGCCTGTTTATCAAAGCCTTCAATGGATATGGAATCACTAGTCTTTTACCTTAAACAATCCCAATCAAATATTAAAAAAATAAATCACAACCAATACTATTTATGAGACATGTTCAAGTTTATCAAGATCACAACCCAAACCATGTTCACTGAACCACCCTAAGAAAGTGTCACAATAGTACACCTTACCCTTAGAGAGTACGCTGGTCTAATAAGGGGTTATGTATCTAGACCAGAGTAGTAATGATTTTTATATTATTTTTTTAATAAAATATTTATTATATTTTCCCTTTTATTAATACTTTATAAATAATTAATGAGTTTGTGAAAAATTATATTTTGATATGAAGGAATAAATATTTTAATTTTATGAAGTGTATTTATTTTTAATTAAGAAAATGTTTTTGATAATTTAAAGAATCTTTGAAATAAATTTTGTTATAATTAAACAATAATATCAAATAATATTTATTTTAATATAAAAAAATAATATTTAATGAAGACCAATATAATTTTCATAAGGTTCAGAAAGTGGTTAGTGTCGAAAAATTGAATTTTTGAATGAATAAAGTTTTTTATTTAAATGTTTAAATTATAATATTTAGATAATTATTTTAATAAAATAAATCAAATTTTTTAAATATAAACATTTGAATTGGCCAATGGTGAAATTTTTGATAATTTTCGAAGATTTTTGAATTTTTGGGTAAAAATTAAATATAGTGCAAAAATACGATATGTATTATTACATCATAAAATACCAAAAGTGATGTAATAAATAAACACTAATGGAAACTACCTCTATCCCCACAGATCTATACCCAAGGTTTAGAGAAATCAAGGGCCTAAATTCTCTACCCAAACCTATTCCTACATTTTTAAAAATCACTGGCATAGGTTGAGCTATACCAATGGTTTTTTAAAAACTGTGGGTATAGAACTTTACATAGACAGGCTTTCTCAGGTTCCCCCTCTCCTCATTCGAGCCTTAATTTTTCCCACCCCTCATAATTTTGGAATACCCCTCATGATTTTGGCATTCCCCTCACCTCTTCAAGTGATTTTGGCGTCCCCCTCCTCTCCTCAGGCAATTTTGGTGCCCCCACTCCCCTCCTCAAGTGACATTTCACCCATCAATATGTGTTCTTCATCTAACTATGGTAGCTCTTTTGTTTCAATATTTGATAGGTAATATTTCCTTCCCTCCTCTTATTTCTTCTCTTGTATTCCTCCATTTCATTGTCATGAGTCACTTTAATACATAACTTTGAGTCGACATGTTTGTTTTTATACCGGTTAAACATAGATTTAGTGATTTTTTGTTCATGTTTTTACATTATAGACTTTATGAGTTTTGGTTTATGACAAGAATTAAACCATTCAAAATCTTTTAAATTTTCATGTATTTGGTTTATGTTCATTTTGGTTTCTTGATTTTTTGGTTCCTCTATTTTTTATAGCATTTAGATATATTTTTAGTGCTACTCCTTAGAGTGGTAGTGTGTGTGATTGTTTGAGTATAGTTATGCTTCTTGTGCTGTTTTGGATTTTTTTTTGAGTTTACTTTTAAGTTATTGTGTATTTATTTCTATGTAGGTTCCCACTAAACTCCAAAAGTGTATTTCATTCAAATAATTTTTTCTTAATTTTTATTTTTCATTTTTCATGCCAATAAGTAAATAGATGCGTCATGAAGCATGGATGGCCATGCCCAGTTCATGCCACGATTTATGTTTATGTTGTTAAGCTCTAATAAACATGAAAGTAAGAAAAAACTTCTTTGTGAATTTATTAAATTAATTTCATATCTATTGACCCTGAGATCCATGTTAAAATTTATAATAGAGGAGTCATGTTAAAATAATTATCACCAAGTTTGTTGATAATAAGAAATGGGATTAAGGTGGAAGTCCAAATGAGATTGAAAATATTTATCCTAGGGAACATATATAGATATAAATATTGAGGTTTATTATTATAAATATAATAATTAAACAGAATAATTATAATTTAATTATTTCTTAAAAAATTACTTGGGGGAGGAATGAGCCTTAAGTTTTTTGATAAATGTTGGATTGCCTTGATAATTTTTCCATATTTTCCTCTCGAAATTATGTATCAAATAATTCAATATATAATTATTTATGCTTTATTTATTAAAGAATCCATATTTACACTCCGTCAAATATTATATATATATTATTTAATTTTTTAAATCACCCTATTAAAGATATCCTGAGAAGGTGATATTTATTTATTCATAACATGTCATTGAATGGGGATTATACTAGTATTCTATGTATTTTTATTTAATTCACGTTTTGTTTTAGGTTTAATTATCTTCCCTCGCTCTCTACATTATTTTTCATTACATGAAAATTGTGTTTTTCTTAAGGGAGTGTTTTATAATGACGTTACTAGAATATTACTTTCATTATAACCATTGGGTATGATAGGATCTATATTTAAAAATGGGTTTCCATTACCATTATCACTGATTAACCAAAGCATATAACCATTAAATAGGGGAATTTACGAGAGAGTGAGAATAAATCACTTAGACCGGGGGGTGACTTAGACATAATTCCAATAAAAATAAGAAGTCATTAACATATTCTATATCTTGATGTTGAATTGATAGATATTCTGTGGTTTTTATTCTACTCCCATATTGTTTATATTGATAATTTTGATCCTTTTATTTTAGTTTTCATCTCTAGATTGTATTTTTGGATGTTTAAAGTATTTTGGTCATTTGGAATGTAATAATTTGTTTTCATGAAACTTAAGGTTTTCCTTTTTTTTTATCTTATTGATTGAGTTGTCATAGTTAAAAACTTTTATGGAATTTTTCAGTGACTCAAAGTTATTCAATTTATCCACCATGATACTGAATTATTAAATTCTAGGGATACCCACATAGGTTCATTATTTTCAGTCATCTCTTATAACATTTGTCATTTCTCTTATTATTTTTTTTCAAGTTACTAGTATTCTTTGATGAATTACATATAAAAATTGGTTGTAATGAATTTTTTAATTATGATTTAAATTTTTTATTGGAACTTAAAAATTTCCCCTATAATAAAATGGATATAAGATAGATGTATCTTATCGATCAGATTTCAACTAATTTTCAAAATAATTTGGCATTTTGTTTAGATTTTTCATTTAAAAATGATTCAGATGGAGGTTGTATACAATTTCCATTCTATAATTGTGTTGGAATAACATGGTTAAACTAGGAAGAAGCTATCTACCATTTAATAAAATTTGGATTTCAAAAAAAACTATAATGTTTGGTATCACCATGGAAAGGTGTGACAGTCTTCTACTATTATTGAACAAAAATAAAGAAGTGGTATGGAGAATTTAATATTTTATTGGTTTTCATTTTTGAATCGTTATGAGAGGTATAATATTATAATTCAAGAAGGCAATGATATCAAAAAAATGAGGAGAAGAATGAATATGATGATATTGAGATAGTGAAAATTTTAAGGGATGATGCTAGAACTCCAGTATATCAAGAATGTACTGAAATGAACAATTTTGAATTTTTAATGCAGTTATATCTTGGAAAAACAATGTATGTAATTTCTAATAGAATAATTTATTATATTATTACCTTTTTAAAGAATTTCTTCTTGATGGTGCAGATATTACATCATATCATTATAAGGCATGGAAATTAATTTATAATATTGGATTTTTTACTTATAAAGTTCATGATTTTCTAAAAGATTGTAGTTTATTTTGGGGGGAAACAACTGAACTTAATGAATGTAAAGAATGTGTTACATCTCAATGGAAGGAAAATATAAATGGAACACCATCTTGTGTTGCATATAATGTCATGTGGCACTTTCTATTAATTCTCAGGATTCAAAATATATTTATGCCTGTAGAAATATAAACCAATATACGATGGAATGATGATGAGATAATTAAAGGTAATGATGAGTTAGTTCATCCTATAGATGGATTTTCATGGTGGGAATTTGATGCACAATATCCTGATTTTTCATCTGTGGTGCGTAATATCTGGTTGTTTTTATCTTGTGATGGTTTTAATCCGTTTGGTCAAATGCTTACTACTCATAGCACATGGATAGTTTTTATCCAAATTTATAATATTCCTATATGTATGTTTATGAAAAAATATTTCAATTTCTTGAGATCTGATATCTAGACCTTATAATACCAATAATTATATAGACGTCTACTTGCAACCTTTAATAAGAGAGTTGAAGCAGCTTTGGAATGTGGGTGTGCACAAATTCAATGCTTCTTCAAAAACAATATATTCTAGATGTGTGAAACCATTCTATGGACTATAAATAATTTCAATACTTATGCAATGATATTTGGTTGGATCACATAGGGAAACTATCATATCCTATTTTTATGAAGAATACATGATCGAGAAGGCTTAAATATCATCATAATTTCAGTTTCATGGGGAATTGAGGATTCCTTATAATGAATCATAAATATAGGAAGAATCACAAGAGGTTAGACAATACTATTGAAACTAAACAACCACCAAAACATATGTTATGAATTAATGTGATTAATGAATTTAAAGATTTCAATTTTTTATTAGGGAAATGTCAGATGAAATCTAAAAAGAGGAATAATGTTGACACTAGTGCCACTTACAATTGTAAAAATAAAAGTATGTTTTTTTAGTTTCCATATTGGTATATAAATTTTTTACATCATTTTTTAGATGTAATTCACATTGAGAAAAATATATGTGAAATGTTGCTTCCAATTCTTCTAAATATCAAGGGGAAGACTAAAGATGACTTCTGATCTCATCAGGACTTTTTGGATTGGGATATTTGACCAGAAAATAATCTTATGTGTATCAATGAAAATAAATTGAAAGTTCCTTGTTCTTTTTATGTGATGAAACAATGATAGAAAAATAAATTTTTAGGAGTATTTTAGAATATTAATGATCCTGATGGATATTTCAGCAACATATCTAAATTACTCAACAAAATGGATTTGAAAATAAAATCCCTAGAAACTCATGATTATCACATATTTATTTATGAATTGATTCCCATATAAATATGAAATTTTCTATCCAATTATTTAAGGGTGAAATTGATTAAATTGTTCCATTTTTAGAGGCATTTTTTCTAAAAGCTTATCCAAGTCATTCTTGATAAAAATTCACTAAGTGGCACTGTTAATTTTGTATTAGTTGAAAATGTTTTTTCCTTCATAAATTTTCACCTGCATACTATATTTAAGAGTTCATATTCCAACTAAAACACTTATTGGGTTAGTAATTTCTTTTCAGTGGATGTATCATACTAAAAGAAATATGTGCATAATGAAATCTTAAGTACAAAACAAGAATCATCCTAAAGGTTCCATTGTGAGAGGTTATCTGGCTCAAGAATGTATTGACTTTTATTCAATATATTTGTCTGATATGAGAAAAAGAAATAAATGGAAAATGAGAAATGAAGATGATAAGTATGGGGAATTTGAGCCCTCATTTCCATTGATTCCCCAAATAGGAGGATTTCCTGGGTCATATACATTGGCAATATTGAGCCTTGAAAAGAGGGAAATGGAACATTGCACAATATTGTTTAACTGTGGTTTGTTTGATGACTATATGAAGTAATTATTTTACATATTTATATTTTATCTCATACTATTTCATTTCACATATACCATAGATTTTTTTTATCATTTTATGTCAGGAACATAAACAAATTATAAGTAGAGTTCATCTATATTTACCTTTGAGAAGGAGAGAGTTTTTGCATAACCAAGAGTTTCCTAATTGGTTGAAATAAAAGGTAGGAAATTTAATTTAATTTACTTAAAATATAGATATTCATTTAATTTTATTATTCATACAAATTTTAGGTATTTATTTTACATGTTGACTCAATTTCTCGATAATTAAGAGCATTGGATTTTGGTCCAAATTCTTTGGTTTGTGAATGAAAATCTTTAATAATCAACGGGTATAAATTTGTTACAATTGATCAAGTGGTAAAAATAAGAACACAACATGATGGTGTTATGCTAATTGATACAACAAACTGTTATGATAGTATATCACATTGTAAGGCCCAATATAAAAAATGTGTGTTATTATGGAATTTTTAAGAAAATAGTTTTGTTGGATTACTAATCTCAAGGTTGAGTAACTATGATGAAATGTAAATGGTTTGATTCAATGACACAAAATGATGAGTTTATTGATGATTGTGGATTCATAGTTGTTGACATGAGTTAATTTCTAGCTACTGATGAACCATACATTTTGGAATCAATGAAAAAACAAGTGTTTTATGTGAAATATCATCCGAGACCTAATTATGGTGTCATTAATGAAGTAATTCCTAGAAATATTTTTCATGATTATATGGATAAAATTGATTCCATTGAAGCCCCCATTAGTGTGGACTAAAATATTTTTTTGATGACTCAAATTGTCCCATTGTGATAGTTGATGTTGAACCTAAAGTAGTGGTAGGTTATATTTAGAAGCAACCATATATATTCACAGTTCATTAAGTTAATCTTTACATGACTTTCCCAAGTTAGTATTACTTAAATTAATTTAATTTAGTTTTGGTTTCTAATGATATGTTTGTTTTAGTACTATTTATTTTCGTTTCATTTAATTATAATTATTTCAATTCAGAAAACTAGGTTAAAAACAAGTTTTTAAAAAATGAATAACTTGGTTTTAAATTATTGTTACTAAAACATGTTATGAATTTTCATTATGAATTATTTTATTTCTAAGTTGTATGCATGATTTTTAAAAACTATTTCAAAACAATATATATTTTATTCTTATAAATATTATGAAAAATACTATAGAAGTTTTAAGGAAGTAATCATTTGATGCTGATCAACAGATGCACGAGTGTGGGTTACCTCCTATAATTCCTTTACTACATAGAATAATTGAAATATTTTTATTTTTCATTAAATATAATTTCATGTTCATATTATTTATAATTTTTTAGGGATATTCAATTCAACTAGAGTTGACACCTCCTCAACCTACTAACATGGGTCCGAGCAAGGATTCTCCAAGACCTAGATGGAGCACCTATCATACCTATTCCCACCCTGACCCACTAGAGGACACCCCATCTACCACACCATTTGATCCTCTACTTGAGTCTCTAGGGATGTTCCCAACCACGCCTTAACCATCATCTCATTTAGCCTCTTATTTTCATACCATGTCTACACCGCCTCTAAGGATGTTCCCATCCATGCCTCCATCATCATATCATTTAGCCTCTTCTTCCGAGACCATATATATAACACATTCATAGTTGTTCCTACATTTACCATATCCATATCATTTGATGTGTCCCCAACCCTACTACCCATATCCTACCATGTCTACACTACCTCAATTTCCTACCATCCATCCAACATCTGATGATTTTATCCCTTCAGCTTCCACTCCAATGAATGTAGATCACCTTGAGCATGCATTAGAATAGACACAACCTTCATAGGCTACTGATCTAGGATAAATCGTGGATCCATCAGAGTCTATTAAGAATCCTACATCATGTTTTTTTTATAACTATGTCAAATTATATCACTTTATTTTTTTCTTTTTGTAACATGTCTTAATTCTTCTTTTCCCCTTTTATCTTATTCAATGGGATATTCTAGTAGTTGATGTGTGAGCACCCGTATGTGTGAAGCCAAGAATCTACAAAAACAAATAAAGATGGATTATAAAGAAGAAAATAATATTATTGGTAAAAATTCTAGATAGTGTATAAGTTTCATGGAAACTTTATCCAAGTACCATGATATCATTCCAGTGGAAGCAGTCTCATGGAGACATCTTGATAATGAAATAAAGGAAAAATCATTGATGAAAATATGGGTAATAAAATTTTATAAATTTATCTCTATATATTTTTTGTATTTATATGAATTAACATGTTCATTATAGAGTCGGTTTAACTTTACCGATGCTGAATCTACTAAGGTTTTAAGGTTGATGGATCTTGGGGAGTTATGGTGATCATACAAGAATGAGTTATATGTTGGTTGGAGGAGTAAAGTTGTTTATGATTTAGAGGGTGTACCCTTATTCCTTGATTTCACAAAAACTAACATATCTAATAATGATTACATATTGTAAGGTTGATGATTTTAAGGTATTCCCATTCTTTAATGGTTTTCATATAAAATTTAATTGTTATTACGTGTATTGATTTTTTGTTTTTTGGAAGAATAGTGAAAAAAACAATAATCATATAATGATTTATCTACACAAATTGGGGCACACTACAATTCCTGATCATGATAAGAGCCGTGTACTTTAATATGAATAGAAATAATATCGATATTTATGATGTTACTTAGTCAGATATATATATTTTCATATCTCATTTTGTTATTCATCATTAATTTTTGATATTTGATATCTTCAAATTATGTAATATTATTCTATTAATTAATTATGATATACCATAAAAATGATAATTTTAAACATGATAAAATGTATCTTTTCATCAAGAACTGAATAATAAGATAAATGTTTTTTTTTAAAATATGATATGCAATGATATTTTAAAGTGAAACAATCCCATTGGAAATGTGATATAATGTCCATATCTTAGACGACTTAGGATAAAACTTTTTTCTCCTAATTAAAATTTTAAAATTAATTATTAGAATATTTCCCAACATCATTGCATCATATATTCGTATTCAACTCTATGAGTTACATATTTTCTTCAATATTAAATACGTCAATTTTAATAATTACTTGAAATTATGAACCTCTTATATGTATTATCTTATGATATATTCTTATTCAAATCAATGTAATTCCTCTTCCAGGATCCTTTCTTACCTCATGTGTTTTAGAGATCCTCTTGCTTATTTTTCTCCCTTTGAATCATTCACCAATTTTATAGATGTTACGAAAGCATAATTGAATATGAACCTATAATTGTATTTCTAGATTTCTCCCCAACTTTGTACACTATATGGGGTGATAGAATATGTTACCACCAATCCTTATCAGCATAGAGAAGCATAATTAAATGTTTCATTAATCGTTTATCCATATTTTTTTGTTAATTAATACACAGAATCTAGAAAGTATAGTTTAGAATATGATTTTAATGGAAAAATTATTATACATATGGATTCAAAATTTTTCTATCTAATCAATATAAATTAAAGAATGATAAAATAAACATAATATAAGTACTTTTTTCCATTTTATAGTTGTGATATGTAATGAAACTATCATTAATTACAATATATTCTTTCTCTTATTTGAGTTCTTACTGATGAGTTATCATGGTGTGTTATTCCTTGTATTTTTTGTTTCATATTTATCTATCTAGAAATATATTATAAAATTATTTAATATAAAGTTAATGGAATATACATGTATGAAAATTAGTCATCCTTTTTGATGTCAATCGCTCACTGAGGCTATTTATTTGGATCTGGGGATTCCAACACTCATTGAAATATCAATTTAGTAGTGTAGAAAACACGATACAATAACCCTCTTAGAAATTTGTTCTACTATGGAAGAATTAATTTTCAATGAATGTTGGTGGAGTTTACTTGGATTTAATTTCTATTTTAAGAATCAAATAGTAGTTGATATTTATGGAATGTTTATAATGAGTATCTAAATTTATACAGTTTTTATGATTAGATTTTATTTATGAATTTTTCATCAATGTTTATCACAAGTTTAAATTTATGAATTTTTCATTCATTTAAAAGTTATTCACTTTTATTATTATTTAATATTATAAAATTTTTATATGATGAATATGTTTATACTAGTCAATTTCATTTGAATCAATCAATATTAGGAATCAAAGGTCGTGTGTATCGAGCAAAATTATTTTGATCTTGTAGGAAGAAAAAGGATGGAAGGGAAGTAAATGAAAAACCAAAAAAAAAGATTGTTAGTATTTTTATTTATATTTAAAATATTTAGTTGAAATTAATAATTAAATATATTTTTTATATCTTCAACCGTATACACTGGAGGACCTTGATGATAAATAAGATGACACCTTTAGGCTAAATGATCATTCGAGTTAGGTATTAGGTGAAGAGAAAAAGAGGAGAGTCCGATGTAGAACTGGGAAAAAATTATCCCAAATAGGTATTTGTCCTCATCATGATCCTATCAAACATCTTATACCCCCAAGCTTCAAAGTGATCGTGAAGAAGCTATTGAGGAAAAAAAAAGCTTTACAGGGGTGTGAAAGAAGTAAATAGGAGTGTGAAAGAAGTAAGTTGATCACCAAAAAATTCCAGAAAGATATCTAATTTATAAGTCAATAAATTCCATGAGAGGATTCTACTAATATTAATTAATATATGGAATCAGTTAAATCTTTAAATGATTCCCTGAGTAATGCTAATTAGGGTATTAGTGGTGGTTGAGTGGATGGTGGTGGCGATGATGATGTTGATTATGCTGTTGATGATGATGTTATTGATGATTATGTTTTTGCTGCTCCAGATGATGATATTGGTGATGAGGATGTTTCTGATGGTGATGATTATATTTTTTATGGTTATGAGGATGAGTATGTTGGCGATGTGGGAGATATTGATCCCCTCTATTTTTTAATTAGTAGTAAGAAGACATGTGGAATTTGTTTAAGGACTTGAATTGATTAGTTGTGTGGATGTGAATGTAAGTTTTAGGATTGTAAATGGTTTGAAAATTATTAAAATCAGTTTGTTTAATAATAAATATAAAATATTTTTACTTCATTAACTGTGTACTGTGTGTTTTATTTTATTTATAGGCTCATGATCTAGTGGGAGAGGTGCTAATACTAGTGCTGCCAAATGGGGAAAGCTACCTATACCCACAGTTTGGAGAACCATAGGTGTAGGTTCTATGATGGGATAAGCTATACCCACATTTTTGGTTAAAACATGGGTATGATTGAATCTATAAGGCCTATACCCATGATTTTTAAATAAATATTTGGTATAATTCTATACCCATGCCTCTATCAGCCATCATTCTGAAAACCACGTCTATATAGCCTATACCCACAATTTTAGGGGCTATACCCACGGTTTAAGATTGTGGGTATAGAGTGGTTTTCTTATAGTGATATTAAATGGAATAAAAGACCAAATATAGATTTACCATTTAAAATAATTTGTTTTTGACTTTATTTTTTAAATTTTATAAACCATCAATGAATCCATAAAAACCTTTATTATATTTTATGGTTTTAAAACCAATTCTTTATGATTGTGATTCACTCCCATATCAGCAATGTTATTATTTTAATAATTTGGGTTCATAACATTATAAAATATTTTAAACCACTCAATGTATCCAGAAAACATGGGAAAAAACCATGTCAAGGATTTTTATTTTGATTATAATGTTATATAGAGTCTGAAACCTATGTTTACAAATTAATAATAAATTCCCCTATATTTTGATCTAAACACATAAACAACCTCCCACTTATAATCAATATAAACCCATTGATCATGAATTTACTCGTCATATCCCTCAATAAATCCCTCCCAAGTTGTTCCTAATATCTTAATATAATCCTACAAATCTTTTAGAATCTCCCTATCAAGGTAAGTGATCATCTCCTCCTCTTTATCCAAGCACAGTCTTTGTATTATGAATTTTGATTTCCAATAGATCATATTTGTATATTTTTTTACCCAACCAGATTACTATCCTGATAAGGTACATGTAATGAGATACCCCTATCACTCTAATTAAAAAAATTCAATGGAACATTATGTACTGTCATTATGATTCCAAAATTATCTCGTAATTTTCCATGGAAAACATTTTTTTTATTAATACCCATCCTAATTTCCACTCAAATGTATTCAACTATATGTACATATTAGTCATTTATTTTAGAATTCTATGTATATAACCCAAACTCCTCAATCATGGGGTTAAAATTTATGAATGAAGTTATTTTTTATATGATATATATTGCATAAAATTGGATATACATGATATGAATGTGATGTGTGGGTATATAATTATATATCCCTTTGATTAATTGGGAAATATTTTTATTTCCTGAGATACCATATATGGTGTACGATAGGTTATCCTAAGGAAAATATTTTATAATGTATTATTGGTAATCCTAGAGTTATAATTATGATGTCATTTATTATGTTGTTTCCAAATTCAAATGTTATGTTGATGTTATAATCTTATATCATGATTTAATGTTCATGTTTTTGATTCTCACCCATTTTATATCACTTTGATATTCTAATTAAGTCACATGCATTACTTTCACAATGTAATTCTATGATTATTCCCTTACTGGGATTTATAGCTGACACCTTTGTTATGTATTTCCCTAGGTTATCTAGTGTAGTTTTAGATGGTTATAGAATTTGAAAATAATGTTAAAGAGTTTTAAATAACATCATTATATCCCTAGTTTATGTTACTGTGCTATGTATATAATTACCCAAAGACACTAATCCCCTTGATCTTTAAGGATTATATTATGTCCATCATTATGTAATAAATCATGAAATAAAATATATAATAACATAGGTTTCATTTTTTTTTCTTCTGATTTATATTGAGTTCCTTGGTTGTGGGTACAAATAATGTTTAATAGAAGACTAAAAAGGATTCATTTTTAAAATTAATGGATTATAAATAGTTTCTAGATAATTATTGAAAACATGTTTTCTATTTTAAATGCTATTCTCTATTAAATATCATTATTTTTTTCTATTAAAAGAATGATACAGATTTTCCATCATTATTTCAAACAAGAATTTATCATTTGTTTTGAAAGGAAAATGAATGCAGTCTCTAGTTATTACCAATTGGGATATATTATAATCTCACCCTATATATGAAAATTTGGGTTGGTACACTTGAGAATTTGATTCAGGTTTAGGTTCTGTTTTCAGTTCACCCTTGGGGATGATTAGTTTTAGGGATAAATAGTAATCAAGTGGTCACATAGAGGTCGAGTTAGGTATATTGGTTTTATATTGGGTAGTCTATTTATCTGAAATATCAAGATTTGGTTTTAATGATTATTTATTTTTTATAATAATGTTATATTTATTTTTATTTGGGTTTTGATATATATTATGTCCAGTATTCTATTTTATTTTTATTATTTTTAGCGTGCCTATTTTTTATGCATGGAATCTAATATAAAAAAAATAACTTTATGAGATTCTAAGTGAATATTGTGTGTTATATTAATGATTATTTAATAGGAATAATTCCCATTAGTTATATTTTATATATTGGTAGTAGTTTTTTGCTTGAGGCAGTATAGAACACTACTTGAGTATAGCATTGTCCTGATCGTGTGCTAGATTTTAGGGAAAATTGGGACTAGTTCAGAGAGAAATAGAATTATAGTCAAGGATTTTCAATGAAATAGATTTTTGAGAACCATATGATATTTTATCATGTCTATTATAATTTATTTAGGTTCTTCTGAAATGTAGAGATGGGTTTAGAGAGAGTCTTGTGAGATATTTCTCATTTATAACATGGATTTAACATGGGTTTTGGATTGTGAATCTTGAATTTTAGAATTTCCTATGTATTTCTGATATAATTTGATCCTAGTTAATGTTTATTGAATCATTTAATTGTTTTATGGTTAGATTTATGATTTTATATGTGATGGTTGTAAAAAATTATAGGGAAATTGAGGTTTATAGTGATCTCAAATAGTCTAGATAACTATATGGAACATGTACATTTGTTTCGTTCTAACTCGCATTGGAATTATATATGATTGATGTATGGTTCACCAAATAGTGAAGTTGGACCATCCAAATCTATCCCCTTAAAATTTTATATTGATATCCCATTTATATAAATTTTCTTGAGTTGTGTGTGGATACTGTTAGGATGATTTAAAATATATTTCCATGGTCTATTGATGATATTTTTATTGAACTCAATAGAATAATGAAATTTAAACATGGCTTTGAAAAGAGGAAAATTGGTTTTTATATTTTTAAGGAGTGTTTCTTGAAATTAAATGGGATGATTTTAAGTGAAGTGCCCAGATCAGTGTGAATCACTGAGAGGGGGAGGGGGGTGAATCAGTGATCCTTTAAAACTTTTTACTAATTGATTCTTTATCAATTAAACCTCAATGGCTGGTTAAAGCCTCGATCCACTCTTCTTGTATCTCTCAGCCTTTCCTCGAGTGATGCAGTAAATGTAAAGGCACAGGACACAAGGATTTACAAGGTTCGGCACCAAAGGCCTACGTCCTTGCCATGTTGGTTAAACGACCCAACATGGTTTCTCCCATTATAACTTGTTAGAATTACAATGGTCGATACAGAGTCCCACTGTATCTCTCCTGAGTCCCACAGGAGGGTCTTTATACTGCGTCCCACAGTGTTACCAGAGTCCCACTGGCCTGCTCCAGAATCCCACTGAAGACTTCTTCCACCCTGAGTCTCACAGGGGGCTTCTCCTGGCTCCTCGAGTCACACGAGTAGCTCTTCTTCACTTTAAGTTCTTCAAGTATCCTCAGCAGCCTGGGATAAAGGCTGCTGGCCTTGCTCTGTACCTCTGATCACTTGAGTTGATCAGGTCTTCTCGTCTTGCTCAGGATTTATCTCCTTCTTCTAAGGATTACCTGGCCTCTATCCAACTACTGAATACTCAGACAACTGATATATTTAACTTCAGTCTGGTCCAGTCTCTCTTCAAAACAACTTCATGCACTGAATGCATGGCAACTCTGAATCCTCATGCACTGACTGCATGACCTTCTCAATTTCTTCAAGATCCTCTGGTCTTGGTCAACTCAAATGCACACTCACTGATTTGAACTTTGATTACATGCGCATGTGCATGCATGCATGCACTCCCCTTCTTCTTTTCTTGGTGCAGTAAACCCTCAGAGGGTGTAGTCAACTATAGCACACACCTCCTCACTTGAACTTCACACTTTGTTCAATGTGTTTACACACTTAAATGTGTGTTATACTTTGTGTGAGTCTTCTTCTTCTTCTAAGTGTGTCCACTCCACTTAGAGCACACACATAGGTTCGGCCACTTCACTTTGTTGTTTTGCACACAAAACTTTGTTCTTTGATTTGCACACACACAATGAGTGTGTATTTGGCCTTCACTATTTTTGCACACACCCAAGCTATCCTCGGCCTTCTTTTCAAATGCACACACACACAAAGTGTGGTGGTCTTCACTCTTCAAGAATGCACACACAAATGCACTAAGGCCTCGGGTCTTCTTTGGTTGCACAAGTCTACGACCTTTCCTTCCCTTCTTGCACACACACCCGAATGTTTCCTTCTCCACTTATGCACACACACTGCCCACGGGTGTCTTCTTCAAGCACAGGCCGCGCATGTGTCAAGGGTGCAAGGGGTAGCCATGGGTGGCGTTTTCACACACACACAAAGTAGTGTGGTCTTCTCTTGTTGCACACACAAGGGCTACGACCTTGGGTTCTCTTGAATGCAAATAACCCGTAGGGTCCTCTTACTTCACAACTGCTGCGCAAGCCACTTGGTGTTCAAGGGCGCGTAGGGTGTGGTAACTCCTGAGGCGCGCAAGGTGCTTGCGGCTGCCTCGGGTCTTCCTGCCGCACAAAGGGAAGGCGCGCAGGGAACACTTCACCTCCTTCTTCTTGTCGAGCAAAGGAGTTGCACACAAGGAACACCTTCAAATCCTCGGGTGGCTTCGGGACAACAGCCGCGCAAGTAATTTGCGCGGTGTATCCTTTCTTCATGAGGCAGAGAGAACTCACGGATCTTCAAAGTTTCAGCACATCAGCAAGCAACTTCAGAGCCTCGGGTGCTCCTTTTATAGGCAGAGGGATGCCTTTGATCATCCGCGTGGTCTCCCGAAGATTTCGGATCTTCAAGATTTTTTTAAATCTTGATTTTCTCCTCAGTTCACCGCGGGATCTCCTTCTTTATTTTTGTTTTTCTCCTCCACGTGCATACGACTTAGAACGCATGCACGACCTTCTTTAAACCCAATCCATGAAAAGCATCAACACCGAATGGCCTCGCACCTTCGGTTGCTTCGGCCGAACTTCAAATTCTCCTCTCGTTGCATGCAAGCCCACTTTTAAGCATGGATAGGTTCAGTGCGTCGAGACGATCCCAATGGACGCTTTACTTCGATCGGAGGTGACCAGGAGCTCGAAAACATCTCTCAGGTTGCTCCTGGTTCGACGGAGGTACGCGGGTGGCCTTCGGCTGAGCTCGAGGAAGGAGACGCCTCAGAGCCGTCGGATCAGCTCTTTGGACGGCTGCGATCAGAATGGGCCGCGGCGGATTAGATGTGCGTCCGAGATCTGGCGCGCGATCAATCGTGCGGCCAGGATGCGCTCCCGGTGATTTTTCCGCGTCCCACATCGAATCGCCGAGCGGTTTTTCCGCGGTTTATCACCCAGCCGCTCCCAGAGACGGCCAGTTGAACTTCTCCCTCCACGGTGCCACCCCGCACCGTGTTCTCTCTACGGGCACGCTCTTGCTCCCACCCCTTCCACTCGAGCGCGCCACTGGCGCCCACTATGCTTGTCACGGGCGCGATCCTCGCGCCCCTGCTGCGCAGGCCTGATCCCCTGCGTGGCCCGGGGCTTATACACGGCCCCGACCTCCTGCCTCAGGGATATGCTGCCTTGGCCTGAGGGTTCCCCATGGGCGTGGTGACCTCGAGTCCCACATGAGCCTTGGGTGATGACCCTCGGATGGCCTTCCTTGGTGGCTATTTTTTGCTACATAAAAACACAAGTGCTTTGTTAAGAAAAACAAAGTGACAAGTGTAAATTCCAATTGCCATTCAAGCCATCTTCTAAGACATTCCCCTCATCTATTCTTCTTCTTCATTAGAATTCCTCCAATTCTCTTCAACATTTATTCATCACTTTGGAATGGAATTCCCGACGGTTTTTCATCTTCAACCGAACTCCTGAATCAAAGATTTCTTCAATGTTCTTTATTGATCCAATCAGTGATCAAGTTGGATCAACTTCAAATTCACATGCACTAAGTGATAGTGCATGGACTTCATTAAATCCACTTCATCCACTTAGAACTTATGGATGGATCACTTTAAACTCCTCATGCATTGTCACTACAATGCATGGTCTTCAAACATTGTTGTGACATTGTATCCAGTTGATACAAGTTCTTGGAACTTTAAGAACAGCTCAACAATCGTCTGATTTATGATGCTCCATCATCATCAATTCTTCAAGTGGTGTAACTTAGTATCATCTTGATACAAGTATTGAAACATTAAGATCAGTTCTACAATCGTCTGATATCCATAGAGAATGTTTCAACCACAACATCCTATGCCACTTAGTGAATCTCCTAAGTGACATGCATCTTAGTACCATGGCCATTCTCCTTTCCTCACCAACACCATCACATCCTTTGTCATTCACATATTGAAACTCCTTGACATCCATCCATTCATTCCTTGAAAACAACATACCTCATTGACAACAAATGCAACACAATGCATTTCAATCTCCCCCTTTGTATTTGTTGTCAATACACTTCTTCAGCACATATGAATGGGTCAATATGTGTGCCAATATTTCTCCCCCTTATTGGAAATCAAATGCAAAGATGTGGTGTGGCTCTCTTCCAAAATATCTCTTCCTCCCTTCGAATAGAATCTTCTTGAAAATCACAAGAGAGGGATGATGTCACATGTTCACTTGAGCAATGAACCTTTAGTAAATCAGCTCTAAGTCTACTTGGGCTAACCCGGTGTAGAAAACAAGAGTGATATGACCAAGGAATTCAAATCTGTCCATAATTCTCTACTCATGTGAGATCATGCTTAGGGGTTTGAAATTTTTCAGATATAACAATGAATTTGCTAAATCCTGCACAACTTCACAAAACTCATAAGAAAGTTCAGGTGCAAAGATAAAGCTCCCCCTTTCATCCATTTTGTCTTCAATCCATACTCCCCCTTAATTGACAAGATAAACTCAATTAAGAAAAAAGGTATGAAAGTATGATTCGAATACCTTCACTTTTCTCAAGATGGTGTTAAATCTTAGAACCCCATCTTCTACAGATTGACTCCCCCTCAAGGGGTGCTCTCCATTCTACCCAAACCACTCTCTAGTTGAGAATTATCATCATCTTCAATTCCCTGCAATGTTAGCACATGTAAATACAAGTGATTAGGGAATAAGATGGAACCTCCTTGGTTCATCAATGTGAACAACAAGGTTGAGAAGATTCTCTCAACCGAGATGTCCCATTTTCACCATTCTTCACACTTGCACATTTGATCTTCAATGATGTTGGTGCTGGTGTGGATCTCAATACATCTTCATGTGAAATATTCTTCTTCCCTTTTTCCTTAGCAATTGCCAGAACTTCATCTTCAGCTCTTTGCAGATCTTTGGCAAGTTGCAACTGATTTGGACATATGACTAGTAAGTCACTTGGAAGTGTGGCCTCAGTTCTGGATATTCCACATGGTTCCTTCGATGCTTTCAAGCTACCTTTCTTAGGCAACTTGTTTTCAACCAATACCTTCTGCTTCTTTTGGATTGATTTTCTGTTTGAGTCCAGTCTGCCTCTATTGAATTTCATGGCTTCTTTACAAAGATCCACGGTATGGACTTTCTTTCCATAGTAGAAGCATGTTTTCTTCTTGGTGGTCCTTCTGGATGTATCACCCTTCTTGGATTTCAAATCCAAGGACTTCTCTTCCTTTTTCAACATCTTCTTGGGAGCATTGTCACCTTTCTTCTGTTTTCTTCCCAAGGTTTCCATTTTAGCCAGGTTCAGTGATCTTTTCTTCTTTTGAGTTCTGGATACAGTTGGAGATTGACATGTATCTTTTTTACCACTTTTGCAATCATCCCAGATGTTGTCAAGTAATCCAAATCTATTTGCAGTAAACAGACGTCTCTGGACCTGTGGATGCTGCTTCTTTTCTTCTGGCTTGCTCCCCCTAGGCATGGGCTTCCTCTGTGCTTTGGCATTCAGTGGATTGTACCAACAATCCTTTGCACAATGCCCATACTTTTTACAACACCAACATTGACCCACAAATCTTGACTTTTTGATTCCTTCTGATTGTAGGGTACTTGTCTTGAATTGTTGTGCTGCTTCAGGAGAGCTCTCTTTCTTCATTGTCTTCATCCATACTTTTTTGGAGTTGCTCTTCCATCCTGCACTATTTGTGGAAACACAATTAGAAGCATGAGTACAAGATGGAATGGATGGTACCTTCTTTGTAGAAGATGTTGCCCTTTCATTAGAGGATGTCTTTATTTTAGAATCATCCTTCTCAAAGCATAATTGAGTAGCAACATTTCTTCTTTCAGCTGACTGGGAGGATTCAGCTTTGGGTGATTGCAGATTCTTCAATATCACCTCTAATTCAAAGCATTTCATGTTGAGGGAGTTCTTATCATCCTCAACCAATCTTAGCCTACCTTCCCAATTCTGTTTCAGCTATTCCATATGGTCATCATGCACCTTCTTCAATTCTAGCAATGAATTGTCAAGCTCCTTTACCATTTTGACTTTGTCTTCGAGTTGAGCATCTCTGACATTCATTGACACTTTGTGCCTCTTTTCCAGTGCATGGAAAACAACTTTGACCACAGTTTTAAAGAATTCTTTCTCAGAAAGGCTTCTTTGAAATTCTTCAGTAGTGTCTTCATATCTTTCATTGCAAAGCGATACTGTTTCATCTTTAGCCTTCACCAGCTTTCTGAGAGTGTTGGTTATGCCAACCCTTTTTTCCAATTGAACTTCCAGAGAATTGGCTTCATCTTCTAGCTGTAATTTTTCTTCTTGAAGATCAAGGATTCCTGTAGCTATACACATTGTCACTTCCTTGGGGACTGTCTTCTGAAGATATTTGATTGCATTTAGAAGATCATTGTGCCTTCCATCTTCATCACAGCTAGAGCAGGCTTCATCAGAATAATGATAAAAGGAATTATCATCTGATGTGACTTTCACATTTCTTTCCGTAGAAGGAGTTTCTCTGATTGCAACAACCTTCTTCTTCATCTTCTTTTCCTGTTTCTTCATTCTGTTTTTCAGAGTCTTGGAAGATATCTCCATTTGAGGCTGTTCTTTCATTTCCTCAAATCTTCACTCTATATAGACTCTCTTGGATCTTTTAGAGGTAACCTCGCTCTGATACCAATTGAAGTGCCCAGATCAGGGTGAATCACTGAGAGGGGGAGGGGGTGAATCAGTGATCCTTTAAAACTTTTTACTAATTGATTCTTTATCAATTAAACCTCTATGGCTGGTTAAAGCCTCGATCCACTCTTCTTGTATCTCTCATCCTTTCCTCGAGTGATGCAGTAAATGTAAAGGCACAGGACACAAGGATTTACAAGGTTCGGCACCAAAGGCCTACGTCCTTGCCATGTTGGTTAAACGCCCCAACATGGTTTCTCCCATTATAACTTGTTAGAATTACAATGGTCGATACAGAGTCCCACTGTATCTCTCCGGATTCCCACAGGAGGGTCTTTATACTGCGTCCCACAGTGTTACCAGAGTCCCACTGACCTGCTCTAGAATCCCACTGAAGACTTCTTCCACCCTGAGTCTCACATGGGGCTTCTCCTGGCTCCTCGAGTCACACGAGTAGCTCTTCTTCACTTTAAGTTCTTCAAGTATCCTCAGCAGCCTGGGATAAAGGCTGCTGGCCTTGCTCTGTA
Organism: Viscum album; assembly: GCA_963277665.1. Classification (NCBI taxonomy): domain Eukaryota; kingdom Viridiplantae; phylum Streptophyta; class Magnoliopsida; order Santalales; family Viscaceae; genus Viscum; species Viscum album. The sequence continues at coordinate 1,630,400,072 of OY728122.1, forward strand.
CCTCTGATCACTTGAGTTGATCAGGTCTTCTCGTCTTGCTCAGGATTTATCTCCTTCTTCTAAGGATAACCTGGCCTCTCTCCAACTACTGAATACTCAGACAACTGATATCTTTAACTTCAGTCTGGTCCAATCTCTCTTCAAAACATCTTCATGCACTGAATGCATGGAAACTCTGAATCCTCATGCACTGACTGCATGAACTTCTCAATTTCTTCAAGATCCTCTGGTCTTGGTCAACTCAAATGCACACTCACTGATTTGAACTTTGATTACATGCGCATGTGCATGCATGCATGCACTCCCCTTCTTCTTTTCTTGGTGCAGTAAACCCTCAGAGGGTGTAGTCAACTATAGCACACACCTCCTCACTTGAACTTCACACTTTGTTCAATGTGTTTACACACTTAAATGTGTGTTATACTTTGTGTGAGTCTTCTTCTTCTTCTAAGTGTGTCCACTCCACTTAGAGCACACACATAGGTTCGGCCACTTCACTTTGTTGTTTTGCACACACAACTTTGTTCTTTGATTTGTACACACACAATGAGTGTGTATTTGGCCTTCACTATTTTTGCACACACCCAATCTATCCTCGACATTCTTTTCAAATGCACACACACACAAAGTGTGGTGGTCTTCACTCTTCAAGAATGCACACACAAATGCACTAAGGCCTCGGGTCTTCTTTGGTTGCACAAGGCTACGGCCTTTCCTTCCCTTCTTGCACACACACCCGAATGTGTCCTTCTCCACTTATGCACACACACTGCCCACGGGTGTCTTCTTCAAGCACGGGCCGCGCATGTGTCAATGGTGCAAGGGGTAGCCGTGGGTCGCGTTTGCACACACACACACAAAGTAGTGTTGTCTTCTCTTGTTGCACACACAAGGGCTACGACCTTGGGTTCTCTTGAATGCAAATAACCCGTAGGGTCCTCTTACTTCACAACTGCCGCGCAAGCCACTTAGTGTTCAAGGGAGCGTAGGGTGTGGTAAATCCTGAGGCGCGCAAGGTACTTGCGGCTGCCTCAGGTCTTCCTGCCGCGCAAAGGGAAGGAGCGCAGGGAACACTTCACCTCCTTATTCTTGTCGCGCAAAGGAGTTGCACGCAAGGAACACCTTCAAAGACTCGGGTGGCTTCAGGAAAACAGCTGCGCAAGTAATTTGCGCGGTGGATCCTTTCTTCGTGAGGCAGAGAGAACTCACGGATCTTCAAAGTTTCAGCACATCAGCAAGCAACTTCAGAGCCTCGGGTGCTCCTTTTATAGGCAGAGGGATGCCTTTGATCATCTGCATGATCTCCCGAAGATTTCGGATCTTCAAGATTTTTTTAAATCTTGATTTTCTCCTCGGTTCACCGCGGGTTCTCCTTTATTTTTGTTTTTCTCCTCCACGTGCATGCGACTTAGAACGCATGCACGACCTTCTTTAAACCCAATCCATGCAAAGCATCAACACCGAATGGCCTCGCACCTTCGGTTGCTTTGGACGAACTTCAAATTCTCCTCTCGTTGCATGCAAGCCCACTTTTAAGCATGGATAGGTTCAGTGCATCGAGACGATCCCAATGGACGCTTTACTTCGATCAGAGGTGGCCAGGAGCTCGAAAACATCTCTCGGGTTGCTCCTAGTTCGACGGAGGCACGCGGGTGGCCTTCGGCTGAGCTCGAGGAAGGAGACGCCTCGGAGCCGTCAGATCAGCTCTTTGGACGGCTGCGATCAGAATGGGCCGCGACAGATTAGATGTGCGGCCGAGATCTGGCGCGCGATCAATCGTGCGGCCAGGATGTGCTCCCGGTGATTTTTCCGCGTCCCACATCGAATCGCCGAGCGGTTTTGCCGCGGTTTATCACCCAGCCGCTCCCAGAGACGGCCAGTTGAACTTCTCCCTCCACGGTGCCGCCCCGCACCGTGTTCTCTCTGCGGGCGCGCTCTTGCGCCAACCCCTTCCACTCGGGCGCGCCACTGGCGCCCACTATGCTTGTCACGGGCACGCTCCTCGCGCCCCTGCTGCACAGGCCTGATCCCCTGCGTGGCCCGGGGCTTATACACGGCCCCGACCTCCTGCCTCAGGGATATGCTGCCTTGGCCTGAGGGTTCCCCATGGGCGTGGTGACCTCGAGTCCCACATGAGCCTTGGGTGATGACCCTGGGCTGGCCTTCCTTGGTGGCTATTTTTTTCTACATAAAAACACAAGTGCTTTGTTAAGAAAAACAAAGTGACAAGTGTAAATGCCAATTTCTATTCAAGCCATCTTCTAAGAAATTCCCCTCATCTATTCTTCTTCTTCATTATAATTCCTCCAATTCTCTTCAACATTTATTCATCACTTTGGAATGGAATTCCCGAAGGTTTTTCATCTTCAACCGAACTCCTGAATCAAAGATTTCTTCAATGTTCTTCATTGATCCAATCAGAGATCAATTTGGATCAACTTCAAATTCACATTCACTAAGTGATAGTGCATGGACTTCATTAAATCCACTTCATCCACTTAGAACTTATGGATGGATCACTTTCAACTCCTCATGCATTGTCACTACAATGCATGGTCTTCAAACATTGTTGTGACATTGTATCCAGTTGATACAAGTTCTTGGAACTTTAAGAACAGCTCAACAATCGTCTGATTTATGTTGCTCCATCATCATCAATTCATCAAGTGGTGTAACTTAGTATCATCTTGATACAAGTATTGAAACATTAAGATCAGTTCTACAATCGTCTGATATCCATAGAGAATGTTTCAACCACAACATCCTATGTCACTTAGTGAATCTCCTAAGTGACATGCATGTTAGTACCATGGCTATTCTCCTTTCCTCACCAACACCATCACATCCTTTGTCATTCACATATTGAAACTCCTTGACATCCATCCATTCATTCCTTGACAACAACATACCTCATTGACAACAAATGCAACACAGTGCATTTCATTAAGGTCAAAGAAAATTTTATGTTTTAAGTAATTAATTTTTTTTTCATTTTCAAGTGATTTCAAGTGAAAAATTAATGTTCCATAATAAATTGTGTAGTATAATGATATTTATATATATAGTATATTTTTTGAAATTGATATATGATGTATTTATATAGTTTCAATATTTTTTTAATAAATTTATCTTAGTGATTTTGAATTTTTATATTGTATTTTTTTTTAATTGAGATTTTTTTTCTTATAGTGGGTGATTTCTGTTAAATTTTTTATTGATTGGGTCCCATGATTTCTCATTAGTTAGAGTATACACCCTAGAAAGGTTTTCAGAAAGTGAAGGGGATTGACTATTTACTGTTCAGTTCATAAATTGAAAAAGACTCCTGATAGATTGGATAAGGTGGTTTTATCTCAGGATTTTCTTATCATTCAATGTGAGAAAGGGTCTCTAAATGATGAGGAGTGGTTTGGGAGAATAGTAGTTATGTTTAAATTTATAGGAACTCATGATGCATTGATTGTGAGTGTTTTCATATAAATAATTTTGGATGTATCTTAATTTAGTTTTTTGTTAGTGTCTTCTTAATTTCAACATTGATATGTGCCTCCTGTTATTGAATTCATCCAATTTGAAACTGAATTCCTAAATAGAGGGGAGTCACACCTTGGGTCATCATTTCTTGGTACACTTGTTGGGTTGATCAGGAGGGGAGATGTAAATTATAGAATTATTTTTGAATGTTTTTTCATGGGTTTTAATTGGAATTTATCAGTTAGTATATATTTTCCTTGATCATTGAGTTTTATATTTTATGTAACACTCGAGATGCAATTATAGTATGTAACTCGTTCTTTCTGAGAAACTATAAGGTAATGGAAATAAATGTATTCAATAATGCGATTAAATCCTAAATAAAAAATTTGATAAATTAAATTTAAAGAAATCAATTTTTTTTTAATTTATCATATCAAAAATATATTAGGATTAATTTTATTGATATTTCAGAAATAATTGATTTTAATGTGAATAGTGAAAAATAATGGTTTTACAAAACTATAAATTTCATTAAATTATAATTATAAATGAATAAAATTAATTTTTAGGATTTTTTTATATAAAAAATAATTCAAATAATAAAACAAATTATATAATTTTTTTTAACCTTATAAATATAAACTTACCATTTTGGTAATATATGTATTGTTTTTGTTCAAACAAAAATATTTTTAGTTCATTTATTTTAAGAATGTATTTATAAGGTACCATTCGGTTTTTATTTTATTTTAAAGAAAAATAAGTATCTTTTTGTTTAAAATAATTCAATTAATTCCATTTTATTCAACATAAAATTATATTTTGTTGTAAAAACATTAAATTATTAAAAACTCATTTATCTAAAAACGGGTTTTGTTGAGTTTTGAAAAATTATTTTATAAGTAATTTATTCCACCTCTTAGATTTGAATTATTTAAAATGGATTCTATATTTTTAATCACCGTAATTAATATTTGGTAATAATATCATATTAATTTTTCTATAATGAATTATATACATTGTAAATATTTATCAGCTCAGTTAAGAGTAAAATGGGTTAAAAAGGTAAAAAATAAAGGTATAATGCTTAATGATATTATAATAAAACTAAATAATCCTAATTGGTTGATTTTATTTCTACAATACCTTTATAATTTTTTTATCTATGAAAATTATGATCCTCATTCAAAATAAAAAAATGTTATATCATTGAAAAAGTTTTAGTAATTCCATGTTTGTCACTCCCCTTACATATAAAATGCCACCACTTCTCCGTTATTAACAAACATTAAGACATAGATCTTATCCATTACCTACCCAAAAACCATTTTATATTCCATTTTGAAAATCTTGATCTTCTTATATTACCCTAATACCACCATATAGATGCATAAGGTGTATTCCAAATGACATCTCTCAGTGAAGAGGTTATCATATTACTTGACTATTTTAATGTTTATCTCATTTTATAATTACTGTAAATATATTGTATCTATTCTAACATAATTAATCTGGTATCATAAACATAATTATATTTTTTTTATGATTATGGGAAAACCATTCTCCACCTCATTCATACCCTATTATAATTGAAAACATATTTCATACATACGTATAACCTACCATCACCATATAATGGTGTAATTAATTTTTTATAACTATTTAACTTTGATTATTATATAGAAAGAGATAATTAAATATATATGATATTTATGAAATAAATATTATTCTTTAAATATAATATTTATTCTAACTTTTTACGCTTCCATCCAATGTAAAATGATAATGTCGCTCTTGCATACATGTAAATTACCACCTCCATAATGATATGTGATTTTATCTTCTATTACCACCTTGAATGAATGACTATAAAATTTTATAAAATGATAAAAAATTATATTCATGACATTATTAAAATTATAGTGAGAATATAACTATTTCATGAAAACTTTAACCATATAAAATATACTGAAGTATTTTTGAAAAAATTAACTGAAAAACCTTAAAGTGGTCAATGTAAGAAAAGACTATTCAATAAAAGGTTTTTAAATGATTAAAAAAGGACCATAAAAATTTAATATATATAAAAATTAATCCCATGATTTTTAAAAAATATAAATAAATTATATATGATGATCAAACATGCACGATTAAACAAAGACCCAAGATAAGATATTTCTATTACAATGTCATTTTATTTTGGGGATTTTTATCTTTATATTTTCTTTATGAAATTTATATGATCTAAATATTTTAAACACCATATATTTTATTCAAATATGGTTATGTTGGTGATTAAATTTTTATGTCCAATTTATCCTCTTTCTAGGTCATGAATCATCATGTATGTTATATGTAAAGGAAATTTTATAATAACAAAACTTATTTTAATGCATTCTATCCCACTCATTTACTTCCACCTTGTGGATATTTTAAATATTTCAATAATGTTCTTATTTTCACTTGAAAGTTTGATAATGTTCATTTGAAATTATTTTTTATATTATCTATAAAGGACTAATAAGAAATCTTTTCAAATTTTACCATGTCAGTTATTTTTATGTTTTTACAAAAGTAGAATTTTTTTATTAATGTATAAAACTCTACTAACCTTTCCATCCATCATAGATGCTAAATGTTATCATGATTAATTTATAATTTTCCATGTATATTTTCAAAGAAAACATTTTCCTCAATATTAAGTAATTTTTATTTAAAATAAAATCAAATGAAAATTGTAATATTTTCAAAATAGAATGAATAGATTTTTGAAAAGTGATTTTTAAATCCATTTTGAAAAGAAATTAAAATGAAGACATTTATAATTTATTTCTTATATTTTCATTTCCTGGGTCTTTATTTTACTTAAAACATTTATTTATAATGAATATATGTACTTTAAACCTACTTTATTTATAATGTATTATAAGTTATTTTGAGATCATTATATTTCCTAACATAATTTTCTCTATCACTTCCGTTATCCATTGGACATTATTCCTTTCATTCATGTACATAATTTCTAGGAATTCAGAATCATTTATATTACATTGATTTTTTCCAACCATATACCATTTATATATATTGTTTAAATTGGTAGATACTTATTAAGTTTTTTCATTTACTTGGGAAATTATGATGTTCCATATTTCTAATTTAAAATGGATAATTGTTAAATTATATTGAATTTTGATAATAAACTATATTGATCATTTAAAATATAAGGAATGAATATGACATGAAAGTGATCATAGGGGCCTATTTATAGATATTTTCTTAATGCATTGATAGGTATCATGAGGAAAAATTGATTCCATTCCATATTAGATATTTATTTGATTTACACGTACATATTTAATATAAATGATGTATTGGTTAAGATTCCCAGATGGTATGATTCATTATATCTTTTCTTGTTCATTGATGAAAGGTTCCTTATTGTATGGATTTGTGCATGTAATTTATTGAGAATTCATTTTTCATTATCCATGAGATTTCTAATTTGATATTATCCTAAGATTTTTATTAATTTACTATTATTGATTGAATGACATGTTTTTTGGTTATCCACACTTACATAATGATTATGACTTATTTAGTGATGATAGTTTCTTATATATGTAACCTTTACCGAGCATATATTTTCATCCTTTATTTATTTTCCTTTATCCAAAATATAAAGAATGATTTTATGAATTATTTCTAAGATAAAAGAATGTTTCTTTTCCTATATTATTTTTTATATTTACATTGTATCCTAGAAATCATGTATGTATATTGTTTTCAAGGAGTGTTAAACTAATTTATCCTAGATGGTGATATCCATTATATATTACACCAAAGTAATATAGTAATCATCATATTTGGGTTACTGGAGTCGAGGTGTTACATTTGGTATCAGATAATGATATGTAGAAACCATGGTTACTTGATTTAAAATTATCATTTATTACATTGGAATTATAATATTCCCTTAGGATATTTGAGATCATTTACCATTGTAGGGATTTGTTATGGATTCATATTCATGAAGATTATGAGATAAATCACTGTGTTCTATTATTTAGAGGGGAAACTAAGGGGACTGAATAGAATTAACTCTCATAGTTAATATCTGTATTTCTTTACTGAGAAATCCAATACAGTGAGTGTTAGAGTTGATAAAATCATGTCCTTATTAGGGAAATTGAATTAGGTTATGATGAATAACCAAGTTCTTATAGAGAATACTATTATTCCATAACACAATTCTCTCATTCTTGATCTCTTTATGTTATATAGTCCTTTATAATTTAATGAAACCACTAATTTATTAGTAGATAAACAGTGCATTAAGTCCCTTGAAAATTTATTTCTATCCTTGGGATTTAATTAAAGGGAAAAGGTTGTTATAGAAGTTTATTTTATGAAGGGATATAATGATAAAATATAGTCAATTATCTGGGACAAAAAAGTTGTTGATGAAAGAGAATGTACAAAATGGAGAAATTTTAATATGATTATATTTAATAAATACATTTATCAAGTGTACAGAGTTGAAATGGAGATAGTGTTATTTTACTTAAAGTAAAAGAAAAAAATAAAGTGTTAGAGTATGAAGCTATCATTACATGATTATAAAGTTATTAAATTAACTACATATGTAATTTGGATAGCATTTTTGGCCATTTCATTGATGGGATAAAGCTAGGTCACTAAAGAGAACTAATTTCTAATCATATAAAATATATATTTATATAGTGTCAAGTTTTATCAAGATAAAAGAAATAAATTTTCTAGGTCCTATATCATCATGGGAAATCCATAAGTTTATTGGTCAATTGAGAACCATGAAAAAAATGTTTCAAAGAAGAATAAAGGAAATACAAGATTTCTAATATGCTATAATTATGGAAAGAAACTCTTAGGTACACAATTTATGGGAATATGTGTTTGTTTTATGTGTGGAGAAAGGGGAAAAAAGGCACACAAATTTAATGGAAAGAAATAAACCATTGTTATCAAGTTCTTTAACTATACAGATATGGGGAATTATTTTGACCAATCTCCCAAGAATTAAGGGAACCTCCCTCAAAAATTCCATATGAATAAGTTCAATCTTGTACGACTACTACATTTTAGGTTGAAGTTCCAAAATATGTGGTGTAAGGTTGGTTGATCATATCATAAAATTTAATTAATAATGTATAAAATTCTATATATTCCACTATTTTATATCTTATATGTTTTCTAATATAATTAGATATTTCCACAACACCTTATGAAGTTAGTTTTTAGTAAAGACTCATTTTGGAAGTCTTATTACAACAAGTATAATTCTATTAGTACCCATTATGACACATAGACAAACCCTGTATAAAAAAATGATTATTACACATATGTTTCATTTTAAATACTCTTTGGTATGAATGGTTATACAAATTATATTGTAAAATTGTTTTTCCAATATAAGGGTATTATAATTCATAATGTAGATGTGTACTAAAATATGTTCAGAGGGGATACAACATAATATGAATCATGTCTGGATTGAACTCTAATAGTAATCCTTAATGAATTTATTAGAGAAGAAGAGTTGACAAAACCTATGACTATGAATTGTATCCTTAGAATAGAGGTTGCACCTTTTGTGCAGAAATACATTAATGTGTTTCCTAGAGAACTTTGTAGACAACCACTGGAGTAAGAATCTCAAATTTCTATTGATCTTATTCATGATTAAAATCCAATATCTAAAACTCACTATAGAATGATCACAGTGGAATTAGTGTAACTAATGAATAAATAAAATAATTTGTTTGATAAGGGATTTATATTCCCTAGTGTTTCACCACAGTGAACCTCTATTCAATTTGTTAATAAAAATGATTGTTTTATGAGGTTGTGCATTGATTATAGGAAAATCAATGCCATTTATAAAATTTACAAGTATCCTCTTCCTTACATTGATGTCTTATTTGATCAATATAAAGGTGATTACTATTTATCAATGATATATATTCATTATGGTGTCATAAAACATGAGTAAATAAGGAATATATTATAATGGTGGAATTTTTTATGAGGTATGAATATTATAAATTTATAGTTAGTCCCTTTTTGTTGATTAATACACCCTACATTTTTATATATTTGATGAACATTATATTCAAGTATTATCTCAATACATTCATTGTAGTATTTATTGATAATATCTTGATATACTCTAAAATCTATGATGCGTATAAGAGTAATTTCTAAATCATTCATAAAAGTCTTAGAAAAAAGGAGTTAAATTTAAAATTTAGTAAATGTGAATTCTAGCTTCATGAGGTTTCTTTTTCAGGGACATTTTGTCTCAATATAAGGAATACTATTTGATACTTTAAAAAAAGGCAGTGATAGAATGTCCAATACCAATTATTATACCAAGGTTATGAAATTTCCTTGGTTTATCAAGTTAATATTGATGGTTTTCTCCAAATATTTCTTGATTAGATACCTAGTTAAACAAATTTACATGTAATGGGGATATGTTTATATGTTTAGATAAATGTAATCAAATTATTAAAGAATTAAATAGAAAATTGGTCAATTCATTAATATTGAATTTTCCACTTGGAAGGGAAGGATCTATGATATACGTTGACACATAAATGATGGGAATTTGCTGTATCCTTATATAGAATGATAGATTTATTTCCTATAAATGAAGGAAATTAAGGATTCATGAATAGAATTTTCTTAAAAATTATTATTATTTGGAATTCGTAATCCTTACATTCAAGATATGAAGGAATTATATTTATGGATATAAATTTGAAATATATGCAGATCACAAAATATGAAATACATCTTATATTAGAAAGATCTTGACATAAGGCCATTTAATTGACTATAATTACTCAAGCATTATGATTTTATCAATACACTATAACCATGGGGAGGAAAATAAGGTTACATATACATTGAGAAGGAATGATCATTGATTTTTAACTAAAAAGGGGGTTAAAAATGATCTTATATTAATAGATTTAGTATAGTTAGATATGATAATCATCAAGGAAGGGGAAATAAAACATATATTCCAAATTACTTCCAAACCACACTTATTGAAAAAATAATAGGTTCCCCATGTAACAACCAAAAATTTTTATTAATAGAATTTTATTTCTTATAATTAGGCCACAAAACTCATACATCACATAGAGAAACAAAAAAAAATATTATTCTTATAAATTAATAATGAGAAATTAATAAAAAAACAAATAATAATTAAGAATATTACTATGGTACAATAATTATAAAATAATAGAATAATAATGGGATAATATAGATTTTCTCGATCCACTAGAATGAATGCACTCATGAATAAAGCTATAGAAATAAAACAGAATGTTAATAATAAAAAATTAATTATTAATATGAATGTATTAATAACCTTGAGAGAATATATAAGGAATGAAAAAATTAATGGGATAATAGGTATTTATAAGAAGTAGTAAACCCATGTGATCATTATAAATCCAACTGTTGGAATAGTAATATGACCTTTATGAATAGTGATATGGCTGTTAGAATAGTAAACTCACCTGTGTTATGGTAAAATACGATTTAGTTATCTTATACAATATAAATATGATATATTTATATCATGGTAAAAGTAAATAAATGTTTTAAAAATGATAAATTAAATTTTTGTATTTTTATAAAACATAAATGTTTTAATTTCAATTTTATAATAACTATAATGATTTAAAATAAATTTTATTTACCTAAACTGGATTTATAAATTAATATTAAGTTTTATTTTAATGATTATATAATTTTATGATACCATAAATAATTCTTCAAAGGGTATAAAATCGATTATAGTATTAAAATTGGTATTTTTCAAATAAATGATTATTTTATTTAAAAATTAAATTTATCATATTTATAAAATTATTTTTGTGAAATGGATTTTATTTTTGAAATATACACATTAAAAAATGGTTAGGGTGAATTTTTTGTATTTCTATAAAATGGTTGATTTTTTAGTGAATAGTCAAATATGATAATTTACAATATTTAACATTTTAAACCAAATACACAAATTTTTTAGTCATGCATGATGTAAGAACCCATAAGTTCTAAATAAAATGCACTAGTTACTTTATATAGTCACAATAATAAAAACTACTGATAGCCTTGAGTCAAAATAATAAATTAATGAATATAATTATAAAAAACACCCATCTCACCCCCTTATAAATACTACCCCTCACCACCCTTTATCTTTACAAATTAAATGATTTGGAGAATTCCAATGTCATGAAAAATTAACTTCCCAAGACTCTTCCCAATTTCCTAGTGTTTCTGGTCTCATTGAAAGACCAATTCCTCGTTCCTTAAGGATGTTCTCAAGGAGATGACATTCAAGAGGTAAAATCCTCTATCTTTCTCTTTTAAACTCTTCATTTCTTCTACCTTATCCTCAACCCAATTCAAAGTGACATGATAACTCTATTATAATATATATACTTTAACATTATTATGTTAATTGAATATATATCATCAAATCCCTTCTCTCCTCCTTTTATTTTAAAAACAAAAACGTCATCCGTAATATATCGATTCACTGCCTTCATGGACAATGAGTTTTAATTTTCCATTAACTCCATAAACTCTCTTCATAATGCCATTATTATGGTTAAATCAGACTTTAATATGTATATTATAACTTATTTCATGTTTTGTAACTAATATATATACATAATATTAAATAAAATAGTACTAGTTCGTAATGGTTGTAAAAACCATCAAAATAAACTAATTATTTTTCCTTATCATTTTTTCAAACGAATCATCCTAATTTCAGAAAAAATGAAATATGAGACCATTTAAAATTATTTAAGTTCTTGAATACCATATAATTTTAATTCTAGATAATTATTCCAATTTTACAAGAACTTCCATTATTATACACAAGTTAATCGATCAAGAAACCTTGAAAAAAAAAACGCTCCCAAAACGACAAAATTAGACATTATAACTCATTGAAATGGATATATATGAAATTAATAAAATTATAATAAATAAAATTAAGATTAAAAAGTTTATTAATTAGGTAATTAATTAATTTAATTTTATTATTCAGGGTATTAAGTGAATTTGCAGAACACATTCAGACATAAGGTAAGGGATCTCCACAAACCTCTATATTTCATTTAGGTAACACTTTATCTCTATTTTGAAAGTGTTATATATTTATTATTATTATATAATTATTATATATTATTTATATATGTTCCAAACATATATATGTATCCCAATTAATCTTTCTTTTATGGGGGAAACATATTTTAAAAGATTCCCTTCTCAATTCCTCTTGATAAGAAAACCTGATTAAAGGGAACATCTTTTTTTCTTACCCATTTTTAAGTACACTCCATAAAATTTTTTAAGCCTACTATATTTTAAAAAATCACTCATTTTATCAGGAAAAACCATTTTAGTTCATTTCTTGTTTTTTGGAAATAATTATGCTTATATCATTTTAATGAATCTTTATTCTTTTCACTAAAACACTGCTTATGTGGAACATTTCTAAAGTTACCTACCCACTATTTTTAATATTTTAACTTCAGTTAGACTTATTTAACTATGATCTATTCTTATCTTCCCTTTATTAATGTCAAATAATAATTTATATCCCTTATTTAGTCGATATCACTATGATATTCCCTTTGGGTTTTCCATATGATATGATTACGAAATCCATTTATTTCCATGGGTAACCATTATGATTATTAATTAAATTTATTTCTTTATGTGACACACATATTCATATACATGTTATGATGGGTGTTTCTAGATATAACTTAAATGAATTGGGTAATTTTTTAGTCTCGTGAGATGTTATGTATGGGATTAATGAGTAAACCTAATCTCTTGTGGGACTTTGTCCATAATGTGATATAGTTTTGGTAGTTATCCTTGACTCATGTTTATGTCATAGTTATGTGTTACTGCCAAATTCCATTATTTCCATGATCATATAATTCCATGTTCTATATGTTATGCATATATATTTTTATTCACGAGTCATGCCTTTTCTGTTATCGTGTTTTTCCCTTTGACTCATGTGTTATTCTTCTTTTACATGTTTATTCCCTTACTGATCTTTTTAGCTCATCCTTGTCTATGTATTCACCATCTTATCCAATGAAGTTGTAGGAGATCAAAGGGAGTTAGGAGATAATTATGGAGATTGATATAATGATGTTTTATTTTTGTTAAATGTTTTCTAATTAGGTACATACTCTTCTAAAGACACTAGAATTTCTGATCCTTGGTTTGTATTTAATAGATATATATGCCTAAAATAATGTAATAATACATGTAAAAATCTAGGGTTTCTATATTTGGTATCAGAGCATGATCTTTTCATTTTTAGGGATTAGGACTATAAAAAATTAGTAAGAACCCTATGGATAATTCTATCACCATGGATAACCTAGATTCAAACCTAGGGAATCATAAGTTTAGATATACTTTTCATTTATTAGTCTATCCTTATATTCTCATGGTTTCCTTTTTATATGATCATTATCTTTGTATTCAAGCCCCCTAATTTTATTCTATCTTTTTTTAGTTATTGGTGGGAAATAGGAGAACCCTTGTTAAAAAAATGTGATCGTAAATGTGATTATTTCCCTAATGAGATGCCAAACTTGATGGGAATGGTAATGGGAGTTCATAACATCATGATAATACTGGCCCAACTAGCTAAATTTATAAAAAATAACTTGAATCATGTGGAGCAACCTCATTATCCTAACAAATATTAAGTTTTGGTTTAATCCTTTATGTGAAAAAGGCCTCCTATCTTTAGTGGGTCTTATGATGCCCTCATTGTAGAAAAATGGATTAACTCCATTGAGAAGATATTTTCTATTCTCTAATGATCGGAATAAGAGAAATTCATGTTGTAAATCTATAATTTTTATGAGGAAGGTAATCAGTAATGGACACTGATCAAATCATAAAGTATAAAGAGGAAATCGATACCATGTTATTGGAATAATTCAATAAAATATTTTTCAACAAATAATTTCCCTGAAATATTCATCTTAATATGGAGAGGGAGTTTCTTAGTCTAAATAAAAAGGAAGATGAGTCTATCAAAGTGTACATGGAAAAATTTATAAGGCATGCACGATACGTCTTTGGGTTCATCAGAAAAACTGAAATTAAGGTGGATCACTTCTTTAGTGGAATAAATATATGTCCACGAAGAGACACTATGATTCAAGACTTTGAAATCTATGAGGATATTTTCCATTTTACCCTTATGGTTGAAATTGGGATTGGAGACTCCCAATGGTCTCATTGGGTCATAGATAAAAAGAGAAAAATGAAGTTTAATAAGGGAGGATCAATGGATAAATCCCATAGAGGTAAGAAAACCCAACATCCCACATGTCAAAAGTATGGGAATATACATCTCGGGAATTTTCTAAAGGGAAATAGACGGTGATTAAAACGTGGAAAATAGGGACATTTAGAAAATAATTGATGAGTAGATATGAAGAAGACTAAAAATGTTGAATAAGAAAGGATGGTTCAGATTAACACTTAGTTGATAAGATAGTGTTTCAATTGCATGGAACACAGGAATTATGTAAGCCAATTCCCTAAGCTAAGGGTTTTCAGATAAAATAAATGAAAACAACCTACAAGGCATCAAGGAAGGGTATATACTATCACTACTACTAAAGTGGATAAGGAAAATTATGTAGTGATAGGTAAAATGGTTATTATTCAAGAATATAGAATATAATTTTTTATTACGGTTCTATAAATTATTTTATATCATGAAATTTTAGTAGAAATATTCAAACACCACATGAAAATATGGAGGTTTAGTTATCTATGAAACAAAAAATGGGGGAAATTATTGCATCCAAAGTATATAAATCCTACAAGGTCAATGTTTGTGGAATGAACCTCCCTATAAATTTTTCTTTACTTCCTTTGGTGGAGTTTGATTCTATATTGGTCTTTGATTGGATATATTTATATAAATACAAAATCAACTTTTAGGAAATGGAGATCACTCTTCACATTCTGATACATCGTCAAATTCTTTGTGATTGTTAATAGGAGGATGAATCTACGTTAGAATAATCGTCTTAATTTTGGATATTATTGCCTTGTGATTAATCATATCTATCTCAAATGATTGATACAAAGGAGAGGATCATGCTTGAAGACATGACCATTGTGATGGACTACACTGATGTGTTCCCTAAATAAATTCCTGGTCTTCCACCTAACCGAGAGGTCAAGTTCTAAATTAAACATATACCTGGATTTATGTCCATATCAATAAATATTTATAGGATATACACCCTTGAGTTATAAGAACTGAATAAGTAGTTACAAGATAATTTGGACAAGGGTTTTATTTGCATGAGTGCTTCACTATGGGATGATCCGATCCTATTCGTTAAGAAGAAGGATAGGTCAGTGAACCTTTTCATTAATTATCATGAGGTTAATAAAATCAAAATAAAGAACTAGTATCCCCTTTCATGGATATATGACTTGTTTGATCGACTACATGAGGCCAAGTATTTCTCTATGGTGGACCTTCGGTCAGGATATCACCGATTAAAGTTGAATAAGGAAGATATTCCCAAGAATACCTTTTTAATGAGGTATGAACACTATGAGTTAATAGTGATTCCCTTCAGACTCACTAATGCTCCAACAATATTCACAGACTTAATGAATATTGTATTTAGATATTACCTCAACAAATTTGTGGTAGTCTTTAAAGATGGTATTCTGATATACTCCAAGAGAAAGGAGGAGCATGAGGAGCATTTAAATACTATGATAAATACTTTAGGAAGGAATAAAATATATGAAAATAAAAATAAATGTGTGTTCTGGATTGAGGAAGTATATTTTTTTTAGGATCGAAATCTGAATGTGGATTCTCAATTACAAGAGGGGGGGGGGGTAAATTGTAAGTTTAAAAACTTTCATTTTTATCTTTAAAGAAAACAATGTTTAACAAAGTTAAACAAGGTAAATTTACAAGACCTCTTCTAGTTCTAAACACTTGATAGGTTTCAGAAATGTGGTTCTGGAAGTGAAACTTAATGAGTGTTTACAAGGAAAAGGTTCTACATTAAAGCATATAGAATCTTACTTATCAGAGTATAAAAAAGAACAAGAAAGTATAAGAAGGTTATACTTTCTTCCTTCATTAAAATACAGTGGAAATAAACTTGAAACAAAAAAGTAACAAGTATAAAATCTTTTAACCCAAAGATTAGGGTATCCAAAAACCTTGGATAAGGGTCCCTTGATTTATAATTTCAAGAAATTCTGTCATACCCACACGAGGGAAAGCCCTCGATAGTAATATCATAAGCTGTCTTGCTATCCTCACAAGACCTCAAACTTTAAGGTAGTCAGAACCTCTCTCTTCCTATCCACATAAGTACTCAAGATTTAAGTTAGTCGGCACATCTTTATTCCTGTCCCTAGAAGTCCTCGAATGTATACAACAATAATCAGAGTCGCATGAAGCAAGATGAACAAGATGTTTAGTACGCATAAGTTATAAGAGTCCCTCTTTCTATAAATCACTTTAGCAGCATGGAATCTCTAGAGTGATAAATTGAGTATTGAGCATGTTCAAATGAGATCTTATTTATAGAAACTTATCCAACAGTCGGCTCCCTCCTCCAACAGTCACATTTCTCCTTGAATTTCAGAGGGACCTGTACATGTGTCACTCAAACAACAGTTTGTTGGAAATAGAATATATGACATCATTTTCATAACTATAACAAGTGTAATAAAAATAAGGTTGCTTAACCAAATGTTATTTTTTTGAGTCTAAGGAAAAATAAATTTCAAAGTCTAAGAAAATAATAAATTGGAGATTATAAATAATGGATATTCAGATTCTATTTTCCAAGGAATTCAGAACCTGAATTTTATAGATGTCAGAATATGAATTCCAATGAATTTGGAGTCTGAATATTGAGGAATTCAGAGTCTGGATTCTAACGAATTCAGAGTTTGAATTTAGAGGAATTTGGAGTCCTAATTATGAGGAATTCAGAGTCCGAATTCTGAGGAATTTGGAGTTATAATTTTGAGGAATTTGGAGTTTGAATTTCAGAGAATTTAGAGTATGAATTTCAGAGAATTTAGAGTCTGAATTTCCGAGAATTCAGAGTCTAAATTTCAGAGAATTAGGAGTCTGAATTTTAGAGAATTCAGAGTCTGAATTTCAGAGAATTTGGAGTCTGAAAATTGAATAATCTATAACCAAGGATTTATAGTATTTCAGATAATTCAGTGTCTGAATTTCAGAGAATTCGGAGTCTGAATACAGAATACTCTATAACCAAGGATTTTTAGGATTCTGAGGATTTAGATATGAAACCTAATTTTAACCTTTAGGAATAAAAAGATTTATATTTATAGAAACTATAAAATTAACAATGAAAAAATAGGTAATGATTAAATTTCCTTGGGGAAGGAAAATATTCCTTATTAAGATAGATCTTAGGGAAAATATAATTTGACTTAATATAGAGTGTTTGTGATTTTCAAAACATATAGGAATGAAAAAGTCATAAGGAAACCTTATTGACTCAACAATATCCCCCTTTTTTGAAATCACTAACATTTTTTTTGAAAAATAATATAAGGACTTAGAGTTTTTATTTATGGACTTGAAAATAAAAACTTATCTCCCTTTACTTATGAATCATGGTTAATACGACTAACTCCCCATTAGGTTTTGAAATATCTAAGGATTGTATTTTTGATTTCCCGAATTATATTTTACATTTTATTGCATACGAAAATCTTCTTTGATAAGAACTTCCCCTTAGATGAACTCCCCCTTACTTTGGGAAATTTATTCTTTACTTAGTGTTATTTTTGTTATTCCTTTCTCCCCCTTATTTATTTTCAAAAAGGAATAAAGAGAATGGAAAAGAAACATGGTTCCTAAAAAATTAGTACTAAACAACCAAATATATGAAGAACAACCAAAATTCCATTATGATTGAAAAAATTTGTATAAAGTAGAAAATACAACAAAATATCGGAATGGTGTAGAATTATCATTATTCTATCCTTAAACATTAACTTATTTACAATTGTTTTCAACTTCTTTATCTCCTTGTGATCTTCTTCCACACGCTTAAGTATCTGATCCTAATCTTCATTTTTCTTCTCTAAGGCTTTTATCCTTCCTTCCCGAGCCTTAATAATTTCTTCCTGTGCCTTCAAAACTTATTCTTGATTGAAAATATTTTCTTTAAACTCAATTATGAGATCTCTTTCTCTCTTCCAATTGATAACCACTAAATTATGTTTTCCATTCAATTACTTGACTTCTTGCTTTTGATTTGTCTGTTTAAGAGTCAACTTTTTGTCAAAACTCTTAGTAAGATTAGTGAACATCCCATCTTCAGTGTCAAAGGCATCCTTTACACTTTCTTAAAATTCATTAAAGACCCTCAGGTCTTCGATTGTATTCCTTGAACAACTTGTAATTTTCTTTCATGATCTTTTATGAGCTTTATGTTCAATGAAGAAAGTTTTGAAATTAGTCTCAAGCTTTACAAACTTATCCATAAGCGTGAAGAATGATTCTGCTTTCTAATTAAATGAGTGTTGAAGTATATAGAACATCAAGTCTAAACTTGGAAATAGGGGAATGGTATCAACCAAATTATTTAAATATTGTACCACAAAATCATGTCCAAGAGTGGATGATTCCGAATCAAAAAGTTTGGTTGGTGGGGATTCTTTTTCTATCTCTTCACCTTTCCTATTCGAAGATGCACCAACATCTTTCTTTTTCACCACATATTTCCTAGGTGTATCAACCAACACCTTCTTTCCCTTATCAGTTCTTGGAACTATTTCTTTTACTTTGGGTGATTCATGCTCACTATCAGATTACTGAACAATTTTATCTTCCTCAAGGTTTTTTTTCTCAGCACTTTCCACAATATCCTCTGGATAAATGATGTCATGGTTTCTATTCTCTTCTTTAGATAGTTTATTCACTACTTCCAATCCCTTTTCTTCTTTTCTTGGTGTAGAAAGTTTTGAAGATTCTGCTTTAAAAGTTTAGATTGACAGTTTCTCAGATAGAATCTCCTTCTCATGGTAATCCTCCACTTGCCTTATCATATCTTTGGTATCACCACTTCTTTCTTCTTCTTTTTCTTCTTATTATTATTTTTATTCCTCTTGAAAAATTTATTCTTCTTGTTATGGTTCTGGAATAACTACCTTCTTTCCCGGAGTCACAAGGAGTGACTCTTTTAAAAACGATTCCAGTACCTGGATTTGTTGAAAGGATTTTTCAGCAGCCTTAAGAAGGGATTGAACCATCTTGGCTTTATAAATTTTCTTCCTATGCTTATTTTATTTCTATTTATTCTCAAGATATTCAGAAACCTTCAAATTCAAGGATTTTTCCTTATTAGGGTCGAGGCCAAAAGTAGGCTCCCCTTCCTTCCTGTTCTTTTTGTCTTATCTCCACTTATCCACCACTTCATTAGGGTAAGTCTTTTGCTTCATTGGTTTTGGGGGTTTTGATTGAGTTTCCTTAGCTTTAGGGATTTTTCCTTTCTCATCCAGTTCCTTTGCCTTCCTATTCCATGCACCCTTCCTGGAAGCTTCTACCACTTCTGGTTTCTTTGATAAAGCTTGGATTTCTGATTCAGACAAATCATAGAAAACTCCATATTCACTGGAGAAACCAACTTTCATTCTACTTTGAGAATCATCACTCAACAACATCACTTTGAAATGTCCTGGCTTACAACTATAAGGAATTTTGAAAGACTTAAGAAAAAGAACAATAATCTTGGAGAGAATGGATAGATAAATGATGATTTGAGACTTGAAGTTTCCATTCTTGATATTCTCAATTGTGACCAAGATATACTTGATGAAGTTTATCTTTCATAGGTTCAACAAGAAATCCAAAATATGGATATCAGTTTTCTTCAGGGAATCCTTATCCACTTTTCCAGGAATAATAAAACCATGAACCCATAATTCAAGAATCTTGAAGTTTGTTGATAGATAAAGAATCTTTAGAGTCTTCACTTCTTTTAGGACAAGGAACTCTAAAGACTTTTATTTCTCAAACTAACCTGATACATTTGGTAATTTATGGGTGCAAAATACAACTTCATCTTCATAAGGAATTCCAGTTAGACTTGTAACCTTAGTGTAGGAAAGTGAGTAGGTATTTCTTTAACACTTGAACAAAACTTGCCTCTAACTTTTTCATTGAAGAAACTTTCTGACTTTTAGAATTCAATCAACAACTCTAGATAAACCGGATACTATGCTTTCAGTTTTGAAACACATAGGCTCTCCCATCCATTCAACTTGATATTCTTTGAAATGATAGAATCATACTTAGCAAAGAATTTCAGATCAACTAATCTCTCTCTATATATATTCCATTTTGAGATTTCATTTACAGAAGACATTTCTTTCCGAGGATAAGCTTTTACAGACATTCGGAATTAAGAAAACTCTGAAGATTCGGAATGACCTTAATTAGAGGAGCAGGGATTCAACACACCATAGCTTTGAAGATCGATGTGGGACAAACATCGGGGGGGGGGGGGGTTATATAAGAATTTAAAGAGATAGTTTACCTTCCTTGATTCATCCAATTGTTGAAATACTCTTGATCAGATCTAACAGTTGAGATGATAGTCGAAGAAGAAATTTGGTAGGTTCTGATCTTTTGAGGTTTTAAAAATAAAAATTCGGATTTAAGGAAAAGTGAATCTGAAATTTTTTAAACAAAATTTAAATACCAATATTTAAAAAGATGATTAAAAAAATTTAATAAAGGAAATATACCTTCCGGAATTCTAGAAAAATTATTCGTAATGAGGGAAGTAATTATTGGAGAACTTTAGATTAGAAAAAACTAGTTACGAAAAAAAAATTGATAACAAAAATTTTGATTACTAAAATTTTGATTACAAAAATGTTGATTACGAAAATTTTGATTACAAAAAAAATTCGATTATGAAAATTTTGATTACGAAAATTTTATTAATAGGAAAATGTACTCCCCCTATGAAAAAGAGTTTCTTATTGTAAGGAGATAGGTTTCAACAAGAAGTTAATATGAAATATTACCTTACAGTTATCATTCCTAACTTCTGTTCAATGTATTCAAATCTATCGGAGGGTAAATATTTTGTGAAAATATCCTCAAGTTGATCTTGCGTTCCAATAAATTGAAGAATGATATCTCTGTTTTGTGTGTGATCTCTAAGAAAGTGATGCCTAATATCTATGTGTTTTGCACATGAGTGATGTGCAGAGTTTTTACTTAGGGAAATGATACTAGTATTATCACACAATATTTTTGTTTTGGTAAAACTCATACCATAGTCTGTGAGTGTGTGTTGCATCCACAATACTTGAGCACAACAACTTCCAACTGCTACATATTCATCTTCAACAATGGAAAGTGCTACTGAGTGTGGATTTTTTCATGACCAAGAAACTAATGAATCTTCTAAGAAATGAAATGTTCCAGATGTACTTTTTCTATCCATTCTACATCCACCAAAGTCAGCATCTTAAAATATATTTAAAATAAAATAATTTCTAGAAGTATAAAAGAGTCCTAAATCCATGGTTCCCTTTAAGGAGAAAAAAATTATTTTCACTATCTTTAAATGAGATTTCTTAGGATTGGATTTATATATTGAACATAAGCATATTGAAAACATTAAGTCTGTATGACTAGTTTTCAAGTATAGTTGCTTCCTGTAATACCTATAAATGATGTTTGATCTACTAGTTTCCCTACTTCATCAAGATCAAGTGAACTTGAGGTACCAATGGGAGTACTTATACTTTTGGTGTTTTTATATCCATACTTTTTAAGAAGATATTTAATATACTTATGTTGAGATATATAAGTTACTTCTGGTTTTTGGGAAATTTGAAAACCAATGAAAAATGTTAACACACCCATATTTCTCATTTCAAACTCACATTTCATTAGATTTGCAAACGAATCAGTTAAAGATTGTTGAGTTGAACCAAATATAATGTCATCAACATAAATTGGAACAATAAAAACATTTTCCTTATATTTATTTATAAAGAGGGTTGGATTAGAATTTCCCTTAACATAATTGTTTTGTAACAAAAATATTATAAGTTTATCATACCAGGATCTTGGGGATTTTTTTAGTCCATATAAAGCTTTAGTATGTTTGAAAACATGTTTAGGATATTTTGTATCTTCAAAACCAGAATGTTATTCAACAAAAACTTCTTCATGAACATATCCATTAAGGAAAGCACATTTAACATCCATTTGAAAAAGTTTAAAGTTGGAGAATGCTATGAGGGCAAGTAGAATACAGATAGATTCAAGTCTAGATACTAGAGTATAGGTTTATTCATAGTATATTCCTTTTTGTTGATTATAGCCTTTAGCAACTAATCTAGTCTTATTTCTCACTATAACTCCATTTTCATCACACTTATTTCTGAATACCCATTTTACATCAACAACAGAGGTTTCTTTAGGTCTTAAAACTAAGGTCTAAACTTCATTCCATTCGAATCCATTTAGTTCATATAGAATGGTTTTTATCCAATCATCACTACCTAAAGCTTCATCAATGCTTTTTGGTTCTAATTAGGAAAGGAATGCTAGATGTTATACTTCATTTGTTAAGGAACCTATAGTCCTTATAGGTTTATTTACATCACTAATGATACTATCACTAGGATGATTATTAAGAAACAACTGATTTGGGTTTTGTAAAACCTGTTCATCAACATATGGTAGAAAATATTCTGGGGTAAATTATTCAGAAACATTTTCTTAATCATTTTCATTATTAGAAGGATCTTCTATCAATGGTTGATAATCAGTTTTTGAAAACACATCCGAAGATATAGGTTGATTTTGTTTAAAAACAAAAGGATCAATTTCATCAAATTTAACATGTACTCTTTCTTCAACAACACTAGTATTTTTATTAAAAACCCTATAAGACTCAGAATTTTTGGAGTATCCTAAGAAAATTCCTTCATCAGATTTTGGTGCGAATTTATGTAAATTATCTTTTGTATTCAAAATGAATACTTTTCAACCAAATACTTTAAAGTAGGAATGTCTAGGTTTTCTACCATTCCACAATTCGTAGGGGGTTTTATTAAGAAAAGGTCTAATCAAAACTTGATTTATAATATAAAAAGAAGTACTTATAGATTCAGTCCAAAAATTTTTGGATATCAAATATTCACTCAACATGGTTCTAGTTATCTTTTCAAGAATTCAATTTCTTCTTTCAACAACACCATTCTGTTGAGGAGTTCTTGGTGCTGAGAAGTTATGAGTAAGTATTTTCTACTACAAAATGTTTCAAAATCAGAATTTTGGAATTCTCCTCCATGATCACTATGAATAGTTATCAATGGAATATTTTTATCATTTTTAAGTTGAACTATAAAGATTTTGAAATAAGAAAAAGTATCAGATTTATTTTCTAGAAAATAGTCCCACGTAAATATAGTGTAATAATCGATTAAGACAAATACGTAATATTTGCCTCCAATTCTTCCAATTTGTGTTGGAACAAAAAGATTCATATGCATCAACTGCAATACATCAACAGTTGAGACTTCATCTATTGATTTAAAAATTTATTTATGTTTCTTTCCATATTGACAAGGATCACAAACTTTTAAAGAATCATATCTATGCTCTGATAAATCTTTACCAAGTCTTTTCTTAGAGGGTTTACATATGTTCCTAAGGTTATAGTGTCCTAATATTCTATTCCATAACCAAGATTGATATTCCATTTCACTAAGTCATTGTAGGTCTTGGATCCTAAGTTTTTCTATGTTTAGTGTGTATACATTATCTTAACTATGGGTAGAAAGAATAAAATCTTCCTTGGAATTGTGTACTGATCATTTATCATTCATAAAATTCACTAGGTAACCTTCATCACATAATTTACTTATTCTAATGAGGTTGTGATTAATAACTTTAATAAATAAAACATTTTAAATCAATTTTTTTGAAGAAGAAAAATGTTACATATACCAATAATTTCTCCCTGAGCATTATCTCCGAAAGTTACTTTTCCTCCTTTCATCTTGATAATCTTTTCAAAGAAGTTTTTGTTAACAGTCATGTACCGGGAAAATCCACTATCTATGTAATATGTATTTCTATTGGTATATTACTTATTTTCCTGAAAACAAGAGTGTTGGACTTTTGAAACCCAAAATTTCTTGGATCTATAAGTTTCAGAAAGAAAAATTTTAGGTATCCACATTTTCTTAGTAAAATAACCTTTATGAAAACCTAAAGACTGGGTTTTTTTTAAAGAATTTTTTTCCCAATGTCCACCACACTGATATTTAGTACAGAATAGAGCACTTTGAGGTACAAAATAGTTATTATTGAAAATTGGTTTAGAATGAGTATAACCAAATCCAGAACAATTCCTTAGAGGTCAAATTTGGGAATACATCCTATCAAATTTTTCCTTACCAGAGGTAATGTTTGACAAACACTTCCTTAAAGAAAATATTACTAAGTTTAGTTTAATAACCAAGTTTTTATCCTAAAAAACATTATTTTTAGAACTAGATTTAGTCTTTAAAATATTTTTCTTAGAAATTACATTTTCAAGATCCTTAGAATGTTTATCTTTCTGAAAATTAACTTCCTCAAGGTTTTTGGAAATAATTTCAAAATAATATATTTTCTTATCAAGATATTTGGAAAGATCTAATACTTATTTAGTAAGAATAGAGATTCTAGAATTTTCCTTATCAAGATTTTTCTTGAGTTTAGAATTTTCATTCTCAAGAAGTTTAGCAATACTAGATACTTCTTCACAAGTAGATAATATATTATCTTTATCAGAAGAAGATTATTCAACTGAAGAATTATATTATTTATCATTAGTATAATTTTCATTCAAGGATACATTTGTGATAGATTCAACATTGTGTACCTTATCCATTAGAAAATGATTTTCAATGGGTAACTTAGCTAGTAGACCAAGATTCTCCTGACAAGAAGATTCATAACCGGAGGATTCATCAGAAGAATCACCACCACTAACACTCTAGGTGTCATTTGATGTCAAAACATTCTTAGATTTAGCATTATATTACTTCATTCTATTCCTCTTAGAATTATTTTCCTTTCTATATTTTTTCTTAAGCATAGGACAATCTAGCCTTATATGCCCTACTCGTTGCATTCATAACAAGTGACTTTTGAGTCTTTCTTGTCTTTTATTTCTTTCTTCTTATATGTATACTAAAAGTCTTTCTTCCCAACTATCTTGTTCATCCTTTGAGGTAGATTAGCAAGTTTATTCTCACTATGTTCACTAGGAATTGATTTAGATAAAATAATGACTTTATTAGACTTGGATCTTGTAACCCTTTCAGGGGTCTTGGATTTAGTAGTAGTAAAGGATACACTTATATTTACATTCTTCTTATTATTCATATTGGTATCTCTTTTCATTCTTGTCTTGTGTTGAAGAATATTTCCAAAAATCTCATCCAGAGTAATTTGAGATACTTTTTTATTCTCATAAATAGCTGTTCTATTATATTCCCACTCATTAGGGATGATATCTATAATATTTTCCACAAGAGCCTCATCATCTATACCTTTATCACCCATATATTGTAAAAAATTTAAAATAGTAATAAACCTTTGTTGTACCTTGCACACTGGTTCTCCATAAGGAAATAGAAATCCATGACATTCTGATCTAAGCATAGCTCTTCTAGTTTCAATAACTTTGGGTGTACCAAAATGAGTAACCTCCAATTTCTTCTAGATAAAGCTAGCAGATTCACAAGAAGAAATCTGATTATATATATTCCTGGTCATGGAACAGAACAAAGTATTGCGTACCTTGTAGTTTAATTGATATTCCAACTTTTCTTGAATAGTAAAATTTCTGACTTCTTTATCAGGAATCTTGTAATCTCCACTAAGCATAACAAAGTTTTCCACTCTAGTATTAATAACAAAAGTCTTCATACGATCTCTCCAATATTCATAATCGTTCTACTTAAATATAGGTGGTCTGGTAGGATTTAGATTGTTAATCAAACCAACATTCATTCATACCATCTAAAAGAAAATATATTCCCACAAAAATTTTTAATTGTAAATGTTTGTAAATAAGGAAAAAAATCCCTAAGAAAGGAAAATATTCAGAACAATGAAAACTTGAGCAAGAAAACTTATATGTGAATATAAGTATTTCAGATACCTGCACTGATACCAACAGTAGGATCAAAATATAAATGTATATGCTCAATGACAAGAGTGGGTTAATTGTAAGTTTAAAAAAAATTCATTTTTATCCTTAAAGAAAATAATGTTTAATAAAGTTAAATAAGGTAAATTTACAAGACCACTTATAGTTTTACAATATTTCTAGGTTCGGAAAATGTGGATCCGGAAGTGAAGCTTAATGAAAGTTTACAAGGAAAATATTCTACCTTAAAGCATATAGAATCTTAATTTTCAAAGTATAAAAAAGAACAAGAAAGTATAAGAAGGTTATGCTATTTTCCTTTATCAAAATACAATAGAAATAAACATAAAACAAAACAAGTAACATGTATGAAATCTTTTAACCCAAAGAGTAGGGTATCAAACAACCTTGATAAAGTTCCCTTGATTTATACTTTCAACAAAGTCTATCTTACCCACACCAAGGTAAGACCTTGATAGGAATATCAAAATCTATCTTACTATATCTTTATGTACTCAATATTTAAGGTAGTCAAAACCTCTATCTTCCTATCCATGGAAGTCCTTGAGCTTTAATGTAGTTGAAACCTCTATCTTTCTATCCTTGAAAGTCCTTGATTGTACACAACAACAATTAGAGTCGCACAAAGAAATCTGAACAAGATGTTCAGTACATCCAAGGCATGAGAGTCTCTCTAGAAATAAATTTAGGAGCTTGTGATATCTATAGTGATCAATTGGGTATTGAGATCGTTTAAATGAGCACCTATTTATAGGCACTTCTTCAATGGTTGGATCCCTCCTCCAATGGTCATATTGTTCATTGAATTTTGGAGGGACCTGTACACATGTCACTAAAACAATGGTTAGTTGGTAACAAAATATACAACTTCATTTCATAAATATAACAAGTCTAAGCAAAATAATTTTTATTAACCAAATTTAATTTTTCGAAGTCTAAGGAAAAATAAAGTTCAGAGTCTATTAAAATAATAAATTGGAGATTATAAATCATGGATATTCAGATTCTGTTTTCCAAAGAATTCAGAACCTGGATTCTATAAATTTTGGAATCTGAATTCCACTGAATTTGGAGTCTGAATTTTGAGGAATTAGGAGTCTGGATTCTGAATAATTCAGAGTCTGAATTTTGGGGAATTCAGATTCTGAATTCTAAGGAATTAAAATTTTGAATTCTGAGGAATCTAGAGCCATAATTCTAAGGAATCTAGAGTCTTAATTTCAAATAATTTAGAGTCTGAATTTCAGAGAATTCAGAGTCTGAATTTCAGAGAAATCGGATTCTGAATTTTAGAGAATTCAAAGTCTAAATTTCAGATAATTTTGAGTCTTAAAACAGAATACTCTATAACCAAGTATTTATTGGATTTCAGATAATTCAGAGTTTGAATTTTAAAATGTTCAGATTCTGAATTTCAGATAATTCAAAATGTGAATTTCAGAGAATTTGAAGTCTGAATACAAAATAATATATAACCAAGGATTTATAGGATACCTGGGTTTTAGATATGAAACCAAATTTTAACTTTTATGAATAAAAATATTTATATTTAGAGAAACTATAAAATGAACAATGAAAACATAGGTAATTATAAAATTTCTTTGGGGAAGGAAAATTTTCCCTATTAAGATAAATCTTAGTGAAAATATAATTTTCCTTAAGATAGAGTGTTTGTGATTTCAAAAAAATAAAGGAATGAAAAAGTTATAAGGAAACCTTATTGACTGAACATTTATTTGTGCATGTTATCACTATAAAAGAGATATCAGTGGACTCTTCTAAAAAATGAAATCAAAGAGTGGCACAGGCCACCATTAACTAAGATTAATTGTAAGGTAGTAAAGTTTTTTTGGACCAGTGAATGTGAATACTGATTTAAAGAGTTTAAAAAGAGGCTTATCATTGCATCAATACTTACACTACCCACAAGTGGGGAACTATTTTTGGTATACAGTGATGCATCAAAGAAGGTATTAGGTTGTGTACTGATGAAAAATGATAAACTGATAACCTACACCTCAAGGAAGATGAAATTTCATGAGAAAAATATCCCACACTTGATCTGGAGTTGGAATCTCTGATCTACGTATTTAAAATCTGGTGGCATTATCTCTATAAGGAGAAGTGTGAGACATATATTGATCACAAGAACCTCAAATATATATTAAAAAAAAGATCTTAATTTGTTCCAATGAATATGGTTAGATATCATCAAGGACTATGACTACTTAATCCAGTAACATCCTAGTAAAGGAAATAAAGTGGTATATTCTCTAAGAAGAAAGGATCCTGCGACTTTATAAATGATGATAATTGAGAGGATTCAATATTCCTAAAATTTAAAAGGATGGGCATTGAAATCATAAAGGAAGTAACATCATCATTAATTTCTAAAATTATTTCTCAACCATTCCTTTTAGAGAAGATTAAGGATGCTCAAAGAGATGATGCAGAAATTCATAAGATGGTGGAAACTATCAAAAATGGTAAATCCTTAGAGTTCAAAATTGATGAGGAAGGAGTTATAATATTTGGGTCATGAGTATTTTTACCGTCAAATCCTTTGATAAATAGTGAGATTTTGAATTATTCACATGGATTGAACTTCTCGATCCACCCAAGGAGAAAAAAGTTTCATCAAGATCTCTAAGAGAACTATTGTTGGGAAAATATAAATAAAGACATCCTTAAATATATATCCATGTTCCTAACATTTCAGAAAGAAGGATGAAAGAAAAAATGTATAAGAGGATGATTCAACAATTACCCATACATTAATGGAAATGGGAAAACATCACCATGGAATTTTTCCTGGAATTACGAAGATATCCAGAGGAAAGAATGCTATATTGGCTATTTTGGATCATCTTAAAAAACTTTTAACTTCATTTCAATTTGGGAGGACTTATCACTATATGAACTTGCATAGATATAAATCAGAGAAGTGGTAAAGCTGAATGATGTACCATTATCTATTGTATCCCATCGAGATCCAAGATTTACCTCCATGCTCTGGAAAAGTCTACAACATACCCTAAACACCGAGATAAACTTTAGTAATACTTATCACCCCAGACTGATGGCCAATATGAGTGAACTATTCAAACATTGAAAGATATGTTGATATCATGCTCATTGGAATTCAAAGGAGGATGGGACTAACATCTTCTTTTGGTTGAGTTCTCTTACAACAAGAGTTTCCACTCAAGAATCCAAATGGATCCATATGAATCCATTTATGGGAAAAGTTATAGAACACCTACATGCTAGGACAAAGTCGGTGAACAAAATATGATGGGACCTGAAATGGTCAAATAAATGGTAGAATTGATGAATACCATTTAACAACACATCAGGGATGCCCAAAGTCAATATAAGAGTTACATAGACAATTATTGATGAGACCTAGAGTTTGAGGTTGGAGACATGGTATTCCTCCACATATCTCTGAGGAAAATAATCATGAGATTTGGGAAGTAGGGAAAGCTATGTCCCTGGTATATCAGCTCCTTTGAGATTCTTGATCACGTCAGAGTTGTGGCCTATCGACTAACTCTTCCACCTACCATGTCTAAGGTACATGATGTATTTCATGTATCCCTATTGAGGAAGTACATACCATATCCCTCACATGTAATGAATTCAGATGTGGTACAGCTGGAAAATGATATCTCTTATGAGGAGCTACTAGTGAATATCTTGGACTATAGAGATAAAATTCTAAGCAATAAGAATACTTAACTAGTCAAAGTAATATGGAGGAATGATAAATATAAAGAGGCGACATGGGAATCAGAGGAATAAATGAAGGAGAAGTACCCTCACATGTTTTCAATTTAGTATGTAAAAAGAAAATTTGAGGGTGAAATTTCATAAGGGGGGAATAATGTAACAACCAAAAATTTTTATTAATGGAATTTCCTTTATTATAATTATGTCATAATGCTCATATATCACATAGAGAAACCAAAAAAATATTAATCTCATAAATAAATACTGATACATTAATCAGAAAATAAACCAATAATAATTACAAATATTATAGTGGGACAATAAATAGAAAATAAGAGAATAAGAATGAGATAATTTGGATCTACTCGATCCACCCAAAGGACTGCATTCAAGAACAAATATATAGAAATGAAACATAATGTCAATAATAAAAAATTATTTTGAATATAAATTTATAAATAACCTTGAGAGAATACAGAAGTGAATGAATAATGAATGAGATAATAGGTATTTATAGGAAGTAGTAAACCCATATGACTGTTATAAATATGATGGTTGGAATAGTAATCCAATTATTAGAAATTTTAATATGACCGTTAGAATAGTAACCTCACCTATAGAAATATAAAATATTATTTTGGTATTTTATAAAATGAAAATATGATATATTTATATCATGGTACACGTAGATAAATGTTTTAAAAATTATAATTTTTTTTATAAAACATAAATATTTATCAAACGTTTATAATAAGTATAATTATTTAAAATAATTGTTTACATACAATTAGTTTATAAATTTATATTAATTTTTATTTTAATGATAATATTATTTTATGAGAACATAAATAAATTTTCAAAGGGCCATAAAATTGATTACGATATTAAAATTAGTATTTTTTTAAATAAATGATGATTTTATTTAAAAATTAATTTTCTCATATTTAGAAAATAATTTTCATAAAATTGATTTTATTTTTGAAATTTACACATTGGAATATTTTTATGGTGAATTTTCTATATTTTTATAAAATAGTAGATTCTTTAGTGAATAGTGAAATATAGTAATTTATAGTATTTAACATTTTAAGACAAATAAATAAATTTTTTGAGTCATGAATGATATATGAAACTATATTTTCGAATTCCAATTAACTAGATACTGCATATATCAACAATAATTAATACTATTGATATTCTTGTTCCAAACTAATAAATTAATGAATATAATAATAAAAAACACCCCTCTTCCCCCCTTGTAAATACCACCCCTCACCCCCCTTTCTACTCACACATTATAAGTTGGGAATCTGGACAATTTCTACCCAATTTCATTTATAAGAATCTTCCCCATTTCTTAGTATTTATGGTCTCACCAAATGGCCAATTCCAAGTTCCTTAAGGTTGTTCTCAAGAAGAAGTCATTCAAGAGGAAAATTTTTTCATCCTTCTCTTTTAAATTATTTCTTTATTCTACATTATCCTCACCCCTACCCAAAGTGACATGATAACTCAAGTATCATATATATATATTGGAATTTAATTGTTTTATTTTAATATCCTTCTTCAAATCCCTTCTTTCCTCCTTTTATTGTAAAAATGAAAACATCATCTTTAATATGTCTTCCCATCGCCTTCATGGATGTCAAGTTTTCATTTTACATTATCACCTTCAAGGTTAGTCATAAAACCATTATTATGTTTAAATAATATTTTAATATGTATATTATAACTTATTTC
The DNA here is from genome assembly GCA_963277665.1 of Viscum album. NCBI lineage: Eukaryota > Viridiplantae > Streptophyta > Magnoliopsida > Santalales > Viscaceae > Viscum > Viscum album. The sequence goes on from OY728122.1 coordinate 1,630,432,375, forward strand.
ATATTCTATAACTAATATATATGTATAATATTAAATAAAGAATTACGAGTTTGTGATGACCATATAAACCTCCAAAATAAACTAAATTTTTTTCATTAACAATTTATCAAATAAATCATCCTCATTTCAGAAAAACAAAATGATATATGGGAAATTTTAAAATTATATATGTGAATGATTACCATATAATTTCACTTATGGAGAAATATTTCAACTTGACAAGAACTTCCATAATTATACACAAGTTAACCAATCATGAAACCATTAAACAAATGCTCCTAAAATAATGAAATTAAACATTATAACTCCTCAAAATGGCAATAATTGAACTTAATAAAATTATAATGAAAAAAATATTGATGAAAGTTTTTATGAATTAAGTAATTAATGAATCTGATTTTATTATCCAGGGTCTTAATTGAAAGTGCAGAACACATTTGGACATAAGGTAAGGGATATATTTGAACCTCCATATTTTATTTAGGTAATGCTTTATCTCTCTTTTCCTCAAGTTATATCTTCACAATTATTATAAAATTCTTCATCATTCTGTATATATGTTCCACACACACACAAACAGATATATATATATATATATATATATCTAGATCAATTCATTTTTATTTGATGGCGAGATACATATTTTAAAAGGTTCCATTATTAATTCCTCTCAATTAGCAATCACAATTTAAGGGAGTATCTTTGTTTCTTACACAATTTCAAGTACACTTTATAAAATGTTATAAGAAAAAATATTTTACAAAATCACTAATTTTATAATAAAAAAACATTTTTTTTCATATTTAATTTTATAAAAATAATTATTCATTTATCCTTTTAATGACTTTTTATTGTTTTACTTAAAACCGTGCTTAAGTGGCACATATTTAAATTTATTTGACCACTATTTTTAATATTTTCACTTCAGTAAGACTTAATTATTCATGATATATTCTTTTATTTCCATTTTTAATGTCTAATAATGATATATATCACTTCTTTCATTGATATCACTGTGATACACCCTTTGGTTTTGTCTTATGTCATGATTACAAAACCCATTTCTTTCCATGGGTAACCCTTATGATTATTTCTTATGTTCGATTTCTTAATGTGGCATACATATGCACGTACATGTGATTATGGGTGCACCCATATAACAATCCAATGAATTGGGTAATGTTTTAGTTTCATGAGACGTTATCTATGAGAGTATAGAGTAAAACTAATCCATTATGGGACTTTGTCAACCAGGTGATGTAGTGTTGGAAGTTATCCTTGACTCATGTTTATGTCATATTTTATTTTGCTAAAACATTTTATTATTTACATGATCATATGATTCCCTATTTTATATGTCATTCCTCTATATGTTTAATCATGATCCATGCTTTTTATGTTATCATGTTATTCCCTCTGACTCATTTTTTATGCTTCTTTTACATTTTATTCTCTTACTGGGTTTTTTAGATAATCCCTTTTGACTAGGTTTTCCCTAGGTTATCCTTTGTAGTTTTGTGAGATCAAAGGGAGTTAGGATATCATTATGGATATTAATAAAAACATGTTTTATTTTAGTTATATGTTTTCTAATTATATACTTAGTATTCCAGAGACACTAGAATTTCTGATCCTTGGTTTTGTTTAATATATATTTATGCCTAAACCCATGTAATAATATGTGTAAAACGATAGAGTTCCTATACCCTACATGATGATAATAATATTAAAATGAAATAATATCCATAAATGATTGGAAATTGGTAGAATTCAATTATAAAGATAAAATATTGAAATTAGAAAAGTGGTTATATCTTCCATATGTTCTAGGGATGAAAAAAGAATTATTTGATCAAGATCATTGCTTAAATTTCCCTATAAAACATAGAATCCCAAAAATTAATTATTAATTGATGTAATATTTTTAGAGGGATAATATTAAATGGGAAATTGTATACAATGTTTCAAGATGCTTGGTTTTTCGATTGATGAATGTTAAGAGACAACCTCCTAGAGGGGTCATGGATCCTATACATATTTATATGTGAAAATGGGATGATATTACTATATAAATTATTACTAGATTACCAAATAATATAAGAAAAAATGATTCCAGATGGGTTATTATTGATCTCCTTGCAGAGTCTTCACATTTTCTCACTATAAGGGACAATCTTCCTCTTGAGCTCCCTATAAGAATTTATATTAATGATGATGTGATACTTCATGGTGCACCTCTTTAAATTGTATTTAATCATGACCCATGGTTTACATCAAAATTATTGAAATTTAATTAGAGGAAAATAGATAACAACTATACTTGATCACTATTTATCACCATTAGATAGATAGATAGTCTAAGAGGACTATTAAAATATTATAATATGTGTTGAGGTCATGTTCAGTTGACTTTAAAGTTGTATGGGATTAATATTTACCTTTGGGGGTAGTTTCCCTATAACAATAGCTTCCATTAAAGCATTGAAATGACACGATATAAATCGTTTTATGAGAATTGGAGTTCTGGAATATAGTTAGGAAAAATCCAAATCCATAAATGGATTTCTAATGATTAGAAATGTGCCTTCAGAAATGGAATGTAAAAGAAAAATGTTCTTATGCATGTATTTAATAAATTTAAATTCATTGTATGGGACGATACAAAATATATGACTAAGAAGAGACCCGAGGTAAGTGATTTCTATTACAATTAAATTTTATATAGGGATTATTTATATGAATATATTAATTGAGAAAATTATATAATACTAATATTTTATACCCAATATATTATACTCTATTTATTTTATGTTTTTGGATAAATTTTTATATACCATTTCTTCTCTTTTTTTGGATTAATAATAAACTAATAATTTAAATTTATAGGATTTTCTTTTAATAAATCATGTTTTAAAATTTTCCCTCCTATTATTTTTCTTTTATGTCGAGGTTGTTTTAAATTATTAATGAATATTGATATTTCTACTTCAAAAGTTTATAAATTAAATTTATACTATTTTTGAAATTATTTATAATGTATTAAAAAGAAAACTTTTTAATATTTTACATATGGATTATTTTTAACAATTTTCAAAAGTATAAAAGGAAGGATAATTATGGTATTCATATTGATATCCCTTATCCAATATCATTACTGTTATACCTTATAAATGTTCTTTTATATTATTATATGGTTATTTTTAATAAAATGATTTTTTTATAACTATGTAGGGAATTTTTAATTAAAATGATATGAAATGAAAGGGGTATTATTTTATTAAATGAATGAAATGAATTTTGAAAACTATTTTTTAACTCTGTTTTTAGATGAAGTTACAAGGAAGTTATTTTTAATTTATCTCTTCTATTTTCATTTCTTATGGAGTGGTTTTACTAAAAAAATAATTTATAATGAATAGATGTTCTTTTATCACCCTTTACTGATAATGAACCATAACTTATTTTGAGATTATTATAATTCTTGTGATCACGTTCTCTTTAAATCTCCCTTATTCATTGGACATTATTTTTCTACATAATGTCCATATTTTAGAGGAATTCTGAATCATTTCTAATAAATTATTTATGTTTAACACAAATACTATTTCTATGTAGTGTATATGTTGGAAGAATACTTTTATGTACATTATTTAATTTACTAGGTAAATATTGATGCAATGTTTTTATCATACAACTATGATAATTGATAACATATATGAAATGTTGAGATGAATTATATTAATCATTTAAAATATGAGGAATTCATAAGACATGATTTTTATTAGGGCCCAATTATATATAGCCCCTCGATGCATTGAACGGTCTCATGAGATAAAAAACAAGAATATCATATTAGATGTGTATTTGGTTTATACCTACCCATTTATTAATAATGATGTCTTGGTTTTGAGGCATTGACCATAATATTTATAATAACTTGGTTGAACCCTTAATGGAGAGATTATGCATGTAGATATTTTATCATTTCCATTAATGGTAATACAATTTCCATTATCCATGTTTTTGTTATTCTGATATTAGCCATATATTATCATTGAACTAATGTTTTTTATTGAATAGAATGTGTTTGATAATCCACTCTACCGTTTTTATTATTCCTTAGTTACACATTATATCTTCTGTTGTACGTAACCCTTACATAGAATCTAACTCACCCATTTTTGGTTTTCGATTCCCATGATATGAAGAATGATATTATTAATGATTTAAAGGATGACTGAATTTTTATTATGATATTCTATTTAATATTTATAGTTTAATATATGAATAAGGTTTATGTCTAGTATTATAATACTACCAAAGTAATTGATATTTCATGGTGATATCCCTTGTATATTGTACTAATTTAATATTTTAAACAACTACTATGGGTTAATGGAGTTCAGGTGTTAGAGTTTTGATTCATCATCCTTAATCTATGGAACTAATTGATATTCATGACGGGTGGAATATATTCTATTTGGGAGAATTTTCACACCACCAATTATACGTTTTCCAAATTATTTTATTTATTTATTTATAGTTTTCTTGTATTTTAGATTTAGGTATAACCTATATAAAATATTGATGGTTTTTGGAGATACAGTAGATGCACACAGTCAGTGCATGGTTTGTGCTGATAGTATGGATAATAATGAAAAAATTAAAATAAATAAATAAATAAATAAATATATATATATATTCATGAATTATACACATTTTTTCAAACCTTGTGGAAAACCATGAGTGTACCCCTGTCTTCCGAGTGAGGGGTGTGTGGTTTCCCCACTATTTGGTAAACCATGTAGCCAAAGCGTTTGGCCTAATATTAAATTTATAAATATGAACTACCTATTCTATACCTTTTTAATTAAACAACCCAAACATTTACTTCTTCCCCCATTTGACTAGGGATCAAAAGGGAGTCCAGGGGGAACCACCTCCTTATATCCCTATTCATTTGTGATTCATTATAAATTGATTTCTTGAAAATTCCTCTAAGGGTATGAATTTTTTTTCTCAGTTCCTTATATATCCATATTCAAATATTAACAAGATCCAAAATCCATTTGTTGAAGTGGATTTCATACCATTTTTATTTCCTTGAAGACCATAGATTCTTGAGCATTAAAAAAATGTAATTTTCATAATGTATAGTTGTTTTAGTGGGTTATAGTGAGATTATATAGTAATTAATAAATTCAAAAATTTTATTTTCTGGTTTCAAAGGAAATAGTTTTATACTATGTGTCTAAAAAAATTCCTAAAATGGATTTTCATGTGGATTTTACTATTTAGATGATTCATTTGGACGCAAAGATATATATATATATATATAAGTAGTGTGGTTGTTCAATTATTTTGTTACCTATGATTCATTGGTAATTATTCTTATATATCCTAATATCTATATGGGTTACCTGAATCATTTCTCTTATATGTTTCTTTGGATTTCCCTATAAGTGTTCATTTATATATACATGCAGATATTTACACATATATATTCATGCATATGAATACATCTACACATGTATCTATATATATATATTTGGAAGCCTAGTTGAATTACATTATTAAGATATAGGCTCTTAGATTGTCTATGTGTTTTGGAAATGCATTCCAAAATGGATTTTATATATTTCATTCCTAAATAAAGATTTAGAGGCCTCTTTAGAACATAAAAATTGGATTCTAAAAATTTATTTATTTTGAAATGGTTTTCATAGGGATTTCAAATGTATATTATTAATTTATAAATTAAATACCTATTTTACACACTCAAAATTATTTCTAAAATAAACTGAACCTCAATGGAGGCCCCTAATGTGTTTACACGGTTTTAACAGATTTTACTTTGAATGGAATCTTATTTTGAAATTTTCATGATATAAGAATAACATGGATTATTAATGATTTTTTATCAATAAATCATATATATTAATGAATTAATATAATTAATACCAAAATATAATTTCTAACTTAGAAATATATGCTATTTTTTGGAAATTTATGTAATGCTTATGTTCTAATAAATAAAATTTCAGATATTTTTTTCTAATTAAGTATATAAAATTTACCATTAATTTCTAGTTTGGTATGAAAGAAAAATAACCCCATTTTATTTTAAAAAATTCAATTAATACCATTATAAACAAAATTATACTATATTTTTTCTATAAAATATTATTAATTCTTAAAAAAAATAATTTTCGAAAAATAATTTTTTTGTGTTTTGTGAAATTTTATTACAAAAAATTTCTCACATATCTAGGAGTTCAATCATTTATAGTTGATTCCATATTTGGAATATAAAAATTGAAATTCTTTAATAATTTTAACTTATGTTTTGGTCATAATAAATAATAACCATAGTAAATATTTATCACCTTCATTATGTGTTAAATCGTTAAATAAGTGTAAAAATTAAGTGACAAGGATTAAATATATCAAAAAAGTCTTATATAAAACTCATTTTTTAGTTTCTTTTTGACCATATTATTATCATATTCAAGTATATAACAATTTAAATCCACTTTCACATGAAAATGACTTCATATTATAGATATAATTTATGTAATTTCATGTGTTTCCCACTTCTAAAATATAAAGGGGAACCTATTCTCTTCCCTTATTCACAAAAATTGATCCCTTTATATTAAAAAATACATAGAAAAAAACATCCTTGATTAATTCCCTTAATTCTTGAGATCATATTCAAACCCTATGACTATCCGAACAAGGGGTGATATGTAATCTAAAGGATTTATCCCATAAAAGAGGTAATCGTCTCACTCGGATTTTTTCAAAGTTTATCTCTTCTTATAATTCCTTTAAATCTACTGTGTCCAATCTAAAAAAATTAATCAAATATAAATAATATAATTATTTGTTATTATTATTATGGTAAACCATTTTCCAACATCTTTCCGACCTCTGGAAAAGAAAAACAACCCTTGTGCGTAGGTACGACCTACAGTTTTGATGTAGTGGTGTAATTTGTATTTCATCAATATTTTGTTGGATAGTTATCTAGTTGGAATTAATTAAATATATATGATATTTATAACATATTTATGATTATTTAAATATAAGATATTATACACCATCTTACCAATCCATCTAATGGAAAATGATATCGTCGCTCTTATGTACGTATGGTCTACCGCCTCCATAAAGTGATGTGATTCGTTATTTTATTACCAGCATGGATGAATTATTAAAAAATTATATATAGTGAATAAAAATTACATTCATGATGTTATTAAAATTATTTTCATTATGGAACTATTTCATTTCAACTTTAACCATAGAAAATATACTATAGTGATTTTGGAGAAATTGACTAAACAACCTTAAAGTGGTCAAAGTAAACAAGAAATATTCATAGAATGGATTTATAATGATTATAAAATGTCCGTAAAAAATAGAATTTAGAGGAAAAATTTAATTATTACCATATTTAATATTTTTAAATTTGTTATATTGGAGGTGCAAACATGTACAAATAATAAGAGACATGAGGAGATGGATTTCTATTACAACCACATTTTATTTCGGGATTTTTTATATGATTATTTTCATTGTGAAAATTATATAATAATAATATTTTATCAAAATATATTATATTATACTCATTTTATGTCATCTTTTAAATATTTATAGTCCATTTAATTTCTTTTCTGATTAATAATAAAAAATAAGTTACATGTAAGGTATTTTCTTTTAATAAATATTATTTTACTAGTTTCCTTCCAACTCTTTTTTTCCATGTCAAGGTTTTTTTAAATGTCTAAATAATATTAATATTTTTACCTAAAATGATTTTAATTTCATTTTATACTATTTTTCAAACCCTTTAAAATTTATTAAAAAGGAAACTTTTCAATATTTAACATATGGTTTATTTTTAACTTTTTTTCAAAAGTATAAAAAAAGGATTTTTATAGTATTCATCTTGAATTCAATTCTATGATTTCATAGCTATTATATGTTATAAATCACAATTTACGTGTTTCTTTGGTTATTTTCAACTAAATTATTTTTCTCAATGTATTGGGAATTTTAATTTAAAATGATATCAAAATAAAAGGGTATTATTTTCTTAAATGAATGAAATGAATTTTGAAAACTATTTTATAAATCCATTCATACATGAAGTTAAAAAGATGTTATTTTTAATTAATTTCTTCTATTTACATTTATAATTTCTTTTTTTTACTAAATAAATCATTTCTCATAAATTGATATTCTTCTATCATCCATTTCTGATAATTTATTATACTTTATTTTGAGGCAATTCACATTCTTGTGATCATGTTCTCTATCACTATCCATTATTCGTTGGAAATTATTTTGAACCTTCATGACTATATTGTCGATAAATTTAGATAAATTTATATTAAATTTATAATGTTTCAACCATATTCTATTTCTAAATTGTATATCAGTTGGATGAATCCTTTTATGTTTGTTATTTAATTTACTTAGGAAATATTTTTTTTTGTGTTTTCATTATACAATGAGGATAATTGTTATCATATATGGAATGTTGAGATGAATTATATTGATCATTAAAAATATGAATAATGTATAATACATGAATATTACCTGTGGGTTCAATTTATATATAGCCTCTTGCATTTATTGGTCTCATGAGATAAAAAAAATAATGTCATATTAGATGGGAATTTGGTTTATAATTACCCTTTTATTAAGATTGTTTTATTATTTTAGAATATTTAATGGTAAGATTGATGATAAATTGGTTGAGACCTTTATTAAATGTTAAAAAATGTTGAGATTTTATCATTTACATTAATAATAATATAGTTTTCATTATTCATGTGTTTTTATGGTGATATTATCAATGGATTACCATTGAACTAACGTTATTTATTGAGTGGAATATGTTTGATAATAAACTTTACCATTTTGATTATTCCCTGTTTATTAACTATAGATTCCATTTTAGGTAACAGTTAAATCTCATCTAACTCACCCATTATTATTATTTTGATTCCTATGATATAAAGAATGATATTATTAATTATTTAAAGGATTACATAATGTTTGTTATGATATTATTTTTAATCTTCACAATGTAATATGAGAATCATGTATGTATCTAGTTTTAGAAGAATGGAAAATTGATCTATACCACATGTGATATCACATGTATCTTGTATAAATTTAACAATGCAAACATAAACTATGGGTTAATGTAGTTTGGGTGTTACAGTTTGGATTCATCATCATTTATCTATGCAATTAGGTGACATTCATGGGGGGTGGAATGCTTTATGGTGGGGAGAATTTCCACACTATGAATTATTATTTTACAAATTATTTTATTTATTTATTTATAGTATTATTTTCCTTGAGATTTAGGTTGAACCTATGTGAAATATTGAGTTTTTTGAGTTACAGTAGATGTACAAAGACACTGCATAGTTCATTATAATTAAATGGATAACTATAAAAAATAATTCAATTTTTATCTACTTTTTTTCATGGTTTCTACATATTTTTCCAAACCAATTGTCCAACCATAAGAGTACCATTGTCTTCCAAATGATGGGTGTATGGTTTCCACACTATTTTTAAAACTATGCATCCAAACTACGTGGATGACTATGAAATTTAGAAATATGAAATAACTATTCCACCATTTTTTAATTAAACACCCCAAATATTTAATTCTCCATCCATTCTACCAAGGATCACGAGGGGGACGAGGGAACACTAGATCCTTCCTTACCTATTCTTTTTTGATTCATTTTCAATTTATTTAATGACAATTCTTCCAAGGGTGTGTAGATTTTTCCTTGGTTCCTCATATATATATATTAAGATAAAAACAAGGTCTATAATACATTTATTAAAGGGGGTTTAATACCATTTTCATATTCTTTCACACCATACATTATTAAGGATCTAAAATTTTCTTCCCCAAAATAATAGTTATTTTGGTGGTTTAATGTGTGATTATATAGTAATTAATATAGTGTAAGGTTTTATTGCTTCGTTTTAAAGAAATTTTTATTACACTATGTGTATAATAAAACTCTTAAAATGAATTCTCATGTGGATTTAACTGTTTAACTAATTGTTTTTGGAACACAGACAGACAGACAGACACACACACACACATATATATAGAGTGATGGTGTGGTTGTTGAATGATGCTATGCCCTATGTTTAAGGGGTAATTATACTTGGATATCCTTATATCTATATGGTGTACTTAAATTGTATCTCATACTTTCTTCTTTGGTTTTCAATATAAGTGTTCATTTATATATACATGTGTATATGTGCACATATATATTCATTCTTATGAATCCTAACATTCCAAAGGATCAAATAAAAACTAGGGGGTTTAATCAGTTGTTAATTTTTTATAAGTTTCTGTTCTTTTCAAAACATAACCCCTATAACCTGTTAATATTTATTTTCTTATCAAATTTTAAAAAATACTCATGATTGAAAAAGTAGGAAATCAAGTAAAGCACATAAGTTTTACAAGGTTTGGCTTTAGTGTGACAACATACATCCTTACCATAGCCACTCCCTTGGGTCTATGAAAATACACTATTATGAAGAAGTGAATAAAAATTGTTCCAACTTCTGTTAGACACCTTCTATCTCTTGATAATAATGATTATACTGATTCACACTAGTTTATAATGTTTTCATATAAAATAATTGATAAAAAAATATAAAGTCTTTGTTAAAAATGATCCACAATTACTGAGTCTAAATCCTCAGTCTGATTTGGATGTATCTGATTTCATCAATACAATGATGCTATATCTGATTTTATCAATACAATGATGTTGGATCCGATTTTCTCAACACGATGATGCTGAATCCGATTTACTCAAAATGATGATGCTGGATCCAGTTATCTTAAAAAATGTTTTTGGATATGATTTTCTCAAAATAATGAGCCTGTATCAGATTCTATGAAATGATGGAAACAATACGATAAAATCATTATTCAATTTGAAAAACTCAAAATATGTTGGGATTTCTCATTACAATTATTATTCAATCAAATGGAAAATTTTACTTCATGTTCTCCAATGATTCACCATTTTCACATGTGTGAATGTTTCAAATGGACAAATTATATGAGCAAGTATTTATAGGAAACTTAGAAAACAAAAGTAAGAAACTTAAAAACTTTTCCCGCTTCCTCAAATTAAAAAACTCAGAAAATCTATTACATTTAAACTACAACTTTGACTTATTAAATTCTCCTCAGATCTCTTCGAGATTTGTGGAAAATTGTATTTCAAGTTTTACTTCTTCAACTCTTTATATCTTTCTCATCTTTATATCATATGTTTTTTTATTTGATCATTAAAATCTATTTCTTTCTCAGTATGAACTCATCATTATGAATACTTTATTATGATTTCCTCAATATGAAAATCCCAGAATGAAAATATCATTATGAAAATCCCAGTACAAAAATCTTAGTATGAGATTCCTGGTATGAAACTCATAGTATAATTTATTTCTTCCTTAGGATCAACAACATCTCTTTATTTATCAACTCATTTTGATGTAATTCCCATTATTATAGAAATCCCATTATGATGGAAATATCATTTTCCAAATATGAAATTATTCAAACCTCTCCACCATTTCTTATGAGCTTTTATCATGATAGTTTTCATGATTGGTGAGAACATCATGATCAACAAAGCATCGTCTAATTTTTTTTAGAAAGTATGATTTTTTTAACTCTTAACTTCACATTATTCATTAAAAAATACTTAGAAATAGTTTGAATTCTTCAACAATAAAATTTCTTCTCAAAAAATTATTTCTTTGTAACTCAACAACTCCATTATTTCTCTGATTATGGAAAATACAAACTTCTAGAAAACTAAAAATTTCTACCTCAGAGTATTTTGAATTTGATGATTTTAAATGTTATTATGATGGACATGAATATGATAAAGTGTATGATCAACACTTTCATCTTTCTAACTAACTTTGTGTTTCTTGAAACTCAATAAAAAAAACTGGATAAAAAACACGGGTTTGGAAAATAACCTTATTACGATGGATCGAGTCTGATTCCTGAAAAATAAAAAGACTCTTAAATAAAAAGGTTAGATGTCAAAAAATACAAATTTTTTTTAAAACAATTTATCATAAAGGTTATTCAATGCCAAAATTTGTTTCCATATTCCACACTGAAATAATAGGAGTTATTTAATTATTCTATATAGAAGATATTTCCACTGGTTATTTCTCCTTTTGTTATGAATTTTCTATCTTTCACAGTTTGGATAAAACAAAAATATTTTCAAAAAACAATTTTGTTCCATTATCACAAAGTTGAATCAAACTAAGTAAGTTATGTTTTCCCCATCAACAAATAAAACATCCTCAAATTTCAACTTTTGAGCTTCTATCATAGCTATTCTGATTCCTCTAATTTTTTTGGAACTATCATTAACAAAGGTAATTGATCCTACATCATGAATTTGAATAGGTTTGAAAATTTTTATATCACCTATCATATGTTAAGAGTATAAAATATTAATTATACATTGTTTTTTGTTTCTACTTGCTTTCAAAGTTTTTTCAACAATAAAATATCTTTTCTCAAATTTATTATTTTTAGCTTTATTTTCTTTTCTATCATAAGAAAAAAGTTTTAAAAGGAGTTTCATACATTTTTTATAATTATGAACAACTTGATCACAAATTCCAAAAAATATTTCCAGTAATTCAAATTTATTTCTTGTTAGAATGTTTCTAACATCTTGATAATTCACCTTTTCAACTTCCTATAAGTTAAGAAAGTTTCTCAATCTTCTTTTACTATTTCTTCCAATTTTCCCAATATTTATTATAGGTAAGGATAAATTGTGTAAAAAATTATAAAACATATTCCCATAGATTCCAAAACACCAACAATAACCATAAAATCTTGATTTTCTGTGGAAATAAGATCTTTCTCAATTGAAACTTTGTTGAGGTTTGTAACTTCTTTCAGCTCTAATATACTCAGGACGTGGACCATATTTTCTGTTGAGTGAGTTATCAAATTTTTATGATTTTATAAGATTATCAAATACTTTATCCACCCAATATTTCTCAATACTTTTGACTAAACCTGAAATGTTAAAAGAATCACATGAAACATTATTTTTGGTAAGAGAATATTTCACCCGATTCTCGTATCGAGCCTTCTCAACAACTTTAGAAGTCTCAACTTTTACTTCTAAATATTTGTTAAAGTTTTCATTCATATTTCTCAAGTTAATTTCAGAATCTAGAAGTTTTTATTGATACTTATTTAATTCTTCTTCCTTATCTTCCATCTTATTACTGGGATCTTAAATCATCTCTCCCTATTCAGCAATTCTAAGTTTGTAACTTAAAATATCCTCAATTTATTCTTCCCCCTACATGATAACATCTTTTCTTACATCATAATATTATTCAAAATATATATTTATAATTATAATTTCTTTATTGAGAGTTTTTTTTACTCAAGACATGAAAAAATTTCTATTTTGAGTTTAAAATCTCTGTAAGATTTTTAACAAACTTCTTCACTCTTTGAGGAATATTTTTCTTTTTAAACTTTTACATTGAATGTTTTGAATTTTTTAGAACATTAATATCCAGAAGAACTATTTATAGTTATGTCTAATTTATATTTCTTACCCAACCTACTTATTTTGTTTATAGTACACTTATTCTTATATTTTTTTGGAAGACTTTTATTATTTATCATTTTTTTTCTACTTCTACCATTGGGTTTTTTTCATCAGAATCATATTGATATTCTCCACATTTCTTCTTAGGGGAATTCACAACAAAGTGTCTGATTCCACCAAACTAAAAAAATTTGGGAGGAAGTTTACCTAAATATTTTCCTCTTCCTATCTGATAGTTTTTAGAGATAAGAGACATAATGTTATCATTAAAATCATCATCTTAATTTTCCTCAGACTCACAAGTATTATCTTCTTTAAATCTTCGATTTTAATATTTCTCATAGATTTAAAAGCCATTTCATCTTTCATATTCTTTTTAAAAATTTGATATTTCCTAATTTTATAAGAAACAAGAAAGTTATTAAATTAATTAAGAGATAAATCATCCTTATCTTCTAAAGAATAAATTTTAGAATCAAACCTATCTGGAAGGTTTCTCATAAGTTTTTTCACAATTTTAGAATATTTCAGGACATCTCCAAATCCTCTAATATTGAAAAAAATTTATTTAGTCTTTCTAAGTATTAATCAATTGTTTCTTCATCTCTTATTATGAGTTATTTATACTTAGTACGCCATATTTTTATCTTTTCTTCCTTAAATTTTGTATTAACTTTGAAAACACTTTCCATCTTTCCCCACATACTTTTTTTAGTTTTGATAATGATAAACTTATAGTAAATATTTTTTGACAAGGACATGAGAATATCATTTCTAGACTTTCCATAAACTTATACATTTATCTTATCAGCAAAGGTCATTGGGGAATCTTTTTCAATAGGTGGAAACCCAATAGTAACAACATAAAAAACATCTATTCCAAGAGATAGGAGATAAGGAATCATCATATTTTCCCATTTATAGTAATTTTTTCCATTAAAGGTTGGTATTACTATACATTTGACAGAATTGATATTATCCATGATAAGTATTTAATAGGGTAACCTTTCTATAATACCAACTGAATATACAAATCATCGAATAAAAACTGATGGGGGGGGGGGTGAATCAATTTTTAATGTTTTATAAGTTTCAATTATTTTCCAAACTTAACCCCTACAAACTATTAATATTTATTTCCTTATCAACATTTAGTAAATAATTATGCATGAAAAAGTAGGAAAGAAAGTAAAGCACACAAGATTTATAAGGTTTGTAATCATTATGAGAACCTACATCCTTACCATATCCACTATTACAGGTCTATGAAAATACACTATTATGAAGAAGTGAATAAAAATTGTGGAAAATTCAATTAGACACCTTATATCTCTTGATATTAATGATTATACTGACTCCTGTATGTTTACAATGTTTTTCTATAAAACAATTGATAAAAAATTAATAAATTTGTTAAAAGTGATCCTGAATTACTTAGCCTGAATCCTTAGTTATATTTTTCTAGATATGATTTTCTCAATATGATAATGTTTAATCCAATTTTCTCAATACAATGATGCTAGATATGATTTTATCAATACAATGATGCCAGATCTTATTTTCTCTAAACAATGATACTTGATCCAATTCTCTTAAAACAATGATATTGGATCCTATTTTCTCAAAAATGAGCCTGGATCCGATTATATGAAATGATAAACTCAATATGATAAACTCATTATTTAATCTAAAAAACACAAAATCTACTGGAATGCTCAATACAATTATTTTTTAGTCAGATAGGAACTTTCACTTCAAATGTTCCAATGATATTACTTTTATGTATGTTTGGAATTTGAAAATGGATGAATGATCTGAGCAAGTATTTGTAGGCAACTCAAAAAAAAGTGGAAAACTTGAAAAATTTCCCCGCATTATCAAAATTCAAACTCCACAAATATCTCACATCAAAACATCAACGTTGACTTATTAATTTATCCTTCGATTTATCTGAGATTTATGCCAAATTGAATTTCATGTTTGACTTATTCAACTCTTTATATCTTTCTTATCTCATTAAAATATGTTTCTTTCTTAGCTTGTTACGATCTGTTTCTTTCTCAGTACAAGCTATTTATTATGAATACTTCAGTATGATTTAATCAGTATGAAAATCCTTATACAAAAAACTTTGTATGGAAATCCTAGTATGAAAATATCAGTACGAGAATCCCAGTACGAAAATCCTAGTATGTTTTATTTCTTACTCAAGCTCATCGACATATTTTTCTTTCTCATCTCATTACGATGTAATTCCCAGTACAGTGTAACTCCCATTATGATGGAAATATCATTTTTCAACTCTGAAATTTTTCAAACTTCTCCACCATTTCCTTAGAATCTTTTCTCATGATGTTTTTCATGATTTGTATGAACTTCTTGATCTCTAAATCATAGTCTAATTTGGTTTTAGAAATTATGAAAACTATATAACTCCTAACTTCATATTCTTCTTTCAAAACTCTTTTGAAATAGTTCGGCTTCTTCAAAAAGAAACTTCCATCTTAGAAACCTCTTTCTTTTTAAACTCAACAACTTCATTTTTTCTCTAATTACAACAAAGAAAAACTTCTTGTAAACAAAAAATTTCGGCCTTTGATTATTTTCAATTCAATTATTTTAAATGTCATGTTGATGGACCTAAATAAAATAAAGTGTATGATCAAAAATTTCATCTTTCAAAATTATTCTGTATCCAGTGCAACTAAATATGAAAATCTAGATACACAAAAATGTGTTTGGAAAATAACCATATTACGATGGACTGGGTCCAATTCCTGAAAAATACAAACACTCTTAAATAAAAAGGTTAGTTGTCAAAAAATAAAAAAACATTATTAAAACAATTTATCACAAAGGTTCTTCAATATCATCATTTAGATTTGTTTACAAGCCTTGTTAACAAATTTTCAACTCTCAGAAATTTTCACAACTCAACTTTTGTAAACAAATCAAGTTTCTAACTTTTATCAAAATACATACTTTCTAAGAAGAGAGTATCATGAAACCACAATACTAGATAAAGTAATGTTTTTGAAGTAATTCCATCCCTCAGTGGAAATAATGTTTTCCATCCCTGTAAATATAATCTGTCCTCACTTTTGTTTTCACACTTTCTTTATCTCTCCCCCATTATTTATTTTCAAACTTTCTTTTTCTCTACCCCATTATTTCTTTTCTCACTTTCTTTATCTCCCCCATTTTATGATAACCATATCTTTACATTCATAAAAGAAATATTAGTAAGTCTTTTTACATAGTAAAAAGTTCTTAATTTCTTTCCCACTTTTCCAACATAATCCAAATAATAATGGGGGTTCTTCATTATGAGGTTTAGGAAGACATGGGAGGAGCCTGGACATGAAGTGGAAGACTCAATTACACAAACCTTTATTTTAGAATTGTTTTTGTTAAGATATAAAAAATATTGTACTATTTTGAAATGTATTCCCCAAAAACATCTCCAAAAGAAACTTTCTCTTTTATAAAGTGAAACTTTATATCAATGTGTTTTGATCTTTAATTTTGAAAAATATTTTTATAAATATAAATTAAACTTTGATTATAAAAAATTATATAATATGGTTTAAAAAATTTCACTTTCATGTCTTCCAGCTAAAATTTCATCCACCACATCTAGGTACAATATTCAGTAGCTACAACATATTAGGATTCAGTTGTACTCAAATTTAATGAACATTGTTTCTTACTATACCGACTCATATAATATTCACCGAAGAAAAATGTTTATCCTAAGGTTGATTTTTTATGATTAAAATATCTATCCCATTCGGTATGAGTATAACTATGAAACTTCATCGCACAATTTATTTTGTATAAAAACCCTTGCGAAGTGTTCCTTTGACATATCTCAGAATTATTTTTACTTCTAACATATTTGATCCTTTCCGATTAATTTGATACCTAGCATAGAAATTCAAAAAATAAAAAATATCAAGCCTTGAGGCTTTAAGGTAAATAAGACTTCATATCAGCTTCCAAAATTCTTTCAGGTTCACACTTGTTCCATATTCATCTTTTCTCAACTATGTGCTCACTAAAATAGGAGTTGAAACTTAATTGGATTTTCCACCCCAAATTTATTTAAAAATTCCCAGCATACTTTTCTTGGGATAAGAAAATATTTTTTTTTGAACTTGTAAGGCATGGAAGAAAGATAATTCTCCAAAAATTGAAATTTCAAAATTATTCATCATTTCCTTAGAAAATTCTTTACAATTTTTTTCTTTCATCCATAGAAAAAATTATACCATCAATATAAACAATTACAACTAGATATCCAAAGTCAACATATTTCACATATAAGTTTATATCAACTTTTCATTTAGAAAAGTTCAATATTCTAAAAAAATCAAGTTTAAAATACCAAGAATATGGTGCTTGTTTCATCCCATACAAATATTTATTCAATTTAAAAACATTGTTTTTATCTTTTTCAAGTGGAAACCCACAAGGTTTTTCAATGTAAACTTCTTCCTCAGTCTCACCATTTAAGAAATATGAATTTACATCAATCTAATAAACTTCATAATTATTATGTGAGACCACCAAAAGAAACATTATAACAGTTTTTAATATTGTAACTGGGGAAAATGTTTCTTCAAAATCCGCGCCTTCCACCTTTTTATAAACTTTATAAACAAGACTGGATTTGTTTCTTGAAACTCCCCATTTTAATTTAACTTATTTATGTAAACCCACTTGGTTTAGATAAAATTTTTATTTACTAGCCGTGATACAAGTTCCAATGTTTCATTCTTCTCAATCTGATCCTACTCTTCATTCATAGCATCCACCCATTCGTTGTGTTAAATATCTTTTGAAAGTTATTCTGGTTCAAATTTTGAGATAAGTGAAGTCTGATTATCTAATCTCAACTTTCTTCTAGTATGAACTAGAACCTTATAATTCCCAATAATGTTTTCATATTCAAAATGTTTTGTAGGGTGTAAAATTTTTACATTTATTTCCCAACTAAAATTTCCCCATCACAAAATTCTTCTAAATATTGATAAAGATGTTTTGAATTACTTTCACTGTTGTTGGAATTATCCTATTTATCCTTCTCAATATTCTCAACAACTTTTTTTAAGAAAATTTTATTTTCAATTACCTTCACATCATATGAGTCCAAAAACTTATGTAAATATTTTTTCCAACATTTATAACTTCTTTCATTTGGTGAATAACACATATAAGTTCATTCCTTAGCTTTCTCATCAAACATTCCCAAATCCTAATTTTTGATTTTGAGAAAACATGAACTTCCAAAAACATTGAAGTATTTAAATGAAGGTTTTTTGTTATACCAAATTTCATAAGGAGTTACATTAGTTTTTGGTCTCAACCAAAATCTATTTTCAACATGTAAAATAGTACAAATATCTTCTCCCCAATAAAATTTTGAAAGTTTGTATTCAGATAACATACTTCTTCCCATTTCCACCAAGTATTTATTTATTCTTTATGCTACTCTATTTTGTAATCAAGTATAGGGAGTAGTATACTAATGTTTAATACTATCCTTTCTCAAATAAGTTTCAAAAGTATTTTTTGTAAATTTAGTACCATGATATATTCTCAACTTCTATATAGAAACCCCCATATATTTCTCAAAATTCTTTATGAATAATTTCAACATTTGAATAGATTCTAACTTGGGCTTCATAAACATGATGTTTGTCATCTGAGTGAAATAACCAATACAAGTGATAAATTATAAATCTAATTTTATTGATTGATATCTCAATAGAGCACATAAATTTGAATGAATAAGATCAAGTGGTCTCATAGATTGAATTTAAACTATTTTAAGACTTTTGTTAGTAATCTTCCCTTTTTGAAAAGTTACAAAAACATCTTCTTCTCTTATTTTTAAATTGTTGAAAGTTTAAAATGAAATAAAATTTATAAATTTTATTTATACTTTTCTATCCAAGGTTCCCAAGTCTTGAATTCCACAATTTTTTTTCATCTTGCACACTCAAATAATAGGAGTTATTGAACTCTCCTGTTTGGAATAGATTCCCACTGGTTTTTTCTCCTTTTGTAATGACTTTTCTATATTTCACACTTTTGATGATACAAAAATATTTTCTAAAAAAAAATTCTTTTACATCATCACAAATTTCACTCACACTAAGAAAGTTATGCTTTATCCCATTAACAAATAAAACATACTTATATTTTAACTTTTCAACTTCAATCTAAACTCCTCTAATTCCTCTAATTTTTAAGGAACTATCATTAACAAAAGTAACTTACCCTACATCACAAATTTCAACATGTTTCAAGATTTTTATATCACTTTTAATATGTGAATATCATACACTATCAATTATCCATAGTTTTTTCTTTTTTACTTTCTTTCAAACCTATTTCATTAATGAAAGCCCTTTCCTCAACTTTATTCTTTTCAACTTTCTATTCTTTTTTATCATAAGAAAATTCTTCTAGAAGGAGTGTCATACATTTTTCGGCCTTATGAAAAGATTGATAATATATTACAAAAACATCTTCTATACATTCAAATTTATTTTTTATTGGAAAGTTTCTAACATCTTTAGAATTCAATTTTTCAACTTTCTGTAAGTTAGGAAATTTACTCATTTTTCATTCACTAGTTCTTCCACTTTTCACAATCCTTTTTTAGGTAAGGGTAGTTTGTGCCAAAAATTATAATACCTATGCCCATAGATTCCAAAACACCAAAATAAAAATCAAATATTTTTTTCCTATTGAAATAAGATCTTTCCCTATTGGAAATTTGTTGAGGTTGGTAACTTCTTTAAACTTTAATATTTTAACAATGCAGACCAGTTTTTCATTTGAGAGAGTTATATACTTTTGTAGATTTTATAGGATTATCACATCCTTTCTTCACCCAATATTTCCCAATAATTTTTATATAACCTTAAATGTTAAAATAATTAGATGAAAAATTATTTTTGGTAAGAGAATATTTCACCTGATTATCGTATTGAGCCTTCTCAGCAACTTTAAAAGTCTCATATTTTACTTCTGAAACTTTGTTGAAGTTTTCATTCATCTTTCTCAAGGTACTTTAAGACGCAATAAGTTTTGGTTGAAACATGTTAAATTATTTATCCTTAGATTCAATCTTCTTACTAATATCTTCAACCATATTTCCCTATTAAGTGATTCTAAGCTTGTAACTTAAAATCTCCTCGATGTATTTTTCATCATACATGATAACATATTTTATTCCATAAAAAAACTATTCAAAATATTTCTCCGTATCTATAATTTTATTTCTTGATATTTTTGTTTTTCTCAAGACATGAAAAAAGTTTTGTTTTGAGTTGATACTCTCTATTAGATTCTTCACAACCTTCTTCACTCTCTGAGGAATCTTTTGTTTTTTTAAATTTGTAATAAAGGTTCTAAATTTTTCTGAACATTCATCTTCATAAGAATTATTTTCATTTGAGTCCGAATCAACGTTATTACTCAAAATAATTATTTTGTATCCTATAGACTTTTTATTGTATTTTTTGGGATACTTTTCTTCTTTATTATTTTTTTTCCACTTCTTCCATCGAGGTTTTTCATTGGAATCATCTCGATATTCTCCAACTTTCTTCTTGAGGCAATTCATAGAAATGTGTCTGATTCTACCACACTAAAAAAATTTGAGATTAAGTTTATCTATATATTTTCCCCTTCTACTCCAATAGCTCTTAGATATAAGAGATAAAATCATATCATTCAAATCATCATCTTCCTTTTCCTCAGACTCAAAATGATCATCTTCTTCAACATCTTTGATTTTCATCTTTCTCATAGCTTTAAAATCCATTTCATATTTCATATTATTTTTAAACATTGGATCTTTCCTCAATTCATAAGAAATAAAAATTTTATGAAATTCATTAAGATATAAATCATCCTTATCTTCTAAAGAATAAATTTTAGTATCAAACATGTTCAGAAAGTTTCTCATAAGTTTCTTACCAATTTTAGAATCTTCTAGGACATCTCTAGATCCTTTGATGTTGCAAAAAATTTCATCTACTCTGGTGATGTATTCATCAATTGTTTCTTTATTTCTCATTATGATGTCTTTATAATTAATACACCATATTTTTATATTTGCTTCCTTAACTATTGTATTCCCTTAAAAAATACTTTATATCTTATCCCACATGCCTTTTTATGTTTTAAGACCCATCATCTTCTGATAAAAATTTTCTGATAAGGACATGAGAATAAAATTTCTAGGCTTTCCATAAACTTCTATATTTATCTTATCAGCAAAGTAAAATGGAGAATCTTTCTAAATAGGTGGAAACCCAATAGTAGAAACATCAAATATTTCTCGGCCAAGAGATAAGAGATAAGGAATCATTATTTTTTCCCATCCATAATAATTTTTCCATCAAAGGTAGGAATTATTCTACTATTTACAAAATTGATATTATCCATGATAAGGATTCAATTCGGGAACCTTTCTCTAATACCAATTGAAGTTCCAAAGGATCTAATAACAACTAAGAGGGGGTGGGGGGGGGGGGGGTGGGGGGGGTTGAATTGGTTGTTAAGTTTTTATTAGTTTCAATTATTTTAAAAACATAACCCCTATAGCCTGTTAAGTTTTATTTCTTTATCAAATTTTAGTAAATAACGATGCATGAAAATTAGTATAGTAAGAAAAGAACATAATATTTACATGGTTTATCCTCTGCATGAAAACCTATATCCTTTCCATAGACACTCATGTAGGTCTATGTAAATCCACTATTATGAATAAGTGAATACAACTTGTGGCAACTTCTATTAGACGCCTTCAATATTTTGAGAGGAATGATTATACTAAATCCCATCAGTTTACAATATTTTCTTATAAAAAAATTGATCCAAACAAATGAATAAAGTCTTTGTTAAAAATGATCCACAATTTCTCAATCTGAATCCTCTGTTCAATTTGGATGGATCCAATTTTCTCAATATGATAATGTTGTATTTTATTTTCTTAATACGATGATGATGGGTCTGATTTTATCAATATGATGATTTTTGATCCAATTTTCTCAAAACAATGATGTTGGATCCAATTATCTCAAAACAATGATGTGGAATCCTATTTTCTCAAAACAATGAGCCTGGATCTGATTATCTAAAATTATAGACTCAATATGATGAACTTATTATTTAATCGGTAAAACTAAAACTCTGCTCAAAATTCAATATTATTACTTTTCAATCAGATGGGAAATTTCACTTCAAATTCTCTAGTGCTCCACCTTTTTAACATGTGTGAAATTTTTAAATGGATGAATGTTCTGAGTAAGTATTTATAGGAAAGTCAGAAAACAAAAGCAGCAAACTTGAAAACATTCCCCACTTCCTCAAATTTCAAAACTCTAAAAATCTCTCACATTTAATCTTCAACTTTGTCTTATTCAATTATCCTTATATTTATTAGAGTGTTATGAAAAATTTAATTTCATGTTTTACTTATTCAAATATTTATATATTTCTCAGTTCATTATGATATGTTTCTTTCTCAGCTCATTATGATCAGTTTCTTTCTCAGTATGAACCCATCATTAAGAATAATTTAATATGATTTTTAAGTATGAAAACTACAGTACAAAAATCTCAGTAAAGAAACCCCAGTATGAAAATCTTAGTATGATAATCCCAGTACAAAACTCCCAGTATGTTTTATTTATTCCTCAGGCTCAGTAATATATTTTTCTTTATCAACTCATTATGATGTAATTCTCTTTACTATGGAAATCCCATTATGATTTAAATCTCATCTTTTAACTCTGAAATTATTCAAACCACTCCACCATTTCTTCAAAATATTTTCTCAAGATATTTTTAAATATTTGAGAAAACTTCGTGATCAGAAAAGAATCATCTAATTTTTTTAGAAAGTATGAAAAATTTCTAACTCATGACTTCACATTATTCCTTCAAAACTCTTTAGCAACAGTTAGAATTATTTAAACATAGACTTATATATCAAAAAATTATTTCTTTCTAACTTTGTAACTTCATTATTTCTTTGATTATGACAAATAGAAAGTTCTAGAAAAATAATTATGCCTCTAATTTTTTTGAATCCTATGAGTTTTGATGTCATGCCGATAGACCTGAATACTATAAATTGTCTAATCAATAGTTCCATATTTCTAACTACTTCTATGTCTGGTGAAACTCAATTCAAAAAATTGGATACAAAAACTTGTGTCTGGAAAATGACCTTATTATAATTGACTAGATACAATTCCTAAAAAACAAAAATACTCTTAAATAAAAAGTTTAGTTTTTAACAAATACAAAAACCTTGTTAAATCAATTTATAAAAAAGGTTCTACAAATCCATAAACACATGTATCTATGTAAATAGTTACAAGCCTTATGGGATTCCATTATTAATAATTGGGTTATAAAATTGTTTTTGTATTTTGGAAATTCATTAAAAAAGTTATTTTATAGATTTGATTCCTAAATCCTGATTTAGAGGCCTATTTAGAACATAAAAATAGTTTGTAAAATTGTATTTATTTTTAAATGGTTTTCAAATGTATTTCAAATGTATATTATAAATTTCAAAATTAAAGTCCCATTTCTCACTATGGATATATTTTTTGAAATAAACTACACACTAATAGAATCCCCCAATGTGTTTATATGGTTTTAAGATATTTAAAATGGAGTGGAATATCATTAATTAGAGTATGTAGGTGTGTTGAGGATATGGTTTTTCAATGTTATTGTTTTAGATATAATTTTTGTGCCTCACATATTATAACAATTATCATAATGGGGAACCTAGGAATCTTAGTAAGAGATTTGGTGGTGGTTTCTATATAATCCTAATTAGAAAGGCTAGATTCCCCATTACATTGAAGAGCATGGGTGAGTAACACTAGGTGTGGATATGTTATAGTAAAAATTTTGTTATTGAGTTAGGGATACATTGACAGGTCGATAGATGATTCAAATGTAAGTATTTTTGTGGTTTCCTTACGAGTTGTTTTTGAATTGTCTATGATTACCATCCTTTTCAATTTCTTATTTATTTCATTTAGATTTACTATTATGCATCCATGTTATAACTAATTGGTTTTAATATTACATTGTGCTATTATTTGGTTGATTATTTTCTTTTATGACTTGATTTTTTTCCTTTTGATTTATATTTAACAGCTTCAGTGTAATTTTGGTGTTGTTTTAAATAATATTTTAAAGGAATATTTTTAAAATGATATAAAAAATGATTCTAATTCTATATTTAAGACATGTTATGTGTTTTAAAATCCATTTTCTTGGAATACTTATGAATATGTTTCCATAAAACAATGAAACATGTTTTCTATATTTATTTCAAGTTATCAATTATGGTCTGCTTTGAAAAGTTAATGTATGGAATATTTAGTGATATTCTATGGATATTTCTTATGATAATATACTACATGTAGAATAAGGTATTAGTAGAGATTATTTTTTAGGTTCATATTCTATTTTCAGTTCTCTATTGGAGTAAGATAATTTAATGGTTAGAAGTTAATTTGGTAGTCTCATGGATATCGATTCTAATATTTTGGTTTTATTTGGATTATAGATACATCGACCATGTAACCCATTTTTTAGAAATTGAATATATTATATTTATATTATATTTATTTTTAGTTGGTTTTTGTTATATAATATCTCTATGGGTCTCTTTTTGTTTTTATTATTTTGTGTTATCCTATTTACTATGCATGGAATCTATTATGCAGAATGACCATGCTGGATTTTAGGTGGACGTAATGAGTTTAAGTATTGATTTCATGTGAAAAACCATTCCCACTAGAAAAATATGATGCCTTGGATGTAGTATCTTTCCCGAGGACATCTGAAACATGCCTTGTGTTCATCATGGGATGACTCTAGTTTTTGATTTTATGAAAAATTGGGTTTGGTTAGTGAAATAGATGGAAAAAATATTATCTACTATAAGGGTTTAGTTTCATTGAAACAAAAGAATTTTGAAATAAATTATTTCATTTAGTTTTGATTTATTACAAGTAAAAAAAATTTGGATATTTTTTGTCTGATTAATGGTTTAGTTTCACAATATTAAACCCTATAAAGTAACAATGAATTTCATAAAATTTATAGTTGATGGAAATCCATAGTTTGGTGAATTATTAAATAGCTATATAGTCTAATAATACTTATTGATTTTTTATATAGTAAGGATTTCATGGATTGTTTCATGGACAATAACCATGTATGATGAACTATGTATACCTAGTAATTTTGAAGGATCTATGAATGGTTAACATTCATGTATTACAATGACATGTCTTGTTTTATCTATAAGGGAAGTCCTAGGTTCCCCTATAATAGGATAGGGTCTAACAACTATCACTGAGGTACCCACTCATATATATCGGAGTAATTACCACATAATTTAATATATATACTACTAAAATTCATGTCATCCATTGTAATATAAATAAATACCAGTACTATGATATGATAACTTCATATAAAACAATCATCTCCATATATTATTTAATACTATGAAATATTTCCCTATAATTAAATAACACATAAAAAATATATATTTTTAAAAATAAATTCTAATATAGATGAATCCAATGATGTATCCCTAACAATAATCATTGAATATACCTTCTATAACCCCCCCCCCCTAATAAAATTTTTCCATAAACATCTTTTCATTAGACTTACCAATTTGAATTGCCACAAATATTTGAAATGAGAAGTCATGTATTAAAGGGTGAATAATATATTTTCATAGTTAAAGATACTGCTATAATCTAATGGATTATATATTCAAAATAAATATACAATGGGCCTAAAAATCAAAATCAACTCAACACACTTTTTAATGATCCTGTTAATGTCCAAGATTAATTTTAGAGTATGGTTATCCACTATTTACCAAAATCGCATGCACAAAATAATTATATATTTATATAATTATATAATGGTTAAATTTAATTTCATAATAATAATACCCCCTCAAAACTATTTCATAAGAGAGGACATATAGATCCTAAGAAATCTTCAAAAGCCTCCATCCAGTCCTCTGTCATAGTGAGATGTAATTTTCATAACACTATAACATTCTAGAAAATACTTGTATGCCTCCCTAAAGAGATGTTGAAACCCATATTCCCTATTTTTGTGTGGTAGTAATGAAATAGAAATTTTATATGTCAAAATAATTATATAATATCATATAAAAAAATAAATTTCACATTTAGTGTATCACCTAGGGTACACCGCTATCTATTTATGGACACGTATCACTATGTCAAGATGAGATCCATGAAAAATTCTCTATGGCTATTATTCCTTGTACACGAATCTTTTCTTATCTTATGTATAACTATAGAGTGAAACTTTTCCCTCCATGATCCTAGAGACATGATATATAATGAGTATAAAGATGTAGGTGATTTATCCTCTACATAAAACATAGGGTAGTGTTTTTGAATGATAATAATTACCCATGTACCATCATCATCTATAACCATGATATATTGGTGAGAAAATAAAAAAATATAAAATTTGATCATATGAATCTAACTCATAATAGTGGGTTAGTATGTGTGTAAATATTTTTATGATCATCTTCATCAACACTTTGAAACCATTAGTTTGAATCATGTATAAAAAGTATAGCGAGTAAGAATAATAATCACACAACCTATTTCATGTCTAATACATTGGTCCCTTATAGTTTAGAAATAATAATCCAAAATAAATCAGAAGATACATTAATATTCACATATCATTTTCATATACAAATCTAAAAATTTTTCAATTCAATTTATTATATAAAAAAGCATTTAAAAATAGAGATTAGCATAATATCTATATACACATAAAAGTACAATATCTATATTTTCATAAAATATCCACAACATTGTCAGGAATGTGTATTTCATTATCATAACTTATTTGTTTTTAATCTATATAAATACACACATTAAAGTTATTATTTTTTATGTAATCAATTTTTATCCCAGTTATATGATGTCACACTTATCCAAGTAAGTATTTGTAACTCTTTTAATCCATAAATATTCTATATCATACCCAAAAGTACACAAAAAATAATTTATTAATACATAAAACTCTCTAAATATTAATAACATAATGAATACACTAAATGTTTACAATAATTTTATATTTTAATGAATAATTTCAAAACAACACTTTACATTGAATGATTGTTTTATCTAGATCTTTTGGTGTCATTTTTGATTGTGAGGGGCTCCATATATTCTAAAAATTGATAACATAGATAGGGTTTATCCATAGAAACACCCAAATATTCCCACATAAATGAATAATCTGGTACTTCTTTATAAAGGAAGGTAGTCATTTGGGGTTTTAAACCAAATGAAATATAGGAACTCACATTGTTCAAGAGGATGGGATGTTAGGCTCATCAGACACTTTTGGTGGGAATTATTCCTACTCCGTGACTCTCTTATATATTTAAGATATTTTTACAAATCTCTCCGAAATACTAACATGGGATTGATTACACTAATAAAACTATCAAGTGTGGAATCATTCATTATGAAAAGGGGGGACTATTAATGAGTTTATCTCTATGTATTAAAGGTTCTCTATCTGGCTCCCATTATCACTTTGCAATGAGTGAATGCTTGTGTTTTAAGGCCATATGAATTTGAACAATGATGTTTACTACTGCAAAAGACGTAGAATGGTGTTTTTGAGAACATGATTGAACCTATAAAAGGTGTCCTACATATCCTATTAGAACAAGAATCAAAACCCACATAGTTTGTTTGACATAGTTTAAGTTCTTATGAAAAGGATACACTAGGTAGTTTAAAGTCATGTGGCAATGACATATGTGGTAGAATATAGGAATTTTATATGAAGATCAAGACTTAGGAAAACATCCTACATATCCAACTTATAAGAGGAATCAGATTTGGCATAATAAAATATTCCCTCAACTCACTGATGGGTGGGGATATAGAATTAATACTCATGAGGGTTATTTCCCTAGAGTATATCAATATATGAATCCATTAGGGACCTTCACCAAGATAGATTCCCATGTAAGGATGCATCTGTATCATGTAATTGAAAAAGGTTTACACACTAAGGTTTCCCTAATTAGGGGAATTTTATGATGCTAGTGATATGATCACCACAAGTCCCCAAGCCCATGTGAGCCTCACTTAGTGTGAGAAACAATGTATATAAAGTAATCATATGCACTACATATGGATGTGGTACCCATGCACTGGGGTGTCCTTGATAGAGTTTTTCACAAGGATCTTGGGAATTAGGAGGGAATCCTACATATCTTACTTACATAAAAAATAATAGTCCTCACAATTCAATTTATCCCCTAACTCGCTGATTGGTTTTAGGTTCCTGAGGTCATGGTCAAGGATTACACATAAAAGGACACCTGCGTATAAGACTATCTCTCATCCACTGATACAAAAGGAAGGATGATAGAATCATGGGAGGATTCCATCCCCACAAGCTTGAGTAAATATAATATCATGGGAGTTATACTTAGGTGGATTCCCATTAGAATATATCCAACCCTTATCCTATGACGAATAATGAATGGAGACCATGAGTGGTCAACTGAGATTGATTAGATGGAATACAGATCCCATAATTCCCATAAGGTTACATGAGTTACCATAATGTTCCCATTATAGAAAATCACTATATTTAGGGGGGGATTCTTGAATAAAGACCCATGGTTGGGGGTTCACATAGTTTAAAGGTAACATGGCTGTATATTCTTATTGGACAAGGCTAACATGTCTATGGGTGTCTATCTAATATGTTTGTGTGTCTTCCTGAAATGTTTGAGGTTAATTCTTGGCATGTCTAAGGTGTTCACATGAAATTTTTGGGGTGCCTATATAAAATATCTGAGGGTATTCATAGGATTAGAATAGATACATCTAGATTGATTATCATGATTTTTTTGACATGTCTAAGGACTTTTGTGTGAATAAGGATAATATGTCCAAAGAACATCACTTGATCTAGATGAAATGTTCAAAGGTCATCACATTATTTGGATGAAATGTATGGAGGGATACATGTGGCCATGATGACATGTCTAGAGGTCATCACATGATCTGAATTTAATGTATGGATAAAAGATCATGTGAAGCACATAACCCATTCCCATGAAAATCATTGTGTCTATCTTCACATGAATCTTCCATCATTCTATTTTTTTTATTGTATAAATGACTTAATGTTTGTTAGGAGTTAACCTGTTGAGGCCTCATGTGATTCATTTGACATTAAAAATATACTTCTCCTGATATGTATGTCATTACATAAGTCCTTCACATTATTAATGGGGTGATCATGAGAAGAGAATAAACATACCATGTAACCCCTTAAGTAATTATATGAGATTACCTAAGGGAAGACTTTTAAGATTTTGTGGTACTCCACTCCAAAAATTATTATCTTTCCTCAACACCCTTATGTGTGTGTTTTTATCTTTGTGGGGGGAGAGATTTTAATAATCACTAACCAGATCTATGCCTCATTTCATGGAACTTAAATCCCATATACAGGATTGAGTTGGTGAAGGGTGCGTCACATCACATATTTCATGTTATCCAACTATGGGTCATCCATGACACCATCTTTCTATCACATGATAAACAGTGACCACATGATAATTATTTCAATTCTATATTTATTAAACCTATGTCTTGTCAAAGGGATTCTACACATTCAAATCAATATGCTGAACAAACTTTGTAATATCAGGCCAACATGTATGGGAGTCTTTATAAGACCAAGTTTCCTGTCAATGAAACTTCCACATTATCAAGGGAGTCTTGTCTGAGGGGATTTTAATGATTATTAATATATCACATGAATCATATAACATTTTTTTAAAAATAAATGTATATCCCATTGTATAAATCCTCTACATTTTTAGACTTTATTATATTAAACATATGACATTTTTCCATTTCTTTTCCATTCAGGAATTATAGGATCAAGAAGGCATATCAAATATCCTTCACATGATTGAGTTGAAATGTAAATGGTCCTTTACAAGATCATAATGACATATATAATGGCCTTCAGATGATCAATATAATTATTACATGAAGATCATAACCGAATCTCATGAAAAAATAGTGTAACTCTTTTTCAAATAAGGGTTACTTATTTTCATCTTTTATTATCTAAATCCTTCGATTTTCACCCATTGATTGTCTACTAGGGAATCAAATAATGGAAAATATATGTTTGAAATATTTCAAAAAATCAATGTGACAGGTCATGTGGCCTTAATTTGATGAGGCTAAACATTATATAGGGATTTCACATGATCAATTGACTGATCATGTGAACCACATCACCCCTATGCCTGAAAATCATCTTAACTCTCCTCATATGAATCTTCCATCTTTTTATCCTTTTATTATATAAAAAAATTAATAAATTTTAAATCATTTTTTCACTATCATGAAACTTTATTGGAAATGTTTGTTTGAGGGATTGAGTACAATCAAGTGTGTTTTCTGTTGGGGATTCACATGATTAGGGTGACATATTTGGAAGATTTTGTGAGATTATAAGGGCATATCAAATTGGGTTCATATGATGATAGATAGTTCATGTGAAGCATATAACTAGTGAATATGATGTTCCAAGGTTCATGCAATTCATATGACATAGGTTTTATTCCCCATGTATCTATGTTTCTCTTTTCTTACATTTTCATAGAAAATAATACCCATGAATCAACTTTTTCTTTGATCATAAATTTTTTGTGCTCCTTTGGTGGGAATCACCAAATTCCCCCCTCCTGAGTGAGGTTCGAATGAACAAGGACTTTTTTATGAGGAAGTAAATTCCTATCTAAGTATTTTGGACTTCCATAAATTGGTATTCTGATCATATTTTGGTCTTCTAAGAGACCATTAAAATTCCACGAGGTTCCCTATAAATAAGAGAATGGTAGGCTATCCATTTCAAATTATTACCCAAGGATCTTGAGATCACATGAATTACTGTCTCATTTGATTTATCTACAATACCACTTCATATATCCTCATCATGGTAATTGTTTATGAGACTCGATTGTATGATCTCATCATATGGACTCTTCACATGATCACCTTGTCTCGATGAATCATGCAATAGATCTTACAACTAATCAATTTTAATTCACATGACCTGTGATGTGAATCATTTTATTTGTGTTTTTTTGCATGAATCACATGATCTGATAGAGCTTCATGATTTGATGGTTTGTGTGACCTTAATATGTTCACGTGAGCCACATGATTTTGGCTGAGTCACGTGATCACATGTTTTTAAAAGGGTCATGCAATTCATGTGTCTTCGAATGGGTCGCATGATTTTCCTTGTGTTTCCCAAGTCATAAATTTATTTTAACTAATTCCTCTTTCATGGTTACACCCCTTCTCAAGTATGCTTCATACCCAACTATAGATGGATTCCAATTAGTATTCATCTGTTGATGAAACCAATCAGAGAGCTATGATTTTCGAGAACCATAATGTTGATGCTTCATACAAATTCTATTTCAAAAATGATATTTTAAAGGGGATTCTTATGAAAATAATAAAAACTATCCACTTTCATATATACAATGTTTATATGGATTTGGAATTTTGGATGAAACTTCCATTACATTGACCAACTAAGATATTTTGTCTCACTTGATGTCACACTATCATGACTTCATTCAAACAAAAAGTTATAAGGACAATAAATTAATTGTGGAACTATTAGAGGGGATATCCTACATGTTTTATAATTCCTCTTTGGGTCCAGATGTTCGTGATCTTTCCCACAAACCAAATTATCATAGCTAATTGAGCATACCTGTATCCTATCTAGAGAATTGAAAAAGTTGTTTGAGTTCAAAGTGGGATTTTCTCTTAGGCGGTAACTTTTATGATGAATGAGAATGGATATTCTGGGATAGGAATTATTTCAAAAAATTCTCTAACAAATTACATGGTATCCATTTTTATGAATAGAAATGGATTTCTCAGTTTTTCGTGCACCATGAATCAAATCCTCTTAGAGAGATAATTAGTTATTGGTGTCCCAACACTATGTATTTTCATCTAAACCATGGAAAAGTCACTACTGGAAAATGGACCTATACCCAAAGTTTGGGGAAAACCGCGGGTATAGTCATCGGATAAAAAAACCTACACCTACAGTTTTGACAAACTGTGGGTCTAGGTTTCCCGCGTGTGCGCGAGAAATTTATTTTTTCTACAGGAACCAAAACAAATTTGGCGAGAGTTCAATACCCACAGTTTATTCCTCTATACCCATGGTTTAAATAAATATATTTAATAATAATAATAATATATATATATATACATATATGTGGTGATGTGGTAGTGGTATGGCCGCTCGTGAATGGATAAGTGGTCACGAGATCGAATCCCGTGGGATGCTATTTTGTAAATATGCTATACCCATAGTTTCCAAACCATGTGTATAGAGTTATGACATGGTGGAAAAACCTATACCCATAGTTTGGAAAAACCATGGGTACAGGTCATGGACCTATAATGACACCACCAACGACCATGGTTTCCCAAACCATGGATATAGCCTATACCCACGTTTTTGGGGTCTATACCCACAGTTTTGAACCGTGGGTATAGGATCATTTTCCAGTAGTGAGTGGGAATAATCCAATGAGATGTTTATTATATTGAGGGAACACCTCTCCTTATGGAAATTTTTGATGAATTCCTTCTTTATACGGATGTTTCGGATAACACAAAGCAGACTCCATGCTTGGAATGAGATATGATTATCATTTTAAATGAGAGGTTGAAGAAGTAGCCAAACATATATTTGATTATTTATTTAAATTATTGTATTAATTACTTCATTTTCAATATGGGACTTAGAAAACTACCATATGAACACACCAATGAACTTGTAAACAAGTTTAGGAAAAAACATGCTCTTACTGGTCCATTTTTAATTCTAGATAAAATGCCTCATGGGGAAACCGGTTGAGACTGGTGGTATCCCCAAGTCTTTGATTAGAAATATATTTAGTTTTTTTAAAAAAGATAGCTCTTCCCTACTAGGGATGCAGAATTTTTCATCTGGGTCAGCACATTAGTAATGAAAACACAACTAATAGAGGGATTACCCCTCAATATAGTTGTTTTAACTCTTTATTTACTTTATCAACATCTTGGTTATGTTAAATAGGGTGGAATCCTTTACTAGATTGGAATCCATTTTCAATTTTTTGGTTAGATATGATATAATTTTTAGTGTTCCAAATATCAAAATTTTTCCAAAATTACCTATACCATGTTTCATCCTAGGTTTCTAAACATATATATTGTTGAGGTGATTATTTAGGGTGTTG
The DNA here is from genome assembly GCA_963277665.1 of Viscum album. NCBI lineage: Eukaryota > Viridiplantae > Streptophyta > Magnoliopsida > Santalales > Viscaceae > Viscum > Viscum album. The sequence continues at coordinate 1,630,466,518 of OY728122.1, forward strand.
GTTAGGTCATTGATATATTGATATGGAATAATTATATAAATTTTATGTCTCACCAGACACTTACTAAACTGATTATTGAAAATTTATGTGGTTCCTATGTCAGGAGATTATATAAAGTCCCACTTAAGGACAATGTTCTTATAGTTCATAGAGTTGAGCTAATCATCTTTGATCCATATACCCCTACCAAATTTCTCACTAATTTTTCTTCACTCAAATGGTTTATCCTCTCCGCTTAGTTGGAATGTGGAGGAAGGACATCCTAGACTCATTCACCAATTTTGGATTATACAAGATTATGAAGATACACATTATGAGATAATTCTTGCACCTACCTATGACCATGTATGCATGTGTCGGGACTTTTCCCAAGCTTGGGTGAAATCTTAACCTCTTGCTATACCAAATCTATTATTTCATCAAGTAGACAACTGCTATATATTTTTTGAGATTCTTGTTTGTGGTAGTGAGGGATCTGATTTATAACTTGGGTGATCCCGCTAGGAAGCACTCTCACCATAGTGATGAGTCTTCCATCAATAGGAAAGTGTTTTTTTGAGGAATTCATCCCTTTGGTACTAATATAAGATGGTGAAAAGGTTGGGAGAGAACACATGAGACTGCTTCTCTTGCTTCCTCATTATCTCAATCGATCCTTCTTTCAACAAACTTGGTATTTGAACACATACCATCAAACATTCTTCCTTGAAATGTGTTCCTTAAAGTTATCATTAAGATATGATTACGATGAAGGATAATTTGGTAGCAAATCCATTCCCTAATTACTAATTCTCCATTAGATAATATCTGTAACTAAGAGTAATTCCTTCCCAAACTATTTTACTATTTTGGAGTTGGTGGTTTTTACTATCCACAATTATATGATATCATGCTATATATTGTCCTGTGTCGACAATAATTGACTAGTAATGAGAGGTAATTGCATATATTTGATGAAAAAAATTATCTAGACCAATTAATAAGGTAGTTTTAAGGGGTGATGGGATATAGACATTAGAAATCCTCTCAGTTGAATTATTGGATGAATGATTTTACTATAGAAATAGAATAACACTAAGTTATCATAGCTTATGAAAAGTCCATTTTTTTAATAAAGTAATATTTATTAGAGATCTATAAGAAAGTGGATAAATAGTTTTCCCCCATTATTGACACTCTTAGACCTTTGGAGTTGGTAGAATAAATGGACTAGACAACACTTTAGTGCTTAATTGACGCCTCTCTATAGACTCTAGATGATTTAGGAAACCCAGCTGCCCAAAATTTATTATGATCTAGACAAGAAAAAATGTTTTTTTATCTTTGTGAAATCATGAGAGAGACTCCATAATGTGGATATTCCTCCATCCTTTGGAAATAATCAATGATTTAAACATTTCAAACATTACATATTTCTTATAGGATTTCTTTTATTCATTATGAACATGGAATTAAATCAAATCGATATAATATATAACATCAATGATATAAATTATTTTTATAATATAGTGAGAACCCAAATTTTGATCTCAAATGATCAAATCTAAATCAAAATTCCATTAGAACCTCCCATAAATGATTAATGGTATAATCTTCCTCATTAATATATCTACTCCTATTATTCTAAGATCACTTGGTCTAAAAATAAAATTTGGATAAATATGTTGAGAGGGAATATGGTTAAATTTTTTCTTAATTTAATAGACTAAGTGAGCATAAATTTATTATTTCTAAGAACATATAATGGTACCTACAAGATTTATATCTCTATTTATGTTATATTTACCTAATTTTTTCCTAAGTTTCACATGGATAATGTTTAGTTGGAATTTACTCAAATTTTTATTAAGGTTACCTTTTCATGTTTTCAACTTGAAAAGTATTTCATCTCTTTAAATTGGTTATTTAAGGTCTTAAAAACCATAATGTTTCTATATTTTAGAGGCTTCTAGATCATACCATATATTTCTATAATTTAGGGTCTACTAGATTAGACTAATTATTTTTGTACTTTTGGGTCTTCTATCTTAGACCATATATTGACACCCTAGGGGTAATTCTATTTTGTGGCTATGAAGCTTGGTCATGGCATCACATGATTTTGGATCATGCGGTGAGGGCCACCAATAAAATGTAGAATGGAATATTGCATTATTACTTTGAGAATGGGTAAAATACATTGTGATGTAACATCAAGGATGTTGAATCCACTTGAATAGTCTAGTTATAGGGGTTTTAAATCATGATATAGGAATATTTGAGACAAATAAAAATGAGGGAAAGTAGATACAGGTCGACCATTCATAATGATGGAAACTTATATGACAAGTATCCAAGAAAATATATCATGTATTTAAGGGGTACCATTCCTATGGGACTAGAAAACCTACTAAGATCATTCTATGAGGTGCTGGATTACTCACTTGTGAATCCTAGTGGGGTCTCTTCATATTAGTCAGTCCTTATTAGAATTACAATATAAGGAAGAACCAAGAGAAATAACTTAAGGCTATGTGGTTCTAGGATAAGTATATCAACTCAATTGACTGGTTAGTGTCAGCTTTGAATTAAATGAGATAAAGGTGATTTATGGAAAACATAATATCCAAGAATGGTTTAAGCACCCAAAAAGTTGTGTCACTTCCTAGTGAACATGCTATCACAACAATTAGATGTGACAAATCAAAACTCTAACACTTTCCTAGACCAGGGGGCCAATGAACATAGATAGGATAATACTAGGACCACAATATAGCCCCTACAAGATTTTTTATCCTCTAGCTTCTTCCTAAATACTAGAAATGAAGATTTTAGTGATCATATTCTTGATTTTCTCTCAAACCACCCATTGTGGGTTTTCGTCCTGACAAGTTTTATGTCTCTTTCACTAGTAGCCTACAGTCTTGCTATTTGGACCTAGTTTCAGGGGAGTGTTATACAACAAAAAAAATTAAAATTCTCAAGGTTAGGAGAACTCCAACACACTTCTAAACAAAGGGTGAGAATGATTATAAATCATGGATCAGGTTCTCAGATCATGAATAATGGTATGGTGCTATTATGAGTGGATGATAAAACATCACTCCATGGTGAAGAGATCCACTATAATGATTTTGAGATTCACAAGGATCATAAGACCATTTTACAAGGTAATGACACATTTGGTTGACACGATGGGAGCTTATATGTTGGATCCAAAGGCAGACATGTATAGTCGATCAGAGGGTCCCTTAAATCAGAGTGTTTTTTCCCAAGGACCATGGAAGGTTTATAATAATATGAGTCACTAAAAACACGAGATGTTGTTTATGGATTGAGATTCTTATAAAGATGATTGAATCAACCTAAAATTTATTTGAATAGGGTAATTCTCTTATGGTCTTTTGATAAGGGGTGATGATGGAACCTAGTCTGTAAATATTAACGTCAATAAATGAATAGGAATCTATTTTTAAGTTTAATGTCATGAAATGAGGATGATTTCATTGTATTTTAATTTAATACAGTAAGGATGTAGGAACCAACGTGAAATTGTGAACAATATTCTAAATGAATTTTTTCACGGGTCGTTCCTAGGATTACTGATGGGTAGGAAAGTGTTGTAGCCTTTAATTTTCAAATATATAGATCATACATAAGAAATCCATACATATATCTGATTCTTATGTTAGAGAAATGAGTTTATATGAATTATCCCTCATTATATAGTTTAAGGTATTATAATTTGGACCAGATCTTAGTGACATATGAAATTTTTATGGTTTTTATTACTTGGATTCCCCTATTAATTTTGTAAGGGTAGGAATCAATCCATAATATGATCTTTTAAGGAGATCCGTCTGTATAAATATGACTGGTATATAGGGGGAGGGGCATGTTTCCCCTAAAAGGGAGGAAACCCAATACCATTTGGGTGCACGATCTCTTATTTTTAGTGGTACCCTTGAGGTGAAGGGATCTCATTTTGAGAGTGGATTTCACTAGTGGGGGAATTTGTATTGTCTTATAGACAATCGAGGTTAGTTTATTTCAATATAGATCAACAACCTTTGAAGGTTGTAATAGTGGAAAACCTATGGCTAGGCCCATGAAAATATGCCTGGGTGTCACTATGTATCCTGATAGTACAAGAATCATGCCGCACGTAGTTCTTATAAAAATATACTCACTATATATATATCATACCCAAGAAGGGGGTATTTTTTAATCTTACTATAGTATTCCATAACATGATAGTTAGATACAGGGTCCTCTATAAATATCAGGTAATATATAGGGAATGGGTATTTATATATTTAATTTTATGATGGAGGTGAAACACTAATCTCTATCATAGAATTATGGATAGGATGACACTATGTAAGAAATTTTAGGTCTTATAGGATGTACCATATGTATTATAATTTAACATTGTTCGACTATGATGTTGCTTTGTTGTTAAAATTCATGCAACTAGAAAATTTATATTCAATTTAATATCATGAAATTAGGAAGAATCACTTAGTGGAATGACTAAATCATGGATATTAGGTATTCATAAAATATTCATACCTCGATTTGGAAGGTTAGAATAATATGATATTATAATCTTGCATTTCCAATTGGTATGATGCAGAGATGTGTAACCTTGAGGGTGTCTGAATCCACCTGAATAATTGGGTTATGGAAATTGTAAATCATAAACCAAAAATATATATGTCAACTAAATATGATTACTAATGGGTACAGGTCAACCATTAGTAATGGTGCAAGCCGATATTACACACATTCAGGATAGTTACTCCTGGATTTAAGGGGCGCCTCTCCTCTGGGACCAGGACATCCACTGAGAGAAATCTCTAAGGAATTGTGTTATTTACTAGTGAATCCTAGTGGATCCCTTTGTGTATTAAATAGAAAATTTTACCTATTTTTTAAAGGGGAGAACTAAGAGTATGGGATCTAACGATCCATGGGGTTCTTAGAGAATGATATCAACTCAAGGAACTAGTTGTTTCGAAGAAAATATCAAATATATGAAGTTGGTTAATGGAGAACATAAGATTGTAGAAGGGATCAAGCACCATAATGGATACACTAGTGTGTATTAAACACATTTCGAGGTGAAGGGATAAAACATGTGATTCCTAAATTGAAAACCATCAGAGGGAATGATCTATTCAATGTGAAGACCTTTTTATGTGTAGTTTAACATCATAAGAGAAGGATATTATCATGAATTTTAACATCATGTGGCTAGGATGTTTTCATTCAGTTTAAGTTTATGAGACTATGATGTTGTCATGCAGTTTAACACCATGCTACTAGGATGCAACTCCCTATATTTGAATAGAAATCACCTCGATCATACTAGTCATAGAAACTTTCTAGGTCCCCTTAGCTCATATGATTCATTTTCATGGTGAAAAAAGGTATAAATGAATAATTGATTGATCCATGTGAGATTTAATGATAAGGAATATGTGGGGCCATTAAAATTTCCATATAAGTAGGAATCCCCACAAAAATTTGGCTCTAATTGATGGATATGGTTGGGAGTGATGAGAATTCACAGTTTGGACTGAAATGGAGGATCCATGCATCACTACGTATCTCATAGTATGAGAATCAATCTATATGTAGTTCTTATTAGATAATACCTTTCACTAATCTTATATATATGAAAGGGAATTAGAATTTTTTTCTTTTCATCATAGATGGACCTAGGATAGAATCGTGGTCATCACTATGTGTCTTGTGAGTTTAGAAATAAATCCATACACAATTCTTCAAAAGAATGTTCTCTGTATAGATTAGGATCATGTACAAGGATGGGGGCACTATTACGTTCATGAATAGGTAGCTCATGTGTCAACTTATTTAACATAAATAAAGATATCATGTAGGGAATAATTCATGGATAAGACTACATGTGATATCTAGAAATTACTATATATCACAAGGGGGTGAGAATCAAGACACACATAGTTATTTGAAGGAAACTTTCTTTTATAGGTCTGAAACATACACAAAGAGGTGTATTTTTCTTTATATTTTGACTGGACCCAGGATTTGGGATCTGGTATTCACTGTAAATCCCATATTATGGGAATATAGACATAATTAGTTTTGATATCATCTCCTCACATAGATCAAACTTTCATGTGGGAATGGAGAATTTTATCATTGCACTATGGATGGACCCTGGATTAAAGTCACAAGAATCACTAGGCATCCCATTCATTAAAAATTAAATTTTTATTCATAAAACCTAAACTCAAGGTGGTTGGTAATTATGGAGTCCAATCACATCTCCACATATTATAAACATATATTCAAGAGGAAGAGACCCTGTGAGATGATAAATAATGAGACTCTCATTTGGACTTCCCTTGATAGTAAGAATATCTTCCGTAAAATTACTTTCCCTACAAATACGACTGACCTATATGTATTGAAAAGTGAGTAGCTTGAACATCCCAATGTAGTATATCAGATTCCATGGTATGCTACCATTTTCATTAAGGGAATCCACTGAAATCCTAGAGTCAGATTCTACGACTGAAAGTATGATATTATACAACCTACAAAAAGTAAGACCACTGTGTAGGGAAATGATCTCATCCAAAAGAGAGTTGACTAGGCCTTAAAAGGAACTAAAGAATAAGAGAATATATCCCTTGCCATCAAGAACCATGTCACCCCCTCTAATCTTTCCCTAAACATTGGATACATTGATGTTCAATTTAATACCCATGCTGGATAGATTCCACTTAATCCACTTCCATGACGTAATCAACTTCGACCTTCACCAAACTCAACACATATAAGAAAAATACTACTACTATGACCAATGAACCTCCACACCATAGGTATATTATTGATTTCATCCCCTAATTCTTTGAAACACAGAAATATACCGGGATGAGAGTAGTTATGTACCTCCCTTTCTTTGTTTCTTTCCTCCAACCAAACCCGACAAACCACCAAAAACACCATGTTGTGGGATTTGATGACACTGCCTTTCTGATTAGTCCCTTGAAACCAATCACTGATAAAAGATTCCATGGAATAACCTTTCACTATGATCCCCATTCACCTCCCAATGTGAGCCCATATAAAACTCACCCATTTGTTTTTGAATGTAATATGCCAGAAGGAGTTTCTCACAACACCAACATCTTGAAGCCAACATGACACCCCATCTCTGAACATTATCATCATTGGGGATAACACGATTCCTCACTCTCTAAACCAAAAAATAATTTTAATCATTATATCCTTCACTATAACTTTATCACCCAAGAATCTATATCATTATCATCATGAATCAAAGAACAAAAATCTTTAGCACTGAATGAACCTGATGATGTCTCAATGAACACACATTTATCAAGATCATCCACCAGGATTATATTATCTAAATCAATTTGCTGGTCTTCAATATCATCATACAAATGATAAACAAGTTCCCACTCACCTCTCAGAAGGAGATGTCAGGTGTTGAACATCTGAGGAAGAAAATAGAGTCACCCATCTAGTTTTCTTTATAGAAAATAACTTCACTGTGACCCACCACCCAATATACCCTATCTTTCAGGATATCCAACTACTCAAAAATTCATCTCACAAGGCTTTAGGGTCCCCTAGAGTACTCAGAACATCCTTTTTAGTCATCCCCTCGATCTTTCATGGACCTTTCTCAGATGGAAGCACCCTCAATAATATCCCATGCAAGCCTCGCTTGTAATATTTTCATGGTGTCTATAAGGATATGTAAATCGATACCTCCCTAATCAACAAGTTTATCCATACTACCCCAATATTCCCAATTTAATATTTCTTCTTGATTGGAATCCCATATAAATTATTTTATCATTTTTTAGCAGGCCTCTCCAATGGGACTAGAATATACACAAGGTTCAAGCTCTAAGGCATTGCGTTATTCACTAGTGAATCCTAATGGGGACCTATTTAATTATCCAATACCTATTACTAGTTTTATAGAGGTAGTAACTAATATTATGTGGGTTTGAGGTTTGTGGGGTTCTGAGATAAGGATATCAACTTGAAGAATTTGTTGGTATTAACTCATACATCAAAGATATGAAGTTGGTCCACAGGGAACATTGGATTCATGAAGGGTTTTATCACCCTATAGGTTATGCTAGTATGTATTGGACAAATTTAAATATGAAGGGATAGAAATATTTTATTCATGATTTCACAATCATCAAAGGGATGATCTATTTGGAATTATGACCTCTTACCATGTAGTTTAATGTACTGTGACTAGGACGTGGTTCTCTATCAATAACGAATATTGATCACAAAAATTAGAGAAGATTTTTTTTAGGTTCCATAATGTCACATGAGTCATGTTAAATATGAGAAACAAGGTATAACTAGGTAGTCGATTGAGCAGTGTGGGAGAGAATGATAAGGAATATGTGGGGGTGTTCAAAATTTAACATAGAATAGGATGTTGAAATGGATCTGAATCTTGTGGAAGTACATGATTGGGTTTGATGGAAACTCATGGTTAGGACTTAAATTGATTATCCAAGAATCACTACATATCTTTTGGTAACTGTAATAAATACACATGATGTTATAGAGAAATATACCTACACAGGTCTAACCCATTCGCCATTTGGAGGGAATTTATTTCTATATTTTCCTTTTATATTTAATCAGGATTGAGGATTTGAGATCTGGGCGTCACTACATATCCTTTTGTGACAGGAATTGTGCCACACGTCTTTCTTACATGGGATATTCAATGAATTTACTGAGTTCCCTTATGGAGAGAGGGAATTTTTATCATATTGTGGTTGTGCCTGATATTTGGGATGTGGTCATTAATTCATATCCTGTGATAATAGGAATAAATTCACACATTGTTCTTTGAAGAAAAATTTCCTACACAGGTCTGTTACATACATAGAGAGGGATTATTTTTCTGTTTATATTGTGGATGGACCCAGGATTGGGGATGTGGGTACCACTAGGTATCCTGTGGTGACAAGAATCAATGCACATGTATTTTTTCATAAAGTTCTATACATATGTCCAAACCATATGAATGGAGGTGTTAATTTTTATATATGTTATGGGTGGGCCCAAGATTTGAGATCTGGGCATCATGATGTATATTGTGAGCATAATAATCAAGACACGCGTACTTATTAAATGGAAAATTCCACGCGCACGTTTGACCTATATGTTGAGAGGGGGCATTTTTTATATTTATATTTCATCTAGACTAATGATTTGAGATCTGGGAATCACTACATATCCTATAGTAATAGGAATAAAGGAACATGTAAATATTGAATGGAAAAATCTATACGCTTGTATAATTTATACGTAGGGATGGGGTATTGTTTCTATTATATTCTATAGCTGGATCCATGATTAGAGATCTAGGTGTTACTACGTCTTCTTTAGAAACAAGAATTAAGACTCTCATAGTTATTGAAGTTCCATATGTGGATTTGAATCATACACAGGAATGGGGGTAATTCATCTTTGCCTCTGTATTGGTCATGATCATGTCCATTGAATCATTCGTGAAGTAACATCCTCTATATAGTTTAATGTAATGTGGTAGGACGTATTTTGTTCAGTTTAACATCATGAGGTAAGGAAACATCTTGTGCATTTTAACATCATGCGGTAAGGACATATGATGATATGTAGTTTAACATCTTGATTCGAGGGATTTTATTTTTAATGGAAGCTATGAAAATTACTTCTTAAGAAACCTCATATTGGTGGGTGTATAATGATTTCCCCATCCATTTTGTAAAATGAGTAAGATACATTTTCATAGAAAATATTTATGATGTAAGGCACTTACCAGTTAGGTTTTAGATTCATAATTTATTCCCCAGTAAAATCGGTGTTATAAAAACCAATAACAGTTATCCTTGAAAAAATGAGTGGAGGAGAACCTTCTTATTAAAGGCCCATGCGATCCAATTCTATTAAAATTCAAGGTTTTTTAGGGTACAAAACCTTTTCTAATTTAGTAATTATAAATAATTCAGTCATTTTTATGATTTTTCACTGTCTGGGTGTTGTCCATGGATAGCTATTCAGAGTGATAGAAACTACACTTTGAGGGGAAATAGTGCCTCTATCCCATAAACTAATGAATATGGGATAAATTGTGTGGTAATGATTATGGTGGTACAGTTGACCCATAAACCATGAAGGAGATTTTTTGGCTAATAATTTTTATCCTTATCCACCATCTTATGGATTATATTTTAAAATGACTTATTTAAGACATCTATGTATCAATTTTCCACTCCATGATAGTGGGATGAATGGTTGTACTCAATGATGTACTCCTAATATGTATTCTTCATCTCAAATTAATATAAATTGGTTCCACTATCCTTAAATATTGTTTATGGGGCACCAAATCAGGTAATAATATTAGACTTATGAATTTGGTGATATTATTCATCCAAACATCCTTTAGGGGTATGGTCTCAACCCTTTTGGAAATGAATTAGATAAAAATAAGGATATATTTAAAATACTTAATAATATTTTGGTGATATGGCCCCACAATGTCCATTCCTTATATGAAAAAAACTAGGTATACATTGTATTATGTAGCAGCTATATTGGTGGATAGATGGGGTTTTCATGGATTTGACCTTTGTGACACTTTCTAGAAAATTCAATATAATCCTTCTTTTTTGTTTTCTAGTAATAGACAAGCTTTATAATCTAGTGGGAGAGTCTATTTCTTGAGTGGAGAGTGATGTATGATCCTTCATTGAATTCTTTTCGGACAGATGGAATCAATACTTCTATAATTAATCTAAGGACGATTCCATAACAATCTCATTTATAGATGCATTTAAACTAATTTTCTCATCCCAAAGGGTGATATTGTCTACTAAATATCAATTTTTCCCTTTTTTCATGATCCTATGAGAGTATCCCATTTTATAGGTAATTTATTATTGGATCCATCCATCAAAGGGTGTATTACAATTCATCAAGCTTCTGGGATGTGTTGACCTGATTGATTTCCTCCTTGTCACTGACAATGAATGGTGAGACCAAACTTCAGTGAGTGATGTGAAAACCCACTTTATCCTAATTAATAGCATACATGATTATGTATATACTTTCTAGAACATCTAAATAATCATTTTTTGATTGAGGGACATGATTAAGTGTCTGTTCAAAAGGGAATTATGCCTTCAATCCTTTATTTTAATTGATGAGAGAATTTGATTCTTAATTCTTAACAGAATACTCAGTAGTGATATGTTTGAATACTAGATTTGAGTCCCCTTTGATATTTAGGTTGGATATCTGTAGCTATAGGGATAACTCTAAGCTGGAGATAAGGGCTTGATATCCTGCCACATTATTAGTGCATCCTTCAAATGGTGAAAATAAATAGAGAAAATTTTATTTGTATGGGAAAAAATACAATCCCTAGACCAACCCGAATGAGATTCAAGTGTTCAATTATCTTAATAATAGGATATTTATAGGAACCATCAAAATAAATCTCCCACATTAATATAGCATTATATTTATAGAAAAATTCATGATATGGATGTTTGGTGTCTATTAGATTGTTTTCTAGAGCAGGATGTGCTACAAGGAAATTATCTAGGGTCTTCCATTTAATATAATTCTATGACATGAATTTGATGTCATACTATTTCATGATAACCAACCATCAATAACAACACACAATTAACATAGGGAGGCCAAGTTTGTACTTTATCGGGTTAATATGAGATACTAAGTGGACCTTGTGATGCTTCATGTAAACCCTCAACCTTTTCACGATAAAGATAAGTGCGAGGAAATTATTTTCTCTATTGGAATATCTAGTTACAACATCTAGAATCATTACACAGAGATACAAGAGGTTGTTTTAATTCACTATATCATTTTTCTATGTAATGATGAAATCAAGTGATCATTACATAGTGACCACATATAGGATAAGTGTCTTTACTTCTACCAGAAACATCAAGACTAGTGGATAAAGTAGGTACTACTTGAGCTTATCAAAAGCCTCTTCAAAGTTCTCATTCCCTTGGTAGGTGAATCCTTTTTTCATTAACTTAGTAACGGGGAGGGTTTTTTCTACTAGGATTTATCTGAAACTCTAAATATATATGAGTTTCCCCTAGACCCCCTCAGTTCTTTAAGACTATGAGGGGGTGAAATTGCTAGGATTACACTATTATTTTCTATATCAACCTAGATGTCATGGTGGAGTACCAAAATTCCAAACAATATCCTAGAAATTACTCCAAAAGAACACTTATTAGGATTCAAATTCAAATTATGTTGTGTCAATTTGGGGAATATTTCTTAAAGGTTAGTGAGGTGATCACATCAAGGTTGATATTTAACTACTAGGTCATCAATATAATTTTTTTACTAGGAAGGATATAAATATATTATGTATGGTGCGTTGGTAATCAATGCAAGCATTCTTCAATCCAAAGGGACTGACTTGGTATAAAATGTTCCCATGAGGTTCTATGAAGGAAACGACTTCCTCATCTTTAGGGTCCATCTTCATCTTATTATACCCTAAAAAACCATATGTAAAGTAAAGATATTATAATTTCATATTTCTACACCAGATACCTGTGATTACCAAGGTGGGGTTTCTCCTTATCATGCAACATATGATATGATGTGTTTGTGGTAGATGGGTATGGTGCTTGGGCAGAGGTTGAGGGACTATTTGTTATAGATGGCGTAGGTCGCATTAGCCTACCCCTTTTTTAGGATGACTAAATAATCAAACCCCTTCATGTTGATCATTTAAAATTAATGTGTTTGAACAACCATTGAAGGTATCTTAGGCATATTCATTCTTTTTTGGGGCTTATTTAAGAACTCACTAATGGGTATCATCCATTTATTTGTATTTTTTGGGATTTTCCAAAAATACTGGGTTCATCCACACCTACATCATCTCATGTACCCTTGGATTCTACATAATTGGCCTCCAAAACCCATTTCAGGTAGTAGGAGATCATACTCAGGGGAATATTAATTATCATATAAGGTATTTATTAAGTGAAATACATTAATAGAAAAAGTGATATCTTTATCTGATGAGGGTCTATTTGGTGGGGAAGTTCCTGTTCTCAGGATGTTGAAGGGAATAAATCTTCAAGAGCCATAGATTTCAAGGGAGTTATATTTTAATATTTATCTTGTTTATTTTCCTATGTTTTATTATTTCTTTTATTATTGGGAGGTATATTCAATGACTCCTCCCTAGGTTCTTAGATCTTTACTGGTTTGAAAATATTCAATATCAGGGTTGGTTGAACTCAGTCAACTATCTTTTGAGTTATCTAGTTATCAATAATCTATCCATGTATGGTGATAACATCATGGAAGTCACCCTCTTCTTCTAGTTGGTTGATAGTCAAATAGGTCACTTATTATGGGGACTTTCCTAAAATCTCCTTTATAGAATCAACAATTCTCTAGAGGATGTCTCTGAAGACAAATCACTCGTGGATGGTCTAGCCCAGTATCCTATAAAAAGGACAGTAGTCAGGATGATAAGTTGGTTTGACCTTATTGGGTTTCTTATGATCTGGTAGATTAAGTAAGTTATTTTTTATATATTAAAGGAAATAATAGAGTAATTGTTTATTTTATAAGGAATATAATTTATTCATTCATTACTCAAATCATGGGTGACCCAGATATCTTTTTTCTTCTGATTGAGGGAGATTTTGTTGCTACTACCATTCGACAAGAGGTTTCAGAAAATTTTGGACCTACCTTGGTGTTTTTATGGACACTGTCACTAGTTTGAGGGTAACAATAGTAGTATTTACCTTAACAGTCCATTATCTCTATGTCATGGGCATGGGATGATATTTGGCCCAATTTCACCAAATATAATTTTCAAGGAATTTTTTCATTTCTAAAAAATAATAAAATCAACCCAGATACTTTATTAGGATCAAATGTGTTTGAAGATCATCTTGAAGGTTCTCATCATAGAGTTCTAGAAATTTCTCTTGTGAGAGAGGAATACTGAGTGAGTATGTTAACATATTACATCTAGTGATGAAGTTATAAACCCTATCATTTTCAAACTAAATGAAATCAGTGAGGTCGATAGTTTTCATTTTCCTTAGTGTAGATCAAAAATGATAATTTAATTAATGATGATGGCTTTCTCATCCTATAGAGGATACTTATGAAAGGATTATATACCAGAAGAAGTATAAACCTACCAAATTCTATACAAAACAACACAGTTAGGTCACCTCCTTGTAGTATCACAGAGCCATCATTGGGCCACATCAGGACACAAAGTACATGAGATACTATTCTGGATCTCCCATTCCTTCCATGGCTGAGAATATCATATTTCCAAAAATGGGTTGGGGAAAGTGTTATCCACCCACTCGGGATATGGATTTTTTTTCAGGTTTCATGGGGGTTCATCACCCCTCCTTGTATTCTATTAAAAAAACTTGGAGTTCAATGATATTGATAAGTTATGGAGGTATAACTTTCTAGACTACCTCCATTCTACAAGGTTCATGTGAGGATTGATGTGGAGGCCCTTATTTTATAATCTACTAATTCTAAATCTAGGATATGACTGAATAATCATCCTGATGAGGGATATGTTGCCTCTATAACTAATTAAAGTAGTTATCATATTTAACATCATCATTTATGTATAATGGTTTCTTGGATCCAAAACTAGTCTGATGGTAAAATACCACTACTCTAGGAAGATTATATCTCTCTTAATGTGTATTAGGAAGGATATGTGCTTATGTTTGAAGGTGATACCCAGTAAGAATATTTCCCATGAGAAGTTACTCATTGAGTTGTCTAAGAATATATATATCATTATCATATTATTCCAATGATTACTCTAGAGAGGGGATTTCATATCCTTTGGGTGGTGAGTGGGATGTAGAAACACCTTTCCCTTAATCATTTTTAGAGTTATTTCAAGGAGGTGAAAGCTCATAATTCAGAAGTTTAAGGTTCCTATTTCTTATCTTATTCCATGTACGTGCAACCTCATTTTGTGCATTAGGATTTAATATATCTCAAAGAGTGATTTCTGCAATGTGTCCATATATATTTACGTATCAATCAATTTTTTTTTTGGATTGATGGTGGTGATGTTTAATAAGGTTTATGAGGAAATGATAATTATCCCATCACTTCCATGCAATTTGGTAGTTATATACCACCTAATCCTCTTTAAAGGGTTGTATTGAGGTTATGTGTCTGAACTCTAGTCATATTGAACCTCCATGTCTTATAAACTTATGAGATTTGACCTCCTTTTCCATACATTCTCCAATTCTCATTCCTGGAATATTGACCTTAAGGGAGTTTTTGGTCATACATTCCATGAGGGCCCCAAATAAAATAGTTGTGTATCATAGTGGGAGGTATGAATGTGATGTTAGTTGTCGATATTTAAGTCATAACCTAGTGAAGAATGATTATTTTTTGGGTGACAATGATGATACAAATTCCCTCATCCCAATGGGATGGGGTTGATTTAGGACCACTTTTAACAATTTATAATCTAGTTTTTGAGGATCTAATGATTCCAGTCAAGGATATGATGGATCTTGGGATGGAAATTAAGATAGAATTCCCCCAGACATATTGGATGGGGTTGATATAGAACCACCATTAATTTTTTCAGGACCTTCTTGGGGTGTGATGAACCTGGTGGCGGTGATCAAGATAAAATTGAACCCATCCTTGCGGGATGGGTTTTCTCTAGGATATATTTCATGGAATCCACTACTGAAATATGCATGATTAATCACAATATAATTCATGCATGAGAATGTTTTAATGGATTTCTATTATGGGAGTCATTTTTTAAGATAAGATGTTGGGTGTTCCACAAATTTTCCTTCAGTGTTTGAGATGTGTTCCCATTTTTTTGAGAGTCATAGCTTAGGAGTCCGTTGGTGTCCCTTTCTCTCTATTAATGGAATCATTGAAACCTTAAAGAAGAGTCTATTTTTTTTTTGAAAAACTAGCCCATATATTACCCAATACTCTAATCACTCATGTTTATATGTCATTATAGGGTTCCATATCCAAGGAGAATTGTTTTCATGAGGACATGATAAAGTGATGTGCTCCCTATCCTTAGATATGGATATTTTATTAGGCTTAAACAATCATATTCCAAATAATTTATGTGACATGGTGGAAAAAATGCTATGGGTTTTCATTATACCATTACAATCACCTATCTCTGGCCATAGACATGGCATCTTGTTTCATTTAAAAACATAGCATGTTTATGACCTAGAGGTGACCATCATATCCTGGATAAGGGAGGTGCCTAGTCTTTAATCACTAAAAGGTTTCCCACATTTTTTGACGTAAATAGGGAATAAAATCATTTCTAGTACATTAAATAATTTATAATTTGAAGTGTATATGGGATAAAATAGTGTTGGGAGGTTGTTACCAGCTAACACTCTCCTTATATAAATGTAGGATTCTTTTTCATTGGAATAATACTCCACCATCAGGTTAAACCACAAAGGAAACTTTTCTAGGTGACCTTCTAAATAGAGGAAAGGTGTTGCTAATCATTTATGGGAAACTACACATGATTAACCTTGGTGTTTATAGAACAAATCTTTATGAAGGTGTTTAAAAAATAGGATAATTTCCTTGTCCGAGAGAGATATTACAAGGGGGAGGTTTTCCAAGGAAAGTGTTAGGATTATAGTCTCTACAATAAATATCTATACTACTATGAGCAGAAATATCAAGTTAATTATCAACTTATTCATTATATGATAAGTTAGTGGACCCTAATTTTATTGAATATATGCATCATATATCCTCAAGGAATCCAACATTTTGAAAATTAGTATTATGATCCTTATTATGTGTCATGGATGGAATATACCAACTTGTATTATGTGGTTGAGTAGGGATATAGGCCTTCTGTAAGGTAGAAACATAAATATTTTTATGATCATACTTTTCTATGGAGATATGATCGTATTTCTAAGAATATACTGGAGTTTTCTAGTGAGCTTCTATATTGTGTAAGGGATGTGAACCTACATGTGGGTGGTTTCCCAAATATACTAGCCAACCTTGGTTGAATAAGGGGTATGAGTACGATTAAAGTATGCATTATCTATCAAAATAGGCCAACATAACTCTAGAATGGGAGTATAGATATGAGCCTCCTCTTAAATAGCGATTAACAGATACTAACGTAGTCATCATTGGAGGATATTAGAATATGATTCTGGCTTCTATAAGCTACTAAAATATGGTGAGTGGCTTCATCGGTAGGGGTATGAGATTATCCTAAGGGGTTTTCCAAGTTTTACTGATGAAATTTGGTTGGAGTGAAGGTATGAGCCATATCCCATTCCATTGGAGTTTTCAATGGCTTTCTTCAATGAGAATTATTTCCTATGTTAAGGAATGTTCCAAACAAGGTTGGTGAGCCCCATTTATAATGGGAATATGAGCATGGTCTTGGGCCTCACCCTTTACCAAAATATACTGAAAATCCTCATAGACAGGAATGATAATGCATTATTGCTTCAAAGTTACCACCTATTTATACTGATCATAATGACATGATTCTCTAGATTTTGGGATTGGAATATAAACCTATCCCTGTATCTACACCATTTTTTCGAATATGACATCAGAGTTCTTCTGCTATTTCCAAAATATATTGAAAATCATTAGATTATGTTTATGGATATGCGCCTTCACATTTTCTATCTCTAAGATATATTGGTAGAAATATTTTATTGAGGTTGGGATATAAACCAACTCATACCCCCTTTTACTATCAGGATATTCTAATGAAATTCACACACATGGGAATGGATATGTTCCTCCTCCATGAATGATGTCAAAATATATGAGAAGATGTTAATTGGGTGAGAAGGTATATATTCCAAATTTTTATCAACAAAAATAATATACTGATGATATTTTTCAATGGAAGTTATAATATGCGCCCACTATCTTCTATCTTCAGCTAGCCATATCTAGTGAGATATCCTTGGTGCTTAAACGTGTGTGTCCAGGGTGGATACCTATTGCATGGTTACCTCAGTAAGTTACAGAGGGATACTAGTGGGATGATTATAGTGATGGAGGTTGACAGTATCTCTCATTGGAAGCTCCAGAACTAGGATGGACTCATAGTCTAATCCTTGAACCACTATCCTATGGTAAGTAAGTTTCTAATTATTACGCTTTAGGGATATGCTTTCAAAGTGGTTGATGGTAGTGATAGGTTCCACTAGTTTGACAGGATATTTACTTAAACAGGAAGGAATTTTCATTTTCATCATCTGGTGATATCTACTTGTAGCCTCAAGGGTCGAGTTCATACCATGCTAGTGTTATTCTTCGACTGTCATGTTCACCACTCAAAGCTAAAGGTATCAGGTGGGTGATGTTATTTTTTGACCCTTGGAAGTTGTTGTAGTAACTGATGTTCCGAAACATTATCTTGATGAATCCATGATATCAAGTCAAGGATATGATTGTTTTATATGTATCTACATCCATAAAGACAACAGGGAATAAGGTCATCAATCAGTGCATTATCGCAAGTATGAAAAATTCTCAATTAAATATGCCCATGGTGACATAGTTGTTAATTTATGTTATTAATTCATCTATTTTCTTGCATGAAATATGTATAGTGAAATGTATTTTCTCATGAGAACCACAATTTCATTTAATTATTAAAATATTCACATCGAAATCACCATTTTTGATTATATTAGATATGTAAAGAAAAATTTACCAATGATTGACAACTCATTTGTTTTGTTATTGAAAGATTTATTATCTGGTTAACCATTTTTGTTTGTATAGAAGGTGAAAAAATGGAACTACATGTTTTAAAATAATATTTTTTATTATTTGGATGATTTTACATTGGGTATTCCATTTTTTCATTTATATAGTTTGGTCCATTTTTTTGATTATCAAGCACTCTATATAGTTTCACAATTGATAATGTTGGTAGGGTTTATCTATAGAAACACCCAATGGTTCCCACATCTATGATACATCTAACCATTCTTTCCAAATGTATGTGTTCATTTGGGGTTTCAAACTCAATTTTTCTTTATAACTCATGTTGTTCGAGAGGATGGGAGTTCAGGTTCATCACACCCTTTTGAGGGGAATTATTTCCTACAATTGGACTCTCTTTTAGATATAAGATCTATTCATGAATCTATCTAAAATCCCAATAAAAATATTGGTTACCTTAATAAAACAATTGGTTGTTTAGTATCACTATATGAAAACAAGGTTTTACTAATAATTCCATTAGTATGTATCAAAGGTTATCTATTTGGATCCCATTATCACTTAGAAATGAGTGAATGATTGTGTTTTGAATGCATATAACCAAACACTCTAGAGTTTACTACCATCTTGGAAGGTGATTTGTGTTTCAAGAGAGGTATTGAACCTCTACAATGAAACCAACATATCTTTTGATAACATGAATCAAAACCCATGTAGTTCATTTGACATTGTTTGAGGTCGTATGACAGGACCACATCATGCATATTAACATCATGCAATAAGGATACATGTGAAGGTATTTTTGAATTGGGTATAGATATTAGGACATAGAAAGAAATCCTATGAATCCTACATATAAAAGTAATTAGAGTCTTTGTATTCTAATATACCCCCACCCCGCTGATGAATGTAGACATATAATTAGTACTCATGAGGGTTATTTCTCTATAGTTTATCAATATAGGAACTATTTTGGGACCTATGCTAAGGTGGATTCCCTTTTAAAGAGTAATTTGTATCATGAAATTAAATGGGGATTACACACAAAGGTTTCCTTGTTTGGAGGAATTTTATAATGCTAGTGATATGATCATTGTAAGTCCCTAAGCCCACATGAGGCATGCTCGGGGTGAAAAACAAAGGATATCATGTAATTAGTTGAAATTTATATGAATGTGGGACTTATTCACTAGGGTATCCCTAATATAGTTTTTGATATAGATATCAGGTCTTATAAAGGAATCCAACATATCCTACATATACTATTAATCAGAGTCCTTGTAGTTCAATTTCACCCATAATCTGCTGATGGGTTTCAGGTTCTTGAAGGAATGGTTGGGGAATATTTTAGAGAGTATTCCCATGTATAATATTATATTCCATACACTAATGGATAATGATGGATAATAGAATCATGGGAGTATTTAGGACCCATGAGACTGAGTAAATAGAATATATAAGGACTTACACAAAGGTGTATTCCCATTAGATGACATCCAACCCTTATCCACAGGCGACTAAAGAAATGGTAGAATGACTTGTTGAACAAACATGCTTATATGGACTGAGGATCCCATAATACACACAATGTTTCATGAGTTACCGTCCTTATTCCATTAACAAATCTTCCCATATGAGTGGGAGATGGATGATAGACCAAAGACCCATAGATGGGGGTTCATAATGTTTGAGGGTTCCTTCCCATGTATGCCTACTAGACAAGGCTGACATGTCTCAGTGTGTCTAGCTAACATGTCCAGGGTGTTTGTATGACATGTTTGAGTGTATTCTTGACATGTATGAGTTATCTTACTAACATGTATGAGGTATCCTATTATCATGTTTGAGGTGCCAACCTTATATGTCTGAGGGTGTTAACATGATCAAACATGCCACATATATGGTGACTCAAATGATCTGGATGAAATGTTCGACGACTATTTCCTCATGAAGGACGACATGTCCAAATAACATCATAAGATATGGATAACTTGTTTAAGGATTGTGTCATTATTTGGATGGCATTTCTATAAGATTTCACATAGCTAGGCTAACATATCCAGTGGATGTCACATGTTCTAGGTGGTATGCACACAAGATTTTGTGTGACCAGGATGACATGTATAGAATTAATCGAATGATCTATTCATATATCATGAAAATATCATGATACATTCACATGAAAATCATAGTGTCTATATTCACATGAAGCTACCATTATTATCATATTTTGTAGCATAAATGCCTCAATGTTTATCAGGTGTTAACCTCTTGATGCCTCACATGATGAAGTCAACTTTTAGAAACTACTTCCCATGATCTGGAAGAAATGCTAAAAGTTCTTCATGTGATAAATGGGGTGATCATGGAAATTTTGTAAACATAAAAAATAATACATTAAGTCATACCCCCTAGAATACCTAGTGGAATACTCTTGCTATTGTGTGATTATCTACTTTAGAAAGTATAGTCTCACCTCTATTATATTATTACTATAATTTTTTATGTAGAGGGGGAGGGGATTTATATCCATTACCACCTTGTATCTATGAATATTTTCATGGATCTTAAATCACATTTATGTTATTTAGTTGGTGAATGGAGTCATCACATCACACATTTTTCATGATCTAGTCACGAGTAATCTAGGATTACATATTTACATATCATGATAAACAATGACTACAAGATTATTACATCATTACTATATTTTTTAATCCCATGTATTTTCAAATGGATTTCACATATTTGAATCAACATGTTAAATGGCATTGACAATATCATCTATACATGTTTGGGAGTCTTTTTGAGACCAGGTTTCTGATAAAAGTATCTTCCATATAATCTAGGTAGGCTTATTTGAGGGGAATTGTGTGATCATTAATAGATCATTAAATATGTATAAAAATGTACCATGAAAATAAATATAACTCCCTTCACATTAATCCTCCTCCCTCTTCATCTTTTATATTGTAAAAATTTTGGTTTTTCCATTGGTTGTTCATCTGGGCATCTCATGATCAAACATGCATGTTAGATAAACTTTGAGTAATTGAGATGACATTTTAAGGGGACTTTACAAGATCAGGCTGACATGTTGTAGGACCTCTACATGATAAATATATTGATTATGTGAAACACATAACCCATTGACATGAAAAACGTCATAACTCTTCTTCACATAAAGGTACCATATTTTTTAGCTTCTAATTTACAAAGACTATGATGTATGCCCATTGGTTGTCCATCAGGGTGTTACACAATAAAACTAGTATTTCTAAAATCCTTTTCAAAATTCATGTGACATGAAAAGTGGTCTTCATGTGATGAGGAATAAATTTCCCTAGGTATTTCATGTGGTCGACAGACTAATCAAGTGAACCACATCATCCCTTCACATGAAAATTAGTGAAACTCTCTTCATATTAAGCCTCCACATTTTTAGAGTTTATTATATAAAAAACTTAGGTCAGTTTCAAGAGTTTTTTAGCTTCCAATAAAAATGATAAAAAAACAATCACCTAAGGTACTGTGCATGATCAAGCAGGTTTTTCAGTGGAGATTCACATCATCAGGGGGACTTATCTAGAAGATTTTGAGAGATCTGGAGGGATTGTTAGAGGGACCTATTTTGATCATGAATATATCACACTAAGTGTATAACCCCTTCATGTTATGTTACTAGGGTCATTAAATTATTATGACCTTCTTTTATAATCCCCATGTAACCATACTACTTTTTTCATCCCTTTGTGAAGAAAATACTACATACACTTTAATATTTTTTCTGATCCTAAAATTTTTAAATGTTCATTTAAAAGCCATCAACAATGACTAATAAAAATCAATAATAGTTTTCCAACCCATGTTCTTTTCACCCACTAGGATCTTTTTGTAGATCATTGACTCTACAACTCTCATTGGACTGAATTTTCACTCATGTATACCAAAAATATTATTTCATCAGTTTTATCTTTTAATGAAATCAAAATGATCCTTGCTAACACACCATATTGTACTACATGAGAAAAAAATCAATGGTCCTCTATGAATATTCATGAGCCATTTTTTAATCATTATCAGTGTCCAATTATTTAAAATTTGAAATAAATACAACAAATGTTATTAAATGGATTTGAGAACCTCATCATGATAGTCTATAAATAAAAATAATAAAAATAAATTTCTCATTTATGTTAGACTAATAATGAACTAAAAATAAGAGTTTCCCATATTATATACATTTATATATATATTTAGTTGTTTTTGTTATTTGTTACTATAACTATTACTATAATAATTTAAACTATAATATTATTACAAGCCTATATCACTAACCATTTCTACCCCTTAAACCATATGATATTATTTAATTTTCTTTTAAATATGTATATAACATGATAATTATAATATTATAATACGGAATCATAATTCATATAATCTTCACTTATAAGAAATTTTATGGCTCATACAAATCATTAATTTTCAATGTACATATTCCCTAAGAAATACTTAATCATGATATAATGGTAATGAATTCGTTTTTTATCCATGTTGCAATCTAAATATTATCTATACTATAGAAATGGGACTGTAGTGGATTATGATACATGTTGGAGAAAATATAGTGATGGGACTTGAGAGTTTAATAAATAATGTTTGATGATGGAAGAACAACTACATATCCCAATATAGAAGAAGTGGAATACAGATCTTGATTATATTAGATGGTGTTGAATTCTTATTTGGAATAAAATGGGGGATTTTAATCATAGAGATCACGTGACTAATTATTGGAGATATTATATGTTCCCAAATTATTCACTACATAGTTATTATGAATATAGTTAGTACCAGATTATATTTTGAGATAACATATTTTTCCTCAAATCCATCATGTGTAGGTCTTATGGGAGAGTCATTTCCCACTATTGGTAGTGTCCTTGTGATTATAATATATAATATTCTTTAAGAAAGAAATTTCATATCTTTCAACGAAAAATATTATAGTTTATTTTATTTTGAGGTTTCTAATATATATATATATTAATGAATATTATCAAGTACCAATAGGTATATTACAACTAATAATTATTCCATGGTGGAATTTGGAGGAAATTTACTGGAACATTATTACTAGTATACCACTTGATCCTTGAGGGTTTTATAAAATTTAGGTGGTTACAAATTGGATGATTATGATATATAAATTGTTATTAATTAATACTATAGAGTAATATAACTACTAAAATGAATTTATATGGATGTTTTGGTAAAGGTTCATGTTTTTTCTTGAGATATCTTATCCAAAAGTGATTCTCAATTTACTTTTTATATTTCAAATGAATATCAATATTAGTTTGGTACAATTTTTAACATTAGAATAATTTTTCATTCATATATGGATTATATTTATGAATTAATGATTTATATGGTGGAGGATATGTTGAGGTATTCTATTATATATTTTATAGATCTTTTTTGGATAATTTTCCCTTAGTGGAGTATACATAAAATAGCGGTTAACATTCATCAATTGATATAATATGACATTAAAAATTATATATTCAACATTATGAGTCATTTTTATATTATTTTTATGTTTTTGATAGAATAATTATGAGATAGAATTTGGTTTTACATTCAATACAGTGAGTTAAAATGATTCCTAATTGTATACAAATTATATTCATTATAAAAAAGTCATATGCATATTGGAGGGGGAGGAAATTTAAATTTTCTATCAGTGAACATGTATATTTTAGTTTATCTTCTTCTAAATGGAAAAAATATTTAGAAAAATTACTAAACATTCACAAGGTTTTATTATACTATTTTTGTTAATAAATCATATTCAATAATTTTCATATCAATTTGTTCTTACTTCATACTTTAGTCATATTAAAAACATGTTTCTTATGTATTAACATCGGTGGTATATCACTTATTCTCATCATGTGATTTATTAGAGAGAGGTTATCTTAGTGTAATATTTTACTTATATAGAAGATCATATAAATATTCAAGAATAATGGTGGAATTTTTTTCAGGGAAGGATATTTCCTTTAATTTGTGAGTTTTATAATTAAATGGGGAATAAAAGGGAGTACCCATGATTGAGATTCCTAAATAGAAATTAAATTCCCTTTATTTATTTTACATTTTCTTATATATGTAATGAATGTTTATTTTTGAAATATTGAATGATTTAATAAACTTTTATATTTTTAATATGATACTTATTTTTATGGTATAATTAAGTTTAATATGTTATTTTATAAAAATATTTGATGGAAAGTATGATATTGAGAATATTTTTTTTTATTTGGGTTTTTAAAATTTTGGGGATAATGTTTTTGGACATTCTAGAGATGATGGTTAAAATGGTAATATTAGAGGTATTATAATAAATTTTCAAGTGAACCATTAGGTCCTGAGTATATTTTTTACCATTAGGTAGGATATTTGAATAAATCAAAGATAGTTTATATTTTATGAAATATTAGAGTTCCATTAAAATATTCTTTTAATATTTTTTATAAAAATAATTTAATAAATTGATATTTATTTTCTGTTATTGCACATATTCTATTTTTGGAAATTATGGAGGGTAGATTTACCTATAAAGCCTATTAATTATCATATAGAAATAGTGGTTGAAATATTATTTGAACATGGGATTGGTGAATTGAATTTGGATGGTAAATCATGGAAGTAAAAAAATTAAGGTGGAATTTATTTTTAATCATTTACATTGGTATTTGATGAATATATATCATAGGTATAAATTTTATCTATTATAAAATGTGTTGTAAATATTAATGTTTTTAACTATATAAATCAACTATTTCATCCTTAATAAGAGATCTATTTGAGTTCATTATGGAATTTTACTATAAGAATTTGAGTTCATTATGGAATGTTATTATAAGAATAATGAATAATAGAAATTATATAGTGAATAAAGAATAGAATATAGTAAAAGTTTTACATAGGTCAATCTAGATCTTCAATACTTTTTTTCTCCACATAAAATTCATGTGAATGTTATTTTGGAATGATGGAATATAATTACTAATAAAGGGAAATCCTTATTATATTTGGTTGATATATGAAAATTTTAAATTAAAATATTTTATTTTTTCTTTTCTAATTTAATTATGAAAAAGAATATGATTTTTATTGATTAATTGAAGAGTTAAATTCTAGGATTAAACTATTTTTTTATATTTTAATGATATTTTTCTGTATATTTTTGTGTTAATATAAATTGATATGCATTATAGAATTTAATTCATACTATGTTTCATTCTTGTTTGATAAAATTTATATTTCTAGAAATTTTTATCATGTGATCGTTATTTTTCATTTATGACATTGAACAAGGTCCTTGAACTATTTAATAAAGGTTTTGAAACTCATTTAATTTATGATTATTGGAGATATAAAATCTTTGGGAGAAAAAACATGTTACAATGGGGCCATGTTTTTAGGCATCAATTCTCTATTATATAATTTGTATTAATGCCTTTAATAAAGAGACTTAAATAGGGCTAGTATATAATTTAAACCAAGATTTTCCAAATACATAAAAGTATATGTAATCAATAAATGAATGTCATTGAAAAAAATAAAAAAATTTATATTTGAAATATATTATATTAGGATAGTATGGACTACTTTTGAGGACATGATGAAGAGGTTGTGAATAAGATAATAATATAAAATTATTGGGGATTACTATAGAGCTTTTACAAATAGAGATTCATATTTATATATTATTATAAGGGAGGTTTTAATTATCAATATTTTTTTTAATTTCTAGAAAACTAATGTTGATTATGCTAAAAATGGAAGTGCATTAATAATAAAAATAAATATTGTTCTGATAATGGACATTATTAAGAATGTGGATGTTTATTTTTGTAACATTATGGGAATTATGTTTTACAACATAGTTTTAGGTCATGATAATGGAATCATGAATATCATCAATTCTAATTATAGGTAGCCATACCTACCAATGTTGAATGATAATGGGATATAAAGGTTTGAACTTATTATTGGATTTGGGATGTGAATTGTATATTTACTTATTGTTTATGTTATTTGAGATGTAATTCCCATTCATCATCTATTATATGAGCACTAACCAAGATTTGGTGTTAGGTGAAACCCATGTACCAATGTTGAAAATTATTATTGTATAGTTAGGTAGTCTAATATAGTTCCCATGAAAAGATTCACGATTTGGATATAAGACATTTCATATTGGTAATTAAACATAAATAACTTATATAAGGTGGTTTGTGGAGGTCCTTATATTTTTCTCTTATAGTGTGGGTAATATAAATATAATTTAATTATTTTATATAGAATATTTGATGGGATATTTTTATACATATGAATCATAACTATGTTAATATTATTATATCTCAAAATATAATTATTATATAGTATACTTTCATTTCATTTACATAAGTTTTTTAAGGGGGGACTAAAAGTGTATTTTTATCCTCACTCTTTATTTTTATGTATTTTGTTCATATTTATAGAAGTGCATTGTATGGGAAATTTTTCCTTAATATATTGGCCTGGATGGTATTTTTGAATAATGTATCCATATATGTTTTTATTTTTGAGGCTTACCTATCATATGTTCCATGTATCTTCACGTTTTTAAATTTATGGATTATTATGAGGTATTAAGTTTTCTTTCTTATTTTTTATAAATTTTTTATTCATAATGATTTAATTTTTTTTCTTATATTTGTAATTATTCATATATTAATGACTACCATTTGTGGGATTTAATCTCACCACACTAATTATTAATCCATTGTATAGTAAAAGAAATCATATGAGGTCATACTCATTTATGTCTTTGGTTTTTGAGTATTCCAAACCATGATGGGTCATGAAAATAGAAAGTATAAAATATATAGAAACTAAAACAAATGTAAAAATAAATCCATGATGATATAATTTTAATTAATAGAAAATTTCACCCTCTAGAACTGGAATGTAAAACATTATGATAATTAAAGTTCAATAACATGAAAACCTAAATATATTGAACCACTCTTTAGATATCAGTGGAACCATATTATCATTAAATTTTTAGTAAATTCAATTTTTAACTACCACAAATGTGGAACATCAATTAAATTAAGTTTTATAGGCATTAATCATAAAAAGTAATAAAATAAAGTTATAATATTATATTACATGAATTAAAATAATAATATTATAATTAAGGATTATAAATTTGTAATAAATTTTTATGGATATGTTTTATTTCATAATTTTTTTTGAAAACATGATTAACTAGAGGTAACATCTCTATGTGAAGATAAGGTTTTATCGATAGATTATCATTACAATAATCAAGACTATTTATATTATATATTAAATTCCAATTCTATGATCTTATTATTAACCTATGACCATGTTTAACAATATTCTGAATATCTATTTAATTTTTAACTCCCATTATATTTGGTTAAACCATTATATTAATTTTCTATTAATTAGGGAAAAAATCATGTTATGTATTTATGTTATTTTTTATGAAATATTACATTTTTTTTATTATTATTAAAATATTTTTTTTGAAATTATATAGGTTAATAATTGGATCTATAAATTTATATCATTTAATTACATTGAATTAATATTTTATACATTAGATAATATTTTACGCATTTATATTGGAATCCATTCCAAAAATATTAAGAAGTGATAATTTATTTCATAAAAAATAAATCTAATTCCACTAATTTTTTTCATTCCTAGATCATTAATTTAATGACTAAATATATTTTTATTTATAATCCCTTATAATGGTAATACATCTTATTATGTTATTAATTTTTTTTAATTTCACAATATATTCTTTCCAAATCAGATATTATGGATATTTTAGTAGTGAATTATATGAAATAATTAATGATGACACAAGGATTCCTTAATAATTAGGTTAAATAAGAAGTAAATAATTATTTATAGGGGATTCAAATATATATGACGGAAGTGAAAAAAAATCATGACTGATGCTATTTTGATATGATGATACACTGGTAGTTTTAAAAAAAAGTATATTTTAAAATTTTACCCATTTCTTAATTATAGTTAAACATAATCCTAATAACGATATTATTTTTAATAGTGTATTAAATTTATTTATAGTAAAAATATAATAAAATCTTAATTCTCTTATGGTCATGTAAATTTTTTTGTGTGATAAGGTATGGCTTATAATTCATGAACATTTGATTGGGTTATGTTGGATTTTAATATACCATCCCAGGAAGGAATCTCTGAAAAAATAATCAAGATGTTACATATCTTCAACTATGTTCCAAATATACTTAATAATTATCGACTAAATTCAATATTAAAATGAAATATATTTTGGTGTCTTCCATCATGAAACTGTCCCTTTTTTTGACATCAACTAAAATATTTTTTTTTGAGAATGACATACATTATTATTTGAATTTTAAACCAATTTAAATTTAATTATATTTATTACAATTCAATTTAATTAAATATGGTCTTATAATTGTTTAGATGATATCATCATAGTCTTTTACTAAAATATTAATATTTTCTTAAGAGTGAGGAACAATTATTTCCTCTAAAAAATTAGGACAAATGGATAAATGAACCTAAAAATTAGTTCAAGAAAAGAGTAATTCATTTGGGATGATATTTTTAGAATATTATAACACTGTAATCATTTTATGTGATGTGTATATTTTAAATAATTTTTTTTGTTTTAGTTAAATATGTTAGGTGTAACGAACTATCTTAATTAAACAGGAAATGTCACCCAGGATGGTTTTATACAAGGTGGATATCAACAAAAAAACCACATAATTATATAAAAGTGATAATTTTTTTGATTAAATCACGGAAGAAGAGTTTCAAAACTGTGATAAATACAAACCATGACTAAAGTCTAAAACTATAAATGAAGAAAATCCAAGGCTAAATCTAAGTGTCTATATGACCATCCATCACTGACACCCCAACACAATATAAAGGAACCGTCGACAATGAATAGTTTATAGACTACATGATTATATTCCCTTTAAGTGTATCCTAAAAAATTAAATATTCATATTCCTAAAGTTATATAAAGGGTGTGTGGAAAAAACCAGTATGATAACATTATGAATCTAGATAATGTCTATAACCATGGAATCATATGTTATATCTTTAATGGAAATAAGGTTTCATATTGTTTTTCACTTTAATTTTTTTACATAAATATTCTATTAGTTAGTATTTTAAATCATTTCAGATGAAAATCCATGAATATAAAAGTAAACAAGGGTGAAAACATATAGGGAAGTAATCAAACCATCCATATCAAAAAATAAACATATGAGAAATAAAATCTTGAAATAGTTCCATCATGAATAAACCCAAGAGAATGAAGTCTATAAATATGAGAATAGGGAACTAGGACATGCAAAGAAAACTAAGACGAAATAAAATGAATACTATGATAACAATTCATTTCCTAGTCTATCGGTACCATGTTATGAATTAGAAGCCACAACATAATATTCACATATCCATAATTCCTAGCGGTACCAAACTTACTAAATTTTGTATATATTTAAAACTAGATGAATCCAAGGTTCCCAAACTATAATTATTTCATAAAAAATCATGTAAACCATGATAAAAAATTAATAAAGCATTTTTATAAGTGACATATCCCCAATCCTTTTCTTGAAAACAAAATTTGATGTTTAAAATATGTTTGAGGAATTACACCAAACACATATTGTGCATAAAATAGATTTTAAAATAAATCACCATTAAAAAACAATCTTTACAAACCATTCATGATTAAATTTCATAAAAAAACTTCTTTGATATCCTATAAATCATTTCCCATAAACCAAAAAAACTTAATTTACAAGAATATTAGATAAATTATGAAATATAATAATTTTATAGAGACACCTACCTCGAAAATGGAGGAAACATTGTCTCCTTTGAAAATAGTGCTTGGAATCAAAATGAATTAGTCCTCATAAGCATAGTTCTATAAGAATAATAATAAATTACCCATAAAAACCTCTTTATATTATAATAAAATTCTAATAAGTCTCCAAATAAACAATAGTAAGAGAGATCTAGGAGAGATCTAGAATGAGGAAGTGAGGACCTCGAAGAGATCCACCATGAATGAAGGAGATTCCACAATGAACCAAGGGGAGAAACCAGTAGAGAATCGAAGATAGGATGGATTGAGCTAATGAAGTATTAGGATAATTTTAGTCTTAAAAACCATCGAGGGTATCATAAAAAAATTATATTTTTATGAAACTTGCATGGGTCCCATAGTTAGAGTGCATGTTTTAAAAAACCTTTTCAAGCTATGTGATAGCCTTTGGATCCAATCCCATTCATTTTCACTATTTACCGATAGAACCATATGATTAGATAAACCATCCTCAGATCATGAAAATAACTAGTGGAACCAATAAATATATATCATACAATTATAACATAATTATTATTAACTTTGTGTAGAACATATTCTTGGAATGTTTCTCCAAAAATTTAAAATTATCTACCACCATAACATAAAAAAATAAATACATTGCGAGAGAAAAACTAGACCAAAAATATGGTATTCCTATTAACCTGATGGAATCAAAATTATCTTCATTATGAAACATCCTTTCCACAGAATCCACTCATGATTCTCAATATGTAAAAAGAGAAGGCCACTGCTTCATCATAAATGATTCCCTCTCAATTATATTAGTGCCATCCCATCTATATTTCCATAGTAAATAGACCGAAATAATTATTTTAACTTATAGTATCTTATTATGAGGATCCATAATTTGGAACTAGTAGGTCATCCATTTATGTTTCTAGATAAATATCAATATTATCCTACTAAATAATATTAGAAGGGTTCTATTTATTACTTCTCTATTGGAAAAAAAGAAACTCATCATGATTTGACATCAATAGATATCAAAAATCCAACTGATAACCCACCTTTACATGCTATAAGGTGATCTGAAAAGGGCTAACATGATTTTGTTCCATATTACCCTATTTTCCAATACAATGATGCCTGAAACAAGGTGAAACTTGATAAAAACTAGATCACAAAATTCAAACTCCAATGCATGATAGAGAAGGTTTACATAATATTTCTAGTGACTTAGATGTTTCCCTAACAACTTTTGAGTCAACTATAACTTATCCATCATTTCTTGGAAATTTCTCGATCCAACCAATGACCATTTTACAAATTCCATCCAACATAATGGAGAGATACATAGCCACCGATAAAATTTTTCAAAATGAACCATTTTAATTGAATCATGATCACTATTCTTATAGTTGAGCTCGAACAAAGGTATATTCTTTTCCCTTCAACCCCTAAAATTTAACATGAAAACCAAAATAACATCTTTAAGAACTAGAATGGATCACTTAGTATTCCCATATTTTCTAAGGTGATTCTCCATGATAAACATAAATTGGGTACCAATTTCCTCTTGAAAAAACATCCAAAACATGAATGTAAACTGTGGATCCCTATTAGAAACAATAATATAAGGTACTCTACTATTCTTTATGATCAATAAAATAAACAATTTTCTAATATACTTCACCTTTTTCATCTCCTTAGTAGGAAGGAAATGAGATTATTTTTTTAATTAAATCAATGATAACCGAAATATTATGTCCCCCACTAGGAATCTAGGGTATACCATAAATGAATTCCATAGCTATCTGATCCTAGTTCCACAAAATAATGGATAATCAATGAAACTAACTTGAAGGTCTATTTTGATCCACCATAATATTTTGCAATATAAGGCATAGAGAAAAGAACTCTATAATAGACCACCTCATCCCCAACCACTAATACTTATGTCTCAAATCATGATATATATTAGTAGTCCTATAGTACATTGAAAAAATAGACATATATCCATTATCAAAGAAGCCTTGTATCATAGATATCATAATGAACAATCTTCCTTAGAAACACAAAATACAATCATGTCTCTAGAATAATGTGACCAAAGTCTCTCCACTATATATAATTTCACTTGAATACTAAAAATCAAAGTATATTTCTTGGTGAAGATAAATCAGATAATAAAGTGATCAATAAACATTAACACATGAAATGAACACCATTATATAAGACTTTTCTACTTCCATTCTCATCTTAGTAAATAGTCTCATCAAAGACCACTGCTCCACTGATTAGTTCAAGTCTTGATTCAGTTATAACCGAATCAACATGATGAAAACCACCATTCCTTTTCTAAGTGCATATAAAATATCAAAATCAAGTGTCTAATGATATTCATCCCAACATCTTAGTCATAAGATCAATTTTTACTCGGTTAAAATATACATCAATATCGTATGATCAGAATACATATTATACTACTCACTAAAAAGATATTGGTTCTAAGTTATATGTACATGAATCAATATAAAAAAATAGTTATCATGGGTAGGGTAATTATTCTCATGAGTATATATATTGTGATAACCACAGACCACCAATTTCTTCATATATATTAGATCTCACCCTAATCCCGTACCTATGATATTGTAGAAAATATCATATACCAAACCTGGTTTTGGAAGAATTAGAACCTAATATGAATATAATACCACCTTAAGGTCCACAAATAATCTTGGATACTTATCCTTCCCTTTGAAATATACTCCTATAAGAATCTTAGTTGATGGTATAATGATCAATTCCCTATCCTTGAAAATCCCCAGGCACCCAAAAGTTGGTTGAATAGATAATCAATCCTAGAAATAAATACTTATTCTTAACAACCTCCTGATTAAACTTTTAATAGTTAACACAATTAAATAAACATAAATTTTACTTAATTTTAATGAAATAAAATAATCCCATGGTGACATGTTATGATTAATAAATATTTGGTCATAAAGATCCTTGATCTGAACATTATAATCCTTTAACTTAGAGGGTTCCATATGATAAGATTGAAAAGAAAATGGGAGTTTTCCCTAGAAGAATGTAAATTGAAAACTCAGCATCCTTCTTGGGAGGTATCCTATGAAAATAATCATGAAAACCTTAGGTTAATCATCCCAGTTGGTAGGGAATTAAATACTAATACACTAATCAACATTGTTAGGAAACATATAAAATAGTTTTCATGATATATTTTGGTCCTTAGAGAAATACATCATGCTCTTTCAAATTCAGCTTCCTAATCACCCTAAAAGTCATGAGTTACCCCATAATAAGATATAAAATGAACCTAATGATGATAAAAATTGGTATAGATTTTAATTATAATCGTAAAATCCCTTCCAATAATTAGGTTATCCATATCAAGATCAATATCTCGAAAATCCTACACAACCTCATGGTAAGCAATCATGATAGTAAAATTAGAACATTTGAAACCTTATTATTTCCTACTTCTCGTGGGTGTATATTGATTCATCAGGATTGGAAATCATTGATCATAAATCTAATAGATAAATCAACATAGATTATATAAATGAACTATATTCACTTATATCAAACAAACCATGGACTATAAAGGATTACATAAATTGTAAACCTATCATTGTATCCATACCTACATTAGATTTCTCTATTCTATACTTGATTTCACATATATTACTACCCCATACTCTCCTATGTACATTCATGATCACATGAGTATCCCCCATTGTAATAGAATAAGAACCACCAACCATTGTTGCAACAAAACAAGCTTGGGAGTCTTTGGTAAGTGTGTATCCATATCTACGGTCTTGGGTGATTCTTCTACAAAAAACATTAGATGGAAGGATTTTCATCATTGATGGAATGTGATGGGTGTTACAATATAGTTATTTTTATTATTATGAGTTATGCAAAAAATTATCCAAGGTAAAATATTCAAGTCACCCGAGAGGGTCCACCATGTGGTGAGGTGAAATAAGGAAAGACAAGTCTCATGTATAACTAATGATCAAATAGATTAAGATGATGGAGAAAAGAATAAATATCTCCAAGAAAAATAAAAAATAATATACCTGGAAAATAAAATAAGACGAGACCAACAAGCCTCTTTTTGGCCAATAATCACCTCTAGAATACCCGGCTTTGAAAATGATGGTAACAAGAGAAACCAAAATGTTACACAATTACCTTACCCTTTATTGAGTCATATGAAAAATTTCTAAAACCTACCAAATGAAAAAGTATAGAGTGAACGCAAATCCCATTAGGAATTCACCAGAGAATCTATAAAATGTCTAATATCAAGAATGTGGTAGTTCTAGATTTAAAGAAATTCATGTTTTTACAAATCATTTTTATAAGATAAAAACAATTTAATAAATCATCATTTGGATTTCCTAAAAATAATTTCATATTAACATAGAGAGTAATGTGAAAAGTACATGTTATTAAGCAGGAAATCACAATAAAAAATAACCATGGATACACCTTAAGAAAAGTATGTCAGAAAATAACCATGAAATAAACCATCATTTGATAAACCAATCATAAATAAAAAATAACTACATTGGGGATCTAACCTATGGGAATACATTCTAGACATGAAAATAAATACCCAATCTTGGAGAATGGTAGATCCAATTGGTATAAATTCAAGTGGAATTAAACACACTAAAGTGACACAAAACCTCTAGTGGCATTACACACACTAAAGTGAAAATTTTATTCCCAATATGATCAAGGTAACAAAATATGATATATATCCTAAAATAAATTTAAAATATATTCTTACAATTTATAAATCATTTTCATAGCCATACCTATCTCCTATAGTGCATATAAACCAATTTTAAAACCAAAACTTCCATTGAAGAATTTTGTCAAACACTTGGTGTGAAAAAATTTATTTTTAAAGAAAAAACTCTTTAAAAACATGAATTTTTTGTAGTTTAACAACCACAAACATAAATAAATAAATTTCATGGGATAAAACAAATGAATTTACAAGAAACTAAATCATATCTTAAGTTATAACAATTTTATAGAGATATCTACCATAGGAAAGAACGGAAAAATAATCACCTTCAAAAAAGGATATCGATAAAGATTAGATGGGATCCTCAGGATCCTAGATCTATAAAAAAACATCAATCCTTTAAAAAATCCATCAGATCCAAAAATAGACTACCCATTTTTGTTTTAATGAGTAAATATGGAAATTTATATAGTGAGGATCTTCAAAGAAAAGGGAAAACAAGATAAAAACACAATGTACCTCTAAGTGATCCGTCAAGAATGATGGGATTCTATCAAGAATACATATAGAGAAGACTGTAGATTGTTAGTGAAGATTTGGGTCAATAAAAATGAGAATTAGGGGAGATTAATAATAAAAAGATCAGGGGAAAAAGGGTAAAACATAACTTTATAATGGTTCATAGGTCCATTCATAATTAAGAGGCATGATTAGTCTAATCGTGGTCCAATCAGGTGTGGATATAATCTCTTTGAAAGACATGTCACATGGTGTCCTGGGATAAGCTTCATGATTTGTAAAAACTATAATAAAACCATGGGAAACCCCTAGACAATCACCAAGAACTATAATTACATACTTAATGATCCAAATAGTTTGATTAACCATGACTAAACCATGAAATACTCCTCTGTAACTTCAGTAAGACATGCCACAAGGTTACAACACAATTTGAACTAAAAGTGCACCGACCAGGTGAATGGACTTACTTCTCTAATATTTCACCTCTTCAAGACCTATTTCCAAAAACCTCTAAAAAAATTAAAATTCAAAATATGTTTAAATTAAACCATTCCTTAGATTAATTGGGTGTTATAATTCTCCCCACAATAAAATTTCTCTATCCCTAAAAGTTCTCAAGATCCGGACTCACAAAATTAGAAGTCTATTACTAACCCATTAATGAATCC
The DNA here is from genome assembly GCA_963277665.1 of Viscum album. Taxonomy (NCBI): domain Eukaryota; kingdom Viridiplantae; phylum Streptophyta; class Magnoliopsida; order Santalales; family Viscaceae; genus Viscum; species Viscum album. Next base: position 1,630,503,308 of record OY728122.1, read on the forward strand.
AAATACCATAAATAATGGATATATCATATTCCCTACCATAGTAAAATGACCAAATGGATAACTTTACCATGTAGTACCATATCATGGTGATCCATAATCTAAATTGGTTACTCAACCATAGTGGTTTCAAGGTAAAGATCCACATCCTACCATTAAACCACATGAAAAGGATTTGGTTGAAACCTATTCTACTGGGAAACAGGAAATAAGTCATGAATTAATGAAAAATAAGATGGAAATTACAATAGATTTCCCACATTTCCAAGTCATTACATGATCTTAAAGGGACCTGCAAACAACAGTTACAACTTACCCTCATTATCCTAACGACGATGTCCCAAGAGAGATGAAACTTGAAGAAATACTTGATCACGAAACTAAAACTCTTGTTGCCAATGAAAATGGTTTATGATAGATTTATGATGCATCTATTCCATGAAAAATATCTTCCAGATCAACCACACCTTTTTTTTCATCTCCTGAATGAGGTTTGGTCCAACAAAGTATTGTTCTACCAACTCTTCCCCGGACAATGGAGATCTTTATGGACAATCGTATAATTCTTTAAAGGGAGACACATTTATCAGAACATGATAAATATTATTAAAGGAAAAATCCACAAGAGGTATATACTCTTCCCAAGAACTAATAAAATCAAACACATATTCCCAAAGAATATCCTCAACAACTTATATAGCCCTATGTGTCTTTCCAACTGTCTGCACATGATAGTCCAAGCTCAATTTCTACTGAGAATCCATCGACTCTTGAAAACCATTTCAGAACATAGATGTGATCCCAGGGTCCCTATATTATACAATCATAGCGGGATCCCTATAAATATTCACAACATCTTGGATATACAAACCTCTGAGCTATTCTACCATCATCGTCTCATTAATGGGTAAAAAATGAGAAGATTTCATGAGTTGATCAATGATCCCCAACATCAAATCCTTCCCACTAGGCATCCATGGTAATCCAAAGATTAATTCCATGGAAATATTATTCTAATTTAATGTTTTATTGTGTAAATGTTCTAATAATTCAGTGGGTATCTGGTGCTCCACTTTAATTTTACAACCTCTGTGACACTGTGACTCAAAATGTACAATTGACCATCTCAACCTTGGAAACCAATACTGATGTATAAAATCCTACTACATATTTGTATTCCCTGGGTTTACAAACCAATAAGACCAGTTTCAACTATGTAACATCCAGATATTTTAAAAGGAAACACTATATTCAATAGCATACAAGATACGCCACATCAAGATTAAATGAACAAATAAATATTTTTATTTAAATGCGATCATTATAAAATTGTTGTTAAATTAGAAAGTATAAATAGGAATAACAGATTTATGAAATAAATATAAAGGTACAATTCATTATAAATTTGTTGGTATTTTCTGAGAAAATAATCCTACAATTTTTAATAGTCATCTTATTTTCCCAATAATATGTTTTCTTCAAAACTGTGTTTTATTATTTTTATGAGAAAATATTATAAATTATTGGATTTTTAAAAAAATAAATTGAAAATTTTAATTTAAGTTTTTTAATTATATCTTTCAATATTACAATAAAATGAATTTTTTATAATATTTTGAAAATATTGTATTTTTCAAGAAATAATAAAAAATACTTATTTCTATTGAAAACTGTATTTTATTTTAAAGTATTTACATGATAAAATTATGTTTTGGATGTTTTCTAAATTTTCAGTAGTTAAATTTGATTTCAAATTATCCAATTATGAGTTTTAAAATAGACTTTAAAATTTAATTTAGTATAAAAAAATTTATATTTAACAAGGGCATTTTTTCCAAAAAAAAAACCGTTTTTGTTGCATTTTACAGATTTAATTTTGAATTAAATTCTGAAACATATATGTTTTGAATTTTTAAAAATGGATTCTATATTTTTAATAATTTTATTTAAATTCATTAAATTTTATCCATTTATTTTTTTTATTAATGTGAATATTGATCTTAGTAATTTTATTACCACGATAAAGGGTAAATCGGGTAATTTTGGTTAAAAAAGATGATAAGAACAATTAAATTAAAGAAACTTTCCTAAATATCATTGGATGGTTTTATCTATACCATAATCATCCAATAGAATAATTTATGACCTTTTGGGACAACTTGAATAATATTATGACCATTATACTATTTTATTTAATGAAAAGTCAAACATGCCACACTCTTATTTTTAATAAGTGAAATATTTTTAATAACTTGTTATCTATAGGATATGTCTGAAAATAAAAAATATATTGAAATATAATATATTATTATTAATCATGATAATTTATTTTTAATTTTTTTAAAGAAATAATTAATTTAAATTATTTCACAACGCGGATACATTAATTATTTAATTAATGGAAAAAATCAAATAAATGATATTAAAAGTATTAAAATAAATATAATTTGAGATTATTAATCTGATAAATTAATTTATATATTAACTTGAAATTGAAATGATATAATAAAATATTTTTTTAGTTATAGGTGTTATCTTGATATTTTTAAAGTCAAAGTAATGAATAGTTCTAAAAATTTACATTATTAATATTATATGACAAATAATATTTTATTAAATGATATAAAATTATTAAAAATATTAAATTCATAAATTGTATTAGGGTGAAGTTTAAAATATCAACTATGGTCTATTTACTAGTTATTTTTCATTTTATAGTAACTATATTGACCCTCAAAGTGTAAAAATTCATTTTGTCACAATAAGAGCTAAATGGGTTAAATAAGAGTTAGATCCAAAATATAAGTATATAAATATAGTTAAAAATTATATTATTTTTATTTTATGATGTTATTAATATCCATGATCATATTTGCTTATAAATTAATGATTTTGGAGAAATATGTTATTAAATATTATTTTATATTAATTTATTATTTTGAGAAGTTCCAAGAGTGCCCCTCCCCACTCTTATAAATGGGCACATATTCTTCTCATTTATTTACACTTAAAACCAATTTTTTTTCATAAACTACCTAATTAAATACTTACTATAATCCTTACCCTAATTTTAGAGTAATTAGTTTATATAGAACACTAACCTTAGTGGTCTTAAGGTGTTTAGGAAAGAAGATTGTATGAAGAAGAGGTATCATTTTTAATCAACAATTTCTGTTTTCTTTATTCGTCTGCATCCCTAAAACCATATAACAAAATTATAAAATAATAAATAAAATATAAATAAAATATTTTATTATTTTAGGTACATGACCTATATCCATCTCATATTCCATCAAATTGGAAAAGAATTCATCATTCCTGTGTACGGTTGACTACCGCCATGTGAACTGATGTAATTCATTTTCCAACACCGTCTCTCAAGAATGATTATAATTTTGGAATTAAGGTTCATATATTATGTTCATTACATATTTATAAATATGAAAATATTACATATCAATTATGTTCTTACATTCTAATGCAAAAAAATGATAATGTTGTTTGTACATATGTGTCGACTACCACCTCCCTGAAGCGATGTGATTCATTTTTCATCATCACATCACATGAAATATATATATATATATAAGCCTATTTAAAGAATTAATATGATGTTTATTATTTTATTATTATTATATTAAGATAAAATAACACTCATCTTCTTTCCATAATGATTGTTGAAAAATGGAATCGTTACTCATGCGTATGTATGACCTATCATCTCCATGATTGTAACATAGTTCATTTTTCATAACCTTATTTAATAAATAGATTTAAAAGTATAATTGATTTATAAAAATGATAATTATTTTAAAATTATTACTCTATAGATTATGGACTAATTACAACTTTGACCATAGTCATTATACCAAATTCATTTTGGACTTTGGTACAAAATATCATTAAAACATTTGACGTGAACTTATGTGATAAGGTAATTGTATATAACATGGTAATAAGCTATATAAAGGGAATAATGAAATTTAAAAAGGTTTTTATGGATGTAAAAAAATAAAATATGTCTATTATTAATTAATATAAAGGAAATGCATTATGAGTCGTACTCGAGGTAAGGAAGTTTGTTTTAAAAAACCTATTTTAATGTTTATCCTTCAGCACTTTTTATAAAGTTCAAAAGAAAAGTATTTTTTAACATATAAAAAATGAATGTAATTTACCTCCATTATGAAACCTTAATATTTTTAAGATTACATCACAAGTCTACATGGTTACATTCAAAGAATTTTTTCCCTTTGTACGTGCATAGTTTTTATAAATAAGTGATTTCAAAATGGAAAGATTATTTTCCATAAGAATGTTCTTAATCATATTTTATTCAAATAAAAACCATTTATTTTTGGGTTTTATATTATTGAAAATGGTATTTTAAAATTAATGGTATTTTGGAAATATAAAAGTGTTTCTCACATGGGTTTAAAATAATTTTCAAATGTTTTATGAAATGTTTTATTCACGATACTTGAGCATTATATATGGGAAACAGGTGAGACCAATACAGATTATATGAAGTATTGAGCCACATTATAGTTATTGGGTGAGCCCGATATAGCTTATATGAATGGACATACCCATTATAGATTTTCAAATCATCAGTTAATGTTTGAAAGTCGGTCATGTTGGTTATTCCAAGATTAACTCTGGTGGTTAATCTATGAGTAACTGTGATGGTTACTCAAAAGTAAAATTTAAAAGTTTACCATGAAGGTATTCCTTGAGTAGCAATTATAGTCACTTTAAATTTAAGAATTAAGATTAATACCAGTGTAATTTTGGCTGTAACTCCATTTATAACTATGATGGTTATTCAATTTTTAAGAGTTAAAATTATAACTTTGTGAAAACGTTTTCCTGTGATTTTACAGTTTGGAATGAAACCATTATGAGTTTATTTTACTGTTAAGATTTTTAATGATTTTTTATGAAATTTTAAGGAAGAGAAGTTTATTTATTGGGTAAGAAAAAATGTTTATTTTGAACTTAAATTTTAATTTTGAAAAAGAATTTTTTTATTATTACTCACAGACTAACATTTTATTTCGTTTATTAATGTCCCTTACTGATTTGTTTGTGCTCATACCAAGTTATAAAGTGTTTTTTCATAGGTTTTAATGATGTGTATATAAAATAATAAAGTTAATATTAATATTTTGAAGTTTTTTCATGAAAAAAACGTGTTCTTCTTTAAAGGGTTTTATTTGGTGGAAAAAATGCATATTGAGTATAAGTGTCCACATGTAATATATGGGTTTTTTATGTAATATTTATTCCTAATTATCTAAAAATATAAATCAATAATATCTTAATTATTTCAAGAAATTAAATTATATCTAAAAAATAAAAAAATTCTAATTATTAGGTCAAGACCTTATAGTTGGTATTAGATGAGGGTTTAGGAAACTTTGGAGATTTGGATGTTTTCACAAGATGTTATCATAAGAGTGGTGTATACCATCATAGGCATATAATTTTAAGTTTGATAATAAGTTAAATTTCATAGAAACTCCTTTTTAGGATTTAATTTGTGAAATTTTAAGGTAACTAATTGTATTTTTGGAGACATTTATTTTTGAGTAAATTATAGGTTATTACATTTTGGGATTTAAAATGAAAGGTATGAAATAACCATTGAGTTTAAAATATTCATTTAATATTGAATTTATTTAGTTTATTTTGAGGATTTTTTCACATTACTTGGAATGATATAATTATTATATTAATATTGTTTTAGAAGAAGGACAACTTGCAGGTTGGTTGAAAACCTATCACATCTGGAAAGTTAATGAAGTTTGAACCCACAACCAAAGGACGATAAGGGTAAATAACCTAACCCTATCCAATGTGATATCATAGTTATTATGATTTTTTCCTTTATTGAAATGATATTATAGATAAATTTTAATTTAATTTTAGGATCATATGTTTTATCGTATATATAAACACGAGATTTGAAATTGAATTTATGATTAAGTGATTAATGTTATATTAGAAGATGTTCACTATTTTGGGAACCCTATATAATTAAGGTAAATAGAATATTATGATATTTTATTTAAGGAAGAAAGGTTGAATTATATTTTAGAAGCATATATGATTTTATTGTGGATTCATAGCGATTCAGGTTATTTATAGAAATGACAAGAATATCTTGAAGATTATTTGATTTGGGAAATTAATTTTTAGTATGAGAATATAAGAGTCCTTGATGTGATTTTGAGAAAAATATTAAAATTATCTTGGAAGAATATGTGATAAAATAATTCTAATTTTGGGGGTTTCAATCTTAGTCTAGTATATTTATTTATGAATTTTATGGATAGTTATTTTTTGAATTATCTATGTTAAACATTGGGTATTACTTTTTATTTTTGGAGATTAAAAAAGTTTTTCATCATATAAAGGTTTTAAATTTTTAGAGAATTATATTATATTTTAATTATAATTTTGTTTTTGGTTAATTTCTAATGATAGGAGTAATATATAGTAATTATTTTTTGTATTTTTTGATCTGTAGAAGTAGATTATAGTTCTTAAGGAAAAAAATCATTTTGAATACTCATCATTTTGATGAAAAGATGAGTTTGTAATGGAAATTTATTAAAGGATGAAACTATAATTTTAAAGTAAATATATTTCATTATTTTATTATCCTAGGTAGTAGAATAATTCATTAAATTTGGGAAATGTTTTTTGAAACTAAAACATAACCATTTTACTTTCCTTACTGAGAAATCTAGGACTTTTTAACCCATTACAGATTTATAGTTTTGTGATGGTTAACTTTATGATGACCATGTTATATATCAATCTATACTAGTCCTTTGGAGTTATTTTTCACTTTTATATCCATACTTTCACATCCCACTTATAGTATCCTACTTGTAAACCTAGTATTTGTTACTCCAGATAACCTTCATACATCCCTTTTCTCACTTATCGGGTAGAAGTTTTATTATTCCTTTAAATGATGTGGGATTTCAAAAAATGAATTTCTAAAAGTCAAAACCTAGTTATCAATAATGGTTTAAAATTTCTAGGAAGAAATTTATTAAAGGGGGGAGGATGTAACATCCTGATATTTTAAAAGGAAACACCACGTTCAATAGCATATAAGATATGCAACATCAAGCTTAAATAAACAAATAAATATTATTATTTAAATGTGATTGTTATAATATATCAATTAAATTGGAAGGTAGAAATAAGAATATATAATATTTAAAATAAATATAAATTTACAACTAAACATTAATTTATTGTTATGTTATTATAAAATAATCACACAATTTTTAGTAAAGTCATTTTATTCTCCAAGAAAAACGTTTTCTTCAAAATTATGTTTTCTTCTTTTTGTGAGTGAATATTATAATTTATATAAGTTATAAAAAATTTATTTTAAAAAATTAATTTACTTTTTTAAATAATCCTATAAAAATTATCGTAAAATGAATTTTTTTTAATTTTCTGAAAATATAGATTTTTCAAGAAATAGTGAAAAATAATAATTTTATTGAAAATTGAATTTTATTTTAAAGTATTTATAAGGTAAAAATATGTTTTGTATTAGTTTTAAATATTAACTAGTTATATTTGAGTTAAAATATTCCAATTATGGGGTTTTAAATGGATTTTATATTTGAATTTGGAATAAAACATTTTATATTTAAAAAGGGCATTTTTCCCAAAAAAAATCATCTTTATTGTGTTTTTCTTATTTAATTTTAAATTAAATTCTGAATAATATGTGTTTTGAATTTTTAAAAATTTATTCCATATTTGGAATAAGTGGATCCAAATTTATTATATTTATCCCTTTTATTTTTGGGTCAATATGAATTGTAAACTTAGTAATTCTGTTACCACAAAAAAGGTTAAGTCAGATAAATTTGGTTAAAAATAAAATGGTAAGAACCATTAAATGACCCAAAAACTTACCAAAATATTATTTTTTGAATTTATTATGACCATAATAATTTTGAACTTCTGGTGACACTTGAACAAGATTATGGCTTTTATAGTATTTTATTTAATGAAAAATCAAGCATGTCACACTACTGTTTTTAATAAGTGTAATATTTTTAATAAGGTTTTATCGAGAGGTTATGTTATACTATAATTATTATTTTAAAATTTAATATATTTATATTCTTTATATTAATTTATGTTTTATTTTTATTAAACAAATACTTACCTTAAATTGTTGCACAATGCTGATGGAGTAATTAATTTAATTAATTGAAAAATAATATAAATGATATTAAAAATATTAAAATAAATATTATTTAAGATAATTATTGGGATAAAATAATTTTATATATTCCCTTAACATGTTATAGATATAATAAAATATTTTTTTGAATTATAATTATTATATGAATATTATTAAATTCAAATTAATGAATAGTTCTAAAAATTGACATTATCGATATTTTATAATAAATAATTTTCTATTAAATGGTATAAAATTCATATAAATCATTAATTATTAACATTAATTAGTATAATTTTGAAAATATCTTCCATGGTCCATTTTTGGGTTGTTTTGTATTTTATAGTAATGATATTAACCATCAAACTTTAAAAATCCATGTTGTCAAGGTAAGAGTTAAAGGGGTTCAATTAGGGTTAAAAAATATAAGGGTATATATAGAGTCAAAACACATATTTTTTTGGATGTGGTTATTTTAAACCATACTAATCTTATATTAAAAATTAATAAATTTGGATACATTTTGTATTAAATATTACTTTATATTAATTTATTATTTTGAGAAGTTCCAAGAGTGCCTCTCCCATCTCTTATTGAAGGGAACCTCTTATTCTCATCTCTTAACACTCCAACACCATTTTTGTTCATAAAATACCTAAAAAATACCATCGTAGAACCCCTCACATAATTCTAGTGGTATTAATTTATGAATAATACCAACATTTGTTCTCTTAAGGTGTTAAGAAAGAAATATTGTTCGAAGAAGAGGTGTTATTTTTAATCGAGTGTTTCTATTTTATTTATTCTTACACATATATAAAACCTTCTTAAACCTTGATAAAATAATAAATAAAATACCCTCTATATATTGAGATGTTATTATGCTAGTGGCATGACCTATATCCATATTCTCTTTTGTAAAATGAAAAAAGAATTCATTATTCGTGTGTTTGGAGGACTACTGCCTCGTGAACCAATGTATTTAATTTTCTATCACCATCTCTAAAAACTTGTTATAATGATATAATTAATGTTTATATATTATATTTATGAAATATTTATCATTCTTAAAATATAATATATCATTTATGATCTTACCTTCCCATGAAAATATATATAATAACATCGTTCGTTCTTACGTGTGTACTACCACCTCCACAAAGCGATACAGATTTATTTATCATCACCACATCACAGGTGTTAAATATATAAGTATATTTGAATAATTAATATGATATTTATTCTATTATTATCATTATATAAAACAAAATAATACTTAACTTCTTTCAATAATTATCTTTGATAAATGGAAACTTTACTCATGCATACATACGACCTACCATCTCCATGATTATAATATAGTTCATTTTTCCTAAAAATAATTAATAGATGAATTTATAAGTATAATTGATGTATAAAAATTATTATTATTTAATTATTATTATTCATGATATGTTAAAATAATTACTTTTGACCTCACCTGTTTTGATAATCCCAATTATGCTTTCACATACTTTGATAATCCCATATATTGTTTATCTATATTCTAATTCACTAAATCTATGATATTCTATTATCAAGATGATAATAATATTAAAATAATCCTTGAAATATGTCAATCAATGTTTATCTTTGTTTATATAAGTTTTGAAGTTATTTTAATCCAATCATATATGTTTTGCATAAAACAGATAAGTGTTAGTCACTGATCTGCGTATAACTACTAATACAGAGCTACCGGTACTTAGTCTACTGATAGATAGAGTCACCGATAAGTTAAGGTCACTGATACGTAGAGCTAGAGATATGTACAAATCTACCGGTAATCATAGAACAAGCTACCGATATAGAGTTACCAAGAGAACAAGTCTTCTGATAGTTCAGAATGGAGCTACCAATGTGCATAAGTCTACCGATACACATAATCACTGGAACTAACCAAGAGTGACCGATACAAAGTAGAGCTACCGATAGACCAAGAGTCACCGATAGAACAAGGTCACCGACACAGAGTAAGAGCTACCAATATCAAGAGCTACCGATGCATAGAGTAAGAGCTACCGATATCAAGAGCTACCGATACAAGTTTAAAGAACTACCGATGGAAGGGAACTGCTACACAAAGTCCACTGTACACATCTACCAACAGAAGGATACTAATTATTGACCAACCAGTAAAACTATTTACTCAATACTATTTGTTTATTAAGCTAACGGTTACATTTGATGTATTTAATGCAGTTAATGTTATTTAATGATTTCTGTTTCCAGGTTAGGGAACCGTACCTAGTACCCATGCAAAAAGTATTCATTCCCATTTACCGGAACTAAAAGCTATAAAAGGGAAGATAAAGAACTAGCTAAAAAGAAGATAGGAACAAAAAGAGATTGAATGAAAGAGTGAGAATCAAGGAGCTAATAAGGAACATGAAGGGTGAAAAAGAAAAAGGCTCAACATCATTCAAATGTGGTGCATTCGCACAATGCTACATCTATACTCCAAGAACACTGGACATACAAGAATCCACACATTCTAGAGGAGAACACAAGATGCATCTTGAGTGAATAACTACCACAAACACTTCATGCACTCAGGACGATAAGCTGAACCTGGAACCAAGGAAGAAAAACGACACTCTGTTTTTCAGAGAAAAACTATAGAAGGACTCAGAAGCTTTTCTGTCCAATCAAACGAGTCCAGAGATGCACTGCCAATCACTAAAGATTTTCTAAACTAATTCATAATTTCTTTAGTGATTATTTCATTTAAATTTCGAATAGTTTGTGTACCCTATTTATTTTACACACACTGTCTCCTGAACTAAGCTAGAGGATTCTTAAATCCTCATTCAAACTCTACAACTCCTTTGTATCCCACTGTGGATAGTGGTAGAAGTCGAGTAAGACTTGGATAGCTGTGAGATGTTGTTTGTTTTCCCATGTAGAACTGTTTTAGAGGTCTTTGTACCTGGACAATGTGTTCACTGTTGTTTACCCCGATCCAGGGGGTGGATCAATTTTTATAAATTATTTAAGAGGACTAAGTCTCGACTTGAGATTGAACCTCTTGGTTACATCTACTGTGCATTTTAGTTTAAGTCATAAGTATACCATATATTTCATATTCCGCTACTATTACTTTGAAATACAAATCTATATTAAAGTTACTTTGATAGTTAAATTATCAAGTGTTTATACTTATTGTAAACCAGTAAGTTAGTTTCAAAAGTCAATTTAATCTTCAGATTAAATTAACTGAGACCTAATCAATCTTTGAGAAAATAATTGAACATTTACATTATGTATAAATTCACTACATTTTAACTTTGTTTTTAAATAGGAGGATTTTAAGAGAAATATTTTTAACAGAAATTTTAATTGGTACTCAATTCTCCCCCCTCTTGAGTGTCCACTTTGACCAACATTTGGTATCAAGGGCAGTTTTTATTAATACGAGTTTTCAAAACATTCTGTTTTTCAACTGTGATTTTAGTTGTATCTTTAAAGATCTTAAATTTCTATTAGTTATAAATTTTATCTATTTAAAATTATTTGATAAAATATAGTTATGGACAATAGACTAGAGGGTGATGCTACTAACCAACCACCTTTCTTTAATGGTACAAACTATGATCAGTGGAAACTTAAGATTAAAATTCATTTGGAAAGTATGGGTTTTGATATCTGGACTACTATAGAGTCACAATATAAAATTCCAGAAACTGATAGAACAACTTGGGATGAACCTACAAAGACTTCTTACAATAATAATTATAAAGATATGAATGCCCTGTATTTTTCTTTAGGAGATGAGGAATTCAATAGAATATCTGCTTGCAAAATTTCTTATGAAATATGGGATACCTTAGGTGTTTCTCATGAAGGAACAACCAATGTTAAAGAAATGAGATTAAATACTTATACTATTAAATATGATAATTTTAAAATGAAAAATGATGAAACTATTTCTGACATTTATCTCAGGTTCAATGAGATTTTCAATACTATGAGCTCTCTTGGAAAAGCTATTCCAGCAAAGGAACAAATCATGAGAATCTTGAGATGTCTACCAGACCGATGGAGGGGCACTTCGGTTTGAATCAGATAATCATGTGACATTCGAGATTTACCTGTTAAAGAGCTTATTGGTAAATTAATGATGTATGAGGAAGAACTTAAGGTAAAAAAAGAAGAAGAAGATGAACCCAAGAGAAAATCAGTGGCTTTCAAGTCTACTTCTTCAAAGAGCAAAGACAAGGAAAAAATACATCTACCTACTGAAAGTTCAACCAGTGAAGATTCAGACTCTGACAGTGATGCTGAAATGGCTCAAATATCCATGATATTCAAGAAGTTTAATAGGAAAAATAAATTCTTCAGAAAATCAAATTACAAAGGTAAGTATGACAATAAAGGTCATTGGAAGAAGGATTGGAAGAAGTCTGATAAGGAAGATGATATAATCTGCTATGAGTGAAAAAGGAAAGGACACATCAAAGCTGACTGTCCAAAATTAAAGTTCAAAAAGAAACATGATTATAAGGACAAGAAGTACAAGAAAGATATGAAAGCTACTTGGAGTTCTTCAGAAGTCATCACAAGTGAATCTGAAATTTCTGATTCTTAAAAGAATCGTGCCAACATTTGCTTCATGACCAATACCTCTGAGGTACCAGTTTCCCCTATGCTGAATGATTATTATTCTGTAAATAACAGTGATTCAGATAATGATGAAAATATTTCTAAGGCTGAATTGTTTGAATATTTTAACATGCTATAGGAAACATGTAATGAACTTAAGGACAAATATAAGTCACTAAAGAAACAACATGCTCTCACTACCAATGTTAAATCTGCCTTTGATATAGAAAAGGAAAATAATGCTCAACTTTTAAAGGAAAATACTGAACTGAAAATGTCTAATGAAAAACTTAGAAAGGTCTTAGAAAAGTTTACAAAGGGAAAAGATACAATTACTCAAATTTTAGGTAAACAAGTGGCACCAAAGTACACTACTAGTTTGGGATACCAACCTGGACAGATACAGTTCACTAAAAATCAATTTATTCCTAAATCTGGACAAAATTATGCTTATTCCAGTTCTGGAAATATGTATTCTTCAACTTGTTATTCATATGGTTTTATATCAAATAAATTTTATCTTTCAAAATCTATTGATTCTATACATTATATGAGACCCATAAGACAAATCTGGGTACCTAAAGCTTTGATTGCTAACCTTTCTGGACCCAAGAAGATATGGGTACCAAAATCATTTCCAATCTAAATCTGTTTTGTAGGAAACATGCTTGAAGAGTTCTCACAAAAAGGTATGGTACTTGGACAGTGGATGTTAGAGACACATGTTTAGAGTTTATTCATGCTTTAAAAGCTTAATAAAGGTTGATGGAGGCCATGTCACCTTTGGTGATAATTCTAAAGGAAAAATCATCGGCCTAGGCCATATTGGTAACACTGATTCAGTTTTAATTTCTAAAGTTTGATTTGTTGATGGACTTAAATACAATCTCTTAAGTATTTCTCAGTTATGTGATGATGGATTTAATGTGAAATTTGAAACTGATTCCTGTAATGTTTTTAACACTAAAAATGTTTTGGTATTTTCTGCTTTGAGAATTGAAAATGTTTATGTTGTTGATCTGAATTCTTTAGCTAAGCAAAATGTTACTTGTTTAAATTATTTTCATAAAGAGTCACAGATTTGGAACAGAAGATTAGGACATTGAAACAACTATTCACTTAAAAAATTCACTCAGAAGAACTTTGTTAGAAACCTACCCAAACTTGAGTTCACATTAGACAAAGTTTGTAATCCCTATCAAAAGGGAAAGCAACATAAAGTTTCTTTTAAATAAAAGAATGAAGTCTCAGCTTCTCAACCTCTTGAGTTGGTTCACATGGACTTGTTTGGACCTTCTATAGTTTCTAGTTTAAATGGGAAGCACTATGTATATGTCCTAGTAGATGAATTTTCTAGATATACTTGGGTATACTTCTTGGATCATAAAATTGAACCTTGTTCTTACTTTGTTAAATACTCCAAGTCTGTAGAAAACCTTAGTGGACTTAAGATTAAAACCCTGAGAAGTGATCATGGCCGTGAGTTTGAAAATCAAGAGTTTTATTCTTATTGCTCACACAATGACTATAGTCATAACTTTTCCGCTCCTAGGACACCTCAGCAGAATGGTGTAGTAGAAAGAAGTAACAGAACCCTTCAAAAAATTGCAAGAACCATGCTTAATGAGTATGACCTGCCTATTTACTTTTGGGATGAAGCTATGAATACAGCTTGTTATATTATTAATAGAGTCTTGATTATACCTATTCTCAAGAAGACACCATATGAACAATAAAATAATAGAAAACCTAAAGTTAGTTACTTTAGAGTCTCTGGCTGCAAAGTTTTTATTCTCAATAAAAATGATAATCTTGACAAGTTTTCTTCTAAAAGTGATGAAGGAATTTTTCTTGGTTATTCTTTAACTAGAAAAGCCGATAGAGTGTTTAACAAAAGAACCAAATGTGTGGAAGAATCTGTTCACATCAATTTTGATGAAACTGATCCACATGAGCCTAAAACCTCTCTTGAAAATCATGAAGAAGATTTGACTGTTCTGGACCTTAATGATAAATCTAAAGAACCTGCTGTAAAAATATCTAGTTCTAGATATATTCTAGAATCTTCTTCTGTTGAACCCGAATCTTTTGATGAACCTGAAATTTGTAGTCCTACCTTTACTAGATCAACTAGGATTATAAAGAATCATCCTTTGGATGCGTTTGTTGTAACACCCCGACCCCAGTTACCCAGAGTCGGTGCATTATTACATAACATTGGCATGATCACAAGAAAGATCAAATCTCGAAAGACCGATTGGTTTAGTAGCCTTGGAAACACTAGATATATTCATAAGTTTTACATTACATCATAAAATGAAAAACTACTACAACAACATAATGTTTCCACAATCCACACTATTAACCCCTCATAAAATCCCTGCAGGTCATTCATAACTTACTTCTTCACATCCTGGGAAAAATAAAACATAGAAAAGGGGTGAGCTCAAATGCCCACTAAGGATAACAATATAGCGGAAACTTTCATAAATAAGAATAAACATTTAAGGCATTGCATTACTAAAACAAAAGCCTTTTAAACATTAACTTCGACATAGTATGGCAAAAGTAAAATGAAATAATGCCATTTACTTATTTACATGGATATTCTACTAATCGAATAATCACATGCAAAAATCAACAACCACTTTCATAATGTTGGAATGCATAATGCCAGACTATCATAACCACATAGCCAAGGCCTCGTGCCAAGACTACAAATAAGATTTTGTCAAGGCCTTGTGCCAAGACACTAGTTTGTCTCATGAGACCTACCAATGCATCGAGGAGCTATAGCGGGCTCCACCCGTCACTTATTAAGTCCAATGCATTCCCATATGAAAAGGTTTAAACATAACATAAAAATTCGTATTAAAACTAGCATACGAAATGTCAATAATTTCACCATAAACTATGAATGGTATAAAAATACCACATCCATAGTCAAACATATCACAAAACCTTCAATATAGAAGTTTTGTATCATAATAAATCAACTTCAAATAATCTTAAAATCCATCAAAGGATGTTGACGTAGATGAAATCAAATTTTTTTAAAGAAATATCTCCTTTTATTTTGAAATCATTTAAGATCCAAATAAAATAAAACATTTTCTTTGAAAATATTCTTATAAGCTTGTAAGGAAAGCTTTGAAGATTTTATAACGGCGTAAAATAACCGCACCCGCCGTATAAGTTAAAAAAACATTCTTACCTCAATTCTGTCGAAAAGGTTAAAAAGGACCTTGTTTTGAAAACGACGGAAAGATTCATTTATAAACCTCTTATAAAAAGTCAAACAAGGGTATAAATGACTTTAACCCATATTCTTGTAAATAGTAAAAATGTTTTGAAATACATCTTTAAGAAACATGGATGTGGATGATAAAGATATCCCAGTAGATTATTACGTATAAACAACCTCGGATAATGAAGAGATTGTGAAATAACCCTTACCTTGTACTTTTCCTTTGTTGGGGTCGGTTAACCTCCTGTATAATGGTGAAATAAATGTTATTAAATTATACAAGAATCATATACATTAATATGATATCATATATGATCTTTTAACATTTCTTTATTAATAATATCTTAGTATTATCGTCGTTTCAGGTGATAATCGATTCATTCTTCTTAAATGTTTGGTTACGTAAGACATTTTTGTAATGGATAGATTAAATCTTATTCATAATCATAATGATATTAACATTATTTTAACCCTAAAATGAGAATAAGACTTGAATGGATACGATGGAGGATGGATCTCACCGCGTTCGTGGAGATGGTAGTCCGTACGTACGCACGAACGCTACTTCCATTTAATTTTTATTTTAAAAGAATTGAATCCAAATGATACATAGGTATATTACTATTCCAGTATAATATAATATTTTATATATGTTACTTAAGTTCATTAACACCATCCTTTATACGTTCCATGTGTGGTATGAACGAGTCATATCATTTTAAGGGGGCGGTAGTCCGCACTTCCTCAAATGAAATTATCGTATGTATATACAACATGAAACGAATAATGGTATGAAATAAAATAGAATTACAGAAGCTTATATATAAAATATATATCATTAATATCATATTTAATTACAGTTCCATCATAATGGCCACCATGAGAGGCGGTAAGATGTATTTGAACAATCATCGTTTCGTGAGGCGTTAGTTTGCCATCCACAGAAACATTATGTTCATCATCCATTATATGGAGTTGTGTGTATGTTTAGTTTGAATCCTTCTTATAACAGCATCCTAGTATATTGAGGATACTGGTTTTGTTACAAAAGAAAGGAAATAAAAAGTGTTTGGGGGTTGGAGAAGCAAAATAAAGGAAAATAATTTAAGAGAAATCGTTACCTTTAATTTAGGTAACTCACTTTGGTTGGAACCAAAGGACTTCTTGAAATGATTTCTGCCTAAGGGGAAGCTTCAAGGAGGAGGAGAGGGATGTGGGGAGCTTAGTTGGGCAGAGTTTGGACGAGCCAAGTGCCTTGAGAGGTGTGAGGAATGAGTAGAAGTGGTCTCCTTTTATAAGGGAGAAGAGGGGCTCTTTAGGAAAGAGTGAAAGTATTACTTTATAATATAATTATATTCGGTTTATAATGGTCCAAAAATCATTGAGGTCGAAGATAAGATGACTAATATTCTAAATAACATCAACCAATAAGAATTGGACAGGTTTTAGATAATAGTTTAATCATTATAATCTTATTTATTTAAATGATTTATTAATGAGGTAAACATTGCATCATTATTGTGTCATTAATAATTTAAATTATTTGATGTCTAAAAATTATAAATAAAATATCATTATATAGGAAATATTTTTATCTTTCTAATGAATATTTATAATCGAAAATCCAACATGTATAACCCTATGTAAAAATTGTTCTTCTAAAAGATGTCAGCTTATGCCATTTTTATTTTTATTTTAACTTTATTAATATAAAGTGTCCCTACCACATACAAGTGGCTCCAAGGGGTCCCCAAATTGACCCAAGGATGCTCATGGTCGGGTATGTGTCCACCAATAAGGTTAGGACACGTTTTAGGGTAATTTTGTATTATTATAATATTATTTTTTTAACCCTTATTTACCGGATTTACCCTTAACCATGGTAAATAAAATATTTACCACAGTAATTATTCAAAATGTATAAAAATAAAAGTTACCTATTTACACAATTTGGACATCCTGATTCCAAATATGGAATCCATTTTTCTAAATTCAAAACACAGAAGTGGCAGAAATTAATTTAAAATTAATTCCCGCTGTCAAAACAAAAAGCGTGTTTTTAAGAGGTAATAACTATCAAAAGATTGACACTTGTTTATGTTCGGTTTAATTGTAAAATTATGTCCAATGACAAACATTATATTAAATGGTAAAAATATATTCTAAATATACTTTAAAACCACTCAAATTCATAATTTATCACTATTAATTATTTTGATTAAAAAAGTTGTTTTTAATTAAAATTCAGTAATTTTCACTATTCATCAAAATATGAAAGTTATCCGAAATGTACCAAAATTTCACCTTAGGCTAAATTCGATATTCCGAATCCAAAAATGAAGTCCATTTTCAAATATAAAATATATATAATTTCAAAAAGTAGGTATTACTATTCATAACAGCTAGTTTGATTAGTTATGGTGTGTTAGAACTCGGTGTTGCGTACAACACACGCTATCACATTATTCAAAGAGAAGCGTACCGTAGAGGCTTGGGGTGTTACATTCTCCCCTCCTTCAAATAATTGCTTCCTCGCAATTTCTAGGGTATTACTGCATAAAAAGACTCGGGTGGTTCTTCATCATAAGTTCCTCGGGTTCCCACGTTGCCTCTTCCATCTTATGATTTCTCCACAAAACTTTTACCAGACGTGTCGTCCGGTTTCTCAGTACTTGTTCTCTTGTATCAAGAATCTTGACGGGCTCTTCACAATAAGATAGATCGGGTTCCAGTTCTAATTCCTCATAGGTGAGTACATGCGTTGGGTCAGGCATGTATTTTCTCAACAGAGATACGTGGAACACATCGTGAACTTTGGAGAGACTTGGCGGCATTGCCAATCGGTACGCTACAGCCCCAATTCTTTCTAGAATTTCGAAAGGTCTGATGTACCTGGGACTCAATTTACCTTTCTTACCAAAACGTATGACTCCCTTCCATGGAGATACCTTTAGGAAAACATGATCACCGACCTGAAATTCCAAATCCTTCCTTCGATTATCGGCATAGCTCTTCTGCCTACTTTGAGCTGCTTTGATCTGATTTTGGATTACCTTCACCTTTTCCACCGTTTCCTCCACCAGTTCTGGGCCTACAAGTTTTCTTTCACCAACGTCATCCCAACAGGTTGGTGTACGACATCTCTTTCCGTATAACGCTTCATATGGTGCCATCTGAATACTTGAATGGAAGCTATTGTTATAGGAAAATTCTACCAGAGGTAAATATTGATCCCACATACCCTGAAAGTCAAGTGAGCAAGATCTCAACATGTCTTCTAAGGTTTGAATAGTCCGTTCTGATTGTCCATCTGTCTGAGGGTGGTAAGCAGTGCTCAAATGAAGTTCAGTATCCAGGGATTTCTGAAGACTTTTCCAAAATCTTGAAGTAAAACGGGGATCACGATCAGAAACAATCGATAGGGGTACTCCATGAAGTCTCACAACTTCATTAATGTATTGTCTTGCTAGACGTTCCAGGGGTAGATCTTCTCTTATAGAAAGAAAATGTGCTGACTTGGTAAGACGATCAATAATAACCCATATTGCATCGTTCCTTCTAGGAGTCTTCGGTAGCCCCATGACAAAGTCCATCGTAACATTGTCCCATTTCCACTCCGGTATGGGAAGAGGTTTCATGACTCCTCCAGGCTGTTGCCTTCCAGCTTTCACTTGTTGACAAACCATACATCTTGACACAAAATCAGCAATCTCCCTCTTCATGTTGTCCCACCAAAAATGTTCCTTCAAATCTCTATACATTTTGGTGCTCCCAGGGTGTATAGAGAAATTGGAACTATGAGAATCATCCAGCAATTCCCTTTTTAGATCAGGTATATTGGGAACACAAAGTCTCTTCCCGAATTTCAAAATTCCATCTTCATACACAAAGTCTCTCAATCTCCCATCATTCACAGCTTTAATCTTCTTTTGGAATTCTTCATCATCGGTCTGAGAACTCTTAATCCTTTTTAGTAAAGATGTTTTGGCAACCATTTGAAAAAGCATTGATGTTTCACCTTCCCTGGTTATTCCCATGTCCATCTTCACTAGATCCATAAAAATTGGATCCCTTTCAATTCTCATATTGTTCAAAACTCCATGGTCTTTTCTACTCAAAGCATCTTCCACCTTGTTTTCCTTCCCTGGGTGGTAGTGTATCGTACAATCATAATCCTTGAGTAATTCAAGCCATCTCCTTTGCCTCATGTTGAGTTCTTTTTGTGAGAAAATATACTTCAAACTCTTGTGATCAGTATAAATCTCACATTTTTCACCATAGAGGTAGTGCCTCCATATCTTCAAAGCAAAGATCACTGCTGCTAACTCGAGATCATGAGTAGGATAGTTTTGTTCATGAATTTTTAACTGTCATGATGCATAGGCAATAACTCTATCATTCTGCATAAGGACACAGCCAAGTCCTTTCTTCGATGCATCACTATAAATAACGAACCCATCATTCCCCGATGGTAGAGTCAATATAGGAGCATTGACTAATCTTCTCTTCAGTTCTTCGAAACATTCTTCACACTCTTTTGTCCAAACAAATTTAACCCCTTTACGTGTGAGCTTCGTTAATGGGTTAGCCAATCGGGCAAAATTCTGGACGAAACGTCGATAATAACCTACCAAACCAATAAAACTACGTACCTCAGTTATACTCGTAGGTGCTTGCAATTCTTGGATTGCCTTGGTCTTAGAAGGATCAACAGAGATTCCATCTTTAGAGACAATATGGCCAAGAAAAGAAATCTCCTGAAGCCAGAATTCACACTTGCTAAACTTCCCATATAATTCATGCCTCCTCAGAGTCTTCAAGATAATGCGCAAGTGATTTTCATGATCTTCGTAGGTTTTGGAGTATACCAAGATATCATCAATAAATACCACCACAAATTCATCGAGATACTCCTTGAAAACTCTATTCATCAGATCCATGAATACAGAGGGTGCATTAGTCAATCCAAATGGCATTACAGTAAACTCGTAATGCCTGTACCTGGTTCGAAATGCTGTCTTCGGAATGTCTTCCTTCTTCACACACAACTGATGGTATCCAGATCGAAGGTCAATCTTTGAAAAGTATTGAGCTCCATGCAGTTGGTCAAATAAATCATCAATACGAGGTAGGGGATACTTGTTCTTTATCGTTATAGCATTGATCTCCCTGTAGTCGATACATAACCTCATAGATCCATCTTTCTTTTTAACAAAAAGAACAGGGGCTCCCCATGGATAAACACTAGGGCGAATAAATCCCTTATTACTCAATTCCTCTAGTTGTTTCTTTAGTTCGACTAACTCTACAGTGGCCATTCTATAAGGGGTCTTCGATATAGGCCTTGATCCAGGAATCAAATCAATGGAAAACTCAACTTCTCGTTCTGGAGGATGTCCAGGTAAATCTTCCGGAAATACATCTACAAATTCTTTCACAACAGGTACATCCTCTATTTGAACATTCCTTTCCTCTCCGATAGTTATTTCATTCTCTTCCTCCCCAATAATTGAATTAAGTTGAGCTACTGGGGGTGGATCTAAATAAGAATTAGGTGGTGAAGATTCTGCTCTAAAAATAAGGTGTTCCTTATCATTATCATCAAGAATCGTAACCTCTTTCTTCTTACAATAAATCTTCGCATCATAGTCCGAAAGCCAGTCCATACCGAGGATTATATCAAACTCAATCATAGGTATGACAATGAGATCAGCAGATAAAGAAAATTTATGTGCTCTAATGGGGACTGATTCACAAAACTTTGTTGCAATGATACTTCCCTTAGGAGTTTTAACTGAAAACTCCCTTATTAAATCAAATTGGAAATATCTAATTTTCTTAGCAAACTGGGAAGATATGAAACAATGCGATGATCCAAAATCAAATAATGCATTTGCTAAACTTGAGGAAACCATTAAATTACCTGCCACCACGTCTTTCGGAGCTTCTACCTCAGCAGTAGTGATAGCATAAGCCTGGCCTTGATCCCTTGGCCTTTTCTGAGGTAAGTTCTCCTGACGCTTAGGGCATGCATTTGCATAATGCCCCATATCCCTGCAATTGTAGCACTGAACGTTGGTAGCTTCCTTCTTCCCCTTGCAATCATGAGCTTGGTGGCCTTTTTCACCACACTTGTAACAGACTCCCATTCCCTTCAAGCAAGTACCGGGGTGTTTCTTCCCACATTTACCACATGATGGATATTCAACCTTTCCTTTCTTCCCCTTATTTCCATTCCCAGATTGATCAGCAGGTCTCTTCTTCTCTTGCTTTGCTTTAAAGTCATAAGACTTAGAGAATTCCTTTTCGGTCTTGATAGCACACGAGACAATGTCTTCGTACGATGGAAAGGATTGTGAGACTAATGCTCGACGGAGAAATGGTTTTAACCCATCAAAGAAACGATCAATATTACTTCTTGGGTTGTGAATATAATCTCCAGCATACCTCGCTAACCTTGTAAAGTTAGCCTCATACTTTGTGACATTCTCATCCTCCTTTTGTCTCATACTCAGAAATTGTCTTTCCATATCTGCTCGATGGTCGCGAGGAAAGTATTTTTCTAAAAACAGATCTTTGAACTCCCTCCACTCCATATTTGATACTTCATCATCTTCCTTCATGTTTTGAATCAATGACCACCATTGATCAGCATCTCCAGTGAGGCGGTAAACTGCCATGATAACTTTTTCCCTTTCACTGCTCCCCAAAGCCTGAAATATTTTTTCTAGGGAAAATATCCATTGCTCAGCTACTAAGGGATTTGTATTCCCATTGAACGTTGGTGGTTGTTGCCTCATGAATCGATCTAACATTGATCCTCCACGCTGCGGATCAGGGTGCTCCATACGGGTAAGGTTATTATTCATAACCTGAGTAAGTTGTCCCAGTATGGTGATTAGCTGATCAGCACCGATTGCATCACCAGCCCCACTATAATTATCTTGAGCAGGAGGGAAATCCCTACATGGAGTGCGTGCATTGATACGGTTTCCATTTCTTCCACTAGGCGCCATTTCTAAACATTGGCATAAACTAGATCAGTTTATGAATCAAAATACATAATCCCATACTTATAAAACACTTAACATAAATTGAACTATTTATGGATATAATCCATAATCATAAAAATGTTTTCTTTGAGGAAGTATATACTCATAAACCCTTCATAATGATTTGTAAAGATAGTGAGAGTTATCCTAAGCATATCCCCCGGGAGTGTCGTAACCAAGAGTGCAGCAAGGCCCGTTGTCGTGCACCAGTTCCCGTTCGAGTCTAGCTCAAAGCGGTGTTTTCGGGTTTTACCCCTAGGTACATCTGTGCCAGAGCCGCCTCTACCTGATCGTATCCAGATAGGGATGTATTGCTCGGAAAACTCACAAAATCTCTACAATACCAAAATTCTAGGAAGTTCTTCTATACTAACCCTCAAAGTTCATCTTAGGTCTACGTGCTCTAATCAGAGTTTATCTAAATCTAGCTTCCAAGGTTTGTACTAAACTTCCTCTGATACCAACTGTAACGCCCCGACCCCAGTTACCCAGAGTCGGTGCATTATTACATAACATTGGCATGATCACAAGAAAGATCAAATCTCGAAAGACCGATTGGTTTAGTAGCCTTGGAAACACTAGATATATTCATAAGTTTTACATTACATCATAAAATGAAAAACTACTACAACAACATAATGTTTCCACAATCCACACTATTAACCCCTCATAAAATCCCTGCAGGTCATTCATAACTTACTTCTTCACATCCTGGGAAAAATAAAACATAGAAAAGGGGTTAGCTCAAATGCCCAGTAAGGATAACAATATAGCGGAAACTTTCATAAATAAGAATAAACATTTAAGGCATTGCATTACTAAAACAAAATCCTTTTAAACTTTAACTTCGACATAGTATGGCAAAAGTAAAATGAAATAATGCCATTTACTTATTTACATGGATATTCTACTAATCGAATAATCACATGAAAAAATCAATAACCACTTTCATAATGTTGGAATGCATAATGCCAGACTATCATAACCACATAGCCAAGGCCTCGTGCCAAGACTACAAATAAGATTTTGTCAAGGCCTTGTGCCAAGACACTAGTTTGTCTCATGAGACCTACCGATGCATCGAGGAGCTATAGCGGGCTCCACCCGTCACTTATTAAGTCCAATGCATTACCATACGAAAAGGTTTAAACATAACATAAAAATTCGTATTAAAACTAGCATACGAAATGTCAATAATTTCACCATAAACTATGAATGGTATAAAAATAGCACATCCATAGTCAAACATATCACAAAACCTTCAATATAGAAGTTTTGTATCATAATAAATCAACTTCAAATAATCTTAAAATCCATCAAAGGATGTTGACGTAGATGAAATCAAATTTTTTTTAAAGAAATATCTCCTTTTATTTTGAAATCATTTAAGATCCATATAAAATAAAACATTTTCTTTGAAAATATTCTTATAAGCTTGTAAGGAAAGCTTTGAAGATTTTATAATGGCGTAAAATAACCGAACCCGCCGTATAAGTTAAAAAAACATTCTTACATCAATTCTGTCGAAAAGGTTAAAAAGGACCTTGTTTTGAAAACGACGGAAAGATTCCTTTATAAACCTCTTATAAAAAGTCAAACAAGGGTATAAATGACTTTAACCCATATTCTTGTAAATAGTAAAAATGTTTTGAAATACATCTTTAAGAAACATGGATGTGGATGATAAAGATATCCCAGTAGATTATTACGTATAAACAACCTCGGATAATGAAGAGATTGTGAAATAACCCTTACCTTGTACTTTTCCTTTGATGGGGTCGGTTAACCTCCTGTATAATGGTGAAATAATTGTTATTAAATTATACAAGAATCATATACATTAATATGATATCATATATGATCTTTTAACATTTCTTTATTAATAATATCTTAGTATTATCGTCGTTTCAGGTGATAATCGATTCGTTCTTCTTAAATGTTTGGTTACGTAAGACATGTTTGTAATGGATAGATTAAATCTTATTCATAATCAGAATTATATTAACATTATTTTTAACCCTAAAATGAGAATAAGACTTGAATGGATACGATGGAGGATGGATCTCACCGCGTTCGTGGAGACGGTAGTTCGTACGTACGCACGAACGCTACTTCCATTTAATTTTTATTTTAAAAGAATTGAATCCAAATGATACATAGGTATATTACTATTCCAGTATAATATAATATTTTATATATGTTACTTAAGTTCATTAACACCATCCTTTATAAGTTCCATGTGTGGTATGAACGAGTCATATCATTTTAAGGGGGCGGTAGTCCGCACTTCCTCAAATGAAATTATCGTATGTATATACAACATGAAACGAATAATGGTATGAAATAAAATGGAATTACAGAAGCTTATATATAAAATATATATCATTAATATCATATTTAATTACAGTGCCATCATAATGGCCACCATGAGAGGCGGTAAGATGTATTTGAACAATCATCGTTTCGTGAGGCGTTAGTTTGCCATCCACAGAAACATTATGTTCATCATCCATTACATGGAGTTGTGTGTATGTGTATTTTGAATCCTTCTTATAACAACATCCTAGTATATTGAGGATACTGGTTTTGTTACAAAAGAAAGGAAATAAAAAGAGTTTGGGGGTTGGAGAAGCAAAATAAAGGAAAATAATTTAAGAGAAATCGTTACCTTTAATTTAGGTAACTCACTTTGGTTGGAACCAAAGGACTTCTTGAAATGATTTATGCCTAAGGGGAAGCTTCAAGGAGGAGTAGAGGGATGTGGGGAGCTTAGTTGGGCAGAGTTTGGACGAGCCAAGTGGCTTGAGAGGTGTGAGGAATGAGTATAAGTGGTCTCCTTTTATAAGGGAGAAGAGGGGCTCTTTAGGAAAGAGTGAAAGTATTACTTTATAATATAATTATATTCGGTTTATAATGGTCCAAAAATCATTGAGGTCGAAGATAAGATGACTAATATTCTAAATAACATCAACCAATAAGAATTGGACAGGTTTTAGATAATATTTTAATCATTATAATCTTATTTATTTAAATGATTTATTAATGAGGTAAACATTGCATCATTATTGTGTCATTAATAATTTAACTTATTTGATGCCTAAAAATTATAAATAAAATATCATTATGTAGGAAATCTTTTTATATTTCTAATGAATATTTATAATCGAAAATCCAACATGTATAACCCTATGTAAAAATTGTTCTTCTAAAAGATGTAAGCTTATGCCATTTTTATTTTTATTTTAACTTTATTAATATAAAGTGTCCCTACCACATACAAGTGGCTCCAAGGGGTCCCCAAATTGACCCAAGGATGCTCATGGTCTGGTATGTGTCCACCAATAATGTTAAGACACGTTTTATGGTAATTTTGTATTATTATAATATTATTTTTTTAACCCTTATTTACCGGATTTACCCTTAACCATGGTAAATAAAATATTTACCACAGTAATTATTCAAAATGTCTAAAAATAAAAGTTACCTATTTACACAATTTGGAAATCCTGATTCCAAATATGGAATCCATTTTTCTAAATTCAAAACATAGAAGTGGCAGAAATTAATTTAAAATTAATTCCCGCTGTCAAAACAAAAAGCGTGTTTTTAAGAGGTAATAACTATCAAAAGATTGACACTTGTTTATGTTCGGTTTAATTGTAAAATTATGTCCAATGACCAAAATTATATTAAATGGTA
Source organism: Viscum album (assembly GCA_963277665.1). Classification (NCBI taxonomy): domain Eukaryota; kingdom Viridiplantae; phylum Streptophyta; class Magnoliopsida; order Santalales; family Viscaceae; genus Viscum; species Viscum album. The sequence goes on from OY728122.1 coordinate 1,630,530,171, forward strand.
AAAATATATTCTAAATATACTTTAAAACCACTCAAATTCATAATTTATAACTATTAATTATTTTGATTAAAAAAGTTGTTTTTAATTAAAATTCAGTAATTTTCACTATTCATCAAAATATGAAAGTTATCCGAAATGTACCAAAATTTCACCTTAGGCTAAATTCGATATTCCGAATCCAAAAATGAAGTCCATTTTCAAATATAAAATATATATAATTTCAAAAAGTAGGTATTACTATTCATAACGGCTAGTTTGATTAGTTATGGTGTGTTAGAACTCGGTGTTGCGTACAACACACGCTATCACATTATTCAAAGAGAAGCGTACCGTAGAAGCTTGGGGTGTTACATTTGTTGGTAATCTTGAGAGAGGGACACAGACTAGAGCTTCTCTAAGAAACCAGGTTGAACATCAAGACTTTCTTTCACAGATAGAACCTAAAAATGTGAATGATGCAATCAATGATGAATTTCGGGTAATGGCTATGCAAGAATAGTTAAATCAATTTTAAAGAAACAAAGTTTGGGAATTAGTTGACAGACCCAAGGACACTTTGACAATATGCACTAAATGGGTTTTTAGAAACAAAGTTGATGAATCTGGAAATATAGTTAGAAAAAAAGCTAGGCTAGTTGCACAAGGATATAGTCAAGAGTAAGGTATAGACTATGAGGAAACCTTTTCCCCTGTAGCTAGATTAGAATCCATTAGGATCTTACTTGCCTATGCTGCTTATCTGAATTTCAAGTTATATCAAATGGATGTTAAAAGTGCTTTTCTAAATGGTTTTATTGTTGAAGATGTTTTTGTTGAACAACCACCTCTATTTACTAATCCTCATTTTCCATGTCGAGTTTTTAAACTTTCTAAAGATTTATATGGTTTAAAACAAGCTCCAAGATCTTGGTATGATAGACTTAGTAATTTTATTATTTCAAAAAGTTTTACTAAAGGAATTACTGATCCAACTCTTTTTATTAAAATAATTTCTAAAGATGTTTTGATAGTACAAATCTATGTTGATGATATTATTTTTGGATCTTCTAAACATTCATTATGTAATGATTTTTCAATGAGTATGAAAAATGAATTTGAAATGAGTTTAATGGGAGAACTCAAATATTTTCTTGGATTTCAAGTTTTCCAAAATGAAAATGGTATTATTTTGAATCATAGTAAATATACAAAGGATATTTTAAAATGTTTTGGTTTGGATAGTATTAAGGAAAGTGATACTCCTATGAGTATAGTCTATAAATTGGATGCAGATGAAACTAGGAAACCAGTGGATCAAACAAATTACATAGGTATGATTGGAAGCTTATTTTACCTTACTGCTAGTCAACCAGATATTTTGTTTAGAGTGTGTATGTGTGAAATATTTAAATCTAATCAAAAATAATCTCATTTAATTGCTGTTAAACGAATTTTTAAGTATCTTAAACACATTATAAACTTAGGTTTGTTTTACCCAAAAGGACACTCCTTTGAGATAATGAGTTATTCAGATGCTGACTTTGCTGGTTGCAAGTTGGATAGAAAAATTACATATGGAACATGTCATTTACTGGGAAAATCCTTAGTATCTTGGTTTAGTAAGAAGTAGAATTCTGTAGCTTTTTCCACTGCTGAAGCGGAGTATATAGCTGCTGGTAGTTGCTGTGTACAAATTTTGTGGATGAAACACACTTTTTTGGACTATGGATATGTTTTTAAGCATGTTTCTATCAACTGTGACAACACTAGTGCAATAAACATTTTTAAGAACCCTGTATCTCACTCTATGACCAAACACATTGATGTAAGGCACCATTTCTTGAGAGATCATTACCAAAAGGGTGGTATTAATCTTGAATTTATTGGTACTGAACATCAGTTAGCTGATATTTTCACAAAACCTTTGAGTTCAGATAGGTTAAGTTACATAAGGCATGAGTTATGAATGATTAACCTTGATCGGTAGCTACCTCATCGATGTGAATACCTCCCCGATGTGAATACCTCACTGATGTGAATACCTAACCGATGTGAATACCTTACCGATGTGAATACCTCACCGATGCGAATACCCCCTGATGTGAATACCTCACCGATGTGAATACCTCACCAATGTGAATACTTCACCGATGTGAATACCTCACTGATGTAACCTCACCGATGTGATACCTCACCGATGTAACCTCACTGATAGGAATTCTCATCGATAAACCCTACCAATGAGTGCGCTGTTTTAAACTTATGTTTGCCGCCAGAATCTGAATAGTTTTTATTTTATTTCATTTTATTTATTTATTTTATGATTCCTAAATGACAAAAACTAAGTCCTAGTTACTTCTCAATCCACCGAGCCTCAAACCCTTACCCTCAAACCTTAGCTCTCAAATCTATTGAAAACCTTAAATCCCTCAAACCAGTGATGGAAAAAACCAAACTTCCTACCATCAGATATGACACTGATGAGCCGAATGCAAAGAAGAAGACTTCCATGCCAAAAGAAAGTGGTAGTGTTGGAATAACTAGGTCAGGTAGGTGACCAATGAACCCTCATTTCCAGAATAGAGTTATTGTGATTGAAAAAGAGCTGTGCATGGAATGGTTGATGCCTAGAAATTCGTTAGTGCTCGAAGTGCTGGAAGATCAAAAGTGGGTAGATTGATTTTTGAACAACAATGGTCCCTACTATCCAAAGCTAGTGAAACAATTTTATGAGTTTATAAGCTTTGAGAATTATAATGATGAGAACCGAGTGACTTCTTTTGTGAATGGAAAGGAGATTTATTTTTCATCCATTGAGTGGGATGAATGCCTAAAGGCACCACATAAAGGTGTATATGGATATGTCTCGAAATCTATGCCACCTAAAAGTGATATATTCGACTATGGGACTGCCTTGGAGGAGCTCACCGGTGATGGAAATCAAAGAAAAGTAGTGGCTACTAAAATGGATGGAGAGAATAGATTTCTGTTCAAATTTGTTTAGCATGTCTTAATACCAAGGAGGGGAGACTTTGTGAATTTAAGATATCAGGATATCTATCTCCTGCATCTCTTGAGACATTTTGGAAAAGTGAATCTGTGCAGATTGCTGATGATCCAAATGGAAGACATGACAAGGAAAAAATCAAAGACTAATGCCATATTCTTCTCCAAATTTATCTCAGTGATGATCAAATTAAAAGGGGTAGCTGAGTCTCAAGATGAGACAGTTGTAGTAAGGAATAAGTTTTGTATCACAACCACAGTTTGAAAATACATGAAGATAAATTGGAACCCATGGAGAGGAGAGTGGGTTAATGATGACCAGAAGATATATGATAAATTCAATCCTGTGAATCATCCTTCAAGACCTAAGGATGTGAGGGATCCAGGTCTAGGACCTGATGAAGAAGAACCTGAGTACAGTGATGAGACTAAATAAGAAGAAACTTCTATGGATGAAGGAAGAGATCCGGACTTGCCTCCAAGTCTTGCTGCTAAAATTATATCTTCTAGAAAGGAAGCCTTAGTAGAAGAAGAGACTCCTACTGATGAGAAAGACCAACCAGATCCTGAGCATAAAGAAGAAAAGGAGAATGAATCTGAAGCCTCTGATTCTATTTGTTTAAGTCTGAGTCCATTAATTGGAAGCTCAGTTGTGCCTACTGAGGATGTAGTAGGATAAATGGAAGAAGATGTACCTAATCCAGAGGACCCTACAGCTGTTGTAGAGATGGAATTGATAATAGTAGATTCTCTTGAGAAAGAAAGACCTAGTGAGAATGAACTTGCTATACAAGAGAATTCACCCATTGAGGGGGAGCATCAAACCAAGCTTGGAAGTGTGACAGTGGTTGTTGAGATTGAGGATTGGGCAGAAGACCCAGGTTTGTGGTATTTGTATTAGACTATCCTGATTCTGATAATGAGGCATCCCTCAATAGACCAAAGATCATTTATGATGTTTAATCTGAGTTGCTACCTGGAGATGTGGTCAGAAAGCATGACCTGGATATTTTGAAGAAAAATATTAAGGTCAGTTTTGTGGAAGAGACAAGGAAAATGGAAGCCTCACTAGTGTCATCAATTCAATCGATTATGACTGACTCAGTGGCTAGCATAGCATCTGAAAGAGCACCTGTTGTAATTGCTCCTGCTGATATGATCACCAGAGCTAGCCTTGAATTCTTAAAGGATGAGCTAAAAGATTCTTTTAGTGCTTCTATTGCTGAGTTGAAGCAGTGATTTGTTGAAGAGATGGGTAACTTGGAAATATCTTTTGAACTCTCTCTAGGTTTTAATTTTTCAACCATTGTGCCATAAATAGTGGAAGAAGATAGATAATTCTAGACTCAAGTTTCTAGACTGGAAGCAGATGTTGAAGCTCTAAAGAAATCGGTTATCTCTTTAGACTCTTACATGAGTTCAAAATCCCAAGAAGACAAGGAATTAGCCTATGTCAAAAGTGTTGTAAGCCAAATGGTTTCAGTGTTTGAAGGTTTTAAAACCTCCATGAAATATCATGTTAAAACCCAGGATTCCCAAGTCCAAAATCTTATGAGTGGGTTGACCAAAAACATCAAGGAAACAGTAACCTTCTCTATTGGTTCTTTGCTTCTAAACCCTTCGTGGATTTGGATCAGATTCGAGCTGTGATGAAGGAGGAGATTGGTTCAGCATCAACTAGTGGATCTGTGGACTCATCCGACCTGAGAAAAGTATTGATTTATACTAGAGATTTTGTTAGAGAAATAATGAAGATAGTCCAAGACTATATGAGAGAAGCTTCTGCCTCTCAGAAAGAAGTTAAAGATAAGGTGGACTCCTATTTCCAAAAGATTTATTCCAAACATCAACTTAGAAATCACTTCAAACTTCTGTTGGATAACCTGATGTTACCTCCTTCCAATCAAGCCTTCATAGAGCAAGTCAACAAACAAAGGGAATTGACTCCAGCCTTGGAAAAATTCATGGATAACAAGGATGATTTCATATCTGCTATGGAGAGAGGAGGAGGAATAATTATGGATTTCAGAAATCTTTTGCTGCCTTTCCGACATGTTGATGCTAGGCCTATGATTGTACCTCCTGCTTTACCTGCCTCTGCCTCTACTACTTCTCCTGTTCAATTGACTCCAGCCCAAGCCATTTGAAGCCTTACACCTATGATCACTCAAAGAACTTCTCAGTACAGGCCTAGAACTGTGTCAGTGGGTTAGCCCCCTGTGATCATTTCAGGAATTCCTAAGCCTTCACCAACATCCTGTATGAATCCTCTTTTGAACCAACAGGAAAATATCACATTGAGGATGTGGATTGAACAAGTGGCTAAGATGTTTTATAGGAATCCCTTGTATTTTTTTTCTTTCTATGAACCCTTTTTCAACATATAATACAATTGGATTTCATTTATTTCTCATTGTGTTACATTTTCTATTTCTTGTTTCCCACTTTTTTATTATCCCAAAGGGGGAGAAATATTATCACAGTATCAAAGAAGGAGAAATATTATCAAAGGGGGAGCAATATTATCTAAGGAAGAGCTACCATGCTTTTCCCCTCTGATATCATTGCATTTAAGTCTACCTCTAATACATTATGTTCTATAGCACACTGTTTTCTCTGAGATAATTACATTTAATGATATATCCTCTGATTCAACTACTCATGGTTTTAAAACTATAGTATCATAAGTTGTGATTATCAAAAAGGGGGAGATTGTTGACCTCACCTATTTTGATAATCCCAATTATTCTTTCACATACTTTGATAATCCCAATTATTGTTTATTTATATTCTAATTCACTCAATCTATGGTATTCTATTATCAAGATGATAATAATATTAAAATAATCCTTGAAATATGTCAATCAATGTTTATCTTTGTCTATATAAGTTTTTAAGTTATTCTAATCCAATCAGATATGTTTTGCATAAAACAGATAAATGTTAGTCACTGATCTGTGTATAGCTACTGATACAGAGATACCGGTACTTAGTCTACTGATAGACAGAGTCACCAATAAGCTAAGGTGACTGATATGTAGAGCTACAGATATGTACAAATCTACCGATAAGCATAGTACAAGCTATCAATACAGAGTTACCAAGAGAACAAGTCTTCCGATAGTTCAGAATGGAGCTACCGATGTGCATAAGTCTACCGATACACATAATCACTAGAACTAACCAAGAGTGACCGATACAAAGTAGATATACCGATATACCAAGAGTCACCAATAGAACAAGGTCACTGACACATAGTAAGAGCTATCGATGCACAGAGTAAGAGAAACCAATATCAAGAGCTACTGATACAAGTTCAAAGAACTACCGATGGAAGGGAACTTCTACACAAAGTCCACCGTAAACATCTACCAACAGAAGACTACTAATGATTGACCAACCAGTCAAACTCCATACTCAATACTATTTGTTTATTAAGCTAACAGTTACATTTGATGTATTTAATGCAATTAATGTTATTTAAGGATTTATGTTGCCATGTCAGGGAACCGTACCTAGTACCAATGAAAAAAGTAATCATTCCCATTTTCCGAAGCTAAAATATATAAAAGTTAAGATAAAGAAATAGCTAAAAAAATATAGGAAAAAAAAGATATATAATGAAAGAGAGAAAATCAAGGAACTAAGAAGCCACCCGAAGGGTGAAAAAGAAAAAGGCTCAACATCATTGAAACGTGGTGCATTCACACAAGGCTACATCCATACTCCAAGAACACTAGACATGCACGAAGGCACTCATTCCAGAGGAGAACACAAGCTGCATCTTGAGTGAAGAACTACAATAAACACTTCATGCACTTAGGCTGATTAGATGAACCTGGAACCAATGAAGAAAAACGACACTCAATTTTTCAGACAAAAAATAGAGTAGGACTCAGAAGCTTTTCTGTCTAATCAAACGAGTCCAGAGCTGCACTGCCAATCACTAAATATTTTCTAAACTCATTCATACTTTCTTTAGTGATTATTTCATTTACATTTCGAGCAGTGTGTGTACCCTGTTTATTTTACACACACACTATATCCTGAGCTAAGCTGGAGGATTCTTAAATCCTCATTCAAACTCTACAACTCCTTTGTATCCCACTTTGGATAGTGGTAGAGGTCGAGTAAGACCTGGACAGCTGTGAGCTATTGTTTGTTTTCCCACGTAGAACTATGGTAGAGGTATTTGTATATGGATAGTGTGTTCACTGTTGTTTACCCCAATCCAGGGTGTGGATCAATTTATATAAATTGTTTGAGAGGACTAATTCTCATCTTGAGACTGAACCTCTTGGTTACAACTGTTGTGCATTTTAGTTTAAGTCATAAGTATACCATATATTTCATATTCTGCTGCTATTACTTTAAAATACAAAACTATTTTAAAGTTACTTTGATAGTTAAATTAGAAAGTGTTTATACCTATTATAAACCAGTAAGTTAGTTTCAAAAGTCAATTTAATCTTCAGATTAAATTAATTGAGACCTAATCAATCTCTGAGAAACTAATTGAACAATTACATTCTGTATAAATTCACTATAGTTTTACTTTTTTTTTAAATAGGGGGATTTTAAGAGAAATATTTTTTACAGAAATTTTAATTGGAACTCAATTCACCCCCCTCTTGAGTCTCCAATCTGACCAACAATTACCACTTTGACCGTAGTCATCATACCAAATCAATTTTTACTGAGGTACCAAATATCGTCAAAATTTCCAATGTGAACTTAAATGTTTAATTAATTTTATATAACATTGTAATAATTGATTTAAAATGAATAATGAAACTGAAAAATGTTCTTAAATAATTATAAAATTATCATAATATAATTATTTATTAAGATATAGGACATATGTGATGAATTATACTTAAGGTAAATGGGATTTCTTTTAAAAAATCCTCTTTTAAAGTTCTTCTTTAAAATCTTTTTACAAATGTAAAAATGAATATTTTTTTACATATACGACATAAATAGAATATCCCAAAACCATGAAATATTAACATTTTTAAGTTTACTTTAAATTTATAAATGGTTACTTTAAAATAAAATGTTTTCCTTTGTATATGCATATTTTTTCAAAATAAGTGATTTAAAAATATAAAGGTTATTTTCATAAATAATGTATATAATGATATTTTCTTCAAAGGAACACCATATTTTTTGGTAATATTATTTTGAAAATGATTTTTTAAATATAAGTTTATTTTGGATAACTAAATGTATTTTTAGTATGGGTTTAAAAGTGGTTTACAAAGGTTTTATGAAATGTTTTATTCATAATAGTTGAGCATTATATATGAGAAATGGGTGAGACCAATACATCTTATATGAAGGTTTGAGCACCATTAGAGATAATGTTTGACCGTGATATAGCTTATATGAAGGTTAAACCCAATTATAGATCTCCAATACATTGGGTATTGTTTGGTAGTTGATTGTTATGTTTATTCCAAGATTAACTATGATAGTTAATATAGGAGCAACTGTGTTGGTTACTCTAAAGTAACATTCAGAAGTTAACTATGAAGGTTTTCAATGAGTAGCTGTGATGGTTTATTCAAATTTAATTGTGTTGGTTAATAAAAGTGTAACTATGATGGTTACTCCATTTATAACCAAAATGGTTTTTCCTTTTTTAAGATTGAAAGTTATAACTTTTTAAAAATGGTTTCATGTAATTTTCATGTTTTCATAGGATGCGTTATTAGTTTATTTTACCTTAAATATTTCTAATGAAATGGATTATGAAAAGTGTTGTGAAGAAATGATTACTTCTTGGGTAAGAAAATTGGTTTATATTTAACCCAATTTTTATTTTTAAAAAGACAAATTTTTAAAAATACTCATGGAATAACAGTTTCATTCATTTTTTATGTCCCTTATTGAGATTTTTGTGCTTATACCATGTTTTAAAATGTTTCTCATAGGTTTTAAAGAATATTATGGACAAAGATGAGGTCTATATAAAAATAATAAATATTGTTTTATTTATAAAATCATGTTTTTAAAAGGTTTTTTTTCTCTTGGTGAAATGGATACTGAGTATAAGTTTCCACTTGTAATGTACGAGTATTTTATATAAGAGTTTTTCCTAATTTTCAAAAAAAAACAAAACTAAAAAGATACATGGTATTGTAACAAAATTAAATATTGTTCAAAATACACAATAATATGTAATTATTAAGGCTGAAAACTTATACATTTTACATCAAATACCACCTTAGATAAATAAATTTAAACAAACTACTTAAAAAGAACAAATCACCAATAGGAGACTGAGGTAACTCAGTACTGGAATCCCCACCATTCTATATTTCATAAAATCACTAAATTTTGGTGTCTAATATTTATTCAATCGAAACCTATTCATAAAATGATGAGTCATACTTCAATAAGGCTAAGAAAATGTCCCTTATATTCTATTCCACTCCCATGTTCATCTCAGAAAAAATACTCATTAGAGTCCACTCCTCCATTGATTCTTTCAAGGTATGGTTTAATAATTTTCATTCAAGTTTTTAGAGACCAAATTCACTTTCCTAAAATTATATTAAATATGAAAATGAAAATATTGGATATACACAACAAATAATCTATATCACAAGTTCAAATATCTCTAAGAGAAAATATACTTCCGGCTAATATGTTTCGAATATACCATAAATAACTCCCAAAAAAGATAACAGTACCACATTTTTAGTGTGTGTGAAACTAATACTATATCAAGATCATTGGTAGGGTGGTTATTCTCTTGAGGGAGTAACTGGGGAGAGACATAATCCAAAACATGTTTCCCCTACATTAAGACACACCCCAAAAGTATACCCAAATCATATCATAAAACATTATATCCTAAGACCAGTTCTAGGACAATCAAAACTAGAGATGAAGTTAGCCTCACCATTAGTTCCTCAAAAAATATCTAATATTTTTTACCCAATCCAAATTTACACCATTATAGGTAAAATATGTCATCAGAGATGTGATCTTGGATAAGTCATGAGAACACCGCCTGTAGTATCCAACCAACACCAAGAATATTAGGATATCAAACACATTTATGGTAATATCCCATAAAATAAATGACGATATCTTTTCATGATCCATTTATATTCCCCTCTCTGATATATCATGCCCCAAAAATATCAAATCATAGATCCAAAATTCACATTTGGAAATCTTACCATGTATATGATGTTCTCTCAATATTCCAAGAATTATATCCACATGACCCATGTGTTACTCCTTTGACATAGAGTACAACATCATATTGATCATGAAAATGATCATGAAAGAGTCCAATAACTTATGAAATATGTTTGTACTCAACTCTATAAATATCTTAGTATCTTTAGTGTTACCATATCAAAATAACCTAAACTCAAAATGACTATAAGAGCTTCTAAACACATTCTTATACATATTTTATTCTCAGACTCTCAACTGATGGTACCCTGACCAAAGGAAAATCCTTGAAAACCAATGATCCCATCTATGTTAATCAAAAACACCATCAATACATGTCAAGGTATATTTATTCTTAATAGTCACCTTGTTTATCTTTTGATAATCCATACAAATTTTGTGTCTCTTGTCTATTTTTTTTAAAAAACAGGATAGGTGAATCCCATGGTGACACACTAGGATGAAGGAATTACTTAGAATTAAGGTTATAAATATATAATTTATCTTCCATAAATTCATTAGGTTCTATATGATAATATGGAGTATAAATGGGCATCATACCAAGAAGCAGGTCAATGGAAAACTCAACCTCTATCTATTGTTGAAATTCAGAAAAATAATCTAGAAATAAATAGGATATGTACATACTAATATATGAACTAGATATCCTAATTAAGGATTAATAACCTAAATAAACATCTCTGAACGCTGATAAGAGATCACCCCATCATAAGGGAAAAAATCACCACCATTCCCAATCTAGAATCCCAGTCACCCTGGAATACCTGAGTGAATCCACCAAGAGATAAAAATTGAACTTGATGATGATAATTGTCTATTAGGGATATATTATTGATCATAAAATCCATTAAAATAATCAAATTAAGGATATCAAGATCAAGAAACATGAAATCCCATACCATTACGAAGTGGTCTATCATCACATTACTTTCGGGACATTTGAAACCATGTTCTAAACTCTTTCACAAAGGAATGGAAGTATAAAAAATGGCATAAGATCTAAAAATAAACCCACCAAATTAACTAACATTGATGATATAAAAGAATTGTTAAAACATGAATCAATAAAATCTTTCAACATAGAAGAATTAATAAACACCATAACTGTAATTGTAGCTAGACCTACTTCAAATTATTTTGGTTAATACTCTTCCTCATGATTAAATCCAGTATCAACTGCACCAAAATTTTTAATATCTACATGAACATACACCTTGTCCTAAGGCTAATACATACCACCCTTTATATAATTATTACATACCTAATAAACCTTAGTGAGAGTAGATCTTACCTTTCAGCCTAGGGACATCCTTCCAAAATAACATCATAGGTGGATAGTTTTTCCACAACGATGAAATGTCTTAGGAGAGTGCACACAACCTGGATTTGTATAATCATTAATTCCAAATTCATAGTATCAATCTTACAGATATCCTAAAGAATCCCCTGAAGTATACCCTGAAGAAAAATGAATATCCTTACACTTCTTTTTTTGGCCATAAGACACAGCCTCACCACCAACTACACCAACCAAAGATCAACCAAAACCTATTCTCCTAGCTATGTCACCCTCTTCAATAAATTCTCTATCAACTACCTCCATGAAGTTCAGAAGGCACATGAGAATAAAAAATGACCGTATATCATCCCTCATCCTGATCTCAAACCTTTGAGATTTTAGGTAATCATTTGTAACAATAACTGGTGAAAAATTCACCAACTCAGTAAAATGGGTGGAATAACCCAGAATGGAATGCTCTATTTTCTCTAGGGTTAGAAAATCAATATCATTTGGAAGACATAATGATTATAGATAAAATTTCTACTTGAATATTTTCTTAAAGGAAGTACAGGTAAGATCCTTGTGCAATGTATATTTTACAATATATTCCCACCACCTCCTTCCTGGACCCTTGAGAATGTACATGGAAAACTCTTCTTCGTGTCCTTAAGAGTGTTCATGATGTTAATTAAAATCTCAATCCACTCAATCCATTATTTATATTTTTGGGATCCTTTATCAAAATGGATGATTAGTTGATTATTATTAGTAAACTATAAACTATGATCTACCACTCATCATGGGTTTTTGGCATCCAATTAACCTGGAGTATGAATGGTGTGGATTAAATATTCCACTAAGGAAGGTTCCACAGTAGTATTTTCCTATGGAACCTATTTCACAACATCATCTCTAAAATTCAAAAGATATCGTCTTGGAATCATCATCTAAATAACCCAATACAAAATCCAATTTGCTCGAGATAAAATTCCAAAATCAAAGCACCATCTTCAAGAATCCATATTAATGTATTTAAACCAGATGAATTTAATGTTTTATGAATTTTTTAAATAATTTAATAAACCTTTTAAAAGGAATAGGTCAATTTAAATAAACCTAAATTTCATTTCATTCACATAACCTAAAATACTAAGTCCCAAGATTAGTAAAAATTACAAACCACCCATGGTAACTCGTGTTCAGACATAGAAGTGAGCTGTCTAGGAACACTCCCACACTTACAACCTAAATTTTAGTAGTCCTAACATCTAAATATTGAATTCATCTTACCAAACCTAGGCAGTGACACACTACATTTTAGGCTGGGAATTCCCTTTGATATCATTCACTAATGAGCCATCACTGGTCAACTAGTCAAGTCACGCAAGAGGGTCCATCATGTGGTGAGGTGCAACAAGAAAGGAAAAGGATTATTTATAACTGAAGATTAATTAGAGTGTGATGAGGATGAAAAAAATAAATATCCAAAAGACATAAAAATACAATTCTAATGAGATAAACATGAAATATAAAATAATAAAAGATAAAAAAGTCTTTATGTGGCCAACTTCCACCTCTATAACAAATTTTTATTAAGACAAGTGAAATAAGTGGAAACAAAATTATGAAAAATATCCTTCCCATTACCCAAGTCTAGAAAATCAATATATTAAATCAAATAAATTTAAAATTATGTTTTGAGGATGAATGTAATAAATGTTTCACCAAATAAACTTTACAAGGTCTAATATCTAGAATGTGTAAGTTCTAATTTTTTTAAAAAAATATACAGTTTCCAAAAATACTTAGCATAAGTTATTTTTTTAAATAATCCTTTGGTTTTCATTAACAGTCTTTAATATTCACAAAGAAATGAATAAGTAAATTACATTTTATAATGCATGAAAGCATAATCAAAACTAACCACCGATACAAAATATAAAAAGTATATAAGAAAATAACCATGAAATAAAACATCATGTGATAAAATAGTTTTAAATTAAAAAGAACACAATTGGGGAGCTAAACTATGGGAATACATGAAAGAAATAAAAAACAATCTCCAATCCAGGCCAAAAAGTAGAACTAAGTAGTGAAACCTCTAGTGGCATTGCACACACTCAAGCTATACAAAATCACTATTTGAATTACACACACTAATGTGAAAAGACTATTTTGTACACTCCCATTGTTACCCAATGGGACATTTTTTCCAAAATATATTTAAAATATATTATCAAAATTTATAAAAATATTCATAGCTAAGAATATCTATTTCTGTACATGAAAATAATTTTAAAAACCAAACCACCATTTTATAATTTCAACATAAAATTGAAAGGTAATAATATTTTTTTAAAGAAAAAAACATGCAAATACATGAATATATTCTAATAAAACCACCAAAATGATCAATAAATCAATTTAATGGAATAACCATAGGAATTTACAGGAACATAAATCAATTCATGTGTTATAAACTTTGTATTGAGACACCTACCTCATGAAGAAGGGAATATTAACCACCATTGAGAAAAAATAACATGAAATATTAGATTAGGTCATCATAATTCTATATCCATAATAAATAACATCAACTATCTATCAAATCCATTAGATTTTAAATCACCTATCTATTTGGGTTCTAATGAGTCCTGAAGAGAAGAGATCTAGTAAGGATATATAAAAAAATGTTAAACCATATAAAAAATAGAATAAACCTTTCATAAATCTATCAATAATGAATAAATTCATCCAAGAATCCCAATGGATAATCCTATTGAGTGATGTGGATGGTTTAGGTCAAGACAAATGAGTATTAGGAAGAGATTATGAATAAAAGTAACCAAGGAAAAATGGGTAAAACCCAAAATTTTAATGTCTTAGAGGGACACACATGGTTAAACCACAATATTTGTATAACCGTGTGCCAGATCTTCCTGGATAATATTTTTTTAAAGGACACACCACAAAATTACCTATGAAAGACTTACCGTTTGGGAAAATAGTTCTCAAACAGTTTGAAACCACTAAAAAATCACCAAGACCTTACATAGTTTCCCTGGAGAGCTACACAGTTTTTTTTGTTAATGATAAAACTATGTTAAAATCCCATGTAACCTAAGAGAGGCATACCAAATGGTTACCTCATGGTTATTAATAACACTATACCAACCGTATTCCTATTATACATTCTTTGAAATTTCACATTTTTAGGCCCCATTTGTGGAAAAAATAGAATGGATTCAAATAAAAACAAATTGTAAATTAAAGAATACTTTTGATTTATTAGAAAAAAGGTATCCTACACTATTACTAAACATACAAGTTCTAACTAGATGAATAACCTAAATATTTTACTGGCATAATCTGGTCACCCTTACTACGTTTTATTTTGTGTCCAGATGATACACTTTGGTTATCCCATAATACAATAAAATATCCAACAAAACCCATCATCACATTTATATCTACCTCAAAATATAATTTTATCAAGAACCTCAGAAATGGTTGGTAAGAATAAGTTGAGAATAATAAAGTGAATATTATCCCTCAAACCCATATCAAACAAGAAAAGTTATGAAAGTAATTAGAAGGAATACGAATTTATAGGTGAATTGTATAAGAAAAACTAGTAGAACACTATATAATTGAACTTTCTCATTACTCCATGGTTTCAAATCCATCATCTATAACTACATGACACATTTTAGGAGAATTATATAGATTTAATACCTTCTTGAAATGGTCTAGGTAAGATTCCCATTCAAATATTCTTGTAAAATGGATTCCAACTATTTTCTTCCTCATCCTTCATTCATATATGTTGAAAAACCCAAATTTAACTCCTCTAGAGTCTTCAAGAAGTGTATGATACTCTTGGCACAATCAACACACTCTCCATGTTCTTAGGGTTTCTTCACAACATGAATTATTTGAGGATTATTCGTGGTCAATTTGGAAGAATATTCCACCATCAGCTCTTAGTTTCCAACCCCTATTTGACCCATAATCTAAATTGTATTGATAACTACTTCCATAAATAAAGGTTCTACTAGAGGATTCACATACAGAATAGGTATCACATGTTCCTATCATAGATCCAAAAGAGATATTTGAGGATTCATTGTATAATAATTATAATAGTGAAAAAATGATTAGGTTAGGAATACATATCTAAAAAAAGAAAACTTCTAAAATCAATATTAAATACCATAAAAAAAAAATTAAATAAAATATTATATTAAATGAATGAAAGATGAAAAAAATTTAAAATTTATAGAAGGTAATGAAATGTTTCTTCTAAATAAACCCAATATTATGTTTTCTTACTATCCATAAAAAATCTAGCATAATGATTTATGACAATTCCCCGATTACCCATGGTAACTCATGGCCAGATAAAAATGTAAAAATGATAGAATCCTTCCTCTATTACTACCATATTTTCTATAGTTTAACTCCATTATACCATAAAACTAAAACAAAACACCAGTAGTTTGATCACAATTTCATATGGGTTTTGTCTATGATATTTTATAACTAATATTCACCTTATTAAAATTCCATTTTCAATCATTTTACACTCCCTAGATTCATTTTCATTTTTCTCTAAGGAAGATAAAAATATTAGAGTTGGTTGTATTCTCCATGGAATGAGGAATCAATAGTGAAATGGGTATTATTATATGAATTCCAAAACCCATATATGTTGATTAAAAACCTTTCAATTCTATTCCTCTCTAAATTATTGTTTGGTTTGAAATTAGAAATATTATATATATATATATATATATATATATATTAATGATTAACTAATTAATAATACAGTAAATCATGATTATCATTAATTAGAGTGATATATTAATGTAATATCAAGAGAGGAATTCAATAATTTCATTAATCTCCCAATTATTTAATGTTTATAAGAATATAATTAAATAAAATTTATAATATTTTTTTTACACATTATCTCATATTATTTCTATTGACATATAGATTTTAATTTTCTAATTTAAATTCAAATAGATAACATAGATAGCATTTTTTCATCCTTTTTATAATTTTCTTAAATACCTCAACACAAGAAGAAAATAATTAAAAATGATATATCATTTTTTATATTATGATAAAATGAATCCAATGATACTATATACATGAAAATATATGGTTTTGGTTAGGACTTACTGAATTTAAAAGTCTGAAATTATATATTAGTTTTTATTATCTTAAATTTTAAATAATAATTTAGAGATTAATTTTTTTGATACTCATGTCGATAGGAATAAAAAATATATGTTTTTTAAGATTATACTAATTTAATTTCCTGAAATTATATATAAATATAATAAAAAATTTTACATGATCTTTAATATCACTACAAACGACGAGAATTAGGATTCCTTAAAGTGGAGATACTTATAAATGGATCGTATTAGAACCTATAAGTCTGATTTTATAATTTTTTAATATAATTTTGTTATAATTTATTTAGTAAATTAAAAAAATGTGGAAAATATATTTTAATAAACAATGTCTTTCACAATGCCTCATGTTTTAGTTAATAGAAAAAATACTGAATAAATAGAAATGAATCCTATTGATATTTTATATTATAATGGTTTTATGATATATATTAAATATATAATATGTATACTATTTTTATTTAAATATATATATTATAAAAAAAATTAAACATATTTCACATAAATATTAAGCTATACAATAATAATAATACAATATTTTTATGAATAGTATTGTTATTATTATCCATAATATCTTTACACTTTAAAAACTATCAGGTTTGTTATTGGATTCATGATTAGTATGTTGCTCTACACTCATATTAATGATTTAAACAATTAATGGACAATATGTTATAGGAAATTGTAGACTGAAGTGTTGGCTCTATTCCTACTACATAACTAATTCTTTCAATGTATTAATTGTATAATGAATATTTTATTGGTGGCTATTTTAGAAAAAAAATTTATAAATTTTAGGAATTTTTCCACAAAGAACATGATAATAGGATTTTTAAATCTATATAAGATAATGAAAACCATTTTTATAGTGATGAGATTATTTTTGATTAATTTTTTTAATAATAAGACAGTGATAATAAATTTGAAATGTATTATAATTAAGTTAATCAGAACCTTTCTTTGGCATGTTAATGATTTAATATGAATGAAATATACTTGGATATTAAAAAAATTTCTACCGGTCATTAGCTACTATTTTCTTGGGGATTATATCTAGAGTGGTTTCAGTTAATTATTATTACAATGACACATTATTTTATTTTAATTACATCAGGAATGGGTGGAGAAAAAATAATATCCTTACTGGTTTTCAATTTTACATTTTATGAAATTTAAATTAATTTTAAAATTTATTATAACTAAATTGATTTTATGTGATCATATTTTTTATATTAAAATGATGTAAATATGTTTTTTGATGTTAAATAATAAATGCACAATTATTAAAGAGTAATTTTAAATGGAGTTGTCATAATATTTATGATGCTTATTAAAAGTGAAAGTGTATATAGGAAAATGACTTAAATAATTATGTACATAAAAAAAACCTAATAATTGAAATTGTGTTGTTGATGATGAAATCAAAAGGATATAGAATTATGAATTATTTATGATTCCATAATTCATTTGAAAAAAATTATTTGATAATTATATGGATTAATTAATTGAATGATATTAGAGGACACTAATTATGTGATATATAAATGGAAAATTATATTATAATTTATAATGGTAATCGATTACCCATAAAATGATGAATTATTTATAGTTTATGTATATTTTAGATGTTAAATGGAAATTTTTATATAGAAAAAAAAGTATTATTATATAAAAATTATTAGGTTATGTGGTGGAAACCTATAAATACATATTTTGATAAAACATGAGAATGGTGATGAAATTATAAGAAATCACTGAATCACTTAATGTGGGGATGATATTAAGAGATGTTGATAGTAATAATAATATTATTAATAATATTTGAATTAATAATACAATGTTATTGTGAATTAAATTATCCAATATTTTTATTAAATTTTTATTGAATTATGATGTTACATTTATAAATAAGTTCATATATAATGATATGAAAACATTTAAAATTTTTATATTGAATGGGTTTTGTTACTTATAGATTCATCTTTGATTGTTTTTTTATTTATCATCTTTATTCTATTATGTTGGAGTGTGATGTAATCATGTTATTAGTGGATGTTAATAGAGATGATGAATAATAAAAATTATTATCATACTCACCCACCAACATTAGTTTTGAGATATATAATGATATGTATGTATTTACCGTTCTCGTCCACTAACTTTGGTAGATGTTGGGGATTATCTATTCTTTAATTTATTATGATTTACCCTTAATGTTGAGTTATTGGATATTAAAGATATAGGGGATGAAGATAACTGATGATTCTACTCAGTGTTTACAAACTTTCTCTAACCCAACTCTAGGACTGATGTGGAAAATAATGCAATGTAATATCATGGTTTCCTAACCATAACTCTGGGTTTAAAGAAAACTAGATATTTAGTCATAGTTTTGTTTCCATGGAATTGAGTTGAGGTAAAATAAATATTCTCCCTAAAAAATAGTATTAAATTTTTATTTAGGTACTCATCCTATACCTCAAGATGGTTCATCCAAGGTGTATCATCATGTAGGTAATATTATCAAGGCATTTGTTATGATAATAATATTCTTGAGTTATTATTAATATTATATTAATGACATCCAAAATTTTACTAGATGTGTTCTAGTATCTGGGGGTGGATAGAGTTGTGTGACCACTGCTCCTCTCTAAGGATTTTTTTTACCTTAGACATCCCATGGTTATTGTAGGGGGTAGTGAGTAGGTTTAATGTCCGCGGTGACAAGTTGAGTGTAGGTTTAACGTTTTACGTGGACATATGGGTCACATGATTAACGTATTGTATGGGAATATGGGCTAGTTAGGTTTGTCACTAGGGGAGCTTTCACACTTTGGAGTTATTTAACTACATTCCTAGTGGGAAATATTTCTCACATGGAGGTTTGTGGGAGTGTATACTTAGGGAGCAATTTTAGACTTGGGGTTTCTTGGCGTGTGTCCCCCCTAAGGGGGAATATTTCACACTTGGATTTAGTAGAGTGTGTCTCGCCAAGTGGGGAATATTTTACACGTAGGATTTTATTGATTGTGTCACTCTAAGTGGGAAGATTTTACACTTATGCACTGGGGTGAACAACTTTTCAATTTTTCATAAAACTATGCAGCTGTGTTCCCAAAAGGAGTTTGTGTGAGGCATGGTAAACAAGAGAGATTTTAGAAAACACTATTTCATGTAACTTTGAAGTTTCATTCAAATGGAGTTGGGTGAAAGATTTTAGTTGGAGAAAAATTATGTTCCTAATGGATAAAGTTGTCCAAAAATTCCTAAGGAGAATCTTGTACTTTGAGTGGATTTACCGAGGTAATTTCACAAATTTTTATGACTTAGGGATTGCATGAATAAGGAAAAATGGAGTTACATGAGTGAGATATAGAAAACTCTAATACTATATATCCTCCTCAAAATTATGGGTTGATTCCATATTTATAAGAAATTGTGCTTTGTAGCGCAACTTAGCTTGTGTCGTGCAACTTTTGGTTGTGTCATGCAATATTATGGAGTTGTGTGAAAATGATTATATTTTTAGAGGTCAGCTCGCATATGCATAGAGATTATATGTTTGATGTAACCTTTCTAATACAACACAATTATGAAACTATGAATGAATTTCACACACTTTTGAAAAGTTTCATAGAATTCCAAAAATTTCTCTAGAATCACCCTAGCTTCCCATTTTTCAGAAGTCCTACTTCAGACATTTGGATCTTTAAGTTTGTTTGAGCTCAATTAAAAGTCAAATCTAATATTAATAAATGATCTATTCTCCTGGATCAATTTTTTCAGCATTTGTTCCGTAATTAGATGTATTTTTTTATTTCCAATAATGATCAAGTGTTGGTCTTAATTGAATATTTTTATTTATCATGCATGTATACACCAATTATACTTGGGGACATGTAACATCATTGGATAACCATAATTAATATTACTCCTAATCCATAATTGAAAAATCATTCATTATTTTCACATATTTTCATGAAAATAAACAAATAAATATTTTTAATGACCTGGGAGGTAGTAGATAGCTGCTAGATTAGGTAGCTAATGGTGTGGATTTTTCGTTATGATGACTCTCTTCATGTTATCCATACATAGAATTATATCTATTTGGGATATAACATTTGTTTATAGGGAAAATTTTTCTTACCTTACATTATGTTGTAGAGATATTAATTATATATTTATGTGTTATATTACATTGTTGAATTTCATTTATATCATGTTGGATATATTGCATTATTTTAGGTTATTTTTAATATCCAGATGCAATACTTCTGTATATATTTCTAGATACTATCGCATCAGTGGATACCATTTGATTATTTAAGCTAGGATTATGGAGTTATCATACTGGTATTTCAAGATATGAAATATTTTATAAGATAGAATTAGGTTTATGTATGATCTGAAGAATATATTTTGTTTTTGGGGAAAATTACAGTAAATTTTCCTAAAGAACATTAGTTCCATGATTCACTATCATAGAATTTTTAAATGTTACGTAGAGGTAATGTTTTTCTAGAAAGGACTCTTATTAAATACTTAGGACTATGAAATTAGTTTATATGGTTTTTGAGTATAATGTAGGGGAACTTGCATTAACTATTTTCATGTCAAAATATTTTGATTATGATTTTCAATGTTTCTTTATATATGTGAATGCTCTATGTGGGATGGACTGATAGAAGATCAATTAATATCCCCAAAATATGTTATGTCCCCATTATTGATATGAATCTATAGAGATAGTGAATAATATTTTCTGAAGTTTAGATGCTTCATTATACAAAAGATCTTGTGATAGTGAGCTGAGATAAAGATTAATATGTTATGTTATGGAAAATATTTTAAAATGAATTTTTAATACCCAAGATGAAAAATAACCTTGCATTGATAGATTTATAATTTCTAATGGTAAGTAAAAGAAATTCATCCATGTCATATGAATTTTTTCAATATCTTGGATATGAGTTGACTAAAAATTTGAATCATTTATATGATATTTGAAAAATTTATTGACTTCTGGATGATTATAATAGTTTATTCCATTTGTTTTCATTGATTTAATAGTGTCACCTATAGCTGATTATAAAATTATAAATAATTTATTTTTAGGGTACCATAACTGGGGTTTTCTAGAATTATGTATGCGAATGGGATGATTTTATGTGGAATATTTACATGAACGGTTTCTTTATTAATTTTTTTTTACTTTGGGTAACCATACATGTTAAATTATATTCTTGAGAAGTATGTACTCAATTTATTCTTAGTTTCCAGATGAGGGGAATCCACATGAATAATGGTGTGATTATTATAAATTTTATGGGGAATTTATATTGATTTAGGATTATCTAGTTTTTTAGAATTCATTATTTAGAATATATTGTTTTTTGTAAGAAGATGAGTGATATTTCATTTGATGATATTTTTATATAGGTATTAGTTCAAAATAAGCTATGTGGGTGATGATTTCGTATTTTGATTTTAGTTTTGTTGATTAGAAATATTAAAAATATCGGAAAACTTGATGGTTTTTTGAAAATGGTAGTAATATGAAATTCATTAAATATAGTTACTATCTCTATGCATACATAAATTGTTATTTATCACTACAAGAAGTTTTACTTTTGGAAGTGGGAGACCTATAGCGACCGCCATTTGGCGGCCGCTAATGCTATCAACAACGACCGCCAAATGGAGGTCTCTTCACATAATACCTAATTATACCCCATTTCCCACCCCCCCCCCCCCCCCCAATTACACTCCCCGACCCCACACCCCGACCCTCCCCGACCCCGCACCCTGACCCCGCGACCCCGACCCCGGCGACCCTGGCCCCGACGACCCCTCCCTGACCCCGCGACCCCAACCCCGGTGACCATCCCCGACCCCGGCGACCCCGCCCCCCGCGACCCCACCCCCGACGACCCCGCCCCTGGCCACTCCGACCCCCGGTGACCCCTGGAACCCCGACTCCCGGTGAGCCCTTGCGAGCCTCGGCGACACCTGGCTACCCCGGTGACCTGACCCCGGCGAGCCCAACCCCCAGCGATCGCTGACGACCCCGACCCCGCGCTGCACCACCCGCAACCCCGGCGACCCCCTGCGCCACCCACAACCCCGCGCTGCGCCACCCTCAACCCCGCGCTGCTCCACCCGCGACCCCGACAGCCTACGCTGCACCTTCGGACAGTCCTAACCCCTTCGTCCCCTCTCAGCCCCACTGCATCCCTCCGGCGAGTCCTCACGTCCTGCCTCTGTCATACCCTTATGGTTCGTCGTGCCCTGCCGTGTAGAACCCTCCCACACTTCGTCCAGCAGTTCCGCAACTTTCAATTCCAGCAGTCGAACCCCTGTTGTCAAGTCGCTGCGCCGTCATGAATCCACAATCGAGTCGCACCTCGTTACCCGCGGTCGAGTCCTCTGCAGGTAAATTTTTTTATCCTTCAAATTTAGATTTGAAGTCATTGGTTTTTAAATTTAATGATATGTGTTTATTTAGAATTTAAATAAGATATTTCACTTTTCATTTCTATTATAAATACAGATATGGAAAAGAGATGGATTGATATGCAAGATAGGTTTTCGGCTGAATATTTTGAGGGGATTAAGAAATTTATGGATTTCACCAACAAATTTCCAAGTGATATGATTAGTTGTCCATGCAGAAAATGTGCAAATAGATATCTCTTCAAACGAGATAGTGTTAGAGAACATTTGTTTTTGAATGGGTTTTTGAAAAACTATAAGACATGGACACATCATGGAGAAGATTCTGTTTTATGTCATTACTCGGAATGTATTCATATGAATGTTGAATCGAGAACAGTTGATCCGATGAACATAATTCTCAATGATATGATGCGCCAGTTTCAACATAAAGACAATAATGTCGTAAATGATGACGTTGGATCGAGTAATCCCCGTTCTTCTGCAGATGGAGAAGCATTGAAATTCTTTGAAATTCTTGACGATGCGCGTACTGAATTATATCCTGGATGCACTAAATTTAGTAAACTGTCATTCATAATTTAATTGTTACACCTGAAGGCTTTGAACCAGTGGTCAGACACCTCATTCGACATGTTGTTGGTATTGTTGAAGAAAGTACTCCCTACTGGAGCGAAGATTCCAAAGTCATTCTATCAAGCTCAGAAGTTTACCGGTGATCTTAGTTTTACATATGATACAATTAATGTGTGTCGCAATAATTTTATGTTGTTCAGAAAATAGAATGCACAATTAAATAATTGTACTATTTGCTATACATCTAGGTGGAAGACCAATGAGATTAATAAAGGTAGTCAGATTCTTCCTGGGAGAGTCTTGAATCAAGGGAAACAAGTTTCCGCTAAACAGATGCGTTATTTCCCACTAAAACCGAGGCTGAAGTGATTCTTCATGTCAACTAAAATTTCTAAATTGATGACTTGTCATTCAGAAGGAAAGAAAGAGGTTGATAAATTAACTCACCTGGCAAATTCTTTGGCATGGAAATAGTTTGATCAAAGACACCCAGACTTTCCCCGAGATGATCGTAATATTCGACTGGGTTTGGTAGCAGATGGTTTTAACCCATTTAGGTCCATGGTTGGTGAGACACATAGTACGTGGCCAGTGGTGTTGGTTCTATACAACATTCCCCCATGGGTATGTATGAAGCAACGTTTTTTTTGTTGCTGTCAATTCTAATTGATGGACTGAGAGGACCTGGTGATAAAATAGATGTTTTACATGCAACCTTTGATTGATGAGTTGCAAGAATTTTGGGCCGATGGTGTAATGAATTTTGACTCGGCAGCTAATGAAATGTTTAGACTTCGGGCCACTTTTTTATGGACAATTAATGATTTCCCAGCGTATGCTAACTTATCAGGTTGGAGTAAAAAAGGATAATTTTCTTTCCCTTGTTGTAATAAGAGTAAGAAATCTATATGGCTTAAGAACTGTAGAAAGTGGCATATCTTGGTCACAGTCGATTTCTTCCTCCATTGCACAGGTTCAGAAAAGACCCCTGTATCGTTTGATGGGGAATAGAGAGTATGAACCATCACCACAAATACAGTCTGGGGTTCAAATTTGTGCACAACTTGATCAAGAAAACATCCGTACAATGTATGACTTTCAAGATTTATTAGATCCTGCATTGCCTTCTATTCCTGCTTCAAATAGACAGCACAGTCATAATTGGAAGAAATGAAGTATTTTTTTGAATTGCCTTATTGGAAATATGCGTGTTTTAAGTGATGCGCGTGTTTCATAAACGCGCGTGGGGGGGGGGGGGGGGGTCCAAATGGGCCGAATGAATTCAGAATGAACTGAAATCAGACGACAAATATGGGTGACTGATTTGTGAAGTGTTCGAGCAGACGTCATGTCAATCGGACGTGCCGTGTGCCCACGGTGACCGAGAACGCAGTTCCGGTGTCATAAACGGCCAAAACAGGCGTCAAACGGTCAAATTCATAGAGGACGACCTCATATTTACCTGAAAACACTGTGAAACATTCTAATTATTATTCTTGACGTGTACGCGCAGACGGAACGTTAATCAGATGTGCGGTTTGCACAGTACGACTCAATATGCGTGTTTTAAGTGATGCACGCGCTTCATAAACGCGCGTGAGGGGGGTCCAAATGGTCCTAACAAAGTTGGAATGTTATGAAATCCGACGACAAACACGGGTGAGTGATTTTTGAAGTGGTCGAGCAGACGGAACGTCAATCAGATGTGCCGTGTGCCCGTGGTGACCGAGAACGCAGTTCTGGTGTTATAAACGGCCAAAACGGGCTTCAAACGGTCAAATTCATAGTGTATGACCACATATTGACCTGAAACCAATGTGAAACATTCTAATTATTATTCGTGATGTGTAAGCGCAGACAACATGTCAATCAGACGTGCGGTTTGCGCGGTACGGCTCAATATGCGTGTTTTAAGTGATGCGTGCGCTTCATAAACACGCGTGAGGGGGGGGGGGGTCCAAATGGTCCAAACGAAGTCGGAATGACCTGAAATCAGACAAAAAATAAGGGTGAGTGATTTGGAAAGTGTTCGAGCAGACGACACGTCAATTGGACGTGCCGTGTGCCTGCGGTGACCGAGAACGCAGTTATGGTGTCATAAACGGCCAAAACGGGTGTCAAACGGTCAAATTCATAGCAAAAAACCTCATATTGACCTGAAAACACCGTGAAACATTCTAATTATGATTCTTTATGTGTACACGTAGACGACGCATCAATCAGACATGTGGTTTGCGCGGTACAGCTCAATATGCGTGTTTTAAGTGATGCGCACGCTTCATAAACGCGCGTGAGGGGGGTCCAAACGGGCCGAACGAAGTCATAATGGCCTGAAATCAGACAAAAAATCCTAGTGAGTGATTGTTGAAGTGGTCGAGCAGACGACACGTCAATTGGACGTGCCGTGTGCCTGCGGTGACCAAGAACGCAGTTCAGGTGTCATAAACGGCCAAAACGGGCGTCAAACGGTTAAATTCATAGTAGAAGACCTCGTATTGACTTGAAACCACAGTGAAACATTCTAATTATTATTCATGACGTGTACGCACAGACGAAACATCAATCAGACATGCGGTTTACGCGATACGGCTCAATATGCGTGTTTTAAGTGATGCCTGTGCTTCATAAACGTGCGTGAGGGGGGTCCAAATGGGCCGAACGAAGTCAGAATGGCCTAAAGTCAGACAAAAAATAAGGTTGAGTGATTTTTGAAGTGGTCGAGTAGAAGACAAGTCAATCGGACGTGCCGTGTGCCCGTGGTGACCGAGAACGCAGTTCTGGTGTCATAAACGGCCAAAACGGGCATCAAATGGTCAAATTCATAGAGGATGACCTCAGATTGACCTAAAACCACTGTGCAACATTCTAATTATTATTCTTGACGTGTACACGCAGACGACACATCAATCGGATGTGCGGTTTGCGCGGTATGACTCAATATGCATGTTTTAAGTGATGCGCGCGCTTCATAAACGTGTGTGTGTGTGTGTGGGGGGGGGGGGGGGGGGTCCAAACAGGCCGACCAAAGTCGGAATGACCTGAAATCAGACGAAAAATATGGGTGAGTGAATTTCAAAGTGTTCGAGTAGACGGAATGTCAATCGGACGTGCCGTGTGCCCGCGGTGACCGAGAACGCAGTTCTGTTGTCATAAACGGACAAAACGGGCATCAAATGGTCAAATTCATAGCGAACGACCTCAGATTGACCTGAAACCACCATGAAACATTCTAATTATTATTTGTGATGTGTACGTGTAGACGGAACGTAAATCGGATGTGAGGTTTGCGCGCAACACCTCAATATGCACTTTTTAAGTGTTGGGCGCGCTTCCGAAAGGCGCGTGGGGTGGTCCAAACCGGACAAACGACGTCGGATTGGCCGGAAATCAGACGACAACAATAGGTGAGTGAATTTCGAATTGGTCAGGCAGACGGCAAGCCAATCGGAGGTGTCGTGTACCCGCGGAGACCGAGAATGCACTTCTGGTGCCATAAATGGCCGAAACGGGCCTCAAACCGTCAAATTCAGAGCGCACAACATCGGATTGACCTGAAATCACAGGGGGAACACTGTAATCATTATTCTTGATGTGTATGAGGAGACAGAACGTCAATCGGACATGCGATTTGCGCGCAACGGCTCAATATGCGCTTTTTAAGTGTTGAGCGTGCTTCCGAAACGCGCATGGGGTGGTCCAAACCGGCCGAACGACGTCGGATTGGCCTAAAATCGGACGAAAACAACGGGTGAGTAAATTGTGAAGTGTTCGGCCAGACGACACGCCAATCGGAGGTGCCAGGTGCCCGCAGTGACCGAGAACGCACTTCTGGTGCCATAAACGGCCAAAACGGGCCTCAAACTGTCAAATTTAGAGCGTAAAACATTGGATTGACCTAAAATTAGAGGGGGAACACTTTAATTATTACTCTTGACGTGTAAGAGGAGACGGCACGTCAATCGGACGTGCGGTTTGTGCGCAACGGCTCAATATGCGCTTTTTAAGTGTTGAGCGCGCTTCCGAAACGCACGTGGGGTGGTCCAAACCGGCCGAACGACGTCGGATTGGCCTGAAATCAGACTAAAACAATGGCTGAGTTAATTGTGAAGTGTTCGGGAATATGGAACGCTAATCGGTGGTGCCGCGTGCCCGTGGTGACCGAGAACGCATTTCTGGTTCCATAAACGGCCAAAACGGGCCTCAAACTGTCAAATTCAGAGAGTACGGAATCCGATTGAACTGAAATCAGAGTAGGAACACTTTAGTTATTATTCTTGACATGTAAGAGGAGACGACACATCAATCGAACGTGCGGTTTGCGCGCAACGACTCAATATGCGCTTTTTAAGTGTTGGGCGCGCTTCCGAAACGCGCGTGGGGTGGTCCAAACCGGCCGAACGATGTCATATTGGCCTGAAATCGGCCGACAACAATGGGTGAGTGAATTGTAAAGTGCTTGGGCAGATGACATACCAATCAGAGGTGCCGTGTACCCGCCCTGACCGAGAACGCACTTCTGGTGCCACAAACGGCCAAAACGGGCCTCAAACTGTCAAATTCAGAGCGTACGACATCAGATTGACCTGAAATCAGTGGGGAACACTATAATTATTATTCTTGACGTTTATGAGGAGACGAAACATCAATCAAACATGTGGTTTGCATGCAACGACTCAATATGATCTTTTTAAGTGTTGGACGCGCTTCCGAAAGGCACGTGGGGTGGTCCAAACCGGCCGAACGACGTCGGATTGGCCTGAAATCGGACGACAACAACGTGTGAGTGAATTGTGAAGTGGTTGGGTAGATGACACTCCAATCGGAGGTACCGTGGGCCCGCGGTGACCGAGAACGCACTTCTGGTGCCATAAGCGGCCACAACGGGCCTCAAATTGTCAAATTCAGAGCATACGACATCGGATTGACCTGAAATCAGAGGGGGAACATTGTAATTAGAACCATAAAATTAATGATTATATATTTTTAAAATTATAATCGGAATTATGAATATATTTTGAAAATCGTATACTTTCGATCTGTTATAGTAAGTTTGAATTGAAATATGTCAATTTGTTTCAATTATATATTTATAGGATTTATTTGGTACTAATTTTATTATTAAATTTTGATATGTAGTTATAGTTGATGAGGGTTGCGGAGCACGAAAGATGACGATGATATTTATGTGGTATTCATATTATTTTTTATATTTTTTTTAAAAAAAAATTAAAAGCTATATCGGCCGCTATTTGGCGGCCGCTCTAGGAAGGACCAACAGCGGCTGCCATTTGGCGGCCGCTGTAGCCTGTGTTCGGGTCTGCTAAAGCGGCCACCAAATGGTGGCCGCTGTTGGTCAGCCCTACAGTGGCCGCTGTTGGCCTTCAGTGGCCGCCAAATGGCGGTCGCTGATAGCAATAGTGACGGACCAAAAGCGGCCGCCGTTTGGCAGACGCTAGGCGGCCGCTATACACCTTTAGCGACGACTTTTGGCGGCCGCTAAAAGTCATATTTGTACTAGTGTATGTTTCATGATTGGATCGATTATGGCCATCTATATATTAATTAGATTTTCCACTTTAGATAAGGTGATATGGGTATCGATATATAGTAAACTATTTTGTATAATGATTGATGGATATTAGATACAAATACAAGAAAACCTTGACTATAGCTTTTGAAGGGGAATGATGATGTGAAAAAAATCAGTTCATAACTATTGATGAAATATTCTATGGGCCTTCTCAGTGGTAATTAGTTATTTAAAAGAGATAAAAAATATAATTGAAACAATTTCATTGGTCCCCTGTGTAGGATATTTAGAATGGAAGAATGGTTTGGTTGGTTTTTCACTTTATTTAAGTGTCAGTGATGTTGATATGATCTTCTTGATTTGAGGGGAAGATAAATGTAAGAATACGGAAGGAATCTTTTTGATAGAGTAATGTAAATATATTAAATACATTATTTAATTTTCAGACTATTGTAGGTATTGTTAATGGGAATAAGATTATCCAATTTTTGTGGGGTAGATTGGTGTATGTTGAATATGATTTAATTTTATGATTAGATGTTTTATATGCATCATCACATGATAAAATGATAAGGCCTATTATAAGTAGTTCATTACATGATGTAAAGCGGTAGTTTCTAAATAGTCAATGTTACTATATGTGATTATTTTAATAAACGTCACCATGAAAAATTTATTTATAATAATCTATTATAATATAGGTAAAATGGTGTACTCATCTCACTGACATATCAATATTTTTTTATTGGTACTATTTTAAAGGTATTTTATATCTTTTAATTTCAATAAGTATTATGTTTTAAATGATAACTACAAAAGAGGATGAGGATTTTAAATGATTTATTAAAATTATACCGATATAATTGTTATCTTATGTTGAAATCATATGGAATTTCAATAATAGATATATTTACTCAAATATAAGTATGAATTTATATGTGAAAATGTTTGGTTTACATGACATGTTTTAAACTGGATAAGATAGTGTGTCTCTACTGAGTATCAATTCATTGAATTTTTTAGATCATCGAGTCATTTTATTTTTGTAAAATACTTTTTATAATTTTATAACAATATATAAATTCAAATTTATTCAAATATTTTATAAAAGATATTGTTTTTTCTTCAATTATTGTTTTGTGCTAAATTTACTATATAAATACATAATTTTAGATTTTTTGAAAGAAAACTAGCTTAATTTTATTTTCACTCCTAAGAAGACACAACATCTATATTTGGTTTAAATACATTGGTTAGTAAAAATAATTAAGAAATTGTGATGGTTCTCTATTTTTTTATCACACACACACAAACACACACACACACACATATATATATCTATATATAAAAATCCTTAAGAGTGAGTTCTTCTCATATTTCATGAATGTTTAAAATTAATGAATAAAACATACCTTTTAAATGACTAAATTATTATGAACAAGATATAAATTGAATTATATTAATCAAAGTCATAAACATAGAGACATGTTTAAAAATTCAAAATTTCACACTATGATTTGGAGGAATGAGAAATGAATTTTTGAAATGGGGATTATTTTATTAGATTCATTATCTAAAATTCATTCAATTTTAATAAGTTTTTCAATTTTTAGATTTTTTTCAAAGAGTTATTCTAGATGTAATTTTTATTATTGTTTTGGAAACATTGTTATAAAATCAACCCATGAAGAATAAAATAAAAATGATATACATTAATTAGTATATGTTGAACCAAAACCATTGAGATAATGAATATAAAAATATGACATATTAATTGAGAATTATTATAGAATAGGTTTAACAAATCTCTAAATGTTCTTAGACCAAGATTTTGATTTTGGATTAAGAAAACATAATTTTAATGATCATCATATCTATAGACATAAAATGACATTTGTTTTGTGTCGATCAATCATAAATATTTTTAATGAATATTGGTTACTGTTTTGAGAAGAAATTATTTGACATCTTATATTGTTAAAAACATTGACAATTATGATTTATTATAGAAGGAAAACACTCATGTCAAATTTAGTTGATTTTGACACTAAAACTTAATACTTTTCATTTTTATTTTACATTTTGAGTATTTGTTAAATAATAAAGAAGAATAATATTTATAAATATGATTATTTGAATATATATATATATATATAATTGACACATAAATTTCTACCTCATGATACTACAAAAGGGAATAATGATTAACTTGTTTAATGCTTTCCATTACAAATGATTACTATTATTTATTAAATATATATAGTGAATAATGATTCATGTATACATTTATTTGTAATTATTATATATAATATATAAATTTTACATATATATTAAGTTATATGATTATAAAAATAATAAAATATTAAGGATATTTTTATTTTTATCCCTAAATATTTCTCTTAGAAATAACATTCAGGTATTATATCAGTTTGAAATTCCATTTGTGGAATATTCATTATGATAAAAATGTAAATAATTCTTCAACAATATGTTATAGGATGTTATGTACCATAGAGTTATCCCATATCAAACCACATAAACTTTTCATTCAATGTTTCTATAAAATAATGATTTTCCCCAATGACAATTTTGGAGAAATCAATAGCGTATTTGACTCATTGCTTTATGTAGATCATAATAATGATATTTTTGAATCTTTTTGGGATCATATAATTTTTTTTATGGTGATAAAATTATTTTACTATGTAAATATTTTCTTAAAAAATATTATGAGGGAAAATATTAAAATATTACTACTAAATTAATAATATGTTTCTATTGAAATATATAGGATTTAATATTGGGATGACCTGAAATTTCACACTATACATTACATGATATTATATAATGTTAATAAATTGTTCTACACACCACTCTCAAATAAATAAAAATAATGACATATTAAATTAATATTTTAAAATTATAATGTAACTATTAAATAAATAGGTATAAAAGGAAGTAACAGTATTATGTGTAAGGCCATTTATCATTTTTTACAATTACATTTCATGTTTATAAGGGCCATGGTTCTTAGAGGCTAGAGTAATGTTTGATGTGTTTGGGATCTAGAATCTAGAAAGTTGAGAAGTTTATGATGTGAAGCATAGATCAAATCATGAGATGATATTTCAATGCTGAATTGGTTGTTTGTGGCCTACGTAAGAGTAGTTTTTAGTGATTTTTTACGATGTTTATGATAAATTCATGGTGTTAATCCTAGTTTTGGTGAATATAGGAGTTGTTTAATTCAATGGATCTAAAACTGAAACCATTCATAAAAGGGATAAACCATTCATGCAGTGAAATTGATCTAAAAATGTAACTTTAAATATTTCCTCACCATTGATCTTTTGAGATACCCTCTGGTTCTCTCCCAACTCTTGAAAACTAGTGATACTTATTCAAGGGGTTTTGGATCCCTTTAAATAGGGATTGACTTAAGTATTCCCATGTTTGATCTATGGTGATCCACTGTGAGTTTCCCACTTTCTCTTATGGTTTGTTCTCTGACCAGGTTTGTTTCTCCCATTATCCCTTTCCATGATATATCAGTTGTTCTCATTTTTTCTTATATAGATCCTTTTATTTTTTAGCATAGTAATGGCTTGATATTCTTAGTTTGATATAATTTCCTTATGGGATTGGATATTAGAGATCAACATTGTTGTTTCATTATTATCAAAGAATGTTGAAATCCATGAGGTCAGTGTTGCATTGATTTTACTGTTATTTTATGTGGAATAATAATATAATAATTCTTTAAATCATTGGGTTATATTTGAATTAACCTTAATAAAGAATAAATAAAATTAATTGAAAGAGATGGTTTATGGTTATAATGATCACATGTGTTAGAACCATGATAAGGTTTTTACTAATGATTTACAAGATAGTGTGGAATATATGTTTATTTTTTTATTTAAAATATTCATTTTTCTTATGTTAAAAATGTTTAATATGATGAAAATAGTTAATGAACACAAATATAGTAGTGTTATTTAGAAATATAATTAAAGTTGAGGTTTTTTTTGTAAACTGTTATTTTTTATGTTTGTTGGGAAATAAAATGAAATATCTTATACTAGATTTATTAAATTATTTATTCCATATTTTAATGGAATTGGATAAATAACATGATGTTGGAAATGATTTTTGTAGATGAAAATAAATGGCATGATTAATGGTAAATTTATTCCTTTATGATTAATTTTTACACTCTTATCATCATCATCTTGTTATATATTTATTAAATGAGAAAAAAGACCAAAAGGTGGTAGGGTATAGAGAATCCTAAGGAGGCCGAAAATACAACATCCCAAAATGGTCCCCAATAATCAGTTTAACCCTATCCCATTTCAAGAGATGCGTTCTTTGCAAAACATGTGACATTGTTTCCCTAGTCACCTATAGCCATGGATGCTATATGATCCACCACGCTATTATATTCACGCCATGTATGGATCACCTGAATGTTCCTATTGCTAAGTATGCCTTTTCATTTTCTTATGATGTATTCTATTGACTAAGGAGTGTCACCTTTTCCATGAATTTAATCATCAATGATCATCGAGTCAGTTTCAATCTTCCTGAGAGAAATACCCTTTTGTTCACAAAGGTTCAGCCCCATATGCATTGCTTTGGGCTCCACCTAGATATCATTCCCCTAACCATAGAATATAGTATATGAAAGAAGGAAACTCCCCTTATAGTCCTAAACCACACCACCACCTTTCATGGAGCCCAAGATGCATGACCCATAAAAATTAAATTTGGGCCCCATGTTTGGTAGTATCCACCTCACCCAGTGGCCCCTTGGTCAAGGATTAGGGGGTTACACCAGAGCCACACTCAACTTTTGAGATATGAGTGAGGGTGTTTTATTCCAGTTCTTGATCCCGGTAACTAAATCAGCATGCAGGAATATTGTTCCCATGATAATTTATCGACTTTGAGAAAATATCCCCTCTAACCCGCCCTTATTTCAAACCTTCCTGATACTTCATCAGCCCACACTCAAGATAATGGAACATGACATTTTTTCAAGTCTAGAGGAACCTAAAACATTGAACCATCATTCCTGAAAGAGTGAACCAATATGGTTCTCTGAGAAGAGATTAGTGAAATTTCCAAAAAACCACCAGACAGCCAGGTCCCATTCCCCTTCAAAAAACAGATGATCTGCATTCTACTCCTAGTTCACATTACTACAATGACATCTGGAAAACAGTTGACCCCAAATTCTTCACATTATCATCTATGGCCATTGCATGATTCCATATTCTCCAGAAAAGAATGTTAAAATTTTATAAAACACCCTTTCACCAGACCGTGCTATTCCAGAAATCCCCTGGCCTTGAGTTATCAATATCTAATGGAAGTAAATTATTGGGAAGTCCATGATTTAGAGGGAGTGAACATGCATTTTTCTGGTTTGTAATTGAACTCAATCAGATTAATCAATTCCTATTCATCCTTATCCAACATAGCTTTGAAGAAATGAGGGTGCATGTTGGCTTATCTAAAGGACAACATAGGAGGAGGAGAACCTGAAAATACGATCATGGTGGCCACCTAATTATACTACTAAAATAAATTATGGGCTTCCCCTACAATCTATATGGACTTTTGATAAAGGGTTGGAATAATATGATAGATCTGAAACTAGAAGGGAGATGCATGGCTACCCAGATCTTCCGTACCCCCCGCATTTATAGCCCATTATTTCCCCCAAAGTGTGTGCTCTTCCACAATATTCCAAGACAACTTTTCATGCATTCCATGAATAGTATCTACCAAAATCCTTACATTGATGAAACCTTGATGAATAGGCCTCACCGACCTTCCCCACATAGTCCAGTGACATTTCCCTTCAACTGAAGCATCCCATATAAAGTGATATAACATATTATCAATGGATGAAAGAACACCCTTGGGAAACTTTATTTCCGAGAGTGCATGGATTGGAATAGCCGATATGACACTATTTATTTACGTGATCCTTTCCCTAAAGGACAAAAACTGGGTTTTTTAGATGAGGATGTGACTTAAAATATTGTTCAGAATAAATTTGAAGTCCCTAATACAAGTTTAGCCTAGAGAGATTGGTACACCAATATACATCATCAGGAACATACCTCACTACATGTCCAACTCAGTGCATAGGGGGGAGGCCTGTTGGTTGCCGAATCTACTAGAGACCTAGGTCCTACTCTTTGTCCTATTGATAGCTTGTCCACTCCATTGACAATATTCATCCAAGATACTATTGAGTCCACCAATTTATATTATACTAGAATTGATGAAAACCAGATAATCATCCACAAACATCATATAGGAAATCGTAGGCTGGTTCATCTTTCGATGATATGGAAGGAGGTCCCCCGTGGATAGCCTTTTATTAATAAGCATGTGGAGAGTGTCTTTCATGAGGATAAATAAGGCCAGGGAAATAGGATCCCATATCTTGATCCCATGATATGACTTGAAAATACCATATGTCTTGTCCTTAAAGGACGTGACCATCCAAGGTGATCTAACACATCTAAAAATTAGGTTTTTTTCCCATAAAGAAAGACCCATAGTTGCAAGAACCATGTTAATGAAACCCTACTCCATTCGGTTATAGGCTTTGTTTATTCCAGTTTTGGGGCCATTTTGGAGCCATGGGTTTTAAAGTTGATATCACAGAGCATTTCATGAGCTAACACTATAGCTCCTAGTATTAACCAGTCCTTCATGAAACCATGCTGCTCTAATGAAGCCCATCGAGGAATGAAATTGGACATTCATAAGTTAATGATGGTTGACAATATCTTACAAGAAACATTACACATACTTACTGGTCTATAGTTCATAATGGAGGAAAAATATTTGAACTTTGGAAAGAGAATATGATATATAGAACCAACCACCCAGGGGACGATACCACCATAAAAGAAATACTAGATGGCTATAAAAATATCATCTTTAATCACATCCCAGACCTTTGGTAGAAAGAACCTGGAATTCCATCAGGACTTGAAGCACTCTCTGGATTGAGGTGCTTCATGTCATCCTGAAAATCCCTCTCATCTGGGACTGCTTCCAGGAAGGCATTATATAGGTTCAATTTCAAATTTTTAATCCCCTCCAACAACTCCTTATTCCCTCTAGGATACACATTCAACATGTTTAGACTAGGACCTGTAAGAATATTTTTGAATTAAGAGAAGGAAATGCCACCTACCACGTCCCTTTAATCTAAGTATGATCCATCTTTAAGAAGAATATTAAGTATCATATGCCAACTAATTTACTTGATGCATGCATGGAAATAGGCCATGTTTTTATCCCCTTCATGTAGCCATTTCACTCGCACCTTTTCCCTAGCTATGTGCTCTTACTTCAGGATCAGATCAGCCAAAATGTTCTTCTTGTTTGAGAGTTCCCCAATGAACAAATAATCCCATACAACCTCAAGGATGAGTTCCAAATGATCCACCTCTTTTTTTACTATGTTTTTTTGTTTTTCTATTATTTTTTTCTATGTATGTGATCCTTTATATGCAACATGATGCTATCCCAAGATGGTCTATGGTTTAGCGTGATATGGGTAGGGATCCCTGTAACAGCCCAAGATTTTATAAAAAAAATATTCTTTTTAATTTTATTAATGTCTTGTGTTGTACGTTACACCAAAAGGAGCTTGCACAACACACATCCTTGACTTGACTTTCATTACACGCAATCGCGACCTTCCTCGATAGCGTGTGTAGTACGCAATACCGAGTTTCACTAAACAACGATATGCTATAAAAATATTATTAAAACTAGCCGTTATGAATAGTAATAACCACTTTTTGAAATCCAGTAAATCTTATTTTTCAAAATGGACTTTATTTTTGGATTCGGAGTATCGAATTTAGCCTAAGGTGAAATTTTGGTACTTTTCGGATAACTTTCATATTCTGATGAATAGTGAAAATTACTAAATTATAATTAAAAACAACTCTTTTAATCGAAATAATTAATAGTGATAAATCATTAATTTGAGTGGTTTTAAAGTATATTTAGAATATATTTTTACAATTTAATACAATGTTGGTCATTGGATGTAATTTCACATTTAAACTAGACATAAACAAGTGTCAATCTTTTGATAGATATTGTTTCTTAAAAACACGCTATTTGTTTTAACAGCGGGATTTAATTATAAAATTAATTAATGCAACTTTTATGTTATGAATTTGGTAAAATAGACTTCATTTTTGAATTCGGAATATGAAATATAGCTTGGGATGAAATTTTGGCATTGTTCTGAAAAACATCAATTTTTGATGAATAGTGAAACTACTAAGTGGTAGGTTAAAAACTGAATTTTGCATAAAACTTAATTTTACCGCTTCTGTGAATGGAATTTCGAAAATCCGAGAGACACGGTTAATATCAAGGACTAAAATTTGGTTCAATGAGATGAAAATAATTTTTTGGTGAATAGTAACTTTTTACTTTTTTTTACCACGGTTAATAGTAAATAAGGTAACTAAGGGTAAATATGATATTAATATTACCCTAACACATGTCCTAATTCTATTGGACAAGTGTAATTCGACCAAAAACAAACTTAGGAATAAAATATGACCATTTAGGCCCACTTGGATTAGATTAGGACATTTATTATTAATTTATTTAAAGAAGGGTTAAAATAGTTAAAATCAAAGTTTAATAAGTAAATCATTTTTAATATGGGGTTATACATAAGATAAATTCGATTGTAAATATTCCTTAGAAAGCTAAAAAGATTTCCTACATGATGGTATTTTATTTGTAATTTTTAGACGTCAAATAATTTAATTTATTTATGACACAAAGATGTTGCAGTAATTATCTTATTAATGAAATATTGACATAATTGATAATATAAATACCAAAATAAATGTAATTTAAGACTTTTTATGAATTCCACTAATTTTATAGGTTACTATGATATATGAGTGTTGATTTAATCAACTTGTTTCGAACATATAATTCTGTTATGACTTTCACAAAAATCATATATCAAATAGTGTCAAAATTGACACAAAATAGTTTTTAAATCAAATATTATATTATTAATTGTTATTTTATTCCTAAAAATCTAAGGTTCGGCCAAATGACTTAGATAAGGATATATGTATTAATAATATACAATTTGGGGTTCTTTTGGCATGTTAGACTAAGTTTATTAACCATATAGTGAAAGAAAACAAAAAGACACGGTAAAAGTTAAATTATTTAACTTAGAGTTAAATCTAATTGATAAGGTTAAAATAATACCCTAAACTTGTCTAAATTCTATTGGTTGATAGGATTTCGACCCATCCCCACTTTATCTTCGAAATAAGACCCTTTGGAACCATTATAAACCGATTTTGACTTTAATATAAAATAATATTTTGAGATATTCCTAAGGTGCCCCTCTCCTCCCCTATAAAAGGACACCTCCTCCCCCTCCTCCTCACACAAATTTGAGCACTCAAGCTCGGCCAACCCCTGCCAATTTCTCCTCTCCACTTCCCTAGCAACATCCTAGAGGTTCTGGTCTTCCTCAAAGACCAATTTTAGTGCCCTAAGAGGAGGTCTCAAAGAGGCACTTCAAAGAAGAGGTAATTACCGTTACCAATTCATTCATCTTTATTTCTTCTTCCACTTCTTCTTCTTAGGTTGTTTCATTATGAAGTAATAAAATCAGTATCACTCATATACTGATATGTTATTATAAGTATGAAACAACCCTATTTCACCATCTATCCATCCTACGGAAAAAGAAATCACCGCGCGTGCGTACGTACGGAATACCGTCTCCACGCCGTGGTGTAATCTATTTTCCACCACCACCTTACATGGATGGGTATAATGGTGTAAAGAATAACTATAAATAGTTATTACAACATCATATTGATTCTGATATATTGTATAATCCACTCCAATTCAATTCAATATTTATAGAAATGATATCATCGCTCGTGCGTACGTACGGAATACCGTCTCCACGACGCGATGAGATTCATTCTCCATGTTAACCATTTAAGAATGATTATAATGTATATATAAGAAATAATAATGAAATATATGACATTATAAAGCTACTGGATTTATGTATGTATATACCTATGTATGTCATCTACTTACTTCCATTTCAAGACAATAAGGAAAGTAAAACAACGTTCATGCGTACGTACGGACTACCGTCTCCATGAAAGGTGTTTTTCATTTTATTTATCTATCTATTATATATATATATATATACTGAATATATATGATATATAAATCATATTTTATATTCTGGAAGTAAGTAAATCATGATATAAGTAATAATGATGTCAAGAACAAGTCAAAACACCTAAGATAAATGAAACGATTTTACCCAAAACGCTTCTTTAACATGGAATTTACAAAAGAACGGGTAATATAATGTCATAAGTGAACCATATATGATATCATAAAAATGAATATGATTCTGTAATAAGTCAATAACACGATTTAAATCATTATACAGGAGGTTCGGACACTTACAAAGCAAGTCGGACCTAAGGTAAGGGAAATATCACAATCTCATTTTTATCCGAGATTGTTTATTCGTAAGTATTTACTGGGGTGTATTTTATCATCCACATCCATGTTCCCTCAATATGTAATATTATTTCCATCCACCTACAATTGTTTAAATCCAATTTTACCCTTCTATGAGTTTTTAGTAAAGGATATGAAAGGAATCTTTTTTTCGTTTTTCGTACGAGGTGCTTTTTAACTTTTCCGACAAAAGTACGAAGAATGTTTTTTTTAACTTATACGGCACGAATGGATTTCTACTTTTTTATAAAGCCTTATTTTCATGAAGCTTCCTCTAAAATATTTCATGACTATTTTCAATAAAATCTCTTTCTTTTAAAATTGCATGATGTTCTGTGAAAAGAAATTGATTTTGAAGAAGAAAGGATATTTTCCTCAAGAATTCAATTCAAGTGTTTTATCAAAATTATTTTCCATCTAAGATAATAAAGGGTTCTGTTTCTATCCATATTTTTACATTGATTTGACTATGTTGTGATGGAATTATGTTTATGAATTCCTTTATCTTATATGAATGGTTTTATGATGTCATGTTGTTTAAGAATCCCATTTTTATTACATGGGTTATGCAATGATGTATGATTTATGATTTTGTGGCACACATAAGAAAGGATTCATTAAGAGATGGGTGGGACCTATATCTCCCTCCAATGCATTGGGTAAAGATTTCATATCTCATGAGATAGACATGGCTGGAATGGTAGGTTATACCGGTTCAGTGAAACGGGACTGAAACGAGGATTACTCGATTCAGAAAGGGACTTTGTCCACTAAGATAGTCTTGGAGATGAGTCTTGACTAACAAGAAATGATTCTCTATGATTATGTGTGTATGCCACAATGAGTAATGTTTTAAGTTATGGTTTCATTTTCACTACTATGATTTATCCCATGTTATGAAATTATGCTCTCTTTTGCAGGTTAAGATTTCCAAAAATGTTATGTTCTTATGAAAATTATGTGATTGATATTTCTTTTGTTTACCCTTACTGAGCATTTGAGCTCACCCTTTTATGTTTTCTTTTCCCCAGGATATAAAGAAAGGTTTTAGGTAAAAAAAAAAGGAAGATCTTTATGGGAGATTTTGAAGATCTTTCACCAGGATTAGAAGATTACGTTCTGAGTTTCCAAAGACACTAAACTATTACGATCCTTGTGTGTGTATTTTTGTTATGTATTAAGTATTCCGCAAATGTAATGTAATGTCCATGTACGTCAGGCTACGGGTCTCTACAGTTGGTATCAGAGGAAAGGTTTAGTCAACCTTTGGAAACTAGGATGCGAAAACGTTAGTGAGATACCTAGAGATATTTCTAAGGTATGTCTAGGGATGTCTCTAAGGTTAAGTATACGTATAGGTTATAGTCCTAGAATTGCGCTAACGATCTTCGAATTTAACCTAAAATGTTAGATATTGAGGGTACTAACCCTTTATTATGTTGTTTTCCCTAGCATGATTTTTGCCTCTCACACAATTCTTTTGGGGTTTTAGATGATGGCTGGAACCCGAAGGAACCGTGTTAATGCGGAATGTGATGGGCAATGCAATGATTGTACCCCTGAGCAACCGAACGATATAGGAGCTGGAATGCAAAATCTTGTAGCCATGCTCACACAACTTTCTCAAGCTATGAATCATGCAGGACTTCCAAACGAGCAAAGGAAGGAGAAACATTCTGTTGAATCCTTCATGAGGCAGCGTCCACCTTCTTTCAGTGGGTCTACTGATCCATTAGTTGCTGAACAATGGATTAGTACTACTGAAAAGATATTTTCAGTTCTTCAATGTTCTGAACATGATAAAGTCATCCTAGCAGTGTATCGTTTGGAAGGAGATGCTGATCAATGGTGGAATCTTGTTAAGAATACAAGGCAAAGGGATGAAATTGAGTCTATGGAATGGGACAAGTTCAAGAACTTATTTTTCAATAAGTACTTCCCTCGTATTCTTCGAACAAAGATGGAGAAAGAGTTTCTTGAACTGAAGCAAAGGGACGATGAATCTGTTGGTACCTATGAAGCAAATTTTACAAGACTTGCAAGGTATGCTTCTGGAATTATCATCCAACCTGAAAGTAAAGTTGATCGATTTTTCAGTGGCTTAAAACCAAGTCTTCGAAGGGCATTAGCTATAAGAGACTTCAGTAGCTATGAAGAAATTGTGCGTTGTGCTATCAAGGTAGAAATGGAAGTTGGTGTTACATATCCATCTCATGGTTTTGACAAGAAACGAAAGATGGAGTTCAAGGAGAAATCTCAGAATAATGGTGAAAAGAAGATGAATGTTTCCTTATGCACAAATTGTGGAAAGAAGCATGGTGGAGATTGTCTAAAAGGGACTAGAAAATGTTTTAAGTGTGGAAAAGAAGGTCATCGAGCAGCTGAGTGTCGAAGTAATGGAAAAAGGGTTTCTAATGATGTGAATAAAGCAAACACTGCAGAGAACGCACCGCCAACACTTCAATTCTTCAAGTGCAAGGAAATGGGGCATTATGCTAA
This sequence comes from Viscum album, assembly GCA_963277665.1. NCBI lineage: Eukaryota > Viridiplantae > Streptophyta > Magnoliopsida > Santalales > Viscaceae > Viscum > Viscum album. Next base: position 1,630,572,508 of record OY728122.1, read on the forward strand.
TAATTGCCCTAATCCAAGGGTTAGTGATGATCAACATGAGCAACCACTGAAGGCAAAGGAAAAAGGGAAATCACATGCGATCACTATTGGCAATGTTGAATATGACAACGATGTGGTGGAGTGATTAAGTGTTTATGTAATGGGATTCCAAAATAATGTTGTATCATGGAATATTGGAATATTTATGTATTGGTCTAATGTGGTATTCAAAGTGATTGAGACATTATGCGCATAATGAAGGGAAAACGAGAAAATGAAATGTTTAACAGTATTCATGAGCTCATGATTGATATAAGGACTAAGTGATATCATGGTTTGAGTATATAGAATTTTGAGGATTTCGGTATGTGAAAAGTGTTAACTTTTAACTGCATTCAAGTTTTCACTAAGGTTCAATGGGTATTCAAGAGAGTACAAGATTAAGGCCTTTGAATGTTTGTAATGTGACCAACAAGATATATCTTATGATATATGGGGATCAGCGATGGTATTAAATCTCTGGTAATCGTTTTCACTATGTTATGAGAATGGACTGCAGTATTATGGATAAGCCTAAAGATTGGAATGGATTATGTTGGACATAAGTTAGTATTGTTTAAGGATAGAAGTTTTTTCGATATTATTGATGGGATGTTATAGTAACGTAGTTTTAGAAAAAGGGACAACCTGCAGGACGGGCGACAACCCATCACTTCGGACAAGGCTGTAGGAATCGAACCCACAACCGAAGTGCGACTGGCCTTTATCGCCTACCACTGACCTACAGGAAGTCCCTGTTTAGTAGAAACTAGTTTTATTATATTAACCAGTATGATATATGAAGTATAAGTCCATTTTAGGAACTATATATGATTAATCTCACTATAGAATGACTTATGTATATTTAATAACTTTTGCTTACCTTTTGTTTGAGACAGATGGAATGACCCGTCATTCTATCACATGATCTGCTAACACTTCACGAATAACAAATTCAACTTCATTTATTTAGGAGATGAAGTGGAAATTGTTCAAGGCATGAACAACATTGATATTGTATCAAAATAAAGTAAGTATTTATTCTAATTCAAATTTTCAACTTTAGGGAAATGATCTTGAAAACATAAAATGTTGTCCTAGTGATCTTATACCTGATGAATCAGATGGTACCTTAGATCGTCACAAATTTATGGATTTGTGATTACTGGATTTTCCATAGCCATGTTCTCTACCACTCTCCATCAGAACATGATGGTTAGATTTCTCTTCCATATCCATATTTTCACCTATGTGGAAACCCAGTGATTAGTTTATTTGGGTAATCGTTACATTTCATACTTTAGTTTTTAAAGCCAAGTTTTGGTATTCCCTTTTACGATGTGGGTTTCTATTAAAGAAACTTTCAAATAGTAAACCATTTATAACCCCGACGAATTTCGAGGGCGAAATTCATTTTAAGGGGGGTAGAATGTAACAGCCCAAGATTTTATAAAAAAAATATTCTTTTTAATTTTATTAATGTCTTGTGTTGTACGCTACACCAAAAGGAGCTTGCACAACACACATCCTTGACTTGACTTGCATTACACGCAATCGCGACCTTCCTCGATAGCGTGTGTAGTACGCAATACCGAGTTTCACTAAACAACGATATGCTATAAAAATATTATTAAAACTAGCTGTTATGAATAGTAATAACCACTTTTTGAAATCCAGTAAATCTTATTTTTCAAAATGGACTTTATTTTTGGATTCGGAGTATCGAATTTAGCCTAAGGTGAAATTTTGGTACTTTTCGGATAACTTTCATATTCTGATGAATAGTGAAAATTACTAAATTATAATTAAAAACAACTCTTTTAATCGAAATAATTAATAGTGATAAATCATTAATTTGAGTGGTTTTAAAGTATATTTAGAATATATTTTTACAATTTAATACAATGTTGGTCATTGGATGTAATTTCACATTTAAACTAGACATAAACAAGTGTCAATCTTTTGATAGATATTGTTTCTTAAAAACACGCTATTTGTTTTAACAGCGGGATTTAATTATAAAATTAATTAATGCAACTTTTATGTTATGAATTTGGTAAAATAGACTTCATTTTTGAATTCGGAATATGAAATATAGCTTGGGATGAAATTTTGGCATTGTTCTGAAAAACATCAATTTTTGATGAATAGTGAAACTACTAAGTGGTAGGTTAAAAACTGAATTTTGCATAAAACTTAATTTTACCGCTTCTGTGAATGGAATTTCGAAAATCCGAGAGACACGGTTAATATCAAGGACTAAAATGTGGTTCAATGAGATGAAAATAATTTTTTGGTGAATAGTAACTTTTTACTTTTTTTTTACCACGGTTAATAGTAAATAAGGTAACTAAGGGTAAATATGATATTAATATTACCCTAACACATGTCCTAATTCTATTGGACAAGTGTAATTCGACCAAAAACAAACTTAGGAATAAAATATGACCATTTAGGCCCACTTGGATTAGATTAGGACATTTATTATTAATTTATTTAAAGAAGGGTTAAAATAGTTAAAATCAAAGTTTAATAAGTAAATCATTTTTAATATGGGGTTATACATAAGATAAATTCGATTGTAAATATTCATTAGAAAGATAAAAATATTTCCTACATGATGGTATTTTATTTGTAATTTTTAGACATCAAATAATTTAATTTATTTATGACACAAAGATGTTGCAGTAATTATCTTATTAATGAAATATTGACATAATTGATAATATAAATACCAAAATAAATGTAATTTAAGGCTTTTTATGAGTTCCACTAATTTTATAGGTTACTATGATATATGAGTGTTGATTTAATCAACTTGTTTCGAACATATAATTCTGTTATGACTTTCACAAAAATCATATATCAAATAGTGTCAAAATTGACACAAAATAGTTTTTAAATCAAATATTATATTATTAATTGTTATTTTATTCCTAAAAATCTAAGGTTCGGCCAAATGACTTATATAAGGATATATGTATTAATAATATACAATTTGGGGTTCTTTTGGCATGTTAGACTAAGTTTATTAACCATATAGTGAAAGAAAACAAAAAGACACGGTAAAAGTTAAATTATTTAACTTAGAGTTAAATCTAATTGATAAGGTTAAAATAATACCCTAAACTTGTCTACATTCTATTGGTTGATAGGATTTCGACCCATCCCCACTTTAGCTTCGAAATAAGACCCTTTGGAACCATTATAAACCGATTTTGACTTTAATATAAAATAATATTTTGAGATATTCCTAAGGTGCCCCTCTCCTCCCCTATAAAAGGACACCTCCTCCCCCTCCTCCTCACACCAATTTGAGCACTCAAGCTCGGCCAACCCCTGCCAATTTCTCCTCTCCACTTCCCTAGAAACATCCTAGAGGTTCTGGTCTTCCTCAAAGACCAATTTTAGTGCCCTAAGAGGAGGTCTCAAAGAGGCACTTCAAAGAAGAGGTAATTACCGTTACCAATTCTTTCATCTTTATTTCTTCTTCCACTTCTTCTTCTTAGGTTGTTTCATTATGAAGTAATAACATCAGTATCACTCATATACTGATATGTTATTATAAGTATGAAACAACCCTATTTCACCATCTATCCATCCTACGGAAAAAGAAATCACCGCGCGTGCGTACGTACGGAATACCCTCTCCACGCCGTGGTGTAATCTATTTTCCACCACCACCTTACATGGATGGGTATAATGGTGTAAAGAATAACTATAAATAGTTATTACAACATCATATTGATTATTATATATTGTATAATCCACTCCAATTCAATTCAATATTTATAGAAATGATATCATCGCTCGTGCGTACGTTCGGAATACCGTCTCCACGACGCGATGAGATTCATTCTCCATGTTAACCATTTAAGAATGATTATAATGTATATATAAGAAATAATAATGAAATATATGACATTATAAAGCTACTGGATTTATGTATATATATACCTATGTATGTCATCTACTTACTTCCATTTCAAGACAATAAGGAAAGTAAAACAACGTTCATGCGTACGTACGGACTACCGTCTCCATGAACGGTGTTTTTCATTTTATTTATCTATCTATTATATATATATATATACTGAATATATATGATATATAAATCATATTTTATATTCTGGAAGTAAGTAAATCATGATATAAGTAATAATGATGTCAAGAACAAGTCAAAACACCTAAGATAAATGAAACGATTTTACCCAAAACGCTTCTTTAACATGGAATTTACAAAAGAACGGGTAATATAATGTCATAAGTGAACCATATATGATATCATAAAAATGAATATGATTCTGTAATAAGTCAATAACACGATTTAAATCATTATACAGGAGGTTCGGACACTTACAAAGCAAGTCGGACCTAAGGTAAGGGAAATATCACAATCTCATTTTTATCCGAGATTGTTTATTCGTAAGTATTTACTGGGGTGTATTTTATCATCCACATCCATGTTCCCTCAATATGTAATATTATTTCCATCCACCTACAATTGTTTAAATCCAATTTTACCCTTCTATGAGTTTTTAGTAAAGGATATGAAAGGAATCTTTTTTTCGTTTTTCGTACGAGGTGCTTTTTAACTTTTCCGACAAAAGTACGAAGAATGTTTTTTTTAACTTATACGGCACGAATGGATTTCTAATTTTTTATAAAGCCTTATTTTCATGAAGCTTACTCTAAAAGATTTCATGACTATTTTCAATAAAATCTCTTTCTTTTAAAATTGCATGATGTTCTGTGAAAAGAAATTGATTTTGAAGAAGAAAGGATATTTTCCTCAAGAATTCAATTCAAGTGTTTTATCAAAATTATTTTCCATCTAAGATAATAAAGGGTTCTGTTTCTATCCATATTTTTACATTGATTTGACTATGTTGTGATGGAATTATGTTTATGAATTCCTTTATCTTATATGAATGGTTTTATGATGTCATGTTGTTTAAGAATCCCATTTTTATTACATGGGTTATGCAATGATGTATGATTTATGATTTTGTGGCACACATAAGAAAGGATTCATTAAGAGATGGGTGGGACCTATATCTCCCTCCAATGCATTGGGTAAAGATTTCATATCTCATGAGATAGACATGGCTGGAATGGTAGGTTATACCGGTTCAGTGAAACGGGACTGAAACGAGGATTACTCGATTCAGAAAGGGACTTTGTCCACTAAGATAGTCTTGGCGATGAGTCTTGACTAACAAGAAATGATTCTCTATGATTATGTGTGTATGCCACAATGAGTAATGTTTTAAGTTATGGTTTCATTTTCACTACTATGATTTATCCCATGTTATGAAATTATGCTCTCTTTTGCAGGTTAAGATTTCCAAAAATGTTATGTTCTTATGAAAATTATGTGATTGATATTTCTTTTGTTTACCCTTACTGAGCATTTGAGCTCACCCTTTTATGTTTTCTTTTCCCCAGGATATAAAGAAAGGTTTTAGGTAAAAAAAAGGAAGATCTTTATGGGAGATTTTGAAGATCTTTCACCAGGATTAGAAGATTACGTTCTGAGTTTCCAAAGACACTAAACTATTACGATCCTTGTGTGTGTATTTTTGTTATGTATTAAGTATTCCGCAAATGTAATGTAATGTCTATGTACGTCAGGCTACGGGTCTCTACAATCCCCATGTTTGCAATAGTAGTTGTCACTTGATGTATTAGATAAATGGTGATATGTATGGTGGTGTCAGGGATGGAACTGGGATTTATAGAATGGGTTGTATCATTGTATATCCATTCATATGTTGGAATATAGACACCTTGTTGATAATTTTTTGATTTAATGGTCAAATGGTCGGGTTTCTTGTTTACCAAAATTCCTTTCCCCACTACTTAAGGCAGATGGTTATGCTTAGTTGTGCATATATTATATGGTATATTAGGATGTTTCCTAATGTAACTATAAATTTGGAATGATAAGTATTAAGAAATGTTTTATCCCATGGGATTAGATCTTGAATTGAATATAGTTGTTGTTGATCATGTGGAACCATAGAAAATGTTGGATTATTCCTAGAGGGTATGTAATTCAATTAATGGTTAATTGATTTTGAATGAAATTTTGTTAATTAGTAGATAATGTATTATTAACATAAAATGAAAATTTTAATGGAAATAAATAATTAATTAAAACTTTATGAATTATTATGTGAATATAGAATATCTACTTCTCTATGGCATGAACCAGGTGTCTAAGAGGGGATATCTACTATTAATCCTAATACTAAGTTAATTTCAAAAGTGTGGTTGTGAGATATATTATATCCAATATGTTTTTTGATTTCATATTCCAACACACCTCAGTTAGTAGGGTGAATGACTCCTAGTGGACTCTAGGAGTGTGTTTTTTCCAATATACAAGCTCTGTCATGAACCAGTCCAGATACCTTAGTACCCTGATACCTGAGTCTGATCTAACATATCTTGAAGGGAATCACTGATCCCCATAGTTTGGAAACTAGAAAAAGGAATCATATAAGAATTAAGTGGGAATGGTTTTTCTAAAAAACAAGGGAAGATAAAAGATCCAATTTGGTATGTCAACACTCCTCTAGGAGAATATACTAGAAACAAATAGGTAAAACAAAACCCAAAACAATACATCAATGAGGACAAAAAATATTCCTATATAGAATATAATACATCTCATGTAATGGGTGGACCACATCTCCACCAGCCACCTCTATAAATCTGAGTCTCAGGGATTAATAACATCCATCACTTCCAAGTGGCTTTTTCCTTTTACTTTGATATGTAAAAATATAATCTATAAATACCTAATTGAAAATAGATGTTGTAAGCTACAAGGCCCAATAGGGTCTCACCAATTGTTCCAAAAGCACTTCCATTACAATTAAACCATTCATTATTTCAATTTAAATAAAATAAGGTCTGGAATGAAATTTATATGTTTTTAACAAAACAATATTTTAAATAAAAAAGAGATGGAAGATATATCAAAATAGTCTTAAATGAAAATTTTATATAAAAAAATTATATAAATCAACTGTAATGAAAAAAACATTTCAAATTCAATGGCATGTAATCACCAAATAAAACATCTCATATAACTTTGAAATAATCCATTCTATATATTAGTTTCTATTAATAGAATCATTACCCATATCAATAACTATAACAACTCAATATAGGTTTGAGAAATCAATATAAACACCAAATTTTGGGATCCCATTATGGGTAATAAATACACTCCCCATTAGGTTATTACCTAATGTGAAATCATTCTGATTATGGTTTAGTTAGTGTTTCCATGGTCAATAAATTTCTAGAAAGTCAGAGTCCTAGTTTTCTTGTCCCAAATTACCCACAAAATACCCAAGAAAAAATGTGACCCAATCAATTAATCAAACATTCTTGAGAAAATAATTAATTTCAAATAAATACGGTATTCACAATTCAATTGCCCAAATTCATTTTTAACATTCCATTTCATTTTAAAACCAAACCATAGTGATTCATCAAATTCTTTATTTTTTAAATCATATCTAAATTTAAAACAATTGTTCTCATGAATAAACATCTAATAATTTCAATTTATCAAATAAATCAGTCAAATCAATTTATCAAACTGAGATTTTTTTCACAAATCCATCCCACAATTTTAGTATCATTGAAATTGAGGGGATTCCTAATTTTTTTTTCAATTTGAAATCTCACATAATATCATTTTAATTTATGGTTTTCAATTCAATTAAAAAATGATTTCAAAGAAATAAATCATTTTAAGGTTTCAATTTTAGGTAAAATCATATGGAACCACCATCCTTTAACCAAGGAGTCAAATCAACACAACACCCACAACATGATCTGCCAATGACAAATGAAGTAGTACGAGATCAAGGAATCAATCCTATAATAAATATCCATAAAAATAAAGATTAGATACCTAGAAAAATTATGATATATCAATCTCTAATGAGGGGAGAAAAGGATATTGGGAGAAACCATAAGATAAGAGATCCACTTACTGGAATAAGATCAAACGATATCACCGACACTTTGATTCATAAACATAAGGGGACTGACGAGTCTATTTCACCTCTTTATCGCTTTTAGAGAAAACGGAACCATGTTACAATACATTGGGAGTGTTTATAATATTAAATAGGAGTCACATGATTTTTAATAATGTTTTAAGGGAATTATAAACTATTCAAACAATTTATTGGAGAGGCCACATGGTTAGTACTAAATGTGCGCCTTATTCGTGAACCCCCACTAGAATTATGGAAGGGGTGCATGGTTTGCAAAAATGATCACCTTAACCATGTACTATCAATGTGACCCTAAATATCAAGGGGGTCATAGTTTTGAGGTGTGGATGCATATTTTGGAAAAATAGTGCGCCCGTTCCTGTGGCTCATCCTTGGCCACACAATTTATTGGAAAAAACAACACAGTCTTCTCTAACAGTGTGGGAATGATAATAAGAATATATATATATATATATATATATATATATATATTTTACACATGTATTAAGAGATTAATCATGTTTAATTAAATAATTCATTAATTTTTTTTGTTTTCATAGGAATTAGGAATTCTTAACTTAAAGGAAGAAATGATGAAAAAGTGCCAAAAAACTTGATTTACATGTTGCGTATCACACAAAAATTTGTAGAATTAATTCAATATATGAAAACAAGGCTGAATACCAACCCATAAATATTCAACATGACATGAAGACAATACACATCATGGAAATACATTACATGATGTGTAAATTTCAAAATAAAAATCTAAAAAAGTGAATTTTATAAATGATATGTAGATATTGCATGATGTTTAAGTTTCGAAGGCTCGCCTAGTAAATGATATGAATAGATTATTTGGAAGTAAAATTGGATATTAATTACACAAAATGAAGCCAACTTACATGTATTGTCTATATCAGGACCCCAATCACTAAATCCACTACATGACATACAACACTTACACGCCATGTACTTTTTAGGACTATTAATATTTCCAGTGCCCTCCACGCATGAGGAGTTTTAGAAATATTTTTTTTCTCTCATTTTCCTTTTAAAATTTTCAACAATTTTCATCCTAAATTAGATTTATTTCATTCCTTACATTATTTTATATAATCCTTGTGAGTTTTTAATCATTCCTCGTCCATTATTCATTCGTTTTAATATCATTTTCAATCCCACTATCTATTTCCAATGCTTCACACAATTCTTCAACAAATCTTACATAAGTATTCATATGTTTCCTTATTTTCAGTAAGTTTGTGATTGTATCTTATTTTTTTGTATATCATATTTCTCATTATTAATTATTTAATCATTATATGTTATTTTATAGTTATATTTTCATTGCTTCAAATTATTTGGTATTGATTTTTTCTTGTTTAATCCTGGATTGTATATTTGAAACTATTTACAGATTATTCATAAAATTCTTAATATTTACATAATTTTTACCATCACTTCTATGCATGGATAATCTTCTTAGGGTTATGGGTTAAGATTATGGATGGTTTGAACCTAATTAATATATAAATATTGAAACTGGGTAATCTTATAGCTAGTAATCAGGTTTATAAAAGTTGAAAATATCATTATTTTTCACTAAACCTAACGATTAGAGGTTAAATTGAATGATTATGAAATAGTTGGAGAAGATCAGGGTAGAAAAAATAGTGTTTAATTCTTTATTCCTAGAATCTAAGATTCCTTCACTTAGATTTCCAATTAATCTGGACCAAGGAGTCTTTTCTAGATTAGGTTGATCCAATTGTATGCACCAATGTCAGTTGATGTTATTTTCACCACTTCATAGCCGATGCCATATGTTAATCCCAAGTTAGATTTAAGATTATCCCCTTTACTATACCCTGAAATTGACCCAGATCACTTACTTTGTTATTTGATTTTTTAAAAAAATTCATAGATTTAATAAACACCAATACTAAAGAGTGAAAGTTAGCAATCCTTAAAACGGTTTTTTTGAATGGCCTATAACCTTACTGTATTCCACATGGGATTGACCCAACACTACCACTTTACTACACCACTACAGTAAATGTAGTTTGAGACTATACATATCTAATATGATCTCAGCCTGTGTGAATTCAATGATGTGTGTGGGTGAATCAAATTTGCCACTATTTTAGGGGATAAATATTCCTTAGGCTAAAAAACCTTCTTATTGAAGCCCATATTACCTCAAACCGTACACCTTTTCATTTTTACATTTTTTCTCCTTTAGGAACACCTGTGTTATCTCTCTCTCTATCTCTCTCTATTTATCTCTTTTCTCTATGGTTAGTACATTTTCTAGGGCCCTTGACTCACTCAGAAATCCTAGATACACAAGAACAACTTATATTTGATCATGAGATAGATAGAACTATAACTTCTCACCACCGCTTCATAATGGAAGAGTATAACAATCTTTCTCTACCACACCTTCAAGACCCCAAATACGCGCCACCTCCAAATCAGGAAAACATACCAGTAATCTAATAACACACCATTATATACTATGGTTTACAATCTATTATTGGTGTTGTGCCCGCCATTTTTCACCCGAAAATTCAGGTTCACAATTTTGAAAGTAAACCTAAACTCAATCAAAAGATCTAGAATATGGGGAAATTCATTAGGCTTCAAAGAAAAGACCCCCATTAGTACATATCCAATTTCTTAGAAGTTTGAGATACATTACCCAACTAAGGAATATCTTTATACACAATAAGACTCTGAGCCTTCCCTTTCTCCTTTCATGACCAAGAAAGGGAATAGATAAAAGGTCAAGCTTCCGAGTAAATCAAAACTTGGGACGAATTAGATAATAAATTCATAGACAAATAATTCCACTAATCTAGACCTGGAAGCTCTGGAATGAAATTTAAAACATCACGAGGAAAAAAAAGAATCATCATGGGAAGCATGAGATAGATTCAAGGAGTTATACTTCAAATGACTACGTCATAGAATAGATGTGTGGATTTAATTAAAAAAATTTCATCAAGGATTTTAACCTACTGTATGAACAATATTAGACATAGATGTTGATGAAGGACTCATGATAAATTGTACAAGAAATTTTAGATGAAGTCTCTCAAAATTCCAGTATGTGGAAAAGTGATTGGGGATCTCCATTGTGTAAAATTTATTAGGAGGAAGAAACAATCCACCCCACTTCTCAAGTAGAGGATCTGACAAAGAATCTGGAATCATTTGAATTATATATTGTGCCACCACCCCCACCTCATCCAGTAATGGAAATTCAATCCTAAAATATGTGAATAGTCATGAATTTTTACCAAGACTATAGGTCATGGATGGAATAATCCAAAAGTCATGATTTTAATTATATCAATTACAATCATCAAGGACAACAGTACCATAATCCCTATTATTTTCAACAAAAAATTACCAATAGAGGTTATCTCAATAGTATCCATAAAAAAATCCAAGGTTACATTCAAAATAGAAGTGGAAAAATACCACAAAGTAATCAAAGACCACCTGGGTACCCACCGCAAGGTCATGATCCTTGACCTCAAATGAAATTACCACAAACTTTTCCAAGAACTCAATAGTTTATATCAGCAGATTAATAAAAATTCTAATAGGATCTACCATGACCACAACAAAAGCTAAAACAACTTCAGATTAATATTGAAAACCTACTCAATAACTTTAAAATAAATCATACCAATGGATGAAAATTTATGACATAGAGATGAAAAACCAGAGGGCATCCATGCGAAATCTCAAGCACTAGATGTGTCAAAATTCAAAAACTTTATCAGACCAACTACCAGGTACATTACATTGTAACATTTTAATACACATGAAGAGGAATTTAAGGTAGTTTTTTCAGGAGTGGGAAAATACTAGACTTTAAATAACCATTTAAGGAGGATGAAGAGAAGTTGTAGGGACTAGGTAAATTGGTGACTGACATCGAGGAAGATAACCATGATAAAAAAGGAATTAGTTAAAGAAACAAGTATTGAATCAGAAGTAACTATAACACCCCTAAAAAACAATATCCCAAAAATAAAGAGGTTTATATGGGACCACCAACATACCAACCACCTCTACCATTCCCAGAAAGAATAAGGAAATTAAATATTTTGGAACAAAAGAAAACTTTTCTCACAATGTTCAAGAAATTTCATATCAACATCCCATTTTCTAAATTGATTGTCGAAATGTCTACTTATGTGAAATTATTAAAGTAACTTCTCCTAAATAAGTGGAATATGGGAGACTTGGGAGTCATCTCCCTAAATAAGAAAATTTTCACTATTGGTCAACATAATATTCCACAAAAGATGCAAGAACATGGCAGTTTCTCAATCCCTTGCACCATAGGGGTAGGGAACTTTATAAGAGAATTATGTGACCTATGCACGAGCATAAATCTCATTACTATGAGTGAATTGAAGAATATAGGGATTTTATAATTTAAACCGAAAAGAGTGGAACTTAAACTATATGACTGAACAATCAAGTATCCTTGATGACTTCTTGAGGATATCTTAGTTAAGGTTGGTATGTTTATATTTCATAATTATGTCCTAATTTTAGAAATGGAAGAAGAAGGAGAAGTTACAATTATTCTTGGAAGAACACTTCTATCCATGAGAAAATATTTAATAAACATTAACCAAGGGTGACTAATATTTAGAGTTGGATATGAAGAGGGTTTTTTTCAACTTATAAAAGGATTCCAAGAAAGGTAATGATTTTTTTGGCTGTCAATCCAAATTTAAAACTGATAAAGGAGATGATTTTATGACTATTTAGGATGACATGGAGAGCCTTACCCATGATGAATAATAATAAAATGATCACAATAATGAAAAATACTTTGAACCATTGATGATATACACTATCCCACAATTCATACATTTTGTCATCATGGCACCATCATTGGAATTAAATCCTTTTACAATCATAGTCAAGTACTCATTCCTTGAGGCTGCAGAAACACTTCCAGCCATTATAATCTTATAGTTGACCGATAAATAGGAGTACACATTTATTGAAGTCCTAAAAAGAAACAAAAACTCAATATCTTTGGGGAGTGACTAACCTTAAGGATATAGTCCCCATAATTTGTATTGAAAAAATTTCATTGGAAGAAGGTGGTAAACCTAAACTCCAATCCAAGATGTGACTCAACACACCAATAGAAGAGGTTGTTAATAAAGAAGTGATGAAACTTCTAAATTATGGAATAACATTTTCAATTTTTGATAAGGAATGGGTTAGTCTACTATATGTGTTTCCATATAAGGGGAACCTAAATATTGTGAAAAATGAAAAATATGAGATGATATTTACTTGAAACATCATTATATAGAGAGTATGCATCAATTATATGAACCTCAATATGAAATAACAGAATAACATTTTATAATACCCTTTATGGATAAATTTCTAGAGTTACTAGGAGGAACTGGATTTTATGATTTCTTAGATGGATATTCAGGATACAATCAAATTTTAGTCAATCTAGAAGACCAAACTAAAAATATATTCACTTGTCCCTTATAAACCTTCTCCCATCAAAATATGTCATTTGGTATGTGTAACACACCATCAAATTTTCAACATTTCATGAAACATATATTCCATGATATAGTGGATGAATTCATTGAAATATTCATAGATGAATTTTCTGTTTATAGAAGATCCTTTGAGGTGTGCCTATGAAATTCGGATCTAGTCTGGAAATGATATGAAGAAAAATTCTTGGTATTAAACTGGGAAAAGTGTCACCTCATGGTCCAATGATCTTTATTCCCCAGACATAAAATCTTAAAATAAGGAATGGAAGTTGATCTATATAAAATAACAGTAATAAAAGACTTACCTGATCCTATTACAGTGAACGTAATATGGGGATTTTTGGGTCATGAAGGATTTAATGACCACTTCATTAAAAAATTTATGGAATTAGCCTGCCCCTTGACACACTGATTGTAAAAATATACTATTTTTTGAGTTTAACGAAGAGTTCAGTAGTCCTTCCATTTCATAAATAATAGTATGGTGGCCGCTCCTATTATAGTTTCACCATATTAGACCACGAAATTCAAATTAATGTGAGATTCAGGCAAATTCTCTATTAGAGGTGTCTTAGGAAAAAAAATTGGAAACATATTTTGTCCTATTTACTATTCAAGTCACACACTTAATAATACTCATGTAAATTATATGAATACTGAAAAGGAACTTCTAGAAGTTACCTTTTTTTTGAAAATATCCTATCATACCTTGTACAATATAAGGTGGTGGTCTACACTAATCATGCATCACTTAAATATCTACTAAACAAAAGACATACCAAAACATCTTTGATATGATGGGTCCTATTATTACAAGATTTTAACATAATAATCATAGAAAAAAAGTAACTTAGAACATCATTATAGACCATTTATTAAGACCCCCACTACCTAATATCAAATATGAAAACAATCTTGACATGAAGGATGACTTCCCCGATGAAACCCTTCTCAAGATAAATACCCAATATCATGATTTATTTTTAGATATTGAATATGATCAAACGACAATATCACTCTACCCATAATTTACCTATCAATAGAAGAATAGTTTTTTAGTTGAAGCCAAAATTTAATACTGGGATGTATCACTAATTTTTAAGCATTGTGATGATTGATTAATGTAGCAGTACATTCCAAAAAACAGACAACAAAGTATTTTCAACATGTTTTAAACGTCAACAGTAGGATGGAATCATGGACCTAAAAGTACCAAAACAAAAATACTTCAAATAAGGATCATTTTTCCCACACATCCTCAAGAGTCAAGTAACTTTTATCAATCCTGTGATTGACTCCAGTTGACAGGTACTATAGGAAAAAATAAATGAAATTCCCCAATATTGCATCCTAGAATTCAAAATCTTCGATGTATGAGGAACTGATTTTATGGGACCATTCCCAAATTCATGTGGGAAATTATATATATTTTTTTGGAATGGACTATGTTTCAAATTAGGTCGAAGATATTTCCCCCAACCATGACACAACTATAGTGGTTCTGACGTTATTAATGAAAAACATTTTTTTTGATATTTGGATTTCTATGATTAATTATTAGTGATCATGGAAATTACTTTGAATACAATTCTGTGAAATATTTTCTCAAAAATTATGGAATTTGTTATAATATTTGAACTACCTACCTCCCATAGATAAGCGAGAAAGTTGAATTATATAATAGGGAAATCAAAAAAATTATTGAAAAGATACTGGCTACAAATAGAAAGGAAGGATCCTTTAAATTAGATGATGAAATTTGGGTGTACCGCATAGATTACCAAATAACCATCAGAACTAATCTATTTCATATTGTTTATACGAAGCCATGTCACTTACCCGTCTAAATAGAGTATCAATATTATTGGGAAATTTAGAAACTAAATATAGATTCTAAAAAATCTAGAGAATTCATAATGGTAAAAATCTATAAGCTTGAAGGGATAAAAGGGGATGATTATGTAAATTATATAATTTAAAAAGAAAAAACAATGAAATGGTGTGAAAAAACATTGCATGACAATAATTCAGATAAGGGGATAAAGTTTTACTTTTTAATTCTTGATTGAAACTTTTCCCTAGAAAACCAAAATCTCGATAGTCATTTCGATTTACAATCAATGGAGTGTTTCCGTATAGGGATATTTAAATTAAAAATTATGAGTAAGTACCATTCAAGGTTAATGGAAAGAGACTAAGAATTCATCAAGAACCATTTCACAAAGGGTTTGGGATTTACTTAGAGTTTACTCAATCCTTTCCACCTTCATTCTAGCTGACGACACCATCGTTAGTGATTTATGGGAGGCAACTCATATTTTCTTTATTTATTTTAATTATTTTACTTATTATATATTTTTTCATTTTAGTAGAATTATTTTTCATAGGATGTTCATGAAGTTCACTGTACCCATATATCTGCATGTATCTCAGCTATTTCTCATTACTATTCACTATGTGTGCCTTCCCATTTCACTACTTTAATGTTGTTTAAACCTGGTGAACTAACATTTTACAAAGTATAGGATTTGTATTTCTAAAAAATGATGTGGGTAGATCGATTTTAAATCATCATCCACCATGATTTGAAATGGCATGGAACCCATCATAAGGAGTTATCAATTCCCTAAATTCAATTTTAAAGTTTCCATTTTATTTTTTCTATTGTATATATGTGATATTTCTTCCATTATACTTTCCAGGATAGTGTAGAAAATGCCTCATTTTATGTGTGTGGGAGTCTTTTTTGATATTTAATGTCGATACACTTGAATTATTTCTTATTTTAACCTATCTAGGAGACATTTTTCACTAAAATCATACTTTAAACCTAAAAAATCATTACACCCATTTAAAATAAAGACAAAGTAAGGTTTGAAATTGTTAAAATACATATTTTACTCTTATTTATACTTTATGAATGATTATTGTGTTTAGTAATTTAATTAAAATTGAAACTTTTTAAATTGAATTTTATTGAATTATTAATAGATATTATACCCTAGGTGATTGCCATTTATTTTTTTATACTCCCATTATTGATAGGATTCTAGACCCACGATCTCATATTTCTTTCTAAATATATTTCTTGACCGAAACCTTGGGTATATAAACCCATTAGAACATTCATTGAGATATTATTGATTCTATGATTTAATATATAAAATTTTAGTATGATTGATGAATTTTTTTTATAATTATTTTCCTAATACAAACCTTTCATCTTTCCTCATTTATCCCATAGTTTCCAAGAATAAAAATTTTAGGATAGATCCGTTTCAACCTGATTATCCCTTCCTACCCTACTCTTGGTATTTTGAATGATTAGCCTTTGAAAAAGCTTGGGGGAATTTTTAGTTGATGGAAATGGAAGGATATTATTGAGGAGATTTACTATGCAATTTATACCAAATTAATATTATCTAATCTATGATTAGTTTTGAAATTTCATTCCCACCCCATTCCTTTGAAAAAATATATAAAAAGAAGAATAAAAAAAAGATTTTGGGTTGTGTATTAGGAAGGTAAAAAATCACAATTCCCATGAATCCTATTATGGATCATACATGGTTAGGGGATTTATTTTATATTTTTCCTAAGAATATATTTCTAAAAAATTAACTATAAGAAAAATAAAAGGAAAGGAATAAGGTAAATTTTTGATACATACAAGGCACACTCATGGATCTACTAGATCTGTTTGGAGCATGGACACCTTTTGATCTTGTAGGAGCTACTTCATTAAACTATTTTGATTTATCATACCTTATAATTTTGATCTTACCCTGCTTTGTTGGTTTAGTTTCACTTTTTACCCAACTTCCCTTAGCCTTAGAGTCATTTGAACCATTTGTTTCTAAAGCCCTCATGATTGATTTTATATTTATCTTTACAAGGTGGATATGATATCTATGAACCCTATTTTTTATGACGAATAGATATTTTATTTTCCTATTTAAAGGGTTTAATATGACCTAATGCGTATTCCCTTTGAGTTCATAGAAGTTTCAGGGGGGTTGGGGATTGTTCGGAGCCTAGGACCCATGTTCGGGGTAAAAATGGACTGGTGCACGGTCTGTATAAATAGTGTGGGGGTAGGCAACACAATTAGAAAAACCATACAATGTTAGATATAGGGGTTGTTTCGGAAATAATTTTTTTGTAAAAATACTATGGAATGGGATTAACGACCATATGGTCGGGTCTACGATTTCGGAAGATTTGGACAGTGGGTTTGCACATAGTTTCTGCATGGTTTTTAAACCGTGTGGGTAAACCATGTATGGAACCCTTGTCCTATATAAATCCATGTGTGGTTAGCACATGTTTTACCTCACCATGTTCCTAAACCATGTATCCCGTGAATTTTTTGGAATTTTATATTTTTAAATTGACATAAAATATATTTTAAACTTAACAATCCTTTTCTATTCTTACACACACCAAAGGATACTTTGAGAAGCTGTCCCCTTGATCCTAAGGTAAGAATCCGGATAACATTATTGTCCAATATCCAATTCTAGGGTAGTTTGTCTCATCGGATCCGCAATGGTAATCTATAAATTCCTTTATAACTTTTCTTAATTCTTCTGGCTATAGGTAACACTATTTGAATTTAGGATCATATGTCCTAATTTCATGTTCTTCACCCATTCTTTAGATTTATTTCTATATGAGTCAAGTCAGGACAAGATACAAGAGGAACAATCAACTACTAAGATAAGGTAGGTGGTATAGACTTTTCTTTTGAGTTTTGGTGTTTTTTTAGAGCTATCCTTCATTACAAGTCCCGCCAATTTTTTTTTGTACGACAACGATTTTGAACTGGTAAAATGTTATTGATTTAATTGGAATCATTAGGGAACCCCATATGTTTTGTTGGGATGTATTAGTAGATATTTCCAAAATCATGGTCACCCATGGGGTGTTCCATATTGAATTACCTATTTTACCTATGTTGAACAACCAAAAGCAGTGAGTTCCCATGCTTGACTAGATGTTGGAATTCCAATCAATTTTAACGGAATTAATTTTTTTAGTTAGAGGGATGTTATTTATATTAACCTAATTCCCTATTAATATTCCATGTTTAATTTTTTTAATGAATTGAAGGTTTAAATGGTAAAATTAGTAGTAATACTCAATTGGTTAATTTTAATTTTTTAATGGATGATTAAAAAAATTGGAAATTTGTGTGGGTAAACTCATGTTATATAAATAATCTTGAATGTGAATTGTAACAACAAGTGGGTGTACTCCATGATTGTTTGAATGGTATGGGGTGTTACGAGTGGGTATCCTCATAAGATTAATTGGGCGTTAAATGGAAATGTGAGTGGATATACTCACATTATTCAAAATGATAAATTGTTTGAATTGATAAATGGGTTGAATGGAAAATGTATGAATAGATTCCTTGGACATGTTCCTTAGACCTAGAATGAAGTACTGGACGCCTTGGATAGAGATGCTCCTTGGGTCTTGATTCTATGGGATTCCATGGTCTTTTCCAACCCTTATATTCAACATTATTGGACACACATAGGATATGTCTGGTATGACAAGTTTCTAGGACTCCAACCAGGGCGAAACTAAGCTTCCAATGATATTCACTTAGGACTCGATGAGGATGCCTCAGTCTTAAAAAACTTGGATCCAACCCTTCATGGTCTAACACATTGACATAAAAGATTATTGTGAAAATGTGATACACTTTATTATACAACATGACTGAATTTTTTTTGTCATGCTTGGCTATACAGAAAGTCAGTGGGTTTTGATATGATTTCATTATATGGTAAGTCCGTATGGATAGGATAAGTATAGGCGTATGGAAAGGTCATGTTGTTTATTTATATTATTTACAGTTTCCTTGTAATAGAGCTTAACTATATTTTTTGGGGAGACTTGAGAGGCTATTTAGTACCACTTTCTTAATAGGATATGTGTCGTAGGGACTTTACTTTTTTTACTTCTTACCTACTTTATTGATTACCTACTTTTCTTATTATATTTTACACCATATAATTGTATAGATTATGAGTTTTCACTAACTAGAATGTTATCTCACACCTTTTTAGGCCTTCCTCAGGGACCCAAATAGATTTTATGGTTTTAGGTGTCGATAGGGGAAAACACCTTGATATAGGTTGTTGATTATTTCTTTGGTGTAGGGGAGCATCGGACTAGGGCGCGTCTTTCTATGCTACTGGGACACTTTTGGACTTTTTTTTTGGATACTTGTACTGTATTTCATTCACATGTACCTATTTTAGGTGATTTCTGGAAACATGTATAATATGAATCATTAAATATGAGACACTTCAGTGTTTGTTATATTTTTTTCTATCTTGTTTACTTTCCATTTGTTTTCTTCCACAATGTATATATTATTTAATTCCACTGTGATATACTCAGGTTATGAGGGAATGGTCTCCCCACTGACACACCTAATCCCTCACTGATAGTTGGAAGCCTATAGCGTTTGTGGAGATATTCTTGAGGTCTTGTGGAAAAACAATATTGGTGCACTATTGAGTGGTTACTATGTTTAGGACATTATAAATTGGAATCAGAGGCAGATTGGTTTCTTTTCTGGTTTGACTTACTGTTTGGAGACAATATTCTAGGATAGGAAGGAAATGGAGGTTCGTAATATGTTGTGACCGAGAGTAGCTACCCTGTGTACAGGTAAAATCCAAATTACCTTGAATGAAAATGTTATTTTTTGTTTTTTATATTATAATTGATTTGATTCCACCATTTGGCGACACACTTGATTTATGTAGTTAGTATTGATAAAATTGAGGGTTTTATTTCTATTGCATCATGATGAGATGAGGTTATTCCATCTCATGAATCATATATGAACTTGTTATCAATAAAATTCCATGCATTATTCCATGTCATTGAGGATGCATAAATCATTTAATGTTGTTGTGAAAGGTGTTGTGATAGTTATATCTTTTGTTGTGATAGATTTTGTGCAGTGAATAGAAAAATGATTCCACCTTTCAGTTCTTATGGTGTATGGGACCTTATGAATTTAGTATTGGAAAATCTTCTAAATTCAATTGTTAAAGTGAATTTGATATGTATGGATTGAATGGGAACCAATTTTGGGTTCATGAGGTGTTATGGGTTCCCATGGATTTGGAAATGGTGAACCATTGGTTAAAACTTTTGAATAATTGAAATATTGGAATGGCATGAATAAATAATGTGAATTAAAATGAGAATGAAATGGAAACTTTAAATGAGGAACTAATACTTAACCTAGACCTGAATTTTGAATGGGAGATAGGTAGAGTTTTTAGTGGTGTTTGTTATTGTTATTTTTTTTGTTGAATTTAGGAGAATGTTGTGGGTTAAAACATGGTTTTATGAGGGTTTTGACTTGTCCTATTCTTATTAGGTATGAGATTATATATCATTATTTATTTTGGTGTGTTTGTGTAATTATAGAGGCATGCCACCGTGGAAACCTCAAGTTGTATGCTTAGAGGGAGGCGATGACCACACTCTGGGGGCAGTGGGCCATGAGCGACCAACATATCCTCCTTTAGTGCCATCTGTTGCACCAACTACTATTTTTTACATAGGTGTTGAGGCATAGTTCAATGAGGTATTATATCACTTCATGTAGACTTATCATGGAGCATCACAACCTACATTTTCTATGGATGGGCTAACACGAATGTTCTAGCAGCATCCTCCTCTCATGTTTTTGGGGGATGGTGGTCTGTCAGATTCTAATATATGGATAGATACTATGTTAGAAATTTTTGAGCATCTTGAGATTCCTCCTGGGAGGAGGATCAAGGTCTCCACATATATACTACATGGACCAGAAAATCACTAGTGGGATGTTTTGAACCAGGCTGACAGGTTGTGAGATGTGGGTTGCGTTGATTTGAAAACTCTCTTCTTTGAATATATCTTCCCCAAAACTCTATAGGTAGAGTGGGATAGTAAATTCATGAATCTAGAGTATAGAAAAATGTCATTTATGGAGTACTTAGAACATTTTACAGAGTTTCATCATTTTGTGATGACGTATCTTACTGATGACCTATTTATAGAGAGAAAATTCGAGAAAGGTCTCCGACATGTTATCAGATATTGGGTCAACATGTTTTGGTTGACATATATCACTAAAATTATAAATTAGGCACAAATTAGAGAGCAAAACCTAAGATAGGATGCGGGTTCCAAGCTGGGTAGTATTATTTCTCGACCCAACAGTTCTACATATTTTGGTAGGAAGCTCCATTTTGCGGCTTCAATGAAATGAGTACCAGTCAGTTTGTGAATAATTCTAGCTCAGTGTTTTTTTTCATTAGTGTGGAAGGTGAGGCCACATGAATAACTAGTGTGATCACAACTAAATCGAGTTCCATGCTTATGGCAGTATTGGCCATGAGCAATGTTGTTATTGGAACTTCCCTCCAACTATGAGTGTTAGGGGATCAACTCTCTCACTAGGTTCAGGAACATGTTCCCCAACTCTGCATCATGCATGGAGATAGAGAAGTGCTATTTGATCATGCCGAGGTAGTGTTTTTCCAGGACGAGGTAGTCAGGAGCCTATTACAATGAGTCATCAGAGTGGGAATGCTATGAGAAATGAGGTTGTATCCCAGGGTCATGGTATATTCTAAATCTATTCTATATAGCTTACCCCTGAGGATTAGGGTTATGGACTATCTATGGTGAGAGTATAACCTTAGTATCTTCTACAATTTCATCTTCTATTTTTGATATAGGTGTATCTCATAGTTTTATATAATATATTATGGTGAATATCCTTGGGCTCATAGTTTTTTCTTCTGAGAGTGTTATGATGCTAGACACTCTATTGGGAGTCAGGATGGAGAATGTGTTCTAGTACAGAGATTTACCACTTGAGGTTGGTTGGTGTCACTTCATATAGAATTTTTAAGTCCTTGAGATGATAAGGTTTTATGTGATAATCAGGATGGATTGGATAATATATTATAGATATTATGTTGACTTATAACACTAGATGGTGACCTTTACACAACTAGAGGGTGAAGTGTATACTCACAATGATGAATGGGAAGTCCAAGAAAGATGATCTAAACCTGAACAACATTGGATGGGTGGAATGACTTCCCAAATTGCTAGTTTTAATCTAGATGACCAGGGAGTGAGTCAGATGGACTTTCCTCCAGTGGTTGATCACTTTAGGGATGACTTCACAGAAGACTTTTCTTGTTTAAATATAGAGAGAGAGGTTTAATTCTTCATCGATCTAGAGACAAGAGTTGCATTGTTATCCATTCCTCCTTACAAGATGGCAACGATGAAGTTGCAGGAGCTCAAGAGGAACCTATAGTATTTGGAGGCGAAATGGGTTTATTCAACCCAAGACTTATTCATGGGGTTCTCTGATTCTATTTGTAAAAAAGGCGGATTGAACTCTTAGGATATGCATTGATTATTGTAAACTGAGTGAGTTGAAGGTAAAATCCCAATATCCTTTTCCACATATAGATGATCTATTTGATTATCTTCAATGAGACCGAGTGTTCCTAAAAATTGATTTAAGATTAGGATATCACCATGTATGTGTTTGACCTACAGACATAACTCATACAACTTTTCATAGAAATATTTTCTATATGATTATCTGGTCATGCTGTTCGATATCATGAACACCCCATCGATTTTTATGGAACTGATGAATCAAGTATTTAAAACATATCTTGATTAATTTGTGGCGGTTTTCATGGACGATATCTTGGTGTATTCTCACAACTGACATTACTATTCCAACAATCTTGAGATCATTTTGAATACAGTGATAGAGCATCAGTTATATACTAATATTACAAAGTGCGACTTTTGGATGGACATGATTCACTTACTGGGTCACATCTTCTTAGAGACAAGAGTATTAGTGGACCTAGAGAAGGTGAGAGACATAGTTTCTTAGTAATATCCCATGATTTTTTTGATATACAGAGTTTCCTGGGGCTAGATGGCTACTATAGTTATTTCATACAGGAATACTCATGCTTAGAAGTTTTATTGATGGTCTTAACTAAGAACGGTGTGATGTTTTTTTGTCATATTACTATGAGACAAACTTTCAAGAGATGAAAGGGAGGTTGAAATCAACCCCAATCAATATACTACAAGGACATGGAAATATCTATTCTCTGTATTATGATGCATCAGTTATCAGTTTGGGAGTAGAATTGATGTAGGGAGATAGATTCATGGAATACATGTCTCTATAGATGATGCCACATGAGAATAATTGATTGATACATTATCTTGATCTTGCTGTAGTTTTTCATGCATCATGCTACTGGAGACACTATTTATAGGGATAGTGTTTTCTGGTGTACACGGAGCATAAAAGTCACAAGTATATTTTTACACAGCATGATCTGAATTTGAGTTAGTGAAGGTGGGTAGATTAATTATAGTATTTTGACTTCAAACATTCCAAAACATCTTGTAAATGAAATGAAATGGTTGATGCATCGAGTAGGAGGACTCAGATATTGGCAGTGCAGTAGGCTAGTAGAAAGTTGAAAATTATGGTGTTATTATCTAAGATGCACTTGGAGGTGCACAATAGACATATAAATAATTATCTATCATCCTTTGTTATGACATCTACCCTACTAGACATAGTTAATATGAGGCATCTATCATATTCTGAGAGTTTTGGTCTACAAGAGAGTTTGGTATGTGAGGATTCACCTCATAGATAGATAGTGGGTGAGGATGGGATACTACTTGTTCATGGTCATATATGGGTTCCAGTGGATATGTGTGAGGAGATTATGTGAGAATTTCATGCCTCATCATGGGAAGTGCATCCCGAAGTCACCAAGATGTACCTTGAATTACGCTGTCAGTATTGGTTGTCGGATATGAAGCATGAGGAGGCTGGTTTCATTATGAGGTGTTACACCTATCAGTAGGACAAGTAAGAACTTCAGTGACCAACCGAGATTTTATAGTAATTACCTATTCCATGGTGGAAATGGGATGATGACATGATGGATTTCATGACCAGTTTACTGAGGTCTCCTCGAGGTAACGATGTGGTGTGGGATGCATTTGATAAGAGCATGAAGGTTCTCCGCGGATGGTCAGTTTCTCTAGTATGGATGCTATGGAAGAATGACCATTTACAATATGAGACATGGGACTAGGAGTCCAACGCACTTACTTAGCGGACAAAGTTGTTTTCAGAGAAACCGTGAATACCCTTCAAAGGTAAATTCAAAGATGAATTTCTTTAATGGGGGAATATTGTAAGTACTTGGGGGTTTTTATGAGGTATGGATCCATTTTTTGTGTTTAAATGATTAAATATATCCTAATTTGAATTACCTTTGAGTTCACAGAAGTTTCGAAGGTGTTCGGGGCTTGTTCGGAGCCCAAAACCCAATTTTGGGGTAAAAATGGCATGGCGCATGGTTTGTAAAAAATATGAGGGGTAGGCCACATAGTTATTAAATACCATGTGAGGCTCTACTAAGTGGTGGTGTAGTCTATAAAATTTGGAAAAAAGCATTTGGAATGGGCCACATAGTAGTGTGGCCCAGACTTCAATTTTTTCATATTTGGACAGAGGGTTTGTGCACAGTTTCCGCATGGTTTGTAAACAATGTGGGTAAACCCTGTGGGTTCCCCTTAGTCGATAGGAAGTCATTCATGGTTGGAGAATTGTTAAGCAATACATGTTCCTAAACCATGAAAACCATTTATTTTGTGAAATTTTATAACTTTGAATTAAAAAAAATCTATTTTAAACCTAATAATCCAATTTCATTCCTAATCACAAAAAAGAAACTTTGAGAAGATATACCCTTGATACTAAGCTTGTAATACATATACAATCACTATATGATCTCTAATTCAAGTGTTTTTTTTATCTCATCAGATCCAAAATTGTATGATCTAGATTCATTTTTAACCATTATTGATTCTTCAAGCTATTAGCCATACTATTTACATTTAGGATCACATTCCCTAATTTCTTGTTCGTCATCTGTTCTATAGATTTATTTCAATAGGAGTTGAATCAAGACCCTATATGAGATGATAACACCACTACCGAGCTATGTTAGGTGGTATATACTTTTATTTTGACTTTCAGTGCTTTTTAGAGCTATTGACCGTTATACCGTCTGTAAGAAATTCCTATGTGACTTATATTTTGAACTCATTAAATATTATATATTTAACCAGACCTGTTAGGGAGTCCCATAAGTTCTGTTGAGATTTATTGGTAGATGTTTTCCATATCACGGTTACCCATGGAGTTTTCCATATGGAATTCCCCAGTTTCCCTTTTTTGAACCAGCCAAAGGGGTGAGTTCTTGTGGTTTACAACATGTAAGAAGCCCAATAACATTTAATGGAATCGATTTGTAGGTTATATATATTTTCATCCTCTTTAACTAATGTCATGTTAATATTACATGTTTAAATTGGTTGAACAACTTTAAGGTTTAAATGGTAAAATGAGTGGGAATACTCATTTGGTTAATTTGACATGTTTAAGGGATGATTAAACAAAATTGGAAATGATTGTGGGTAAAATCATGTTATATAAATAATATTGAATGTGAATTGTGACAACAATTGGGTATAATCCTTGGTTTTTTGAATGGTATGTGGTGTTATGAGTGGTTATCCTTATAGGATGACTTGGGTGTTAACTAGAAATGTGAGTGGGTATACTCACATTATTTGAAATGATAAATGATTTTAATTGATAAATAGATTTAGTGGAAAATGTATGAATAGATTCTGTGGACATGATCCTTATATTTAGAATGTGGTAGTGGACACCTTTGATAGAGATTCTCGTTGGGTCTTGATTCCGTGGGATTCCATGGGATTTGCCGACCCTTGGATATGTCATGCCTAGACTTATATAGGACATGTCCGGTATGACATGTTCATTGGACTCTAACCTGAGCCTAACTATGTTTCCATCAATATGCTTCTAGGACTTGATGAGGATTCCTCAGTCTTCAACACCTTGGATCAGTGCCTTCGTGGTATTAAACTTTGACATATGACATGGATGTGGAAATGTGATACACTTGATTGTACAACAAAACCATGGAAATGATGAAATTATTGGTTGTATGGAAAGACAATGGTTTTTGAAATGGTTTCATTTTATGGCAAGTTCGTGTGGATATGATACACATGGGATTATGGAGAGACTATTTTTTATTTAGATTATTTGTAGCTTCCTTGTATCAGAGCTAAACTATCTTTTGTAGGGAGCCTTGAAAGGCTAGTTAGTACCACTTTCTTAGTAGGGGATGTTCCCTAGGAAATTTAATTTTCTTTATAGCTTAGTTGATTTATTGATTAATTTATTAACTTTTTATATTGAACACCATGGATCTGTATAGATCTTGGGTGGTCACCTAATGGGATATTATCTCACGCCCTGTTTGGGCCTCCCATAGAGACCCAAAATGATTATATGGTTACATGTTTTGATAGGGAAAAGATCCATAACACAGGTTGTTCATTATTTCTTTTGAGTAGGGGAGCATGGGAACAATCTGAGGTAAGAGATGATACTCGGTAAAATTTTGGCATTTTTGGAATTTTGGATTATTTTACTATATTGCCTTTCCATGTACCAATTTTTGATGCTTTCTAGAAACATATATCATATACATAATTTTATATGATAAACAAAATGAATTTTTGAATTTCTTCCTATCTTGTTTAGTTTCTAGTTATCTGATTATATTATCTGTATGTTATTAAAATCCATTATGATATACTCTGGTGATGTGGAAGTAGTCTCCTCACTGAAACACCTAGGCCCTCACTACTAGTTAGTAACCTCTGGTGTCTGTGGGGATGTTCTTGAGGCCTTGTGACCAATCGGTCTTAGGTTATTGTAGAGTGGCTACTTGGTCTGGGAAATTACATGATAGAACCAATGTAAGTATATGGTTAGGAACATGTTTTAGGGCATGAGCATAACTATAGTTACTTTTTACCTTGAGTGATGAGATAAAATTTATTGTTAGGTAAATTGAAAAATGGGTATAGAATTTAAGGAACAATTATGAAATTATAATTAAAAAAATATTGAATATATATAATGAACTAAACTATGTGGTATGTCTGGTTTAATTTTCAGGATTGATTCTAGAGGAATGGATTTTTATGATTACAATTTTTTTTATTTTCCGGGTTTTAGTGTATTTTTCCTATTTTAAAAACTGTTTATTTTGGAATCCTTATTGATAATGTTTTTTCGTATGGACAATAAATTGTTCAAGTGTGAGAGAATTTGGTAAATGACATTTATACACATATAGTTTATATAGTCTTTAAGATATTATTCACTTTTAATTTGAAATTTCACTAGGTTTGGTTTTATTTTTATAAGAATTAGTAATTCTAGACTTAAAGGAATAAATATTGTCAAAGTGACAAAAACAGGATTTACACATCGTTTATCATATACAAAATGTGTATAATTTATTCATAGCATGCCTATAGTTCTACAAAAAACCCATGAAGCTTCTGTATAACATGAAGAAAATACACAACCTGTAAATACATTAAAAAACTGAATCATTCAAAAATTAGAATCCCAAAAAAAGTGGATTTAATATATGACATGTAGAGATTGAATAATGTAAATGTTTTGAAGGATCACTTGGTCAAAGATACAAACATATTATTCAGTAGGAAAAGTGGATTAGAATTAGACAAAGTGAAACCAACTTACATGATGTGTAGATATTGGGACCCGAGTCCCTTAAGCTAGTAAATGTCACATATGAGGTACACACCATATACTTCTCAATCCGGTTAATATTTCAAGTTCCCTCTACACATGAAGAGTTATATATTTATTTTATTTCTCTCATTTTCCTTCTAAAATTTTCTTATGTTTTCATCCTAAATTAGATTTATTTAATTCGTTTAATTGATTTAGTGAATCCATGTGAGTTATTAATCATTTCCCATTGGTTATTCACCCATTTCAATATCATTTTTAATCCTGATCTTTGTTTCCAATGCCACAAAATGTTCTTCATCAAAGCTTGCATCAATCCTTATATGTATAGTAAATAGTTTGTGATTATTTATTATTTTTTTGGATATAAGAGTGATCATTCTTCATTATTTTATCATGCAAAGTTATTTTTTGGTAATATTTTTGTTTCTTCAAATTATTCGACATCGATTATTTCTTGTTTAATATTGTATTATCTCTTTTTCAACTGTTTCAGAATTATGCATAGTGTGCTTAATATTTCGTTGATTTTGACCATCACCACATTGCACGACTAATATTCTTAGGTATTGGTTCAAGAGTAAATGTGGTTTGAAAATAATTAATATCAAAAGATCGAAATTGGGTAACCCTATGACGAGTAATTAGGTTTATAAAAAATTTCAATATCATTATTTTGTATTATCCCAATCTATCAAAGGTGGAAATTGAACGAATATGACCCAGTTGGAGAAGAATAGGGTAAAACCTATAGCCTATTATCATTTCTTCCCAGAATAAAATTTTCCTATTCTTAGGCTATCAATTAATATATAACATGGATTCCTTTCTATATTAGGTTGATCTAGTTGGCTAGAACAGGGCCAATTGGTGTTCTTTTCTTCAATTCATAGTCTAAACCATAGGTCTATCCCATGCTAGATTTAGGATTATCCCTTTGCCTATAACCTAAAATTTACCTTGATACCTTCCCTTATAATTTGATTTAAAACCAAACTAACTAGTTTTAATAGACACCAAAACTAAAGATTAAAAGTAAGGAATCCATCAAAAGTGTTTTGTTAGAATATTATTTGACCAGATAGTAGTCCTCATGGGATCAACCTTTTACCACCACTTTACTATACCCTTGTAGTAAGTGTATTTTGGGACTATAAATATCTAATAGAATCTCATCCCATATAAACTCAACAAGGTGTGTGGGAGAGTCATCCCACTATGAAAAACCACAAGGGATTCCATAAAATTAAAAATTACACATGAAAACCTCGATACAATACCCAACCAAAGTAGGATCAAAACAAGCGTCAAGAAACACTTGAAAGAAGGTAACATGTTGACATAACCTCCACACTATAAAAAATTTCTAACCCAATAATTCATGTAATAAAAGATCCATGTCAAAGAGATGAGGCCAATGATTCCTCATCAGTTCCTCAAACTCCCAAGTCTCATGAAAATCAGAACCATGCCACCATAGAACACATACTAAAGGTACCATCTTCCCAAAAAGATCCTTTGTCTTAGAATAAAAAAAATCCTTAATGGATGCTCAATCATGGAAAAATCAGGATCAACATCAATATCTACTATCTTAAAATATAATAAGGGTAAAAACCATACATCATGAACAATGATACATGAATCACTTTGTGGATAAATGTCAAATATGATGGAAGTTCCAAAAGGTAAGAAATATTCCTCACCCGATCAATAATCTCAAAATGACCTATAAACACCGACACATTATTTCTCTATTTTTGAAATATTTGGTAACCCAACTGAGGTGAAACTATCAATAACACCTGGTCAAAAATGGGAGACTCTAATGGATGTAGATGATGATAAATATAAGAATTATACCAGCGTTGTGCCTCAATTGAATCTTTTTCATTGTCTCATGGACTAAATTCAGTCCAACTAAAGAGGATTCACCAATATCTGACTACCACAACAGTGATTTACACTGCCTACTATGCAATGACTAAAATATAGCCCTACTAATAGTGTAATGGAACTGTTGTTATAGTAAAACTCAAACAGTCCCAAATGGTAATCCCATGCTTTAAAAAATTCATAAACGCAACCATGTATCATATCTTCAAAAATATGTATAACTCGTTCTTTATATCCATCTATCTATAGATGATATTTTTTACGAAAACGTACCAAATATCCCATTACCACATAGAGTCCTCTCTAAAATAGAGTGGTAAAATGGGGATCCTTTTCAGAGACAATAATAGATAGAACTACATGCAATCAAATGAACTCTTTCACATAGAGACTTCCCAAGTCCTCAACACTGTTTGTATCTCAAATGGGTATAATGTGAGCCGATTCTATAAATATTTTGATCACAACCCATATAAACTTTCTATTCTAATGTGTATTAGGGAAACCAACCATAAAATCTATAGAAAAACGATCCCACTTCCAATTCATCACTGGAAGTGGTGGAAGGAAACTCGAAGGTGTATACAGCTTGGATTTGACCTATGGAATGTATACCAACAATAAAGAAACTCAGTGTTGTCCCATATATTACATAGCCACCTGAATTATCCCTACATATTGTAGAATATATTTTTGGTACCTCAGGGCACTTCCAACTAGGAATTATCATAATTCACCATTACAACCAATATCTTAGGTAAAGGAAAACATACTGATTCTGAAAATATGGTACACTATTAGAGGGGTATGACCACTCACCAATGGTATCCCCACTATGAAGAGAGGCACTAATTAAACAAAATTCAACATCAGGCTTATCCTCCAGAATAATCATCTTGAGAAGAGTGGAGGTTGACTGAATTTTTTTTCAAAAAACGATTTTTCACATCCCATGAGACTCCCAAATGAAACTAACCAAAGAGATCAATCAACTTCGACTCTTATGATGATTCTTTCATATCCCAGGTTAGAAATTACCTACCCAATACATCAATGTTGACATTCCCCCTTACAAGGGATTAGTCCATGTAAAAATAAAATGATTGTAGGTACTCATCCCAATACCTCAATCGAAGATTTGAATCATTTTGAGAGAGGATATAACTCAAGATTTTATGGTCATAAAAAATGTTAAAACATTATCCTAAAAGATAATGACACAAAATCTTATGAGTATACATTATGAAAGCTAGTTCAATATCACATGCCATATAATTAATCTCATGTGGCCTAATATTTCTAGAACAACATGAAATCATGTGATCACCCTGCATGAGAATACATTCTAAACATGAACCCGATGCTTCACAAAAGAGCACATAGCCCCGCGTAGCCTCTGGAATTTGAAAAAATGGTGGTGAATTCAAAATACACATAAAATTATCAAAATTAATTTGATATTTCACATTTAACAATAACATAACTCCCTTTCATGTTAGATTAGTTATTATAGAATCCAACATCATGGACCATTTAACGAACCTGTAGTAATATCCCACTAAGCCCAAGAAGTTCCAAATATCAAAAACATTACACTGTAATTCACATGCCACAAAAACTTTCACCTTACTAGGATCAAGAAATACATTTTTCAATGACCATGTATCTTAAGAAAATAACTTATCGAAACTATAAATTACAATTTGAGCTCTTCATGTAGAATCAATGATATTTAAAGATTTCTAGAAATTTTTTCAAATGATGCACATGGTCTTCCTTGGTCTTTGAGTAAAATAGGATGTGTTCTATAAATACTACCATGAATGAATTAGGGTACTCATGAAATATCCAATTAATAAATTCCATGAACACTGATAGAGAATTGGATAGAGAGAAAACACATATAAAGATACTCATAATGGACATACCTTCTTCTGAAGGTGGTCTGTTGACTGTTATATTCTTTAATTATCAAATGTAGATAAATTAATTGAAGATCAATATTTTAGAAACACTAAACCACATTCCATAGGTCAAATTAATCATCTATATAAGGAAATAGATAATTTTTCTTCATTATAAATCAATTCCGTTTCCAACAATCAATATAGAGGTGAAGTGTCCCATCAAATTTCTTCCTATTGAGAATAGGAAGCACCCAAAGTGACACACTCAGGTGTATAAATCCTTTCTATAGTATATAATAGAATGGATTTTTGATCTCATTCAATTAAAATGTATCTATGTAGTAATAACGAATGGACACTGGCTGACTTCCAAGTACCAGATCAATGTAAAAAATCACCTATATTACAGGTGGAAATCCATATAAATTTTATAGAAACACATAGGGAAACATGATGACAGCTAGAGTGAGATAATTAAAAAATTATTTTCACTATAGATCAAAATAAATCATCAATATTACCCTATCCAACCTTAGAAAATAAGTTCTTACTCTACTCTAACTAGGTTAACAATATCACAAAAAACTTGGCACACCTCATTGGGTGTAGTAAAGGAGACTTGCCAAAGATAACCGTAAATTTGGGCATTATGAGACCTCATCTAACCCATAAATGAAAATTACATATATAGGTTTCATATTGAGAACTAAAAAATCCCTAGTAATATAAATATCTTATATAGATAATACACAGGTAGGACAATAGAGAACCTAAAATCTATTTGTTTCAAAGATAATTTTAATACCCATCACATGAGAAAAAAAGAACCATAAAAAGATTTAGAAGGCTCATAATGCAAGTCAATATAATGAGTGAGGTGCACTAGAATCAAATAAATCTATACCTATAGATGAAGTTATACTGATAGTACCACTCACAGTCACCAAACCCGCATAATCGCCCTTACGAGACTTTTACACTACTTGAAGAAGAATCATTCTAGATGTCTATGGTGGGAACCCCTTAGTTCTTGAATCATGTGATGGAAATTTATTAATATTTAGAGTTGATGAGAATAATTCACTACATGGAGAATAAAATATATTGATGATGTTATGAAAATGAACCAAGCATCCACTTTAACTACATATCATGGGTACCTCAGTTCAAACCTACTATGAATTCGAAATCATTCCACATTGAAATAAAGTCAAAGGGAATTTTCTTGAAATTATAGTAGTTTTACATAAATCCTACTATAAAGATTCACTAGGAGACTCATAATTATTTCTCTTTACTTTAATGGAAGTCAAAGAACTACGACTAGTAGAAAAGAAAAATCTCGTCCACCCAAAATTACTAGCCAGATCAAGATCATCCATTAGTGATCTATCTAAAACATATGTATAATATGTGGGATTCAATATGAAAACCTGAGATTTAATGTGATATCATAGATCTATATCACACCTTCCGACCTTCAGTATGTCATTCATCACCATTATCTAGAGAAAACTAAACAAACTCAGTTAAATGGTTCACATTGTAACACCCCAAGGTTCCATGGTATACTTCTCTTTGAATAATACAATTGCTTACGTTGTACGCAAATTCAAGTCCTAACACACCCCGACCAATCAAACTAGCCGTTATAAATAGTAATAACCACTTTTTGAAATTTTATAAATTTTATTTTTCAAAATGGACTTCATTTTTGGATTCAGAATATCAAAATTAGCCTAGGGTTATTTTTTTGGTATTTTTTGGAAAACTTTTAATTTTTGATGAATAGTGAAAAGCACTGCATTATTGTTTAAAACCAACTTTTTTATTTAAATAATAAGTACCTTTATTTAAATTTATTTTAGTTAAAAATAGATACATAATAAATATATATGTTAAATGTAATTCATTGGAGTTATTTTATAATAATATTAGATATATAAAATTTTATTGAACTTTTTACCATCTTTTACCCACTTTCTAGGCATATTTGAAAATTTGCATAAAAAATAATTTTATTTCTTCTGTGAATTGAATTTTAAAAATCTTAGAGACAGGTTTGACATCAGTAAGTTAAATTTGGTTCAATAATATGAAAATAATTTTTAGTGAATAGTAACTTTTGATTTTTATTTACCATGATTAAAAGTAAATAGGGTTATTAAAGGTAAAAAATGATATTATAATTACCCTAACACATGTCCTAATTCTATTGGATATGTGGATTTAGACCAAAATATATCTTAGGAATAAAATATGATCCTTTTGGTCCACTTGTATTGTATTAGGTCATTTATTATTATTTTATTTAAAGAAGAGTTAAAAGTGTTAAATTCAAAGTTTAATAAGTAAACCATTTTTGATATAGGGTTATACAAAATATAAATTCGACTATAAATATTTTTTATAAAGATAAAAGGATTTCCTAAATAATGGTTTATTTATAATTTTTAGACATTAAAAAATTAAATTCATTTATGACACAATGATGATGTAGTAATTTCCTTATTAATGAAAGATTAAAATAATTGATATCATAAATATCCAAATACATGTAAATTGAGACTTATGATGAATTTCAATAATTTTATAGATTAATAAGACATGTTAATAATGATTAAATAATCTTTTTTCAAAGTGATAATGTTTTCATGAATTTCACACAAACAAAATACCAAATAGTGTCAAAATTGACATAAATGAGTCTTTAAAACAAATACTATAATATTAATTGATATAATATTCCAAAAAATCTAAGTTTATGCCAAAGTAAATAGAAAAGGATATATATATGTCAATAATGAACCACTTGGTGTTATATTGTCTTTTTATAGTATGTTTATTAACAATTTATTATAATAATACAAGAATACATGGTAAAAGTTAAAATATTTAACTAGGAGTTAAATCTAAAAGATAAGTTTAATATGGTGGACTAAACCTATATAAAACTTATTGGTTGAGAGGTTTTCGACCCAAACCCACCTTATCTTCGAAATAAATCCTTTTTATCCATTATAAACCGAATATTATTGTATAATAAAATAATATTTCAAGCTTTTCCTAAAGTGACCCTCACCTCTCTTATAAAAGGGTACTTCCCCTTCTCTCAAAATCACATCACCAAAGCCATTTTTCTCAGGAAAAAACTCCTAAAATATCCTCCCAACTAACTTAAATTATACCTAGAGGCCTTAATTTGATCATAAATCCAACCTAAGAAGCCCTTTTGATCAACTCAAAAGGAATCACTTGAAGAAGAGGTAATAATTTCACCACCTCTTTCAAAGTTATTTTCTACTTCCACTTCCTCTTTCATTGTTGTTTCCATACCAAAATAATAACTCTAGTACCTTATACATACTTTTATGTTATTATAATTATGGTACAACCATATTCATTATTCTATACATCCTATTAATGACAATTCACCATACGTTCATACGTACGACTTATCGTCTCCACGTCATGGTGTAGTTTGTTATTCAAACACTTCATTATTTGGATTGGTATAATAATGAGTATAAATGTTTTAAATTATAAATATAACATGTTAATTATTATGTATATATATGATATAACATCTAATTATATATGATTTCACCATCAATAAAATGATATTGTTGCTCGTGAGTATGTACGGATTACCGTCTCCATGAACGAGATGAAATTAATTCCCCATCATAACCATTCAAGAATAATTTTCATTTTATGTTTAAAAATAATGTTTAAGAACTTAATATCATTATCTATATGAATCAAATACATCCTATACACAATAAACATGGCTTATGTAACCAAGAATATAAAGGATAACGAATCAGTTAACACCTGATATAATGATACCACTGAAATATTATTAACAATGAAATATTAGTAGATCATATATGATATCATATTTCTGTATGTGGATCTTTAATAATTTAATAAAAATGATTTAACTATTATACAGGAGGTTAACATACCCTCAATCAAGTAAAATTACAAGGTAAGGGTTAATTCTACAATCTCTTCATTATCCGAGGTTGTTTATATCTGAGTATCTACTGGGACCTCTTTATCATCCACATCCGTGTTTCATAAAAAGGTATTTCCAAACATTTTTAATATTTCCTAGAATGTGAGTTAAAGTCATTTATACCCTTGTTTTACTTTATATAAATTTTTTTGAAATGAATATTTTCGTCATTTTCCAAACAAGGTGCTTTATGATCTTTTCGACAAATTAAGGTAAGAATGTTTTTTAACTTATACGGCGGGTGCGGCTATTTTCCACCATTATAACACCTTCGAAGCTTAACTTATGATATTATAAGAATATTTTGAGAATAATCATTTTATTTTATAATTATATGACTTTTAAATGATTTCAAAATAGAAAGATATATTTCTCTCAAATATTTTTGATTTCATCTATGTCAACATCCTTTGAGGGATTTTACACTAGTTTGGAGTTGATTTATTATGATAAAATATTTCATATTGTTTTTAAGGTTTTTTGATATGTTTGAACATGGATGTGTGGGTTTTATACCATTCATGGTTTATGGTTAAAGTATTAACATTTCATATGCTAGTTTTAAAATGAATGCTTTTGTTATGTTTCAACCTTTTTATATGTGGAATGCATGGGACTTAGTAAGTGATGGGTGGAGCCCACTATAGCTCATTGATTCATAGGTAGGTGTCATGAGACAAACTAGTGTCTTGGAACAAGGCCTTGAAAAATCTTATTTGTAATCTTGGCATGAGGCCTTGACCATGTGGTTATGAAGTCCAGAATTATGCAATCCATCATTATGAAATTTTCTATTAATATTACATGTGATTATTCGTCTAGTAGAATATTCATCTGAATAATTAAATAGAATTATTTGATTTATATTTTCCATTTTATGCTGAATTTTATGTTTAAAAGGATTGTGTTTTAGTCTTATATATTGCCTCAAATGTTTATGCTTATTTATGAAAGCTTCCGCTATATTGGTATCCTTACTGAGCATAAGAGTTCACCCATTTCTATGATTTATTTTTCCAAGGATGAGAAGAATTATATAATGACTGACCTGCATGTATATTATATGGGAGATGAATGTGTTCAAAGAATACACAATGCTGTTGTTTTTAATTTCATAATGTAATGTAAAACGTATGTATGCATCTAGTACTTCCAAGGCTACTAAACTGATCGGTATTTTAGGATTTGATCCCTCATGATCATGCCAATGTTATGTAATAATGCACCAACTCTGGGTAACTAGGGTAAGGGTGTTACAGTTGGTATCAAAGTAATTTTAGTATAAACCTTGGAAGCTAGATTTAGAAAAAATCTGATTGGAGAACATTACCCTAAGATAAAATTTGTGGATTAAAATAGAAGACCTTCCTAGAATTTTGGTAATGTAGAGATTTTGATTATTTTTCAAGAAATACATTCCTGTCTAGTTACGAGCAGGTAGAGGTGGCTCTAGCACAGATGTACCTAGGAGTGAAAACTCTGACAAGGAGTTTTGTGCTTGACCTGGGGTATCCTGGTACACGATAATGAGTCTTACTTCACTCTTGGTTATGACACTACATGGGGATATGATTAGGATAATTCACATTTTCATTATAAGCCATTTTGAAAGATTTCTGAGTAAATACTTCCTCAAAGAAAACATTTTTTTTATGATTATTGATTATTTTCATAAACTGATCAATTTTTGTTAGGTATTTTACTAGTTTAGAATTATTTATTTCGATTCATAAACTAATATAGTGTATGCTATTATTTAGAAATGTCACCTAGTGGAAGGAATGGAAAATGTATCAATGCACGTAATCTATGTAGGGATTTCCCTCCTACTCAAGACAATTATAGTGGAGCTGATGATGCAACTAGTTCTGAACAACTTATAACCATACTGGGACAACTCACCCAGGTTATAAATAATAACTTTACCTGTATGGAGCTCCCTGATCCACAACATGGAGGATCAATGTTAGACTAATTCAGGAGAAAACAACCACCAACATTAAATGGTACTACATATCTATTTGTACGTGAGGAATGGATAAGTTCCTTAGAGAAATTATTTCATGCTTTGGGGAGTAGCAAAATGGAAAAAGTTGTCCAGGTATTTTATCGCCTCACAGGAGATATATATCAATGGTGGTTATTAATTCAAAACACAAAGGATGATAAAAAAGTACAAAATATAGAATTGAGGGAGTTTAAAGAGATTTTATTAGACAAATAATTTTCTTGTTACAATCGAGTAGATATGGAAAGACAATTTTTGAGTCTGAGGAAAAAGAAGGATGAGAATTTCACAAAGTATGAGGCTAACTTTACAAGGTTATAAAGGCTTGCAACAGATTATATACGTAACCCAAGGAGTAAGATTGATTTATTCTTTTATGGGTTAAAACCATTTCTCTGCCGAGCATTAGTCTTACAATCCTTCTCAACATACGAATATATTTTCTCATGTGCTAACATGACAGAAAAGGAATTATCTAAGTCTTATGACTTTAAAGAAAAAAAGAGAATAAGAGATCTGTTAAACACTCTAGAAATGGAAATAAAGAGAAGAAGGGAAAAGTTGAATTTCCATCTAGTAGTAAATGTGGGAAGAAACACTCTGGTACTTTCCTAAAGGGAATGGGAGTCTGTTATAAGTGTGGTGAGAAAGTCCACCAAGCTCCTGGTTTAAAGCGAAAGAAAGAGGCTGTCAATGTTGAATGATACAATTGTAGAGAAATGGGGCATTATGCAAATTAATGTCCTAATCCCTATGGAAACTTACCTCGAAAAGGCCAAGGGATCAAGGTCAGGCTTATGCGATCAGTACTGATTAGGTTGAAGCTTCAAATGATGTGGAGGTAGGTAATTTAATGGTTTCTTCATGTTTAGCCAATGATTTATTTGATTCTAGATCATCACATTTTTTCTTATCTTCCAAGTTTTCTAGGAAAATTAGATATTTCTAATTTTATTTAACAAGGGAGTTATCTGTCAAAACTCCTAAGAGAAGTATCATTACAAAAAAGTTTTATGAATCAGTTCCCATTAGGACATATAAATGTTATTTATATGTGGATCTCGTCATCATACCCATGATTGAATTTGATATAATCGTCAACATGGATTGGATTTCAGACTATGATTTGGAAATTTCTTGTAAGAAGACAAAGGTTACAATTTTCTATGATGATAAAGAGTACCTTATCATTAGAGTAGAAATGTCACCAACTGATTCTTATCAAGATACACCCCTTGTAGCTCTACTAAATTAAATTATTGGGGAGGAAGAGAGTGAAATAACAATGGGTGAGGAAAGGAATGTTCAAATAGAGGATGTACCTATTGTGTAAGAATATGTTGATGTGTTTCCAGAGGATTTACCTGGACATCCTTCAGAATGATAAATTGAGTTTTCCATTGATTTTATTTGTGGTTCAAGGCCAATATCGAAGACCTGTTATAGAATGGCCACTGGGGAATTAGTGGAACTAAAGAAAAAACTAGAGGAATTGAGTAATAAAGGATTTATTTTCCCTAGTGTTTCTCTATGGGGATCCCCTGTTCTTTTTGTTATGAAGAAATATAGATATATGAGGTTGTGCATTGACTAAAGGGAGGTCAATTATATAACAATATATAATGAGTATCCCCTAACTCGCATTGATGATTTATTCGATAAACTTCATGGAGCTAATTTTTTTTCAAAGATTGACCTTCAATGTGGATATTATCAGTTGTGTGTGAATAAGCAATACATTCTGAAGACATCATTTCCTACCAGGTATGGGAATTATGAGTTTACAGTAATTCCTTTTGGAATGACTAATGCACCCTCTCTTATCATGGACCTAATGAACAGTGTTTTCAAGGAATATCTTGATGACTTTGTGGTGGTATTTATTGATGATATCTTGGTTTAATAAAAAATCTATGAATATCATGAAAATCACATGCCCACTATTCTAAAGACTCTTAGAAGAAATGAATTATATGGTAAGTTTAGCATGTGTGAATTTTGTATTCAAGAGATTTATTTTCTTTTCTATATTATCTCTAAATATGGAATCTTTGTTTATCCTTCAAAGAAAAGTGTAATACAAGAATGGCTGGAACTAACGAGTACAACTAAGGTATGCAGTTTTTTGGTTTAGCAAGTTATTATCCGTGTTTCGTCTAAGATTTTTCCTGATTGGATAGCCCATTAACCAAGATCACACAAAAAGAGGTTAATTGTTTTTTGGAAAAAGAGTGTGAAGAATGTTTTGAATAACTGAATAGAATATTATCCAATGATCCTATCTTGACTCTACCACCGGGGAATGATGTGTTTGTTATTTATAGTGATGCTAAAAAAAAGTACTTGGTTGTGTCCTTATGCAGAATGATATGGTTATTGCCTATGCATCACGACAACTAAAAATTCATGAACAAAACTAACCTACTCATGATCTTGAGTTAACACCTGTAATGTTTTCTTTGATGTTATAGTGAAACTATCTCTATGGTGAAAAATGTGAGATATATACCGATCATAAGAGTTTGAAGTATATTTTCTCTTAAAAATAACTCAACATTAGGCAAAGACGATGGCTTGAACTACTCAAAGATTTTGATTGCAGTATACACTACCACCCAGGGAAGGAAAATATGGTGGCTGATGCTTTGAGTTGAAAGGATCATGGAGTTTTGAACAAGAAGAGAGTTGAAAGGGATCTTATGTTCATGGATCTAGTAAAAATGGATATGAGAATAATCATGGAAGGAGAAACATAAATACTTTTTCAAATGGCTTCCAAACCATCTTTACTAAAAAGGATAAAAAGGTCTCAGACTGATGATGAGGAGTTTCAAAAGAAAATTAAAGTTGTGAACGATGGGATATTGATCGACTTCATATATGAAGATGGGATTTTGAAATTTGGGAAGAGACTTTGTGTTCCTGACATACCTGATCTAAAAAGGAAATTTTTGGATGATGCTCATAGCTCCAATCTCTATATACACCCTGGTAGCACTAACATGTATAGATATTTGAAGAAACATTTTTGGTGGGACAACATGAAGAGGGATATTTCTGATTATGTGTCAAGATGTATGGTTTTTCAACAGGTGAAGGCTGGAAGAAAACATCCTAGAGGAGTGATGAAACCTCTTCCCATACTTGAGAGGAAATGAGATGATATTACGATGAACTTTTTTATGGGGCTACCAAACACCCCTAGAAGGAATGATGCAATATGAGTCATTGTTGATCATCTTACCATGCCATCACATTTTCTTTCTATAAGAGAAGATTTACCACTTGAACATTTAGAAAGTATATATATTAATGAAGTTTTAAGACATCATGGAGTATCCCTATGGATTTTTTCTGATCGTGATTCCCATTTTACATCAATATTCTGGAAAATTATTCAGAAAACCCTAGACACTGAACTTTTTTTGAGCACTGCCTACCACCCTCAAACTGACGGATAGTCAGAATAGACTATTCGAACTTTAGAATAAATTTTGAGATCTTTCTCACTTGACTTTCAAGGTTTGTGGGATCAGTATTTACTTCTGGTATAATTTTCCAATAGAAATAGCTTCCATTAAAGTATCCAGATGACACCATATAAAGCGTTATATAGAAAGATATGTTACACACCAACTTTCTGGGATGATGTTGGTGAAAGGAAACTCACTAGCCCAGAACTTGTTGAGGAAACAATGGGAAAGGTGAAGATTATCCTAACCCGCACCAAAGTAGCTCAAATTAGGCAAAAGAGCTATGCAAATAACTGAATGAAGGATTTGGAATTTCAAGTAGGAGATCATGTTTTCTTAAAGTTATATCCATGGAAGGGTGTTATATGATTCGGTAAGATGGGTAAATTAATTCCCAGGAACATCTGTCCTTTTGAAATTCTAGAATGAATTGGAGTTGTAGCTTACCGTTTGGAGATGCCTACAAGTCTCTCCAAAGTTCGTGATGTGTTCCACATATCACTGTTGAGGAAATACATTCTTGAACCAATGCATGTACTCACCTATGAATATATAGAACTGGAACCTGACCTATCTTATTGTAAAGCGCGTATCAAAATTCTTGATACCAGAGAACAAGTGTTGAGAAACTAGATGTCTCGTTTGGTGAAAGTTCTATGGAGAAACCATAAGATGAAAGAGGCAATGTGGGAACCTGAGAAACTTATGATGAAGAACCACCCAAATATTTTTATGTATTAATATTATAGAAATTTCGAGGACTAAATTATTTGAAGGAGGGAAGAATGTAACACCCCAAGCTTCCACGGTATGCTTATATTTGAATAATACAATAGCTTGCGTTGTACACAACTTCAAGTTCTAACACACCACGACCAATCAATCTAGCAGTTATGAATTATAATACCCACTTTTTGAAATTTTATAAATTTTATTTTTCAAAATGGTCTTCATTTTTGTATTTTTAATATCAAAATTAGTTTAGGGTGATTTTTTGATTTTTTTCTGAAAACTTTCAATTTTTGTTAAATAGTAAAAAATGATGCATTACTGCTTAAAAATAACTTTTTATTTAAATAATTTGTTATTTTATTTACATTTATTTTAGTTAAAAATAGATAAATAATACCTTTATATTTTCAATGTAATTCATTGGAGTGGTTTTATAATAATATTAGATATATAATTTTTTTTGAACTTTTTACCGTCTTTTACCCACCTTCTAGGCACATTTTAAAATTTGCATAAATGTAATTTTACCGCTTCAATGAATTGAATTTAAAAAATCTGAGAGACACAATTAAAATTAGTAAGTAAAATGTGGTTCAGTAAGATGAAAATAAATTTTTCTAAGTAGTAACTTTTGACTTTTATTTACCACGGTTAAAAGTAAATAGGGAAATTAATGGTAAAAAATGATATTATAATTACCCTAAAACATATCCTAATTCTATTAGATAAGTTTGTTTAGAACAAAATCAAACTTAGGAATAAAATATTATCCCTTTGGTCCACTTGTATTAGATTAGAACATTTATTGTTATTTTATTTAGAGAAGAGTTAAAAGTGTTAAATTCAAAGTTTAATAAATAAACCATTTTTAATATAGGGTTATAAATAAGATAAATTATACTATAAATATTCATTATAAAGATAACAATATTTACTAAATAATGGTATTTTATTTATAACTTTTAGACATTAAATAATTAAATTTATTTATGACACAATGATGATGCAGTAATTAACTTATTAATGAAAGATTAAAATAGTTGATATTATAAATATCCAAAAAAAATATAAATTGAGAATTATGATGAATTACACTAATTTTATAAGTTATTATGACATTTTAGGGTTGATTAAATAAACTTTTTTTGAAGTGATAAAGTTTTTATGACTTCCACAAAAACAAAATACCAAGTAGTGTCAAAATTGATATAAATGAGTTTTTAAAACAAATAATATATTATTAATTGATATAATATTCCTAAAAATATATGGTTCAGCCAAAGTATATATATAAGGTTATATATATCAATAATTAACCACTTGGGATTCTCTTTTATTTTTATAGTAAGTTTATTAACCACTTATTATAATAATACAAGAATACGTGGTAAAAGTTAAACTATATAACTAAGAGTTAAATCTAAAATATAAGGTAAATATGGTTAATTAAGCATGTCTAAAACCTATTGGTTGAGAGGGTTTTGAATCATACCCACCGTAACCTCAAAATAAATCCTTTTGGAGCCATTATAGATAGAATATGATTGTGTAATAAAATAATATTTCAATATTTTTCTAAAGTGACCCTCACCTCTCTTATAAAAGGGTACTTATCGTTCTCTAAAAATCACACCTACAGAGCCATTTGGATTGGCCAAAACCTACTCCAATATCCTGATAAATAACCTCAATTATACCTAGAGTCATTACTTTTATCAAAAATCAAACCTAAGGAGCCCTTTTGATCAACTAAAAGGAAGAACCCGAAGAAGAGGTAATAATTTCACCTCCTCTTTCAACGTTATTTTCTTCTGCCACATCCTCTTTCTTTGTTGTTTCCATAAAAAAAATTAACTCCAGTAACATATACATACTATGATGTTATTATAAATATGGTACAACCATATTCATTATTATATTCATCCTATGAATGAAACGTCACCATATGTGCGTACATATGGCTTACCATCTCCATGTCGTGGTGTATTTTTTTATTCAAACACTTCATTATTTGGATGGGTATAATAATGAGTATAACTAATGTAAAAAAAATATAAAATTTTAATTATTCTTTATATATTATATACCATCCAATTACATAGGATTTCACCATCAATAGGATGATATTGTCGCTCATGCGTACATATGGATTACTGTCTCCACAAACATGATGAAATTCATTCCCCGTCATAACCTTTCAAGAATAATTTTAATTTTATGTTTAAAAATAATGTTTAAGAACTTAATATCATTTTAGAGATTAATAAAATACATACTATCCATAACAAACATGTCTTACATAACCAAGAA
Source organism: Viscum album (assembly GCA_963277665.1). Lineage (NCBI taxonomy): Eukaryota > Viridiplantae > Streptophyta > Magnoliopsida > Santalales > Viscaceae > Viscum > Viscum album. The sequence continues at coordinate 1,630,617,243 of OY728122.1, forward strand.
TATAAAGGAAAATGAATTATTTAACACCCGAAAAAATGATACTACTGAAATATTATTAACAAAGAAATATTAAAAGATCATATATGATATCATATTTATGTATTTGGTTCCTGTATAATTTAATAATAATTATTTAACTTTTATAAAATAGGTTAGTCTACCCTCGATCATGAAAAATTACAAGGCAAGGGTTAATTATACAATCTCTTCATTAACCAAAGTTGTTTATACGTGAGTATCTACTCGGACCTCTTTATCATCCACATCCGTGTTTCTTAAAAATGTATTTCAAAACATTTTTACTATTTACTAGAATATGTGTTAAATTAATTTAAACCCTTATTTTACTTTATATAAAATATTTTTAAAGTAATATTTTCGTCGTTTTCCAAACAAGGTACTTTATGACCTTTTTGACAAATTAAGGTAAGAATGTTTTTTAACTTATACGACAAGTGTGGCTATTTTCTGACATTATATCACCTTCTAATAGTACCTTACAAGATTAAAAGAATATTTTCAAAATAAATGTTTTCTTTTATAATTATGATACTTTTAAATTATTTCAAAATATAAAGAGATATTTCTCCCAAATAGTTTTCATTTCATCTTTGTCAACATCCTTTGATGGATTTTACACTACTTTGAAGTTGATTTATCATGATACAATCTTCCATATTGTATTAATGTTTTTGTGATATTTTTGACTATGGATGTGTTATTTTTATACCTTTCTTGGTTTATGGTTAAAGTATTAACATTTCGTATGCTAGTTTTAATAAAAATGTTTATGTTTTGTTTTAGCCTTTTCATATGAGGAATGCACTGGACTTAGTAACTGGTGGAGCCCGCTATAGCTCCTCGATGCATCGATAGGTCCAATGAGACAAACTAGTGTCTTTTCACAAGGCCTTGACAAAATATTATTTGTAGTCTTGGCATGAGGCTTTGAATATATGGTTATGATGTCCGATATTATGCATTCCATCATTATGAAATTTTCTATTGATATTACATGTGATTATTCAACTACTAGAATATCCATGTGAATAAGTAAATGGAAATATTTGATTTATCTTTGACATATTTTTATGAATTTTATGTTTAAAAGTCTTATGTTTTAGTCTTATACATTTCCTTAAATGTTTATGCTTATTTATGAAAGTTTTCACTATATTGTTATCTTTACTGAGCATCTGAGCTCACCCCTTTCTATATTTTATTTTTCCTAGGATGTGAATAAGTATATTATGGCTGACCTGTAGGGATAGTCTAAGGGATATGAATTTTTTCAAAGGATAATTTTTTTGTTTTTTTTCATTTCATAATTTAATGTAAAATTTATGTATGTATCTAGTACTTCCAAGGCTACAAAACTGATCAGTCATTCGGGATTTGATCCCTTGTGATCATGCCAATGTTATGTAATAATGCACCAAATCTGGGTAACTAGGGTTGGGGCATTACATGCATACTATGTCATGGTCATGTCACCCTACTAAAGTTTAAGAAACTCCATTGATTATTCCAAGACCATTGAAAATGGATATAACTGATTAGTGAAATGTACTCTAAAATATTTCTACTCCAACACCTAATTATTCATTGTCATCACCATTGAATCCCATAATTTCCAGTAAGGCCCCTGAAGATTTAATGATACACACTTCACTTTAATATATTTTAGTATTTCCATGGAATGAAAAAGAAGATCTAACTTATTCAAAAAATACTCATCCTCTTGATGATCATTAGAGCCTTGGAAAACTATTAGTTTTTGTAGAATAATTTTTTCATCATGATATCTTGATTCATCCATTTGAGGTTGAACCACTAGAGATAGAATGGGAATGGGTGCAGGTACAAATCCCAAAGCTTGGAAATCATGCACCATAATATAAACAAGATTTTGTTCTGATAGAGGATTCACCATTTTAGTATACCAGAATCCTCATCCAATGGAATATTCAAATGTCTTCTACGAGGCATGATGCTACAAAATAACAACAGGTCAAACCTGAATCATAAATACGTATACACACACCATCTACTTAATAAATGTATATAGGAAAATATATTCCTTCAATAGAATTAAACAATGGTATTTTTCAACATACTGTGACTAGAAGTAGGAAAAATACAAGAAGTTGATCAAACATCTATCAAGGGCACTTTTCCAAAACACCCATGTTGACTTAAAGATCGTTATAAGGAGAGACTGTTGAAAATTTGCTGGTAAAAACCTCTTTAGTCACAAAAATACAACCTCAGGTCTACCAGGATATCCCAACTACATATTGAATTCCTGGAAGGATTCATAACCATCATCCCATTAATACCACTTTTTCATGAACTTGATCAAATATAGTGGCTCTGTTTTTCCTACTAATAATTTGGAATATTTTTTTAATCTTTTTGAATCTAGGAACTGATTCGGCATAGAATTCCATGGCCTAGAGATCCTCAGGGTGGTGATAGTAAAAAATAAATAAATTTTATCATGAGCAGGTAATTTTTCATTAAAAGTGGAATAAATCCTAATCTGAGTCTTGAATCAGAAATATAATACCAAGGTTGGGTTTAAAACACATGATTTTCCCTAGGAGAAACATAATAGTTTTTAGCTTCGGGAAACCGATTGAAGGAAACCACAGAAATAGTGATAATTGGAGTTTTATTAATTTAATATAATTAAATTAATAAACATACTACTCTAATTATGTTACTATGTATGAAAGGGGGAGGATAGGTTCTATCCCATGGATATGGAAAAACTGAGGAGGAACCTAGGAAAATAGGTTTTGTTGGGCCACATTCTTGATGATGATCTCTCTCAGATCATGATTCAGCATCTTCGCAACATCGATCTAGACCTGAAGCTTTAGTTTTTCACCACGAGGTAGGTATTTTTAATTTTTATGTCCCTATCTTCTTTATATACATTTTTAAGGTCTTGGGACCCTTCTCTAAATTCTACAGATCCCTTGGGAGCTGATACAAGGTAATTTTGGGAAAAATGGGGGTTATGGAGAATCACAGAGATTTTCCATTTGAAAATAATGATCACATGATGCATAAGAAAGGATCAAACACCATGTGTTCTTCTCATTCTGTAAAGAAGATCTTTTTGGACTACATGCCATGTATTGGGGGTACACATTGTGTAGTGGACCTTGGCCATGTTTCCGAGGACACGGGGAAACATGAAATGTCAAGGGACTTGGTCTTCTACTAGTACACAGCCAGAGAACAGAAGAATGTTATTCTTTTATAGGCATGAGATAGGGGAAATTACCATATTCCCTAGGTTCCATGAAACACCATATACTGGTAGTACGTACCATGTTTGTAGACATGACCATCTAATCTATGTGGGGGAGGACATGACCAAGGATCAGGTGAGGAAATACAAGTCATGTAGACCATGCATATTCCATTTAAGCTCACATGGCTAACCATGATACGTGGAGGAAGATAGGTTCAGGTTTCAAGGTGGGGTTATATGGAATGTAGATCACAGTAGATGTTGTGTACATATCTTTGAGAGTTACACCTTATGTATCTTCTTCTCCAAGACTTGGATTTAGGTCTGTGAGTAGTCTATCATGAGTAGTTTTACAATTAGAACATGATGGTATCCTTTTTAGTGTATTTAAAGATATAATGTGGTCTAATTCCATCATGTAGTTGCATCAATGGTTCTTAAACACGGGTAGTGATATGGATAGATCACTGGAGATATGTTGGGGTTGGTAACCTTCCTTGTCACACTAGGAAGCGGGTCCAATAGACACATTAGAATGGAAGATTAGTTATCCCCTTTTCCTATAGTGTGGGTCCACCATACAAGGTAGAAATATTATACAATATGTGATGAGAATGATTCTCCATTCAGCGATGCTTGAATTATGTGGAATATTAGGTTGGTTTTCTAAAGGGATGCTGAGACTAGTACTCCCATGTCATTACAAGGCAAGAGTTTCCCTTACCTACCAAACTAGTAGAGACATATTTCCCCCACAATAAGCAGGGGTCCTCTATCCATGGAGTAGTTCTCCTGAGGTTGTTACTCCCCTCTTACGTCATGGTGCTATTCTTCCATAACATTTATACAAGTTGAGAAATTACTCCCCTATATTTTGGTGTTGTTACTTTATATGGGGAGTAGTACTCCCCCATATTCAAGCTCTTCTAGGGAGTGGGTCCTCCATGGGAGTTGGAGATCCCTATTCTATGGAGAATTTTTACAAGGAACAATCCCTTAATCTTTCTACACTTGATACCTAGTTAGAAGTTAATACTCCCTCAATGGAGTGAGGTATGGAACTATCTATATGGGTTCTTAATAGGATTCACATGATGGTTAAGAGTTGGTACTACCTTGGCCGTGGGGCATTTATGAGGTTTGGGTCCCCCTATTTCCTTTCCTAATTGGTTTTATGTGGTTATTAGTAGGGAGTAAGTGATCCCTCAACTGTGAGTGCAGTGGTGTGGATCAGGACTCTCCACTTGGGTTCGTATCAGCTTGTGTGGGGCACAAGACAACATAGATGTGACATATGGTGCTAGGAACTAGAGTTGAACCTTATGATATGTAGGCTGACCTATTATTCTTAGTTGGGATATGGAGATGGAGACCCCCATTATTTATCATTTGAATTTATTTGATCATATCTATCTTAGTTTGAGTTGAAAAAACTTATGAGTTTTGGTTGAGATATAGAATGATTTCATGGAAATATATCCCCCTTTATTTTGGGTTTTGGGGATCCCACTGAGTATGTTTATACTCACCCCTTCATGGTATTTTCCCACACATGTTGTGTATTATAAAAATTAAAGGCATGTCAGTGGTTATTCTAGTGGTCCAAGATTAAATTAAGAATAACATATATTGGCACTGAAAGTGTATGGTGATTGGAATAATGATTGGAGTAATACACTCTTTATTTTTCCATTTTTTCTAGTTTTAGTTAGGTTGGTTCACTTTTCTAGTTGGATTTTTATTCTCCCCTTTTTACTTTTCTACTATACTATTTTACTCATATATTTTCATAGAGGGTTTTATATGCATGGTTTATAATCTAGATATTTCAGTATTTGTATCCCTATAAAAATTTTCATGGATGTGTTTTGTTCCTGGGTATTGTTACATAATATAAGGCCTCAAATATCAGTGATGTATTCTTGATGCTAGTCATGAGCCCCTGGCCTTTTGGTGGCAGGCTTGGGGTTGTGGTTCCCCAACCTTCTACCATCCAGGATGGACCTGATGGGTTGGGTTGTTATTTAGTGGAATTAACAGAGGTTAATTATTTGGTATGGTGTTTAAAATTTTCCACTTATGAGGATCTATTGAGACTTAGGGAATTGATGCTGGAGTGTCTTGAGTTTGGATTTCAGGTTAGGGAACACAGTGTTGGTGCAACAGTTGACATATCCATTCACCAGGACTTTGAATACCTTCTTTTCGACTTCAAATACCAAGCCATTTTTTTGTGAGGATTGGTAGTACATTCATGATATATTTATGAGTCTTTTTATTTTCATTATTGAGTCATCTCTTACGATATTTTCATATTCCATGGTAAGTATTAATAATTTCCGGGATGCCTCCACAATGACAACCACCTAGGATTCCTATACATGATCACGATGACGATCCATTGAGTGATGAGGCCTTGAATTAGGGAACCCCAGATGAGGTGTTTACTCTAGGTGGGAATAGAATAGTGTTTCCCTCAATCGAGTTGTGGATAGATCTACCTCTAGTTGCTCAGGTGAATGAATGACCACCTACTGAGTAGCCAATAGTTCCCATGGTTTAGGGTGATGAAAATGAGTACTGTCTTTGTTCATTTCATGAGTTCTAGTAGTAGATACCACTGAGGTTCCATGGTGAGTGGACCCTCAGGTATTGAAGGATTAAATCGAGGTTTTTCTCCTCTTTTTTAGGATAGTTTAGAGATTTTATGATCAGATGGTCATGCTTACGACCTATATAATTTTGAGAGCTGTAGGGTGATGGTTGAGTCTAATGACACAGAAATATGCTAATATGATTCTTTCTTGGTTAAATTTCTAGTATCTGTCATGTGATGATTACTACACTTTGATCTTGAACTCTGTGAGGATTTAGGATCTCCTCAAGATACAACAGAGTGGAATTTTAGTTTCTGAGTATGCCACATGGTATACAAACCCCACAAGTTACATTCTTGACATAGGGTGAGATAGATACTTTTAGGTTTGGATGTTAGAGCATGGCCTTTGCTGATACATCCATGCATGTGTGGTCTCATTATTCAACCCCTCTTATGTGGGAGTACTAGAGAAAGATCTGGTGATAGGGATATTCATATAGTTTGATCGAGTAGATGGAGTTGGTAGTGGTTATCAAAGGTATATTTCATCTGTAGTAGCAAGAAAACATCAGTTGATAGGATCACCATACATGAGGCTCACCCATACCTAGACTTAGACACATGGGACTATATCGCAGGAATCATTACAAGGATAAAGTCAGATAGGTGAGAGGTGATTTTATTATTATTAAGGGATAGGTCACATGGTACATGATTCTCTGACCCATCATGATTTAGATGGTGGTCAGGCAGTGGATGGACCTTCATGATTGAGGTTTCATTATGACCAGGTATCACCTAGGCATGGCCTGGGAAGACCCCCGGGAGGAAGATATGTTAGAGGAGTAGAGGTAGGCGGATATCTATAGGGAGGAGCTAATAGTGGATGATGATTCTATGAGATAACTCCACCACAACCACTTTGTGGTCCATTTCAGGATCATGGAGTTAATGGAGAGGGTCGCAGACAGCTGTAGGCTATGGAGGGATATGACCAGGTTGCACATGAGATTATTCAAGGTACACTATGTCTACTATAATTTTGATTAAATTCTTAATGAAACATGCATGATTTATTTCATTCATATCTTTATCCTTGGTGCACGAGATGGAGTTTCTTGTACAGACTATAGCATGAAATCTATAGATAGAAGTTCCTATTGGGGGATATTCACCTATGCCACACATCTTTCAGAAGTGCTAGTTGATAATCAGGGGAGAGATTCTTAGAATATGAGATTATTCAGGGTGACATAGGGGTGTAAATGGGTCATTGTGTTAGTGGATTTGTTGAGACATCAAGTATACAAGTAAGGGGGTTGGTTCCCCCACTAATATGCAATCCCTATTACGTGAGTAAAACCATGTGGGTGAGTTAGTGCTCCAAAATGTAGATAGTGTTGGGGTGTGCTGGATGAATTCCTTTGAGTTGTATGTTCAAGGTCATCTGATTGGAAAGTATTTCTTGTGGGACCCTTGGGTTAATGTGATGTAATGTTGTGACATCATCTGGAGGATAGACTAGTTTTTGGTGCTTTATGCTCAAGTGGAGTATCATAGAAGGAGAGTTGGATGTCTATATGTAGTGACCTAAGGTTATTTTCTATTGGATATAGATACCTTCTCATGGAACAGTGAGGGATATCCTTTGAGGGGTTGAGGTTTCGGTTGAACAGTGATCCTTTGTTGAGACTATCAGAGGTGCACATTGGGATTGCAGTGTTTAAAGATTCCTATGGATCTAGGATAATGTTGTGTGATAATGAAGAGTCTAAAAATAACAGCCAATTGGTTGAGGAAGTTGAGGCCCCTTGAGCATAACTACATGAATCATGAACCAGATTTAGAAGCCTGGGTTTTCTCTTTAAGGTTTTAGAGGTGACGTTAAAGCCATTGTCTTCATTGTAACTAACCATTTTTGGAGAGGGGTGTAGTTTTTCTCCAGTCATTGGGGGTGGCTCCTATACTTCTTTATCATGGGATTGAGGATCAGTTGTGAGACATCATCTATGAGTAAATTTATGAAATTTTATCCTTATAGGATTCCCTAGGTGGATTCTATAAGGAGAGAATAATGTTGTCATTTTGTAGAGACAGATGATGCATTTGGTCACGCTTCGTGAGGAGGTGGTGATGAGGTTTCACATGTCCACATAAATGTACATATAGTGTGGTGAATATGTATGTGGCTCTTCTATTGTGATACTACCATGTAATATTATTAGGTTTTTATTTATATCATGAGGTCATGATACCATCTAGATATGTTTGGACCGACTACCTGAGTCATCATGCTTTCATGACATCAGGACAAAGATTTTGGTTTTTAAGTATGTGGAAGATGTATATGTGTGAGATCTTCTAGTTTCATGATATTCCCATAATTATATAATCTACCCATGATGTTTAGATCATGTAATAGTTGTGGAGGAGCATATAAGATGCTTTTGGGACATAGTTATAGAGAAAAACATATCACTCTCAGGTGGAGGAGTAGGTTGAGTGGGTTATCTAAGTGTTGAAGGATATGATAAGATCCTAAGTGCGATAGAAGTCATCTAGAGATGAGAGGACCACATGGATTTAACTATAGTTGGTTTTTGTGCTATGGAGGCACATGAGAGCTATATTTTAGAAAAATATCCCCACCTTCCGGATAATTTTGGGATTTTCAGGACAAAAAACCTTGAAGGAGGGGAGAATAGAGTGACTTTAGTTTTTCCCTATAATACTTTGTGATATTTCTTGAAATATTTATGAATATAAGAACTGATTCGACATATAATATCTGTGGTTAGAGAGCCTCATTATGGTGAAAATAAAAATATTAAATATATTTTATCATGGTCATTAATTTTTTTAGTAATGGTGGAATAACTCTCATTTGGATTCTTAGATCGGAAAAATTAGACCACGGTTGGGTTCCGAACATGTGGTTTAACCTTAAAGAGATATAATGTTTTTCCTCAATGGGAAATTGGTTAAAGGCGACTGTAGGGGGGTGTTAACTAGAGTTTTATTAATTTAATAAAATTAAATTAATAAACCTATCTTTAATTGGCGTCCTATATATGGAGGGGGGGGGGGTTGTTTCTCACCCATGGAGATGGATGAAATAAAGAGGAACTGAGGTGATGTTGTGCCACCAGACCCCATTCATGATGAAAATCTCTCCAGGATCGTGATATGGAGGATTCATCATGTATATGGACCTGAAGATTTGGAGTTTGTCCAGGAGGTAGGTGGTTTTTAGCTTAACATCCTGATCCCATTTATATGGGTTTTTATCATTTTAGAGACCTATTATGACTAATTTGGATCCCCTAGGGGTCAACACAGGAAAATTTTGGGGGAAAAGGGGTTTAAGAAAATTGTAATAATTTTCCATTCATAAATCCCAATCACACAGTGTGTATGTTAGGGAACACACTTTTTGTTCATACCATTTGAGGAAGATGATATTTTAGGACTACACATTGTGTATCAGGGGTACATGTTACGTGGTAGTACATAGTTAGAGTTCATGGGAATGATATGGATTCACATTACTAGGTTAGAGGACATGAACATATGCTCAAGGTGCTAGGATATTCTTTGTACTGGTAGTACACGCTGCATTTGTTGACACAGCCAACCAAGACTTGTGGGGGAGGACATGGAAAATGATTGGGTGAGGTGATAGAATCTTTTTAAAACATGTAATATCACATGGAAAACCAAGACATGTGGAGTAGGATATGGTTAGTTGTATAGGTGGAGTCACACACCATCCCAACCCCAGTACATACTGTATACTTGTCTTGGAGACTTAACCTTTATGTATCTCCTTCTCCAGCACTCAGATTTAGCCCCACAAGTAGCATATCCTAATAATTACTCCATGTAGAAGGTGATGGTATCCTTATTAATGTATTACGAGATATGACATGGAATAGATCAAGAAAGATGTTTCATATGTGGTTCTTGACCATGGGTAATAAAAAGGATGGATCACATGAGAGATGTCTGGGTCAGTAACCTTCCTTATCACACCAGGATATGGGTCACCTAGACTATTTAGACTAGTATAGGGGACATATACTTTTTCTAAGTTATGTTTAATCTATCTAGGACAATGATATGATGTAAGTCATGGTGAGAATTATGCTACATTTAGTGATTCTTAATAGATTTCGGAGATCTAATTTCTTTTTTATAGAGACACTTGGACCAGTAATCCACTGTCAAAATAGGGTATGGGATTCCCTTACCTCTCAAACTAGTAGATATGTAATTATTCCATAGTGAGGACAAGTCCTCCACCTATACAGTAGTTACCTCGAGGTTAGTACTCCCCTATTGCATCAAGGTACGGTTCCCCCATAGTGTTCATACTGGTAGAGATTGTACCCCTTTACACTCAGGTCAAAATCCTCTATATATGGAGTGGTACTCTCCCATCTTTGAGATTCGGTAGGGGGTGGGTACTCCATAGGAATTGGAGATCTTTCATCCATGGAGCATAATTGTGAGGAGTGGGACCCTACACTTTTTATGCACAATACATAGTCAGGAGTTAGTTTTACCCCAACGTGGTTATGTGGACCCCTCTCTATATTTGTTCTTCATAGATTTTGTATGTTAGTTAGGATTCAATACTACCTTGACGGTGGGGCTCAAACTAGGTGATTATAGTAACCTAGGATTCTCATACATTGATATTACATATTTTTATATGAATAATCCTTACATTACAAAAAACACACGCCTAAGGACCATTATTGTTTAATACCTTTGGAAACATGGAACACAATCTTCAAAATTCACGAAAGATCTTCAATGTCTCCCATAAATATCTTCTAGATTAGTACACCTAAAAAACATACGATACTTAAAACCTTTCTTCATAACCCAGAGAAAAACATAATAATGGGTAAGATTAGATGATCATTAAGAATAAACAAGGGAGATACGTAAGTATAACATGAACATGAGAGTATAGGAAAATGTGAATAACATTTTAAAACCATACCCTAAATATAAAATATCATAATCATGAGTCATGGAATAAATATTTTCATTTCATAATACATGAATCATATAAGAATAATAAAACATGATCTTTGATAAAATAACATTGGCATAAGACATTGATTTGTGGCATAAAAATAAGCATAGAAAAACATTTCAATAGTATTCAAGGCTCACTACCAAGGCTATCACAGTGGAATGTGTTCACTCCCAAACCATAATAATAGTCAAAGTTTACTCATAAGACCATCAGAACAGAAAAATTCACTTACCGAACCAAGTTCACTCCCTGTTCCAGTCCTTTCTATCTCATGAGATATAAATCATTACCCAATGCATTAGAGGGAGATATGGGTACCATATGTCACATAATGAAAATCATAAATTTTTGTTCCATAGGATCATAAAATATTAATCATTTTATAACCCATGAAATTAAATGGGATTCATAAACATGAAATTAAATCAAAACCTATATAAATTTATATATTTCATAATCATTTCATCATCTCAAAAAATCATGACACATGGAAAAATAAATGGTTTTCATAAGATTTTTTTCAAGGTATAACCCGTGGATGAGAAATGAGTTTCATAAAAATATTTGAATAAAAAAATTAAAGAAGTAATAATAATTTTAACCATGGTTTATGTCCCTAGTAAAGAATATGTTACATCAAAGGATTCCATCTTAGATCAAAAATTATTTTGAAAGATAAGTCACTTGGAACATTTCATAAGGAAGCTAAATTTTATTTTAAAACGTCTTTTTTAAACATAAATCATTTTTGAAATAATTTTATTTAAAAATAAACTTTTAAAACTTGTAAATAAAGATTTAAAAATCACTAAAAACATTTCTTGTTTAAAATAGCCTTTCCTCTTGGAAAATAGTTTTTAAAACACACACCTTTTTCAAAATCATTTATTTAAAATTAAAAAAATTCAGAAATAATTTGGGAAATTTTTTCATTAAAAAAACATTTAAAACATATAATATAATCTTTAAATAATTAATATATCATGAAAATTGGAAATACTGTTCAATCTGTTCTTGTTAAAAATAAATATTCTTTCACATTTTTGGTAAAAGCCAAATGGGCATTGTTTGGAAAACAAAATCAATAGTCCTTTTAAAAAAAATTATTGATAAAGTAAAACGTGGGTAAAAAAGTCATTAATTATTTTTTATTTAATTTTAAATTCATTTTTGTAACTTTTTTATATAAAATATGGTTTTGTAAGAAAAAAAATTTTTTGATTAAAGAAAAAAATAAAGAAGATTTTTCTTAAAAACAATATTTTGAGATCTTGAGTATATAAAGAGTGGAAAATAAATGGAAAAATATATTCAAATTTGATAAATAGAGGATTATAAAATAAATGAGTTTTTTTATGTATGGATCATAATATTCTATCATCAAAATCATAATCATAAACATTCTCGATAAATGACGAGATTGCAATATCAAATCTTTACAACTTTGGTAACGTTAAAAAGTAAGCCCCAGGAAGGAATGTATTTAAATGAAAATTAAAATATCATGAATATAAATAAATTCATGACAATATATTTCAAAATATATTTATATATACCTCATAAAATAATATATGTTCATAACATAATCACATGTCTCAAATAAGACAATTTGAGTCAAAAATACCTTATTGATTTGGTATCTTTTTAACCAAAAACCCATTGAAATAGAAATATTCAAATGGATATGTAAATAAAAATAATTTTTAATATAATCATCCTTTAATATATTTATGAGAATTATATACACCATATAAAAGAAACATGCAGTGAATAAGGAATTTGTCTCACAGAGAATATAAGTGAGATGGAAATACATAACCTTAAGTCTCAAATTATTTCGTACACATTCGAAACTAATGTATAGTAAATATAAGTTTATTATAAATATATTACTGAAAAATTATTATATATATAATACCATATAATATTTACTTATTTCCTTTCTTTAACCATTTATTGATAATTCCATGTTAAAGTCATGTTTCCGGTAATAACTGTTTGGTTTTTTATATATGTTTTTATTTGTTATTTTTGGTCCTATTAATTTAATAATGGTTCTAGTATATTTATAATAATAATAATTAAATAATTATAATATTTAGGAATAAATTATACTCTTAATACAAATCATGAAATATTGTTTTGAGAAATGAAGTATGTTACAATCATAGAGACGATTGGCCGTATAAACACATGAGTATCGTTTAAATTTTTCAATGATCATTATGGAATGGAGATAAGTTATATATTATAACTAAATAATGATAATATTATCACAAAAAATACATTATTTTCTTAAATATACTTATACATATCATCCATGTTGTGTGGTGATGAAAAGAGAGTCACATCACTTCGTGGAGGCGATAATTCACACGTACCTGAATGATGTTATAAACTTTAAGTGCGTGAAAAGGTATTAAATAAAAGGATATATTATATTTTAATAATAATAAATATTTTAATAAGATCATAATAATTTCATTTATATCACATGTATTCATTAAATTTATCCTTATTATCTTCCAAAAGTTTTAGTGAAAATGAATCACATCACATCATGAGGCGGTAGTCCTCTGTACGCACGAGCGACGTTATTATATCCCATAAGGAATGTAATGTTAAAAGGTATATATAATATAATTACTAAATATTTATAATTATTTGATAAATACATTATATATAATTTAAATCCATCATAATAAACAAACTTGAAATGTGGTAATCGAAAAATGAATGACATCGATTCACGATGCAGCAATCTCTCATACGCACGAACAATAATTTCGCAACCCATTTGATGGATTTATAGATAGTTTTTGGTAATTGTATCGAAATAAAAAAACAATATATTTAATAAAATTATTTTAATATATCATAATATTTTAATAATAATTTATGTAGGGGTGGAAGAAACAAAATAAAAATGCTCGTCGAAGAACATTACCTCTTCTTTAATATCCTCCTTAGTTTTTCACCAAAATCCTTCCTGTGATGTATTTTTGATGAAACTAATTTCACTAGGATGTGAAGAAAAAATTTAGAAGTGATTTTGGAAGGAATTTTCTGATCCAAAAATGGTTTTAATGTGTGAATAAGAAAGGAGAGGGGGTGGCCATTTATAATGAGGTGAGTGGCACACTTGTAATGTTTTGAAAAGAAAAAGGTGTATCCACATTTTTTTGTTCTAAAAAGGAAATAAAATGTATTATTATTGAAAATTAGACATTTTAGGGTAAATATATGTCAAGAAAATATATTTTCAACAAATATTTAGTTCATTTAATCCCTTATTATTTAGTTTAACCCTCGACAAACCCATTTTTACCATAACTATAGTAAATAGTTTTTACTATTTTGATTATTAATTTTGGTAAAAAATTAAACTGAACTATTAGATAATATAAATTATTTTTATTCCAATTATTTAATCCATTTTATAAATTTATTGCACATAAATGGAAAAGTTAAATTTAAATTTAATCTCACAGACACGATGAGAAAGCGGGGTTTCAAAGAGAAAGTGTTGAAATGTTTACGAAGTGTTTATATCCAATTTCAATATGAAATTGATTTATATGAAATAAATTAAATTAATATATATATAATTTAACTAATTTTACATTAAAAAAATTAAATATAATTTATCTTTATAAAAAATTTAAATGAAAATGAAGTTTTCAATTAAAATTCAATATTTTCCCTATTCATCAAAAAATTAATATTTTCAGAAAATTATCAAAAATTGACCATAATATAATTTTGAAATTATTATTTAAAAATGAGTTTTATTTTTTGAAATTAATTTTCTAAAATTTGTAAAATTACATTTGAAACAAAACCCGCAAACGTGAAGAAAATGTGGGTTTTCAAGAAATTTATTTTTTCAAGCACATGATGACTTTATAATAACTATGTGTCTAGTAATAATGATTTTGGGAATATAAATTAATATTTGTTGATATATAATATATTTAAATTTAACTTAAAAATATCTTATAATTTATTATTTCATTTAATTAAAACGGAGAACATTATGTACTTTAAAAAATATTTCAGAAAAACCGCATTCTAAATCCTAAAATAAACATATAATAAAACCCAATATAATGTTGATTAAAAAGTAATTAAGTGGGTTAAATATTAATAAATAATACTTATGTTACTTTAAAAAATAATTTCTAATTTAAATTTCTTAATTTACTAAAAATAAATGATAGTTTTAAAAAATTAGTATTTTTCACTATTCACTAAAAAATAAACATTTTCCTTAAAAAACCCAATAATTTCTTCATAATTTATTTTTGAAATATTTATTTTAAAAATTAAATTATTTTCATAAAATAAATGTTCTAAAATCTAGATAAATTTTTTATAATATTTTTTCATGAAAAATAATAAAATTCAATTTTAAAGAAAACTTATTTCTGAAGAATAGAATTACTTTACTAAAAAATGATTGATTATTTACTAAGAATTTAAAAATAAAGTTATATTAATTAGGAAATTTATATTTATATTTCATAAATAAATTAATTATATACATACCTACCTACTTAATGGCTATGTTATAATAATATTATTTTGTGGTTCGCTGAAGCTCAGTGTCACGTTTCATGCATTATATCAAAGAAAATCTTTTTTATGTGTAATGAAAATTATATTAAAATGTAAATTAATTTAAAAAAAATTCATAAAATATTATGATGTTACATTATATCTCCCTTAAAATGAATATTTCTGTTGAAATTCATCTCTATAGTCAAAGGTTTAACATTTGAAAATGCCTTCATAAAAACCCACATCATAAAAATAAATTGTAAAACTTCCCATAAACAGGGAAAGTGGAAAACATAAAGGTCACCTAAAGTAAAAAATAATTGGGTTTCCACATAGTTTAATTTTGGTAGTAGGTTAATATTTGGACATGGAAGAAAATAATAAATAATTAAAGAGAGTATGGCATGAAAGCCTGAAGGCATATATCTTTATTGACTTTTGGATAATCCCATTTTTATTAGGTTGAGGGGGAACCTTGCACCACCAATAGGCCTAGAGTAAAATGGACTAATACATTAACCTTATGGACCGAAATACCTATAACCACTAGTAAAGAACCTGCCTTGAATATTTGGGTACAATTTACACACTCCTAACATTTCTAGCCTACACAACAAAAATTTCCCAATGAAGAAATGCAAGGTGCCTGGTGCCGATGGTAGAAGTCATACCCTCTCATTATTCCAATATAGTAGTTTCAAAAGCTCTGTGTTGTTACTTTGAATTCCCATATGGATAAAAAAATAGTTATTTTGAAGCCTAACTATTTTCCCCTTTATCGACACTGCTGGACCATGCCATCCGAGTCATCACCACCGAACTAGATCCCTGCATGAACACTCATCTGTATGTCAATTTACTGCCGAATCACCCTCAACGCATTTCTAAAACCATGAATTTATATGCAAAAACCCATCATGATGCTCAAAATAAATTCTTCATAAAGACCACCGCCCACCATATCCATCGCTAGGGTCATCCTTCATTGCCACCAGAGGTCTAACCTGAGCCTCCATCGTCTGTGTCACTAAGAGCCACTGACCAACTCGACCATCTCCCCACCATCACAGAAATCCACTGTGGGACTACCCACACCACCATGCACAACAATAACAAATAAATCCCCCTTAATAAATAAATGGGGTTCTTCCATGACTTAATATTAGGCTTATATATAGGATAAAGAGGTGCCTTACCACTAGACAAGTACTGAACAACATAATAATAGTGATTTATGGAGATTATTAATCATAATAAAGTGGGTGATCTATAGATGGTTAACGACCAGAAAAACAATAAAGCAAAGAGGTTTGAAAAGGGTCATTGATATAATCCAAAATGATGATAACGTGAAAACATTTTATTTAAAGATCCTTTTCCTAAAATTGAATAATTTTATAGAGAATATATTCTTACTTGATTTAATTCCATTTTATAAGAATAATTTCATATATTTATCATGACATGATAGATTTCCACTTTGTATCTTACTCTAATAAATAAAGGTGATTTTTTTGTTCCTAAATCACTAATGGATCATTAGATCAATAAATATAATGATAACTGATTTCATCGACCTTTAGTTATCATCATAAAAAAATGGTTAAAACATGTTTTCTAATTTGAAAAAATCTTCATATTCTGAATTAATACATTAATATATAAAGACTCATTGAAATTTCAACATAAACCATTTCGTAAAAGGTTCGAATTAGGACCTTTACAAAATATTAAAATAAAAAAAATAGAAAGGTCACTAAATTTCCAAAATTAACTTATCATTAATCACCAAACATTATGAAATATATATCAATTGTCACATACCAAACATGTGAATACCTTAAACATGTATTCTATTAAAACATATTAATAAATTGAATTACCATTAAACCATATTTAAAAAATGAATACTTCCTTATTCCTTGAAAAAACCCACATATTATTGAGTATATTCTAAAAAATCTATAATGTTGTAAAATCCATTGATGATAATAGAAACAACCTTTTCCACAAATCATTAATCAGTTCAAAGGTCATCAATACTATCCATTTTATATTATTCATATCATCCATCCCTTTACCCAATCTGAAAACCATTTTATATACATCAAGAACATATTATGGGTTATCTTCCCTTAATCAAAATATCACTTTTACATTAAATCCCTTTTAAGAAATCATCACCATTCATCATATTTTTTTAATCCCTAAAGAAAAAATTATACAAAAAAATCCTTATATTTTTCATGATTCATATAACCTAATTATTCAATTCCAATATAGATATACTTCAATCATCCCACTTCATTCTCAAAACATTATCTTGGATTCATCCACTTATTCCTTAATAACCCATTCTATTCATATTTCATTCATAGTCTCTTCATCATCAATACCAAAAACATTAATAATATTACCCATTTGATTCACTACATGATATTTCCACTTATGACATCAATGTTCATAACTCAAACACTTTCCACATTTGAAACATTTAACCATTGGTTATATCTTTAGTAGACCATTATTCCCATTTGTTTCTTTAAAAAAACTTTTCATTTTTCCCAAATAATAGATTCCACTGTGTCTTTCTTTTCCACACTCTAAAAATATTCTATTTCCTTTGATACATTCCCTAGAGTTCTTCTTCCCACATTATCAACATATAAGAAATGGAATGTTCTTTCCTCTATAGTCTTTTCCACTCGAACCCTCAAAGAACTCTATCATTATCTTCTTTGGTGATTATGAGAGTTTTTTAAGGTGCATGTTGTTAATCAAATATCATGATAAATGGTTACACATAATCAGAACATACTTTAATCCATTCATCATCCCATTTGGATTCTCATCCGAAAATTATCCATCACATTCAATGTTAACCTAGTTCCTTATAATTACCACCATTGACTAAAAGAAAAAAAGCATAGTGTTATAAATGCTAATCAAAATGGGGAACCAAATGATCATGAAAATAAATTATATGATATATAAATCATAGAACATTATTTTTAATCTATGTCAACTTATTTTTATCCCAGTTAATTCATAGTCATCATCTATTTAAATCCTTTATAATAGTTGGTAAATAGTATGTTAATTTCTAAAGCATATAACCCTGGAGTATTAAACCAGGTGTGTAGTGAGACCAATTTTCATGAATCAGGTGACAATTGATTCTATCTCAATGCACCATTTTTAGAGTCATTACCCCTAGGTAACTCTATTCTGGATCCATATCCACATGTAGTATCCAGAAAGAGATTTAATTTCTTGGAAACCACTCACTATATCCTTTACCAAAATACAAGGACATTTTCCTATACTTTGAATCATCTATATACGTATCATATGAGACATCCCTAGACATACCCTTTGAAATATACCCAAGGACATTACTAAATGTTTCTCATTATAGTTTCTAATGGTTAACTAAACCTATCATTTTAAACTAACTATAGCAAACTAGGATTATAATACATGGATATTATATATTTTTAGATGAATATTCCTTAAAATACACAAACACATATCTTAGGACCATAATAGTTTAGTGAATTTAGAGACATTAAATAAAATATTCTTAATTTATGAAATATCTTCAATATCCACCATAAATATCTTCCCCATTAGTAATATTAACAAATATACCATGATAAAACCTTTATTTATATCCTAGGGAAAAGAAACATAACAAAGGGTGAGATCAAATAGTTAGTAAGGGTAAAAAAGTGAGATATGTAGGGATAACATGAACACAAGGGTATGAGAATAAGAGAATAATAATTTAAAACTATACCTTTCACATCAAAGATCATAATATTTAGTCAAGGAATAATGATTTATAGTCCATAAGACATGAATCATAAAGGAATTAAAGAATATAAGACATGATCTCATAAAATTTTCAAAATAAATAGTTTTTTAATATATATAAGAATATAAAACCATTTACATTAGCAAAGTATCATTGCCAATGATACCATAGTGTAATGGGTTCACTCCACAAACCATCATAGTAGTCAAGGTTATCCTATAATTCTATCATAGTAGACAAGGTTCCATAATGAATTGAGTTCACTCACAGTTTCAATCCTATCTATCTCACTAGATATAAATATTTACCTAATTCATTAGAGGGAGATGTAGGTCCCACCCATCACATAATAAAAATTATACATATCTGTTCCAAAAATCCATAAAAAATCATCATATCATAACCCATTAAATGAAATGTTTTTAAACATTTCACCATATAATAACCTATAAAAAATCAATAGGTTTCACAATCATTTCATCATCTCATCAAAGCATAACCTGTGAAAAAATAAATGGGTTCCAGAAGAATGTTTTCATGGCATTACCCATGGAAGAGAAATGGGTTTTATAAACATATTTTAAAAACCAACCACTCATAGAAATAATAATAATGGTATCCTTGGTTTATATCCCCCATAAATTATAAGTTATATCAAATTATTCCATCGTAGATGGAAAATTATTTTGAAAGATAAATCACTTGGAACATTTCTTGAGGAAAATGAATTTTCTTTAAAAATTACTTTTTAAAACATATAATGTTTTGGAGATAATTTTATTTGAAAATAAACATTGAAAATTTATAAAGTAATATTTAAAAATAATTTAAAACATTTATTAGGTAAAATATAACGTTTTCTTTTAAAGAAAAGTTTTAATAAATAAAACATTTTCAAAATAATTTATTTAAAATATAAAAAATTTCCATATATTAAGGAAAATTTTCTATTGAAAATAAATATGAAAAAATTTAAGGGCATATTTAAATCATTTAGCGATCATGATAGTGGGAAACATTGTTCATGTTTTTCATGTAGAAGACATATCTTTTTCACATTTTTGGTAAAAACTAAATAACATTTGTTTGGAAAATAAAATGAATATAAATTTTAATAAATTTTGTAGAAAATTTAAAATATGGGTAAAAATATTTAATAAAAAAATTTAATAATTTAAAAATAATTGAAAATAATTTCAAAAAACATGGTTTTGTTAGAAAAACGTGTTTTCGACTGAAGAGAGAAATAATGATTATTTTTCTTAAAAAAAATTATTTTGAGATATGAATTCTATAGAGTTCAAAATAGAGGAAAAAATGTATTCTAATGAAATAAACATTGGAGAATAAAATTAATTAGTTTATTTAGATATTTATCATAATATTCTACCATTAGAATAATAATTATAAACTATCCCAATAAATGACGAAATTGTAATATAAAGTATTTACCACTTTGGTAACATTAAAATGTAAGCCCCATAAAGGAATATTATTAAATGAATCTTAAAATAAAATTAGTATAAATAAGTTCATGGTATTAAATTTAAAATAGGTTTTATATACACCTTTTAAAATAATAAAAGTTTATAACATAATCATACGTCTCAAAGAAGGAAAATTGAAATAGAAATACCTTATCAATTTGGTTACTTTTAAACTGTAAACCCATGAATGGGAGATACTAAAATTCAATTGTAAATATCAATAATTTTTATTAAAATAATCATAAAATACATTCATGTGTAGTATATACACCATATAAAATAAAAATGTTGTGAATTTGGAATTTGACTCAATGAAAATAAAAGTGTGATGAAAATCCCTTACATTAATTCTCAACTCCTTTCACACACATTAAAAAATAATATATAATAAATATAGGTTTATTATAAATATATCAATGAACAATAATTATATATTTGACACCACGTATGATTTACTAATTTCCTTTTGTAACCCTTTTATTAGTAATTCTATGTTAAATTCATGTTTTGGGTAATAACCGCTTCATTTTTAATATATGTTTTTATTTGTTATTTTTGGTCCTCTTAATTTGATAATGATTTAATTATATACATAATAATAATAATAATGAAAAAATTATCATATTTTTACATTAATAATATTATTAATACTAATCATGAAATATGGTTATGAGAAATGAAGTACGCTACGATCATAGCGACACTAGGTCAGATGTACACATGAGTAACATTTCCATTTTTCAAAAATAATTATTAAAAGGAGGTAAGTAATATATTATATTTAAATAATGGTAATAATATCATATATAACATATTATTTTTTAAAATAATATTATAAATATCATCCATGTGGTATGGTGATGAAAATAGAGTCACATCATTCCATGAATGTGGTAGTCCATATGTAGACGAATGACTTTATCATCTTTCAGTGGGTGAAAGGGAAGAAATAGAATTATATATTATATTTTAGTAATGATAAATATGTAATAAATATTAAAATAATTTATTTTATATCTCATATATCCTTTAACTTAATCATTATAGTCTTACATGTAAAGTGTCAGTGAAAATGAATCACATCACCTCACGAGGTGGTAATATGACTTACACACGAGTGGCATTATCTTATGTCATAAGGAATTAAATGTAAAAATGTATATATTATATAATTACTAATTAGGTATAATTATCTAATAAATATCATATATAAATTATAAATCCATCATCATACCCAACCGTGAGAGGTGGTATTGGAGAAGTGCCTGGCATCAATTCGTGAGGTGGTAGTCTGTCATACACATGAATAATGGTTTCCTAAAACATTTGATAGATTTATAGATGGTTTTAGGTAATTTACATAACTTAAAAATATATCATAATAGTTAATATATATAGGATATTATATAATCATTTTTAATTATAAATTAATGAGGTGGTGGATGAAATTAAATAAGAACTATTAATGAATAATTTTTCATTCTTTTCAAGTATCCTCCCTATGTTTGCAATAAAAGATTTCATAGGTTGGATTTATGCCAAAAATAAGGATTATAATATGATATTATGGATTATAGGAAGTTATTTTTTCTGGTATTCGATGAACCAAAATTGTGTGAAGGTGTAAATAATAGTGGACATGGGTGGCCTTTTATAAGTGAGGTGATTGGTACACCTTTAATTTTTTGAAAATAAATAGTTGTACTGAAGTTTTTATCATTTAAAAAGGATAAAGAAATTATTATTCTATATAATTAGACATTATTGGGTAAAATGGACTGAATATAAATTTTATACAAGTTTTTAGGTCATTTAAACCCTTATCTTTTTATTTTAACCCTCTAAAAACCCATTTTACCTTAATAGTTGTAATTAGATTTTACTGTTTTAACTATTAATTTTGTTAAAAAATAAAAAATAACTTACTATATAATATAAATTATTCTTATTCAAAATATTTTATCTATTTTTAATAATTAAATTTTTATAAGTAATTAAATTTATTTTAAAATTATTCTCATAGATGTGATGAGAAAACGGGTTTTCAAAGAGAAAATGTTCAAATGTTTAAAAAGTTTTCATATTCAATTTCAGTATGAAATTGATTAAAAGGAAAAAATTGGATTAATAGTTATAAAATTGAATTAATTTTACTTTAAAATCAATTTTAAAAATAATTTAAATTTATAAATAATTTAAACGGAAAGAAAGTTTTCAATTAAAATTCAGTATTTTTAACTACTTGTCAAAAAATTAAACTTTTTAAAAAATTATCAAATATTTGTCATAATATAAATTTTAAATGATTATTTATTTTTTTTATTTGTTTAGATAAACTTTATAATATTTTAAAAATTAAATTTAAAATAAAACCCACTAATGTGATAAAAAAGTGGGTTTTGGAGAAGTGTATTTTTTATGAATAAGATGATTTTAAATTAACTCTATGTATAATAAAAATCATTGACTGAATGTCATTTTTTATATATAATATATAAATTTATTTTAAAAAAATTCCTAATTAGGGATTATTTTAAATAATTAAAATAGAGAAACATTATTCACTTTAAAATATTGAAAAAACCCTTTTTAATCCAAAAAATAAACATAAAATAAAATACAATATAAATTTGATTAAATAGAAATTAAGTGGCATAAATATTAATAAATACTACTTATGTTACATTAAAACATAATCTAGCATTTAAATTAATTAATTTTTTTATAAATAAATGATACTTTTATAAAAATTAGTAATTTTCAATATTCAATGAAAAGAAATATCTTCGAAAGAAATAAAAAAAATTAACTAGAAGTTAATTTTAATATGATTTTTTATATAATGAAGTTTATTTTATCAAATAAATTTTCTAAAATCTATATACATTAATAATAATAATTTTTTTATAAAAATAAATAAAAAACATTTTTTGTGAAAATATATTTTTCAATAATATAATTACATTAACATAAATTGATTGGTTATTTATTATGAAATTATAAATAAATTTATTTTTTTAGGGAATTTATATGTATATTTCATAAAGTAGTTAATACTATTCATACCCTCTTACTCAATGTCTTGGTTATATCAATATGATATCATGGTTCTCTAAATATCAGTGTCGCATGTCTTGCACACTATCCAAGAAACCCTTTGTTGCATGTAACACAGGTTATATAAAAGTTTTAATTATTTTTTTAAAATATTTCATAAAATCTTGGTATAGTACAGTTTCAGCACCTCTTTTTCCCCTCATGAGAGGTTTTGTATGGTTCTTGGTAAGGATTTTGTGTTCCCTAAACTATGAGTGCAGTGGAAATGAGTGGGCCTCTCCACATGGGTTATTATGAGCCCACACAGGGCACAAGACAATGAATATATGAACTCCTTTATGGGGCACTAGATTCATACCTAGGGACCTATAGGTCGACTCATCATTCTTATTTGGGTTTTGGATATGGATATCCCCTTTCATTCTCATTTGGGTTTCATTGAGCATATTTAGATTGAGTTGAGTTGACCAACACTTACAAGTTAGGGTCGAGATATAGACTGATTTCATGATAGTTACTCCCACTTTATTTGGGTTTTAGGGAACCTTCTGGGCATTTTTATACTCACCCATACATGGTAATTTACTACATGAGTTGTACCTTATGTATAATATATTCACACTAGCAGTGATTCTTGTGATCTTAGATATGGTGGAGCATAGATAATCCTATCATTGACTGTGTATTATGTATGTATTGGAGATTGAAGTCGAGTTCTCTCCAGTTTTCCCTATTTTTAGGTTTTAGTTAAATTAAGACTCTTTTCGGGTTGGACATGTATTTCTTCATTTTTACGTTTGTACTACACTACTTTTATCTAATGTTTTCCTATTGTTTGTTATATGCGTGATTTACACTCTAGAAATTTCATCACTTGAATACCTCTTCAATTTTGTATGAAGATGTTTTGTGAATGCGTATAAGTACATATGCTAAGGACTCCCATACAAGTTTTGCATTCTTGGAAATAGTCGTTATCCCTGGTCTATTGGAGATGGGCTTGGGGGTGTGGCGGCCCATCCTTCTGCCAACTAGGTGGGCCTCAGTGGGTTAGGTTGTTACACAAGATATCATTGTACATTAATTCCTGAGATGGATCTGACATAACCCAAATGGAGTTAACAATCCCCATAGGTTTGAAAATAACACTTGTAAAATTACAAGAATCAAGTGTGGATATATTTTCCATAAAATATTAAAAGATAAAATATACATGTTAGTATATCTACACTCTTGAAGGAGAATGTACTGGAAAAAATTTGGCAAAATAAAACCCAAAATAGTACATCCTAAAGAATACAAAATTTTCCAAGATAAAATCTCAAGAATCTAGTGTAATAGGTTAATCACATATCCACTAGTAACCTCCATCACTCTAGACTCCATGAATTAAAAATAACCAACACGTCTAAGTGGCACCTTAATTTTAGATTGGACTAAGCAAATGATAATCTACACAAGCCTAAAATAAATGGGAGGGTGTGAGATATAAGGCTCATTAGGGTCTCACCAAGTATTCCATAATAAATTATATAATAATTAAACCATTTATTCATTTAATTTAAATAAAATAAGGCATGTAATGAAATTTACATGTTTTCAATAAAATAAAATTTCAAATAAAAAATATATGGAAGGTATTTCATAATTTTTTAGAATGAAAATTTTATATAAAACAATTATTTAAGTCATTTGGAATAGATAAAGAAGTTCAAAATCAATATCATGTAATCCTCAAATAAAACATCTCATATAACCATATAATAATCCATATAGTACACTATTTTCTGGTAATAGGATCCCCACACATCTAAACCATAATACTAATTCAATATAAGTGTGCATTCTAAATTTAAACATCCCATTTTTGGATCACATCACTGAAATAAATATTAACCCAGTTTAGGGAGCAAATTATAGTAAATCATTCTAAATATCATTTATTTAGTGTTTTCACCATCGATATATTTCTAGGGAGTCATAATCCCAACGTACTTGTATCAAATGATCCATTAACTACCCATGATAAAATTTTCTTTAATCAATCGATCAATAATTCTTGATAAAATAATTCATATCAATTTGATTAATTATACAAAATTCAATTTCCAAAATTCATTTGGAACATTACTTTTCATTTAAAAAAATCAAAGGTTTTCCTCAAATTCACACATTTTCAAACTATATTTCAATTTAATGAAATTTATAAATAATCAACATTCATTCATTTCAATTTCTCAAATAAATCGATCAAGTAAGTCTCTAAATTGAAGAAATTTTAAAAAATCCACCCCTCAATTATACTGTCATTGAAATTGAGAGTTTTTCTCAATTTTCATGCCATTTAATATCACACATAAAATTATCTCAATTTATGGTTTTAAATCAATTAAAAACTATTTTAAAATCAATAAATCACATTAAGGATTCAATTATAAGAAAAAATAATGTGGATCCTACTACCATTAATCAAGGGATTAAATAAACAAAACAATCGTAGTGAGATCCTCCAATGAAGAAAGAAGACGTAGGAGATCAAGGAAAAAAGCCTAGAATTAGGATCCATCAAAATAGTGATTATATCCATCAAAAGAAATTATGATCTATTAATCACTTAAAATTAGATAAAAGGAGATCAGGAGAAACCAAAATAACAGAGACCCACTTACTCAAATAATATTCAATGAGATCATCGACACTTCGATTTTCAAGGATAAGGGGTTTGATGATTAAATTCCCTATATTAAATGTCTTCACAAAGAAATTGAAATTTTAGGGTCAAATGGGCGTGTTTATCATCTTAAATGGTAGTTTTAGTATATTTAATTTTTTTTAATGAATTAAAAAATGTTCATTGTTTACTAGAGTGGATACATGGTTGATAGAAATTATGCTCTTGAAACATGAACCCCAACTAGGATACTAGATGGGGTGCATGGTTTGGCCACATGATTAACTTATTCAGGCACCAACCATGGAGCCCTCACTATTCAAGCATGAATGGTTTGGAAAAATCATGTGCCCCCTTCCAGAGTCTCATCCTTGGCTAAGAAATTTAATGGTCCAAACTGTATGGTTTTTCCTAACTATGTGCTAATTCTGAAAAACCCAAGTGATTCCAAGAATTTCTAAATTTCAACTGAAACACCCCACGAAAAGACCCAACCAAAAGGGGATCAACAAAAGAGTCTAGTAATATCTGAAACAGGGTAACATGATGTTACAAGTTAGAAAGTAATAGATGGATTACTACCCCCTTTGGCTCCACTCTCTTCTCTTAGTATTATTTTGAGAGAGAATGAACTAAAGTTATATTTAATCATATTTTTATATACAAGACTATAATGGATTTTCGTTATTTCACCCATGTGTATCTATGTACACAGTATTGTTTGAATTATTATATATATGATGTGTATGGGATGTGTTGGATTGAAGTATAATACTTAACATAAAACTATGATGGATTCAAAAAACTACTTGGTTACTATATAGTGATGAGATGAGATTATCAGATACACGAGGTACATGGTATGTGAAGATATTATGTGATATATGGGATTCATGTTACGATACTTTAGATATTATTTCATTGAGATGGAGTAATTTTAGAGAGATATCACTCAAGATGTGTGATTATAGGGTTGAGTAGCCAATCAACGGGGATGTGTTATAGGGATACATTCTTTTGATATTATATAACATGATCAGTTGCATGTGATACATGGTGAAAATAGCTATGGTGAGGATAACATAGTCTACATATTTATGTGATGAGCTAGATTTAATTTTTGTTCACTTGGATTTATCATGCTTTAATTAACTAGTGAAGAATATGATCAAAGGGTGATGCTACTAAGGATACATGTTATACTCTCCCAATATGTATATACACTATTTTTTAGGTCAAAAGGATCTTGTTGGTTATCCAGATTTACTTTAATATCCTGTGAGGTTTTCATGATATTATTGGACTTTTGTAGTCATTACTGAGGATTATCCATTGGTGCATGTAGATTTTTATAGTTATATAGTTATATTACATTGCATGGATGTATTTTGGATAATTTAATTTTATAATGAGTAGGTGTTATTGTTTGTTTAATCATATCCATAATTTATCATATTTTATAAAGTAATTCCTCCCATCTCTATTCATTTTATACCCTTATTTCTTACTACCAACCCATGGTCTATTGGAGGTGGAAATTTAGTTCCATTATTTCCCATATCCAATTTCCATCCAAGGAGGGGTATCATGAGGGGGATTCATGAAAGTGTAGTATCAAAGCTTTATAATGAGGGATAGAATGGATTTCATAGGTAAAAATCTAAGGAATGCATGGGTTGGTAGTGAAATAGGGTGAGCTGAAGTTAGTAGGTGATGTAAATAAGGGAGGATAGCTTAAATATAGGTATTTAGGGGCCACTATGATCAGATTCATGGATATTTATGTTTTTTAATCCAATTAGAGAAGTAATATTGGTTTTGTAGTGGGAGAACTCTAAAACAATCATGAATCATTCCCTTTCACAACTATTTTTGATATGGGTGGACCATGGGACTCAGTTAAACCTTAAATAAGTAATTAAATAAAATTTAAATATTCTATATTCCATATCTATGAATCATTAATAGTATTTTATTTTAATGTTATAGATAATTTTGGAAATCTATGTCATCATTTAACTAAATATTTGTTAATTCAAAAAGTTTCCTTAAGAATTTTCCATTCCTTTAGGTTTTGAATATCACAATCACATTTTCCTAAGGTAAATTATCCTTCTCTAAGAAAAAATTTTTAATGCAAAATTTTATTTATATAAGAAAAGTTTTATCCTTAACCTTGGTTAACAATGTATTATTTAATTTATTCTAAAACAATGTATTAATTTATTTTTCTTAAGACAAAAATTCATATCCTTATCTAAAATATAGAAATATTACAATTCCTTAGATACCGAGTATTTCTGTTTTCAGAATCCAAATTTTATTTTGTCAGACTCAGAATTCTCTGAAATTCAGACTCCCAGTTCTATGAAATTCAGAATCCAAATTCTCAGAAATTCATACTCCAAATTATCAGAAATTCAGACTTTTAATTCCCAAAAATACAGACTCTGAATTCTATAAAATTCAAACTCTGAATTCTTGGAAATTCAGAATCCGAATTCTCAGAAATATATACTCCAAATTATTTTAAATCAATACTCCAAATTCTATGAAATTTAGAAACCAAATTCTCTAAAATTCAGACTCTAAATTATCTTAAATTCAGACTCCAAATTCCTTATAATTCAAACTCCGAATTCCTCAAAATTCAGAATTTGAATTTCTTATAATTTAGACTCCAAATTCCTCATATTTTAAACTCCGAATTCCTCAGAATTTAGATTCGGAATTCCTTTGAATTTAGACTTCGAATTCCTTGAAATTCAGACTATGATTTTTTTTCTTCAGAACCCTATTGTTTATATTTTTATACTCTAATTATTTTCCAATATTCGGATTATTCATATTTATTAAAGATAATTTACTTTCCTAACATGTTGTTTCTATTTTATCAGATCCTAGTTTCTTAAATATGATATTATTTTTCCTTACATATTATTGTTTCTTAATAATGATAATGTTTCCCCAGTTTTTCTTACCTGAAATGAGGACATTCAATCAAATTTTAATTTACTGTTGGTTGAGTGACATGTGTAGAGGTCCCTACGAAATTCATGGATAAATATGTCCATTGAAGGAGGGATCCGACAATTGATGTTTTTTCCTATAAATAGGAGCTCATTTGAACAAACGTAATATCGATCAAGAGAATACATGCTCTGATGTTGTGAAGTGATTTCTATAGAGATAAAATCTTATTACTTGTGTGATCTATTAATATCATGTTCAATCGTGAACAACTTGTTCAGATTTGTGTGAATCTGATTGTTGATATGTACAGTCAAGGGATTATAGGGATAGGAATACCGAGGTGTTGACTACCTTAATGTTCGAGGAATTTCAAGCATAGGAAGAAATAGGTGTTGACTACTTTCAAGTTCTAGGGATTTCAGGGATATCAAGAAAAATTCTGATATTATTATCAAGGGCTTACCCAGGTGTGGGTAAGATAGACTTTCTTGAAAGTATAAATCAAGGCACCTTTATCCAAGGTTGTTGGATACCCTTCTCTTTGGGTTAAAATATTTCCTTCTTGTTTAATTTCTTTGATACAAGTTTTATTTCAACTTTATTTTTTTTAAATAAATAAATAATAACTATCTTATACTTTCTTATACTTGTATACTCTAATAAATAAGATTCTATACTCTTTAAGGTATAATATTTTCCTAAGTAAACTTTTCTTAAGTTTGTTTTATGGATCCATATTCCCAGATCCCAAGCAAGTTTGTTTCTTATTTAAGAACCAAAGAGGGTTTGTGAATTCAACTTGTTTAACTTTGTTAAAATATATTTCCTTTTAGGCATAGAGGGGAATATTTTTAAATTTTCAATTCACCCCCTCTTTTAATTTATCATCTAAATTTATATTTTAATCCTATAATTGGTATCAGAGTAGGTCTCTAAAATAATTATACTTATATATAAGTTTTCCTGATCAACTTTTCTTGCTAATATTTACTTGCTCAATTTTCTGTTAAGATTTTATAAACTCTTGTTACTAATTCTTTTTTTGGAAACAATATTTTTATTATAGAATGATAGGAATGAATGTCAGTTCTATTGACAACTTAAATCATACCAGACCACCAATCTTTGATGGAAATGATTGTGAGTACTGGAGAGATATGATGAAGACTTTTTTATTAACACAAGAGTGGATAATTTTGTCATGCTCACTAAAGAATACAAAATTCCATACAAAGAATTCATAACTTTAACCAACCAAGAAATACAAGAATATCAATTAAATTATATGGTATGCAATACATTGTTGTGTTCTATTACCAAGAACATATATAGTAATGTATCATCTTTTTAATCATCAATCTGTATTTGAAAGAAACTTGAAGTTTCACATTTTGGAACTTCTAAACTGATTGAAACTAGAAGAGCTATATTAAGAGCCTAATATCATGGATTTACATTTCCTTATAGTGAACCTATTTTAAAAGTGGAACAAAGGTTTATGAATATTGTCAAAAGAGTTCAATCTATGGGAGAGAAATGTCTTGATAATGAATTTATTATAGAGAAGATAATTGATATTATTCCTAAGGAGTGAGAATAAAAAAGGACACTTATTGATGAAGATAGGAAAGTATCTAACATTACTCTTGATGAGTTATTTGGAACTCTTATTCAAAATGAAACAATAATGAAGAGAGATGATAACTTTAATAATAAGAATAATGGTAATGAAAGTATAGCTTTCACTACTACATCATAATATAATACTCCAGAAAGGGTAACTATATCTAAATCTATAAAATTTGTTGCTATATATGAATCAAGTGAAAGTGATCCGTCTAAGGGAGAATTAACTAATCTTTCTCAAAGAATGAACAAGATTGTAAGAAAGAAATTTTTTAGTTCAGATATAAGAATGAAGACAGAAAGGACAAGAAATATTCTAAAGTAACTAGTTATAAATTCAAAAGGGTTGGACATATCAGCCCTAATTGTCCTATTCTCAAGAGAAAAAATAGAAATGAAAAGAATTATTGAAAGGAAAATAAAGAAGTACTACAGGTATAAGGATAAGATATTTCTCAAGGATAATGACTCCTAGAGTGCTAGTGGTGGTGACTCTTCAGATGAATCTTCAGAATATGAATCTTCTATTCAAAAAGAATATTGGTCTTATATCCAGATTACCTATTGAAAATCATTTTCTTATAGCTAAGGTACACAATACTTAATCTTTAACCAATATTTATTTAAATACTAATTTTCCTAATGAATAATATTATGAGTCTTCGAATAAAGAATCTTCTTCATCAGAAGATGATACCTTGCCTTCATTTGAATAAGTTTCTAGAATTGTTAAATTACTTGAGAATGAAAAATGTATGATAAAAATTAAGTTAGAGAATGAAAATTATAGAATTTATGTTTTAAAAAAAGAAGTATTAGATATTTCTAAAGATCTTGAT
Organism: Viscum album; assembly: GCA_963277665.1. Taxonomy (NCBI): domain Eukaryota; kingdom Viridiplantae; phylum Streptophyta; class Magnoliopsida; order Santalales; family Viscaceae; genus Viscum; species Viscum album. The sequence goes on from OY728122.1 coordinate 1,630,649,187, forward strand.
CAGAAAACTATCAATTTTTAAAACCTTTCAAAAAACCTTAAGGTAGTTAATTCTGAAAAGGACAAACTTTCCAAGGATCTTGAAAATATTAGTTCTAAGAAAAATATTTTAGAGAATAACTCAAAATCTAAGACTAATGACTATGAGGTGAGGAATTTAGTCATCAAACTAAAATCTGAAATTTTTTCCTTAAAGAAACTTTTATCAAATTTTACTTCAGGAAGGAATGATTATGATAAAATTTATTCACAACTTAGTCCTCTTATTAATAATTCTAGATTTGGTTATACTCATACAAAACTAGTTTTTAGTCATAACTATTTTCTCCCTAAAGTGATCATTTTTGAACTAAATTTCAATGTGGTAGACATTGGGAGAAAAATTATTCTTTAAATAAAAAACAATATTTAGGTTTTCATAAGTCTAATTTTTTAAAGAAAACATGGATACCTAAGATATAACTTTTTTGAAATTATCAATCCAAAAAAATTTTGATTTTTGAATTATAACTATTTTATTTTTAGGAATATAAAGGAAGTTCCAACAACAATACATGGTATATAGATAGTGGATGTTCCGGGAATATTAATAGTAACAAAAAATTCTTTTAAAAGATTATCAAAATGAAAGGAGGAAAAATAACTTGTAGAGATAATGCTCAGGGAGAAATTATTTCAATAGGTAACATTATTATTCTTAAAGAATCCTTAATTTCAAATGTTTTATTTGTAAAAGTTCATAAGAAAATCTTTATAAGAATATTCCAATTATGTGATGAAGGTTATCTTTTGAATTTTAGGATTGATAAATGATTAGGAAAAAATTCTAAGGAAGAGTTTATTCCCTCTTCCCATAGGCATGAGAATATTTACACAATTAACTTATTAGACCTTTGGAACCAAGACCTAAGTTGACTTAGTCTAATGGAAGGTCAATCCATGTTATGGAATAAAAGAATAGGACATTGAAACCTTAATAATATATGAATACTCTCAAGGAAAAGTATTGTTAAAGTTCTACCATATATTCGATTTGATTCTTAAAAAGTCTGTAATCCTTGTCAATATAGAAAGCAAAAAAATCATGATTTAAATCAATCGGTGAAGTCCCAACTTATGATTCATTATATATAGTTTATATTAATCTTTTCAGTCAAAAAAAAACTAGAATTATTGGAGTAAAATACTATGTATTTGTTTTTTCTGATGATTACACTATATTTACATGGGTCTATTTTCTAGAAAATAAATATGAATCCTTTTCTTATTTTTAATATTTTTAATACAAAGTTAAAAATGAGAAAAACCTTCCATTGATAAATATTCATAGTGATCATGGGGGATAATTTCAAAATTCCTATTTTGAAACTTATTGTAGTAAGAAAGGAATCACTCATAACTTTTCAGCACTAAGAACTCCTCAACAAAATGGTGTTTTTGAAAGAAGAAATATAATTCTTTAAGAGATAACTAGAACCATGTTGGGTGAATATTTTATTACTAAAAACTTTTGGAATGAATTTGTAAGTACTGCTTGTTATTGTTGGGAAAAAATCCCTCAAGGTAACATTGCATTATTTTTTTGGTTGATTGTGTTTGTTGACAAAGCAGGTTTCCATGGAGAATTGTCGAGTTCCAGAGAATTTGTTTACAATCCTTGTTGACAAAGAACGATGACAAAGGAAAGGACGATCTGGAGGTGGTAAAAAAGATCAGTACAAGGTGGCGCCGTTTCCCAGTGTTTGCTAAATTTTTGGGGTCCAAAATTTGGAGTTTGATAAGCATCGCGAAAATAGGATTTCCATGAAGATCATAATTAAATATGAAAATGGAATGAATTTCGTGAAAAGAGGATGCATGGTTTGGATTTCGCGAAGACCAGAAGAATGGAGGCAGTTATTCTTTGCGATTACAACAAGCTTCACGAATGGAAGAGGAGGAAGCGCATCGCGGCAGTGAAGGGCTTTGCGAGAGAGCTTCATGGCGAAGGTGAGAATGAATTGATGGGATGCTCCGTGATTACGATGAGCACCGCGATCCGAAAATTGCCGAGGTGCTTCGCGATTTGGACAGAATTCCGGCGGAAACTTCGGAGCTTTGTGATTTGAGATGACATGGCATTGACTTCGCGTGGAAAGTTTGAGGGTCGGTGGAATCCCCTATAAATAGAGGCTGACCCCCTCGAGAGAAGGAGAGATAATTTTTAGAGAAAATAATTTGCTCTCAGTTCATGAAGGTAGTTCGCGTACCCTATGTGCTTTGCGAAAGAGAAGCTTCGCAGCGTCTATTGTAGCTCCACGAAAGTTGCAAACTCCGAGTTGGCTCAGTGAGCTTCACGAGGGAAGTTGCTCTGCAATGACTTTAGCTTTGCGGTAGTACTTCGCGGTTGTGCTTCGCGGTTGTGCTTCGCGAAAAGGAAGGAGCTTCGCGAAGGCTTGTTTGAGCTTCGTGAAATTGGGAGCCTAGATAAGTAGGGTGCTTTATGAAGGTGTTTCCAAAGGTAGTTGCCTAGTGTTCAGAGGAAAAGTGGTATTCATCAGTGGATGAAAGTTGGACTTTAACAGAGCATATATCAATAGTTGAGGATCATTCCTTCATGATAATGAAGTGACCTACAGGTCTATAAACAGTGAGTGGATTCCCTTCCAGAGCAGTGAGCTTAGGAAGAGGAAGAAGGTGATCCTCTCCACCGGCAGTGAGCCAGAGAGAGAGAAACAGGGAGTGAACCTTGGGAAAGCAGTGAGCTGACCCTAAATTTTGTAAAGGCAGTGAGCCTGGGCATAGAAGTGATCTAGCCCGAACATTGTATCCACATCTCGTGAAGAATAGTGTAATTTGGTACGACCGGCAACTTGTCGGCGTATGCTCCTTGGACGTAGCCCAGTGAGGGTGAACCAAGTAAAAATCTTTGTGTCTTCCTGTTTTCTTCCCTGCATTACATTCAAAGTATCATTATCAGATAAAGAAGAAAATAAGTGGTCGTAATAATCACACGAGTGCAAACAAAGTGACCCTTGTAATAAAGAGGTCAAGATCCAGTGGGGCAGGAAGAACTTTGTGAAAGAATATACATACCCTGATTCACCCCCCTCTCAGGGTATATAGGCCCCTATTGGTCCTAACCGTTATACTATAAATGGAGTTTTAATTAGGAATTTTCTTAATAAAACACCATATGAATTGTGGAATGGTTGAAAACCTAATGTTTCTTAATTCGATGTATTTGGATGAAAATTATTAATCATGAATACTACAGATAACATACATAAATTAACACCCAAATCCGATGAAGGAATTTTCATAGGCTATTCCACCACATCTAAGGATTATAGAGTTTTTTAAAAAACTTCTTCTACTATTGAAGAAATAGTGCATGTTAAATTTGATGAAACCAATACTTTTTTTAAACAACCCCAACCTACATCTTCAAATGTGTTTTTAAAAACACATTATCAATATTTGATGGAAAATAATTCTAATAAGGAAAATATTCAATAAAATGTTTCTAAATTATTTTCCCCAGAATATTTTCTACCTTGTGTTGATGAACAGGTTTTACAAACCCCAAATAAGTTGTTTCCTAAGAATAATCCCAGTGATAGTATCATTGGTTTTGTAAATAAACCTATAAGGACTAGATGTTCTATAATAAATGAAGTAGAACATCTAGAATTTATTTCCCAATTATAAACTAAATGAACGATGAAGATTTAGGTGATGATAATTGGACTAAATCTATGCAAGATGAACTAAATTAATTCGAAAGGATCAAAGTATAGACCTTGGTTGAAAGACCTAAAGAAACTTCTATAATTGGTGTAAAATGGGTATTCAGAATTAAATGTGTTGAATATGGAATCACAGTAATAAATAAATAAATATTAGTTTCTAAAGGCAATTATCAACAAGACCTAATAGTCTATAATGAAACCAACACTCCATTAGCTATACATGAATCTATTTGTATTCTGATTTCCTTTACAACATTCTTTAATTTCACATTTTTTCAAATGGATGTGAAGTGTTCCTTCCTTAATGAATATGTTCAAGAGGAAGTTTATGTTAAAAAATATAAGAACCCAGATCTTCTTTTCAGGTATGTTTTTCCTTTTCTGGTCGTTTTTGAGGAAAAAGTAAATTATGGAAATTTTCTAAGTACACGCGGTGTACTTTATGAGTACACGCTGTGTACTTCCTTGTCATAGAAGTCCATTTGCAGCCCATGTAGTAACCACACACACGGCCGTGTGGGACTGACTTAGAGGCCGCTTAAAGCGGAGTACGAAAAAGGGGAGCACATGCCATGTACATAAAAATTACACGCCATGTACTTTTTTTTTCATTAAACGCACTAGGGCCGCATCTAATCGACAGAAACACCCCCTTTTTCATTCGTCTTGTCCAGGATCTCCATACGGCCGCAGAACTTCAATGAACCTCCGAGCGTGCATCCTTCCTCCAAATTGAACATCGTCAGTTTCATTGGAATCACATCGGTGAGTTCTTTCTTCTCCTAGAGCACCATCTTCTATTTTCTCCTCTCTAGTGAGATATTGTGGGTTGCAAGATTTAGACGTTTTTGTAGATCTTAGAAGTTCTAAGGAAATTCAAGCTTTGAGATTCACATATAGAGATCTCCTAACCCACAGGTAGGTGTTTTGTGCCTTTTTGTTCAATGTCTTTTAGTATTATGTGAACATTACACCAATACCCTTGGATGAGGTATTGCGTGTTTACCGTTTTACCCCTGTTGATTTCCTTCCATGTATGTATTCTTGTATAGAGGCTATTTGGATATGAATAGGGTTTATTGCTATGCCTTGGATGTGTTTTCCCCATGATGTTCTATTTATGACCGTTTGGTCCTGTTTATCCTTTGGCTGCTTTACCTGTTTTCCATGCCTCTTGTTATAGGATGGAGAGTTTGTGTTATGACGTTCTTGATATTCCATAGACTACTTATCCAAGTAGTTCTATAGGTTTACTTTGGACATATTACACTACTATGATCGTTGACCTACACAGGGCTGTGAGAACCTGGTGTAGTAGACTATAAGGGGAATTGACTGAGTGAGCTTCCTCAGAGAATCTTTGATCACTTTAGGCTATAATGGGGATTGACTGAGTGAGCTTCCTTAGAGAGCCTAGGACCACTTGGTGCTATAAGGGGAATTGACTCAGTGGGATTCCTCAGAGAGTCCTTGTCTGCTTTAGACTATAAGGGGAATTGAATGAGTGAGCTTCCTCAGAGATTCCTTGATTTTATTCCTGAACTATTTAGACTATAAGGGGACTTGATGGTGAGTTCTTCCTCAGAGAGTCTATCAACGACCTAGGCTATAAGGGGAATTGACTGAGTGAGCATCCTTAGAGAGTCATCGAACATGGGGCTATAAGGGGAACTGACTGCGTGAGCTTCCTCAGAGAGTTACTAACTACCTGAGACTATAAGGGGAATTGACTGTGAGTGCTTTCTCAGAGAGTCTTAATATACAAAACCAGAGGGGTTAGACCAAGTGTGTTTCCCAGAAGGTTTCTTGTACTTATGACTGAACCAGAGGGGTTAAGCTGAGTGCACTGCCTAGAGGGTAACCTGTATGAGGTTTAGCTGTTTGTTTTGTTGTTGCTTGATATTGAAACTGTGGATTGTTTACTACTAAGCACTTTCCGGTTTACTATTTTTTGCACTTTTACCTACCATAAATTTACTGAATGTTAGGCATAGATCTTCAGGTGGATTCCTACTAGGATTTAGTCTCACACCTTGTTTGGGTCATGCTTTTGGGCCCAAATATATTATATTACTACAGGTATAGATAAGGGAAAGCGCCCTTCTACTTCAGGTACTTGATTTTCTGTGGAGATGGACAGCATGTGACCAAGCTATGGCTTTCGATGCTGAGGATTTTATCTACTTTCTTTTTAACTTTGGTTTATCACTATTGTATTTCAGTATTGTGACTTGTTTGGTAGTTTTACAATACATATGTATCATTCATCATTTTATATATGTTCTGTAGTTTATATTTTCAGTTTTCTGCAGTTACGGTTGTATGTCATTATTAATCCTTCCTCTATTATATGTATTTTTTACTTCTATTGTGTACTCTGCCAATGAGGTCATATTTTCCCCGCTATCACACCCAAGGCCCTCGATGATAGTCGGTAGCCTTTGGCATTCAGGGAAATGCGCTTGACGCCATGTGACCAACCAGGTACGGGGTGCCTCTAGGTGGCTTCCGAATCCGGGAATTACAAAGTGGTATCAAAGTTTTTATTTTCTCTTGATTTAATGTTTGGAGCCTTTATCCAGGGATAGGAATGAATAGGTACATGGTAATAAGTTGTGTCTGGGAGTATCTAACCTGTGTGTAGGGAAAAGCCAATCTACCTCATTTATTGCAATTTCTTCTGGTTTTACAAGTTTACGGTTGATCTAATTTTCACCGTTGGGTGACTCACATGTTTTGTGTTATTACTGTTGATGTTATTGAGGTTTTATTTATATCACAACCTGATGATATGAGGGTATTCCATCTCATTAATCATATATGAACTTGTTATACATCACATGTCATGAATTCTTGTCGTGTCATCTAGGATGAATTAGCGATTACATGTTGTTGTGATAGACGTTGTGTAGAATATGCATGATGTTGTGATAGATGCCTTGATAAGAATACATGTTGTTTTGATAAGGTATTTTTGTGAAATGTTCTGTTTGAGTGAACACCAATATTTTGTTGTTGAGGTATTATGGGCCCTCATGGATCAGAATTTGGTGAATCATTACTTTTTTTCCTTGCTATAGCATGTAAAAGATGCCAAAATTTGATTTGCGGGGGAGTATGGGCCCTCACGGATCGGAATTTGGACCTTTCATTGTTCGTTTCAGTGTTCTTTGGGTTCCAGACTAGTTCTGAGGCTTACTGTCTAGAAAAACCTAGAATACATGTCGTGTAGTGTTAAGTACATGCCATGTGTTCTTCTGTTCAAGAAGAAACTGTTTTTATTTAGTACACACCGTGTACTTTATGTACACGTCATGTAGTCTCTTACCGTGTCATAGGCCATGTGGGTAGAGACGCGGGATGGGGGAAAGTTTAGTAGGAACACACTGTGTACTAGTAGAACACGCTGTGTAGTGTTGACCCTATGTCCGCCCATGTAACTAACAACACAGATGGATAAAACCTTCAGTTATACATGCCGTGTCAGTATTGAACACACTGTGTAGTCAGACCTAGGTACCTAGCCATTTTATGAACAACACGGGTTGGTGTTACCCCTTTACGTAGACGTTGTGTCCATCCAGAACATGCTGTGTAGTGTGAGCCATGTGTCAGGCTGTGTCACTAACAACACGGGCCAAGTAAAGCTTGTCTAGTACATGATGTGTCTACCGTGAACAAGCCATGTAGTCTTGTATTAGGAGAGCCGTGTGGCTTAACTTTGTAGAAGTAATCAGGCAAGGGAAGATGATTAAAGTACATGTCGTGTGTTATGACAACATGCCGTGTGTTTGGGGTGTTACACGACCAGTTTAGGTAGGAGCACACGCCCATGTAAATGACTTAAGGGAACATGCCGTGTAGGAAATGTACACACCATTTAGTCATGTTTTGTAAAAATTGAATGCTTTATTTCTCCTATTCCCTTCCTAAACTATTTGTTTCAGTCCTTGATAACCTTGATCTAAGGTGTGTGCTTGACCTTGCAGAGTCATTCCACCGAGACGTCCTCCAGTTGTGTGCTAGTTTCCAGACAATGATTGAACACTGGACATGGCTGATCAGGGACAACCTGCAGATCCTCCAGTTGTTCTGGCATTGGCATGAGCCGTTGAACCTAACATAGGTTTGGATGCACATTTTAGGGAGGGCTTTCTGAGGATGACGTAGAACTTTCAGAGAGAACCGCCTCCTGCCCCGTTGATGGCCGATTTGACACAGGTCTTCCAGCAGCAACATCATCCTACTTTCTTAGGGAATGGAGGACCTCAGGTTGCAGAGGCATGGCTAGAAGCCACACTGACTATTTTCGAGCATATGGAGATACCTGCAGAGAAGAGGGTGAAGCTCTCTACCTACATGTTCCGAGACTCCACTAAGAGGTGGTGGGATGTGATATCATAGGCGAGCTACTAGTAGAATATGGCTTGGGAAGAGTTTCACACGTATTCTATGATTTCTTCTATCCGAAGACCCTGAGGGACGATCGAGTCTGAGAGTTCATGAGTCTAGAGTAGGGTGCTCTTACTACTATGGAGTATTAATCTTGCTTCACAGTGTTGTAGCATTTCACGCCTATTCCATGATGTGATAAGTTGTTCCTTGCACGGATGTTTGAGGATGGTCTAAGGCACAACATATAATTGCAGGTGAATATCTTCAGGTTGAAATCAACATCTTCTATCGTCAACCAGGCACTGATCATAGAGCACAATCTGAGGGATTCTGGAGTTGTGAGCTAGGGCGGTTCGACATCCAATATTAGTGCTCTGCTAGCTGATAGTAGGAAGAGCCACACGGAGGCTGCCCGAGGAGATCAGAGTAGGCGGGATGCATCTTCTGGTAGCCAAGTGGTGTGCTACCAGTGTGGGAGAAGTGGGCATATGAGTCATAGTTTCCCGAGAGACCTAGTGGAGTGCTGATCTTGTGGCAAGATGGGCCATCTTCAATGCTTTTTTTAGTTCTTTTCACCAGTAGCTGGTGACAGGGGTTCTTCTATGACTCCGCATTCGGGAGTAGCACCACCACTTTATCACCAGTTAGGGAACTAGAGTTCTTCCAGCTGTTCAAACCAAGGTGGAGGCCATGGAAATGGTGGTCAGTTTCCAGTATTTCAGTGAAAACATAGTGGATCAACTCAGAGTGGTCAGGTAGGGTCACAGGGCCATGGATATGCCAAACCTTTGCAGTGGAGCAGACCCAATAGGAGAAGGATCCCAGACCTTCTATAGTTTGAGGTATGATCTTAGTTGCCTCAGTTTTATCTTCATCTCTTTTCAATACAGGGGCTTCTCATAGATTTATATCTGTTGCTGTCGTTGAGAGCCTTGGTCTCTGCATCTTTTCTTCTACTGATATCTTGACGCTAGAAAATCCGTTGGGGACTAGAACAACTAGTGTATTTCCATACAAGGAGTGCCCTCTAGAGGTTGGTGGGAGTCACTTTCTATGGGACCTCTATGTCCTGGAGATGATATGCTACGATGTAATTATTGGAATGGACTATCTAGTTTCCTTCTAGGTAGTGATCGACTGTTACCGCCACAGGGTGAGTTTCATATCACCAGAGAGTGGATCCTTTCTTCATAAGGGAGAATGGGATGTATAGGCAAGCAGAATGGGTCTAGAGCATCATGGGTTAGAAGGAGTTACAACCCAGATTGCTAGTATGTATCTCGAGGACCAGGGGACTTCACGAATGGACTTTCCCATAGTGGTGGATCGTTTCAGAGATGTTCTTCTAGAGGAATTTTCAAGTTTGACTCCAGAGAGAGAGGTAGAATATTTGACTGAACTTGTGCCAAGAGTGGCACCAGTGTCCATTCCTCCTTATAGGATGGCTACACCAGAGTTGCAGGAGCTCAAGAAGTAGTTAGAGTAGTTGCAGGTAAAGGGTTTTATTCGACCCAGTACTTCTCCATGGGGTTCGCCTGTCCTGTTTTTGAATAAGGAAGAAAACACCCTTAGGCTTTGTGTGTACTATCAAAAGCTGAACCTGTTGATGGTCAAGAACTGATATCCCATGCCAAGGATTGATGATCACTTTGATCTGCTTCGAGGAGCCCGAGTGTTCTCGAATATTGACTTGAGGTCCAGTTATCATCAGTTGCGCATTAGACCATTTGATATACTTATTACAACCTTCCAGAGAAGGTATGGTATGTACGAGTATAAGGTTATGTCGTTCGGTCTCACGAACGTGCCTATAGTTTTCATGGAACTGATGAACCGAGTGTTCCATCCATATTTGGATTCCTTAGTGGTTGTTTTTGTGGAAGATATCTTGGTGTACCCTCACAATCAACATGACCATGCTAACCATCTTGAGATCATTTTGAGTACATTGAGGGAGCATCAGTTATATTCTAAGCTCTCAAAGTGCCACTTTTGGATGAATTAGATTCACTTCTAGGGTCATATTATCTCAGAGAAAGGAGTATCAGTAGACAGAGAGAAAGTTAGATCTATAGTTTCCTGGGCGTAGCCGAAGAAAGTCTTTGAGGTGTGGAGTTTTATAGGGCTAGAAGGATACTACAGGCATTTCATAAAAGACTTTTCATGCTTAGTAGGACCACTGACATGTCTGATTAAGAATGGTGTAATGTTCTCATGGTTAGATTCTTGCAAGTCAGCCTTTCAGGAGTTGAAGGGGAGGTTGACTTCAGCACTGATACTAGTGTTTCCAAATCCAGGTAAGATGTATACTATTTATTGTGATGATCCAGGTATCGGGATAGTAATTTTTCTTATGTAGGGAGATGGAGTCATTACGTACGGGTCCCGACAGTTGAGGCCACACCAGAACAATTTCCCGACACATGATCTGGAGTTAGTAGCTGTTGTTTATTCCCAACGTTGTTAGAGACATTATCTTCTGGGAGAGAATTTTGTGGTTTCCACTGACCAAAAAAGTATCAAGTACATCTTTACTCAGCGTGATCTAAATTTGAGACATCGCAGGTGGGTTGATTACCTACAGTCCTTTGACATTGAGCTTGCCTATACGCCTGGGAAGGGAAACACGATGGTTGATGTGTTCATCAGGAGGACTCATATACAGGTAGTTCAAGAAGACAACAGTGAGTGGAAGGTTATGGATCTATTTTCTAAGATGCATTTGGAGGTGCACGATAGATAGGGGAAGAATTTTATATCTTTTGTATCTATTATATCTAATCTTCTTGATCAAGTTTGAATGAGGAAAGTATTAGATTATTAAGGCCTAGTCCTAAGGGAAAGTGTGTCAAGAGAGGACCCTATTCCTGGATAGACCATAGGTGAGGATGATATCTTGCATTTCCAAGAGCGCATATGGGTGCCAGCAGATATACACGAGGAGTTGATGCAGGACTTTCACTCCTCATTTTGGGCAGTTCATCCTGGCGTCACCAAGATGTATCATGATCTACAACATCAGTATTGGTGGCCAGGTATCAAGACAGATGTTTCTGGTTTCATCATGAGGTGTTCCACTTGTCAGCTGGTGAAGGCAGAGCATCAATGACCAGCCGAGATTTTATATCACTTACCCATTCCCGAGTGTAAGTGGAATGATGTTGTGATGGACTTCAGGACTGGTTTACTAAGGTCGACTAGTGGTAATGATGTAGTTTTTCTTGTCATTGACAGACTCATGAAGGTCGCTCACTTCTTTCTAATCAAGGCGACCTTCAGTTTTGATGAGCTGGGACGATTGTACATCTGAGAGTTTGTAGGTCTACCTAGAGTTCCACACTCCATTGTTTCAGAAAGGGATGCATGTTCTACTTCTCGGGTATAGTAGGGGCTTTAGAAGGATTTGGGCACACATGTACTTATGAGTACAACTTACCTCCCCCAAGCAGATGGCCAGTCTGAGCGTACTATTTAGGTACTTTAGGATATGATCCAAGCCTGCATTCTGGATTTTGGAGGATCTTGGGAGAATCATATAACTCTTGTGAAGTTTTCCTACAATGGTAGTTTTCAAGAAACTATTTTGATGGAAACGTATGAGTCTTTGTATGGTAGGCCATTCAGATCACCCTTATGTTGGCTAGAGGTAGGAGAGGTAGCTTTACTGGGACTTCGTCTTATTCAGGAGACCATATAAAAGATAGAGCTGATTCAGAAAAGGATGGCTACATGCAGTCTCGACAAAATTCTTATGCTAATCAGAGGAGATGACCTCTGGAGTTCGAGGTTGGGGATCAGGTTTTCCTGTGTGTCACACCAAGGTTGGGACACAAGAGGATTCAGATAGAGGGTAATCTTTCACCGAGGTACGTAGGGCCGTTTGAGGTGTTGGAGAGAGTTGGGCCAGTGGCCTATCAGTTGTAGTTACCTCAGAGGAACCAGGATATGTACGACATTTTTCATGTTTCTCATCTTCAAAATTACTTTTCAGACCCATCTCATGTTTTCCAACCAGAGGAGGTTGAGTTAGAAGTGGACACATATTTCAAGGAGCATCCTATCATGATTTTTGATCGAAGTAAGAAGGTTCTCCATGGATGATCTGTTCCTCTGGTATGGGTTCTATGGAAGCATGAGTGAGTATAGGACAAGACTTGGGAGAGGGAGGCCGGTGTATGATCGCAGTGGCTGGAGCTGTTCGGGGTTTCTTCTTCTATGCCATGTTAGTGAAATTCGGGGATGAATTTCTTTAAGGGGGGAAGTTTGTAAGAACCTGGATCTTCTTTTTAGGTATGTTGTTCCTTTTTTATTGTTTTTGAGGAAAAAGGATATTTTGGAAATTTTCTAAGTACACGCCGTGTACTTTATGAGTACACATCGTGTACTTCCTTGCCGCAGGAGGTCGTGTAGTAGACACACACACGGTCATGTGGGAGTGACATGGAGGCTGCTTAAATCAAAGTACAGAAAAGGTGAGTATGCGTCGTGTACTTAAAAAGTACACGTTGTGTACTTTATTTTCATTAAATGCACTAGGGTCATGCCAAATCGACAGAAACACCCCCTTCTTCGTTTGTCTTGTCCAGGAGCTCCGTACAGCCATGGATCTTCGACAAACCTCTGAGTGTGCAACTGTCCTCCAAATAGAACATTGTCGGTTGTGTTGGAATCACATCGGTGAGTTCTCTCTTCTCCTAGAGCACCATCTTCTGATTTCTCCTCTCTCGTGAGATATTTTGGGTTGAATTTTTTAGATGTTTTTGTAGATCATTGATGTTTTAAAGAGATTAATGCTTCGAGGTTCACATATAGAGATATCTTAACGTCAAGGTAGGTGGTTTGTGAATTTATGTTCAAATTCTTTGAGTATTATGTGAAAATTACACCAATACCCTTGGACAGGGTATTGCATGTTTACCATTTTACCCTAGTTGATTTCCTACCATGCTTGTATGCTTGTGTAGAGGTTATTTGGATATGAATAGGGTTGATTGATATGCCTTGGATGTGTTTTTCCCATGCATGTTTTGTTTATGCCTGTTTGGTCCTATTTAGCCTTTGGCTGCTTTACCTGTTTTCTATGCCTATTGTTGTAGGATTGAGAGTTTGAGTTATGACGTGATTGATATGTCGTAGAATGATTATACAAGTAGTTTTTTAGGTTTACTTTGGCCATATTACACTGCTATGCTCATAGACCTACATAGGGCCATGAGAACCTGGTGTAGTAGACTATAAGGGGAATTGAATGGGTGAGCTTCCTCAGAGAGTCTTTGAGAACTTTAGGCTACAAGGGGGATTGAACGAGTGAGCTTCCTCACAGATCCTAGGACCACTTCAGGCTATAAGGAGAATTGACCAAGCTGGCTTCCTCAGATAGTCCCTGTATGCTTTAGAATATAGGGGGAATTGGTTGAGTGAGCTTCCTCAAAGAGTCTTTGATTTTATTCCCAAAATGTTTAGACTATAAGAGGAATTGACGGCGAGTGCTTCCTCAGAGAGTCTATGAAAGACCTAGGCTATAAGGGTAATTGACCGAGTGAGCTTCCTCTGAGAGTCCTTAACCTTGGGTCTATAAGGATAATTTACCACGTGAGCTTCCTTAGAGAGTTATTGACTACCTTAGACTATAAGGGGAATTGATTGTGAGTGCTTCATCAGAGCGTCTTCATATGTAGAACCAGAGGGGTTAGACCGAGTGTGTTTCCCAGAGGGTTTCTTGTACTTCTTATGACTGAACCAGAGGGGTTAGGATGAGTGAACTGCCCAGAGGGTTACCTGTATGAGGTTTAACTATTTTTTTCACTATTGCTTGATATTGAAACTGTGGATTGTTTACTACTGATCACTTTCCTGTTTACTATTTTCTGCACTTTTACCTTCCATATATTCACTAACTGTTAGGCACAGATCTTCAGGTGGTTTCCTAGTATGATTTAGTCTCACACCCTATTTGGGTCATGCTTTTGGGCCCAAACAGATTATATTTCTGTAGGTATAGACAATGGAAAACACCCTTCTACTTCAGGTACTTGATTTTTTGTAGAGTTGGAGAGCATGAGACAAAGCTATGGCTTGCGATGTTGAGGAGTTTATATTCTTTCTTTTGCAATTTGGTTTAGAACTATTGTATTTCAGCATTGTGACTTGTTTGGTATTTTTCCTAGTCATTTGAATCATGAATCATTTTATATATGTTCTCTAGTTTATACTTTCAGTTTTCTACTGATACAGTTGTATTCCATTATTACTTCTTTCGTTATTATATGTATTTGTTAACTTCCACTGTTTACTCTTCCAATGAGGGCATAGTTTCCCCACTATCACACTCAAGGCCCTCACTTCTAGTTGGCATCCTCTGGTTTTTTGGGAAATGCGCTTGAGGCTATGTGACCAACTGGGTATGGGGTGCCTCTAGGTGGCTTCCAGAACCAGGATGTTACAAAAAAACTCATGGTTTTGAAGAAAAAAAAACATCCTAAACATGTTTTTATGTTTACCAAATCTTTATATGAACTTAAACAAGACCCTAGATCCTGGAATGATAGACTTACATGATTTTTTTTACAAAACAATTATCTTAAGGGAATTGCTGATCCAACTATTTTTATAAATAAAGATAAGAAAAATGTTTTGATTTTTCAAATTTATGTTTATGAAATTATATTGGGATCAACTCAGAAATATTTAACTAATTTATTTTTGAATCTCATGAAATATGAGTTTGAAATGAGTATGATGTGTGAGTTAACATTTTTACTTGGTTTTAAAATTTCTCAAAAAGTAAAAGGAACTGATATATCTCAATATAAGTATAATAATGATCTTCTTAAGAAGTATTGATATGAAAACACTAATAGCATAACTACTCCCATCAGAACCTCAAATTCTCTTGATCTTGATGAATCTGGAAAACCAATAGATAAAATATCTTTTAGAGTTATGATAGAAAGTTTATTATACCTAATGGCTAGTCATCTAGACTTAATATTTTTAGTATGTTTATGTAAAATATATCAATCTTATCCAAAGGAACATCATTTAAAAGCCGTGAAGAGAATTGTTTCCTATTTAAAGGGAACCATAGATATAATACCTTTTTATTCTTCAAGAAATGATATTATTTTATAAAGTTTTTGAGATACTAATTTTAGTGGATGTATAATTGATAAAAAAACTACATTTGTAACTTTTCATTTATTAGTAGATTTATTAGTTTATTTTTCATGGAAGAAGCAACACTGAGTAGCACTTTCCACTACTGAAGATGAATATGTAGTTTCCAGAAGTTGTTATGCTCTAGTAATTTGGATGCAACATCCATTCACAGACTATGGAATGAGTTTAACCAAAACACATATAATGTGTGAGAATAGAAGTTCCATTTCTCTAAGAAAAAACCCTATACATCAGTCTCATGAAAATCACATAGATATTAGGCATCACTTTCTTCGGGATCACACACTAAAAAGAGATTTCATTCTTCAGTTTATCAGAATGTAAGATCAACTTATTGACATTTTTACAAAATCTTTGCACTCTGATAGATTTGAATATATTAAACAAAAGTTAGTAAAGATAATTGTAAGGTAATATTCCATCTTATCTTTTTGTTAAAGTTTATCTTATAACATTAAGTTACACATTTTCATAGGGGGAGTACATTTATTTATTCTTTCAAAAAAATGTCCTTGAAAAAAAATTTCGACACCTAGAGTTTTTTCTTTTCTTAATAAAATTATTTGGAACCTGTAATTTTTATTTCCTTAATAAAAAATTTTAGAACCAATTTTTTTCTTTTCTTAATTAAATTTCCAGAATCTATGTTCTTCAAGAAGAACCTTATTAATACTGCAAATTATTTCTAAGAAATCTAAAAGGTATGATTTCTTACAGAAATCATCATAATTGTATTTTTACATGTTTTTATTTCTATCTTGATTTGAGAAAACTCTATCAGATTCAATTTCCTTAAATCTGATTTTCCATTAAAACCTAAAAAGTTCAGAACATTAAAATCCTTTTTCGGCACTGATATCAACCATCAAATCAGATCAAGATTATATCAACCATTGGATTGAATAGGTAATTCAAACCATCACTATGAAGCCTATATAAAGGCCCCTCTTATCTATTCCCCACATCGGTTCTCTTTGTCTATTGTACCGAAGATATAATTCCCTAAATATCAACCTTTTGGTTTTCTATGTTTCCTTTTGTTCGGATGTCTCTTTAAATTTCCTCACAAAATCAGATGGACTCAAACAAGGAAATCAAAGATTAAAAAATTTACATAGAAAGGTTAGTTGAACCCAATTTCTTTCAGAAGTATGATTCCCTGATTTATAAAGATATAAAGAAGAATAGTTGGAAAACTCTTTGCATAGCCAAGCAAAATAATCAAGATCCAGTTTATCTATATCTTCTTATTGAATTATATGATTCATTAAGTTTTGATGATGGAGGAAGAGAATGGTTTTCCTTTAAGAGTTATGGAAAGAACTATTCATTATCCTTAAATAGGGATTAAAATATTCTTGGTATTCCTTATAAAGGTGAATAACTATTTTTCTCTCATAATATTATAGATAAAGAACTTTTGAGAAGGTAAGTAAATTGAGTGCCTTGGACTCAAGGGAGTCAAGTCTTCAAAGATAAATCACCATACAACCAACTATAGGTTGATAGATTTCTGGAATCAAGGATTTCTTATTCTTAGAAAGGGAGATAAGGATTATATCAAAAAGTGTGATATTTTTATAATGGATTTCTTGGTGAATCTGAAAAAGGTAAACCTTATCAATTATATTCTCCTAACTATCAATAATATCAAGATTGGAACCCTTAATTCCTAGATTATCAAGTATCCCACGATCTTGTCAAAGGTCATTGTTATCTATTTAGATTCCTTAATAATTACTTAATGTTAAAAATATAGAGCCTTTAAGATAATGTTGTTGAGTGATGACACTCTATAGAGGATGAAAATTGGTTTCAACTCTAAGTCAGGGGAGTTCTATGATATTTCTGAAAGTGAAATTCAAACTTTAAGAAAGAAAGGGGAAGTAGGGGAATCTTCCAAGAAAACCTAGAAGAAAAGAAAGGGAAAATAGCTGGAAGAAAAAGAAAAAAAACTGTTTCAGAAACCTAGTTAGCTCCACAAAATCCAAAAAAGACCTTTCCTATTGAAGTGGTAGGAAAATGGAGGGAGTAGAAGAAGAAGAAAAATGAGGGTGATGCTAGTTTTGGTTTAGACACTGTTGAGGACAGGTCCTTGAAGATTCAGGCATTAGAAGAGCATGAAAAACAATCTAAAGAAAATAAAATGAAGATGAATATGTAAGAAGCTGAACTTGTTCAAGAACTGCATAAAGATATTGAGAAGGAATCTGGACAGGTCCAGGTACCGAAATAATTCCTTCAAGAGTCAGTTCCAGTAGAACCTTTGGTAAAGAAATTTTCAATACTGGAAACCATTGTGTAAGAAGGAATAGATTGGTAAGAATAATAATAATAAATATAAGAATAATAATAAAGTGAAGATGTGGTCAAACAGGTTGAAGAATACCATAAGAAGGAAAGTCCTTCAGAAAATCTGTCAATCTGAACATTTTAGGTTGAATCAAAAAATGATAATTTTAGAAGGAAAAGAGGATGATGCATATGATGAGTTTGATAAAACTACTTATGATTAAATTAGGAATCATGATTTCTTCCATCTTGATGATATTAAGGAAGGTTATGAGAAATATGATGTTAATGATGATAAGATAATCCAAGTCTCTGATTGTGAGGACGAGTCTCTAAGTGTCGAGAAGGTTATTTCTAAAGTTGAGAATAGAAAATAGGTGTTTGTTGACTCGCCCAGAAAGGTTGTAGTTGTGAAATCTAAGAAATATGTAGTTGGAACATCCAAGAAGAAAACTAAAGACCTAGATAAAGATTCCTCACCGGTAAGGGAATCTGATTCCAAATCATCATCTTCCATGGGTCAAGATTTTGTTGTCCAGTCTTTGAAGAAGTTACTGAATGCAATACCCTTATTTCCAAGTATCTATTTGAGATGTCAGTTTCTTCATCATTATTTCAATAAAAAGTAGGATTAAATTATCATGTTCATAGAAAATTTTATCAATCTTGAAGCATAATTCAAAACATTTCATATTGGTAATGATGCTCCTAGGAGATATCATACAAGGAAATATCCAAATGATCTGTGACAATGATTGATGATATTAAAATCATGGATGATTTCCAAGATTCAATAAATGATGGTTTTTATAAGTTATATTAAATGATTAAAAACCTAAAAGTAAGTTCTTCAGAGAAGATGGATCTCGAGAAAGTTTCCCAGATTCAAGAGGATAGATATCTGAATGGAAATATCAATTCAGTTGGTCTATATTTGAAGGGATAAAGAGAACTTAGGGAAGAGTTCGAAGAAAAATTCAAACATCAAGAAGAGTTCATAAATTCTCAAGATAGATTTCTCAAATCTCAAGAAGAAAGAATAAAAAATCTTGAGAAGAATAATCATGATCAGGATCAGTTGATTTAGAAATTTGAGGATGATAAAAAAGAGATGAAGAAGTTAAAGGCAACATTGAGGATGCTTAGGCTGAAGGAAAATAATTATGAATGATTTTTCCTTACAATCTGATCTTTTTTTGTATTTTTACATGTAATTTTTTTCCATCTTAATGAATTTTTTTCTCTATATAGTCTTTTATTGTATATTTATAACCTTTCAGATATAATTTTTCCATTCCCTCCATTCCTTTTTGAGGATATCAAAGGGAGATAAAATAATGATTAAATGAATATTAAGTAAAAGGAAGATAATTCCCTAATAAAGGGGGAGATTAATTAAGGGAGACTACTTAAAGAATATTCTCTTAAGTGAAAATAAGTAATTTATTTAAGAAAGACAAGAATCTGATTCTTAGGTATTTGACAACCTAATGTGGAGTTCGTCCTTTTCATTATGGGTCATAAGAAATGGGAGATATGTTTTTCTTTTAATGTTAAAAATCAAAAATATTATTTCATATATTAGTTTTAAAAAATTTGTGTGTGCTTTCCAAAAAGGGGAAGATTGTTAATTTAATAAATTTCCTAATGCATTTTCTATTACTTTATGTTTTGAAAATCACAGAAATATTTTCTTAAGGTAAATTATCCTTCTCTAAGAATAATTTTCTTAAAAAAATTTCTTCCTCTAAGAAAAGTTTTATCATTACCATTTGTTTTCAATGTCTTAATTAATACCTTCTCAAACTAAGTTTAACCTTTGTTTCTTAAGACAAAAATTCCGATCCTTATCTAAAACCATAAAATCTTACTATTCTATATATATTGAGTCTTTCTATATTTAGAATTCTAATTTTCAGTTTTTAGAATCTCAATTCTATGAAATCCTGACTCCGAATTCATTGAAATTCAAACTCTGAATTCTCTATAATTCACACTCTGAATGCTCTAAAATTTAGACTTCGAATTTTATGAAATTAAGACTCCAAATTCTATGAAATTCAAACATCTAATTCACTAAAATTCAAACTTATAATTCTCTAAAATTTAGACTCTAAATTTTCTGAAATACAGACACTGAATTCTCAAAAATTCAGACTCCGAATTCTCTGAAATTTAGTCTTTGAATTCATTGAAATTTAGACTCCTAATTCTATGAAATCCAGATTCAAAATTCTCTAAAATTCAGACACTAAATTACTTAGAATTCAGACTCTTAATTCATCATAATTTAGTATCCAAATTCCTTATAATTCAGACACTTAATTCCTCCGAATTCAGACTCTGAATTTATCATAATTCTGATTCTGAATTCCCTAGGATTCAGACATTTAATTCCTCAAAATTTAGACTATGAATTCCATAGAATTTAGTCTTTGAATTCCTAAAGATTTAGACTCCAAATTCCTCAGAATTAACACTCCGTATTCCTCAGAGTTCAGGTTCCAAAAATATTTTCTCATAATAGGATTTTTTATAACTTTACACTCCAATTATTTTCCTATATTCTTATTATTCATATTTATTTAAAATACATTAATTTTCTAACATATGATTTCAATTTTATCAGATCCTAGTTTCTTAAACATGATAATGTTTTTCCTTACATATTATTGTTCCTTAATAATGATAATGTTTCCCATGTTTTTCTTACATGAAATGATGATGTATAATTTTTTTTAACTTTCCATTAGTTTAGTGACATATGTACAAGTCCTTATGAAATTCAAGAAAAATATGAAAGTTGGAGGAGGGATCCAACCATTGAATTTTTTTCCTATATATAAAAGCACATTTTAAGGAGCTCAATATTGATAATTAGATTACATGTTGTGACACTGTGAAGTTATTTCAAGAGAGATAAAATCGCATTCCTTGTGTGATCTATGAACATATTTTTCAATTGTGAACAAATTTTTCAGCTTTTTATGAATCTGATTGTTGTTGTGTACAATCAAGGGCTTCTTGGGATAGGAAGACAGAGGTTCCAATTAACTTAAAGTTCATGGTCTTAAGGGGATATCAAGAAAAATTATGATATTATTATCGGGGTCTTACCCTGGTGTGGGTAAGACAAACTTTCTTGAAATTATAAACAAAAGGAACTTTATCCAAGGTTGTTGGATAACCTTTTATTTGGGTTAAAAGATTTCATAATTGTTTACTTACCTTTTGACATGTTTTATTTCAACTAAAATTTTGTTAAAGAAAGAAAGTATAACTGTATTATAATTTCTAATACTTGTATAGTTTGATAAATAATATTCTATATGCTTTAAGGTATAATATTTCCTTAAAAAAACTTTTCTTAAGTTTCTTTTCCCGATCTATATTTTTGGATCTTAAGAAAGTTTGTTTCTTAGTTAAGAACCACAGAGGGTTTGTGAATTCACCTTTTTAACTTTTCTAAACATATATTTTTTTAGGCATAAAAGGGATTTTTTAAACATACAATTTACCCCCTCTTTTAATTGAGCATCTACATCAATATTTCAGTCCTACAAGAGGATCAGTAGGATATGCAAGATGGTCATTATAGAGAAGAGGTTGATGATGATAACACATAGAGGATGAAACTATGAAAGTTTCAATTCTAGAGTCTGTAGAAGTATAATAGATCTATCTTGGAATCAGTGATAGAGGATTGGTTAGACGAACTATAGATATCCTTCAGTTTGACTTGTACTCATAAGGAGAACTGAGTTTCATTGGTAGTGAATATACTATATGGAGATGGGAAGTAGTGGTGGTTTTTATTTCTTAATTATTATAGTGAGTTAGTAGTCTTATAGGAGATTTTTTGTGACTAGTTATGAGAATAGTTTAATTATCTAACCATGATGGTGGAGAGTCACATGGAGCTAATTAATCTTTGACCGGGGTGTTTGAGTGAGTGGGAGTTTAGGATCCATTTTTAGACCGTTATCCATTATTCATCAGACCTGTTATAGATGAGGAGTCTAGAGAGAGGTATTTTAAGAAGGCTATGCTTCTAGATATTCCATGAAAGGTCACCATGTATATAATGTATATAAAACTCATGGTTATGATGAGGACATAAGTAGTTGAGAGGAAACTGGATTGAAGCTGATCATCACTAGATGTGATTCATCAGAATTCTCCCCATAGTAGAGATATGGTATGGGGTTCCCAATTTCATAGAAAAATAGATTTTATAAAACTGGGTGTAGGTCCTCTACATCATCATCTCATTTCTATAGGTGTGGAATCTCTCAATCCCATATAATGGGATTATATGGATATTTTTCTTATATATTCTATGGTCATAAGTGGTTAGAGTTCTTAACCATTCTAGGTATGAAGTATACCATAGGTGTTCTAAAACACCTTCATCTATTGGGGAAGTTTAATCTGAGGGAGTATCACATTACACCAGGATTGGATCACTCTAATGGACACAAGATTTATAGAGTAAAACCTCAAGATTATATTATTCCTATGAGACCATATCAGTACCATGTTTTTTTCTCCATCAGGGTTAGAGAGGCCATAAATTATGTTTTGGTCATATTAATTCTCTATATTTTACTGCTCCATATGTTCCAGATAAAATTTGAGGTAACCCTTTCTTTTTTTTCTACTTAGGTACATTTTTTTTATTTTGGAGCTACACACTCCTTCAATTCACTTTCCCTTAACCGTTCTTTATGACATGAAGTTGAGAGGCTTCCAATTCTCGTAGAGTCGATTACAGATGTTAGAGGTTGAGCTTATATGTATCAAGTGTATAGAGTCTGGGAGCTTGTAATGGGCTAAAACTACTCTTTGGGTGACTTCATATGTTTACAGATACTACCATATGACATTATTCTTAGCATGGAATCACCATATTTAGTGTAATATATCATATATTTCTTTATGATGCATCTTGTGTCCTATGATACTTATGGAGATATAGAAGTGTTTGTTGGTGAGTGAGACCCATGGATGGGTTATAAGAATGTTCCCTTATTATATTTTTTTTCCTGAAAATTTTGGTTTCATATGATATTTATATGATGGTTTTTCTCTGGTTTTTGGAAGTGTACCCTGTTGTATTTCTTGTGGTGGTAACATTTTTACCCCTTCAAAATGAGATATTGAATGGGATATAGTTATATTTGGGAACCTCCTTAATCTTAAGGTATTTATATAAGATGAAACCTTATGATTATAAGATTTATAGGTATATCATAATAATCATTTCTTCAAATTATGTTTTTCTAATCATGTCACCATGGGGTGCTCCAATTCTATTTATAATTAAGGTATATGGGAGACCATGTCTCTGTAACTATTATCATCACTTGTGAGTTCTTAATTGTTAGAATTTATTTAGGATGCAACAGAAGTATGGGTTCTGAGATCATGAAATTCATTTATTGAGTCTTGTCATATCCTAGCATTGTGTAGTTATACATACTTTAATGTTTGTGTTGGTTTCTTCTTGGATATCCCCTATGAAATTTAAATAGCTACATATATTCCTTATTCATGTAGGATATTATAAGAGGTTTATAAATGATTTCTCTTAGGATAAAATTCCTTCTATAGCCTTGAATAGAAATGATCAAGCATTCATGTGGACTTATTAGTGTGATATAGCTTTTAAATATCTAAATTATATGTTTGTTAGTGATCTATTACATCATTTTACAGAATATGGAGTTTAGTTCATTTTTCTATAATACCGAATATATTTGATAGGGATTGGTTTGGATGAAGTAGAGAGTAGTTGATTCTTATCGTCCTGAGAAGTGACATCCCTATGAGCATAAATATGCCACCCATGATCCTGAGTTAGCATCACCCATGTTTTCTTTGATGTTATAGTGTTAATACCTCATTATTATGTTTTTATAGTTTTTAACAATCACAATATCTTAATATATGTATAACACTATCATAAAAAACATAATATATAAATGATAGATTCAATTCATATAGGATAAAGACAAAGATTTAAAATACTCATGGAAAAGTTAATTTTATAAATGATGTATTAAGAAGGAATTCATGATGTAATGTTGTGTGTGAATATGGAGATAACTATAGTGTGAAATATGAAATATTATAGATTCGTCTTGATATGGGATTGGTTGGTCTAAGAGATTTTCTTTTTCATAAAATAGTACAATCATCCTTAGTATTACAGTTGGAGGAGTCCAATCATGGTGATTCTGAGTTGGAGGTATGGAGAGATCAAGTTATCTTAATTTATTCCCTTGATAGTTAATTTGATTATGAAAAATATGAGGTTCTATTTCTTGGGAGGATTTTTTTCCTTTTGTGATGCATGCATTAATTCTAATCTAGTTCTATAGCTCACACCTGGTGGTACATCCTGAAATGATAAAGATGCACTAAGGTCTATGAGGTCATTTTTGGTGGCCTAGGTTGATGTTTTCATTTTAATATTTCTTGTATTAATGATTTATCATCCAAACGGTGATAATGAAGAACCATTTTCTTTATAGTTGTCTCCAATTGTTGGATGTCCCTAAATGGATGTGGGAGGACATCACTATGGACATTTCCACTATTTCCCCGAATTTATAGTAGGATAGGATGCTATATGGGTGATAGTACCTCATATGATGAAATAATACAATATTATAGTGATCAATGAGTCAAGATCAATGGAGTTTTTGATTATTAAGTACCTAGAGGAGGTGGTTAGACTCTATATAGTCCATAAGAAGACCAACTCATATATTTTTCCTCATTTTACCACTAGGGTATGGAGATGTCTCCCGCATTTTTTCTCTCTCAGTTTTCATTAAAACTTGTTTCCATAAATTGACATATGGTTAAATATGGAGGAGTATTAAATCTCTTGATGACATTTTTATTGATTTTGTGCTTGATTTTGGATGTTCATGGATGAGGTTAGTACCTTTTTCAAGTTTTCTTACAATAATATTTGTCACACAACCATTGGCATGAACCTATTTAATGATTTGTATGGACAACCATTCTATTCCCCATTATTTTACACTGGGATTGGAGAGTCCTAAATTCTTGGGGAATAACTATTGTAGATAATTATAGATAAGGTTTAAGTTATTTTCAAATGTTAATGGAAGTGTAAGATCATCAAATGTCCTAAGATGATATTAGGATGAGACCTACGTTGTTCGATGTTAGATATATTATGTTCCTAAAGGAAATTCCTCATTATGTTTCATGAATGTTAGGGTGTGGGATTAATATTTATCCCATGTTTTGTTATAGTTTAAAAGTTTTGACACATGTTGGAGCAATTTCGTATCAAATAAAAATTCCCCAGTAGATAATAGAGATACATGATGTATTCAATGTGTCGTAGCTTCATCTCTATCTTCATGATGAATCTTAAATCATCGGTTGGGGAGATATTATTGTTAACAAATATGTAAACTTCATATGTATCATGTAGAGATACATGAAAACTAGTAGAAGGTGTTTCACATCCATGTTATTTCATTTATTCATGTCCTTTGGCAGCATAATGGCATGGAGGAGAGTACCACGTAATGTGGGCCATATATATGTTATCAATATCTAAAGCTATTTTATATTTATCTCTTATTTTGTATCAATTATTTTTTTTCTTGAATTTTATTTGGATTATATGATGGTTTTCAATTTCATGATTCCTTTTTTGTGGCCTTTTGTCTTATTTAAGGGGTATCTCCCCTTGGAGACTATTTGGGATATGGTTTCTAGTGTAGTGTGGATTTGAAATTTATTTCACCATGTAAGGTGGTTTGGAACCAATGATAGTGAAATTGAAGAGATTTATCTCGTGGTTTTGTTATTTAGATAGCCCATTTTTAGTTCCTTCTGTCTAGGATTGGTTTTAATCCACAATAATGATATTTTTCTCAAATGTATATTATGAAAGGGCCAAGATCATTTTTTCATTTTACTTGACATGTTTCTATGGGTGGTGGTTCTTGGAGGAGGCCTAGTGTAGAATATTTGTTGTTTGGTAGCTATAATATGGATTCATAAAGACTTTACGATGTGAAACAAATTTCAAATCCTGAGTTATTAGTTCATGGATGGTGTGGATGTTCGTGGCTTGTGGATGTGATGTTTGGGGGGTTTGTTTAAAAAAGTGTATGGTAAAATCAAAATATGAAATGGTATAGTATGAGGTATGATAAATATATATATGAAAATCCGTGATTATAATATATCATTCATTATTTAAATCAATACTATATTTTTTAATCTATGAGATGTGTTTTTTAATTATTCATAAAATTAGTTCATTCATGACGCAAATGACCTATTCACGCCAAAAAATCGCACCTGTCAGAGCACCTATATATCCCGGAGCTCTACTGGTTTTTTATGAATCCCTATGATTCTACCATATCTCTTAGTGGATAATGGTGATATATCAGGTTGTTTTAAAAACCAATATAAATTTATTGGTCTCGAGCATCTCATGTTTAATATGTGGTTAATTAAGGTGAGTTTCCCTCCTTCTCTTGAGTTTTCTTCTCTAATCGGTCATGTTTCTCCTACCATTCCTTTACAATATATGGTTTTTTATCTCCATTTATCATATGGAGTTATTTTTATTTTTTTAATAGTTTTGGTGCAATGTTCTTAGAGGGTTTTAGTCTCCTAGCATGAGAAGTGATTGGATATCTGAGTTATTTTTCAATTCCCTATCAATGAACATTTAAATCATTGATGGGGGGATTAGTTTCTTATTCTATTATTTTATGTTTAATCATAATGTAATCAATATTTATATCTTTGGGTTATGGTTAAATTACTTTTAATAAATAATAAAATGGGTTAATGAAAATACTTTTTTATGACTCTAATCATCACATGTTCTTTCACCCTGATAATATTTTTCCTTTTATTTTACTATAAATTGTCTTATATATTCTTGTGATTTGTTTTTTATTTTTTCATTAATGGATTTATAATATTTAACATAATGAATATTTTTAAATAATTTAAATAAAATAATGTTGTCTGGATAAATAATCAGAGAGGCATATTTTCAAAAACCATTCTTCCCGTGTCTGTTGGGAAATCAAAAGTAACACTTAATGTATATTTGATTGAATTTTTTTATCCAATATGGTAATATAATTATATAAATAAAATAAAACTTGGGAATACTTGATAATGATAATAAAAATTTCATGACTAATTAAAATTCCATTCTTTTTTTATTAATGAAATAAGAAGATATCCTTATAATCATGTTTTAATAATTTATATATTCTAATAGCTAGTGCCTTAGGTTTCATGTGGTTGTATCAATTAATAAAGGAATCGATTATTCCAATATTTCAGTAAAAATAATTTTTAGATAATGGTAACCATTTGAGGATGATCGAGTATGTTTTTAATGATGGTTGGATGCCTTGTTTTTAGAGCATATATGCCACATTGACTTAGTTTATTGTTTTCTTACATATGTGTTTTCTATGGATGCAATCCTTTCTATAGGAAATGATGTGATTGTGGGATGAATTATGTTTTAGCATGATATGGTCAGTGTTTCTAGGGATTATTTTACTAGTTGTCACCGTGTATGGTCTTTTCATGGTGGAATGCACGGTGGTGTGAGGGATGATCCCAGGATAGATGAAACAAGTTTAAATTGGTAATTATTATCATTGTAATAAAATATTGATTCTTCCATGATAATGTTTTTCATTATTTTCTAGATATCAAAGTTTCTTATTTACCTGAATTACATTCCCACTACACGAGGAATATGGTTCTACCTATATATTCATCTCATTTATGGTCGATTAGGATGTTTTAAAGTGTACCTAGAATTATGGAATGATAATAATTAATAACTTTTTTAACCCATGGAGTTAGTTCTATAAATTTATGTAGATACTGATAATATTATTGAATTGTGGAATCAATTTGTATTATGCATGGTGGTCATGAAATTAACTTGTTTATAAAAGAAATGTAAATGGAATAATGTTAATTAATCAATAATAAAATAAATAACATAAAATGTTTTTAAAAGAATTTAATAATTATATGATTATCCTTGAATGCTTGTATGCTTATAGGATATCTAGTTCTTAGTAGTGGTAATTGGGTGTCTGAGATACATTAGCTTCTGTTGATCCTAATACCATGTTAATAACTAAAGTGTGGTTGTGTGAAATTTTATATCATGCAGGTTTTGTGATTTTTACACTACCCCACTCATCTTTTATGGGTGACTAACACATAGTGGACTCTTGAAGGGTGTTTTCCCCAATATCATAGTTTGTGAGGAAAATATGTCTCACTATATCCTATTTACTATCTCTATTTTCCTAGTAGTATTATGAGATGGTATTAATTTTGGATATATTTCACAATATATGTGTGTAGAGGGATACAATGTCTTGTGGTTATTTTAAAGACATGTATCTCTAGAACTAATATTATATGAATTATTATAAGTATGATTTGTTTGGGTTGTAATTGATTTAGGTATAATACATGACATATGGGGTTTGTTGGAACCCAAAAACTAATCAGCTGAAATCTATTCATGTGATGATATTATGTAATAAATGAGGTGCATGGTATGTTATGATATTACATGATTCAAGGAATGCATGTTATTATAAATTACCCTAGGTGTCTTTGGGGTTGATTATATTTAGAGAGAGATGGTTCAGAGCATGAAACATTGAGGTAGAGTGGAAAACCTGTGGGGAAGTTTTACCAACTTACCATCCTTTTTGATATTATATTATATGTTTTCTTGCTTGAGATATGTAGTCAGAGATAGCCATGGTTAGGTTGAGAAAATATAATACATTTTTATGAAATGAGTTACTTTCACTTGATGTTTAAGGGGAATTAAAATTTTTTCATTATATTTTTCATGAGAGGATATATAGAGGATCCTACTATGTATACATGTTATTCTCACCCTATGTTTATATAAATTTTTATTCAAGTTAGTATGAGAAGTTAGTGATTGAGTTAGAATTTAATTCTCATGGGGTTTTCAAGACCGATTTGGGATTTTTTGGTCATTATTGAGTATTATCTTTTGGTATTCCTAGTTTTATTACTCTTGTTTGTTTTTATAAAATTAAGTGAATGTATTTAAGATCATTTACATTTATCTTGATTAGTTTTTTTCTGTGTTTCTATATTATAACTCGTATATCATATCATAATGGGAAATGCCTCAAATCTGTGTTTGTAATATACCCTCGGTTTGCATCTCCAACTAATGAAATTGTAGTGGTGGCATTGAGGCATCATTATCTCCATTATCCCATTTCCAACTCATTAGGGTTACCTTTATAAATGATGGGGGTACTTCATGTTATAAAATATTGAAAGAAAGTGGAAAAATGTAATTGGGTAGATGACATCTCCCTTAATAATTTCATCTAACTTAATTTATAAAAATGGTATCTTTATTGGGGTTTTCCTAAGAAAAATATTGAGATCAACAATAACATTTAAATTATGAGGTATATTGAATTTGAAAGACGTTCAAACTCATGAAAAATTCTATAAGATATATGCTATTAGAATTACCACCATACACTGCCACAAGATCATAGCTTATTCATTGATCTTACATGAAGTTTTTGAGAGGTTAAGTAACTATAAATTTTGATGAAAAAACATGTAATTATTAGTTAAATATGTTATTTATCACAAGTATTTTACACATTTCACATTTTCGCCTTAAAAGAAAAAGTATTTCTATTTACAAATGGATATATTTAATTAACAAGGTAAATTTATTCCTAAAAAATGTGTGGGTTACTAAAATTTTCTTTTATATGAATTATTTTAGGAAACTACATATATAAATGATAAGATATAATTTTTATATGAATAACTAATTAACATTAATTTAATTAGTAATTGATTGGAAATAAGAATAAGAACCTTAAAATTTTTTCAAAGTAATTTCCTTATAAAAATAATATTCATTATATTTTATTTTACAAGTTAAAGTCTCAATTATTAGAATTTTTTTGACCAAATTAATATCATTTTTTTAATAACTAGATTTGATTAGGATTTATTTTGATATTTTGTTAAATAATTCATTTTGATGATATTAGTAAAACATATCATATTACAATACATTTAATGTATTTATTATTATATAATTAAGAAATAGATGTTCATGAAAAAATTAAATTTCTCAAATATGAATTTAACAAGTAAAATAATTAATTTCAAAATAATATGTTTAGTATAGAAAACCTATTTTAAATATTTTAAAAAATAAGTTTGAATTCATTCAAATTTAGTTTTTTAGTCATTTCTTCAAAATAATCATTTAAATGGAGATATTTTGTCATGGAATGATTTTACAAACATATAAATTTTACATTATTTATGATAAAGAAATTTATGTCAATAATTTATATAAATTTAATAAATTTATAGTATACATAAATTTAAATCATAATTTTTTTTCTTTAGAAAATAGTTTTTATGCGTAATGTGTGGTAATAATAAAATTAAATTATGTATCCTTTAAAAATTTTATTTTATTAAATTATTTTAATATTTTATATATTCAATTTCAAATTAATTAATAATTTTAAATTTAATTCCGGTAAATAAAATTATTTTCCATTATTAAAAATTATGTTATATCGGTAAATGTAAAAAATGTTAAAAGAGTGTTACTGGGTATAAAAGAACTAAATCATTTCAAAAATGAACCTATAAGTCCAAGGAAAATAGATATCTTATAAAAACTTCCTCCACTCATTTATTTTACACCTTTATTCATTTGACCCTTAAATAGTGACACACCATTATCGAAATGTAATGGTATTTCCAAAATTACCCTAATATTCACATATCACTTTTATCATGACATAATACTCCCATCCCTTCAAATTTTATTTGTAATTTCATCAATTATTTTACTCTTATAATCCTATATCATATTCATAAGCCAATTTATTGAATTATTTAGCTAAAATCCTCCAAATTGAAGGACATTTTAATGAGAAATCTCATGATCTCCCCATTAGTATTTATTACTCCTTACACTTTTCATATTTTTATTTGTATTAATTTTTTTCTATCTACCATAAAATAATAATATCAGTATTACTAACATAAATCAATGTTATTATACTAAATTATAAATATTTATTAAATAATTTACAACCACTATGAAAAATTAAACAACACCAATCACGTGTACGTGAAGAATACCACCTTTATGAAGCGATGTGGTTCCTTTTTCATCAATTCATATCATTGTATATTAAAAAAATAAAATAGATGGAATTATATGTTAAATAATATAATAATTATAATTTTTTAATGTTAATTTATCATATACCTTCATTCCATCCCATTCGTTGATAAATGGAATTGTTAATCTTGCGTAAATGTAGAGTAACACTCAACGAATGGTGATTTTTACTTGTCATCACCATCATACATGGATGATTCTAATAAATATTTTAGTGAAGGTAAATAATATTTTTGATCTTTTTATGATTATGTAAATTTTATACTGACATTATATTAAAACTTTCCATTTCTCCTTAAATCAATATTATACACTCTTATTTGGGTCAATTATACCACCATTGTGAAAAATATTAGAATGTTAAAATAATGTATAATTAAGGAATATTATATAATGGTAATTTAATGTAATAATAATTTATTTAGGTCATTTTAGTTACTTTGAACTATTTCAATAATGTTAAAATGTTTTTTGATATCTTAACTTTTGATCATAAAAAATGGAGAAACTATTTCATAATAGTTTTTTATAATCCAATTCCATATCATCCATGTAATGAAATGGGATCTAAGTAATTATTAAGAATAAATGATTAATTTTTCTTCAATATCCTAGGGATGATGAAAATATATTTAAATAAGTGATAATCAACCCAAATCACAATGAAACTTGAACAAAAACAAACATTAAAAAAAATACTCACATCCGTTGATGAAATAAAAATATAATATGGTAATATATTTGTGATACTTGGTTATAAATGATGTGTTCAAAAGGAAATACATTTCAATAATGATATTATTTTTTTTATTACTATATATTTATTCAATTTACAGGATTTTAAATAATTTTTATCCAAGACAGATTTATTATATGGGATATATTGTCTCAAATTTAATTTCATAAGGCATATTTCATATTGTTCACTATGATATCATTTATATATTGTAATTTATTCTTAATAAATTCCATTTTCAATAATAATTTAGTTATGGTGTTTGAAGAGACATTATTTGATCTTTCATTCATTTCATTTTATAAAAATGATAAAATGTTTGTAAGGTTTATTTGTCTTTTTACTCAATTAAATAACAAAAGTTAGAAACTATGAACCATAATTTTTATATAGTGTATCCAATGCCATATTTTCATCATGTGTAATAAATGTCATTCATTTCTTGATTTTTGAATTTCTATTTCATGGTAACCCTCATACCTTATATTTATTCTTATGTTATCACCACAATAAGGTATTTTTCTTGTATCAAATTCTAAACATGAGTCATTATTATTCCTTTTTTACAATGGTTTTAAAATATGGTTTGATTCTATTCTATTTCAATAGTATTATTCCTTCTCTCTCTAAGTAATATGAAAATTTTAATTTAATTCCTTAACTAGATTAAATTTTTTATAAACATTATTTCATTGTTGAAAATAATGATCATCCACATTAATAATGATTTACACTCATTGCACACATGTAACATTAATTATAATGTTATCATTTTAATGCGGAGAAAAAAATTATTTTTTATCTTAGGTTATGTTGGGAGAATTTAAAGAATATTTTTAAAAGAAATTCATTTACCAAGATTCAAATTAGTAACATACGTTATTTATCTTCCTGAATAATAAAATTAGGTTAATTTATACAATCTTAAGAATATTTATTGTGTTTATTATTATATTAATTTTATCTATTACCTTGTTATATTTATTTACTTGATCAATTATATTCACATCAGATGTTTTCACGATATTCAGTTCATAAATCCAAAGTACATTTAGAATGTTGACTATGGTTAAAGAGGTAATTGTTTCATCATATCTAGAATAACCATCATGAATTAAAAATATTTTTTATACATAAATTTTAACTTTAAAACCAATAATGAAATATAGTTATGAAATATGAACTATGTTACAGTCATGGAGCAGGCTGACTATACGTACGCATGAGTAACATTTTGATTTTTAAATGATCATTATGGAAGGAGGGTAAGTCTTATTTTACCATTATATAATGACCAAAAAATCATAAATATGATATTATTTCATTAATTATACTGATATATATCATACATTTCATGTGGTGATGAAAAATGAATCACGGCGCTTTATGGAGGTGGTAGTCGAACTATATGCAAGAATGACGTTATAATTTTCTAGTGTATCAAAGGGTAAACAAATATGTGATATATTATCTTTATATAATGATAAATATTACATGTATAATATATATATATATATATATATATATATATATAACTCGAACACATAATTATAACCAGCCTTGAGATACGGTGCCTAAAAATAAGTTATATCGGTTCGTGTGGCAGTAGTCCACCATACACACAAAGAATGATTCCTTTCATATTTGATTAATGTTAGAGATGGTTAAAGGTTATTTTATTAAGAGATTAATATATAAATATATGGAGGATATTTTTATTATTATTTCATCATGGTTTAAAATTATTTCAAGGATGTGGATAAAGAAATAAAACTGAAACATGCCATTAAAATTATACCTCTTATTTGGAATGTATATTTTAATTAACACATTACGCCTAAAAAATAATATTATAATGAGTACATGTTTTCTAGTAATGGATATAGGAAAATAGTTTATCAAAAAAAAGGTTCTTGAGGAGTGAAGGAATGATAAGAAGAAGTTTCCTTTTATAGAAGAGGGGAGGGGTAATATTGTAATTTCTCAAAATGTTATAATCACATTAAAATGTACAAAAACATATATATAACTTAATTTTAAATGATTATGGATGAAATAAAATAATAAAATAAAATTAAGTCAAGTGTTCGTGTTATTCTATAGCCCTTATCATTTTATTTATAACTTTAATTACATTATTTACACTTAACTATAGTAACAAAAATTATTAAGGTTACTATTCATACAGACCAAAAATAAAAAAGAAATATTTATTTAATTTAAAAACACAAATTCCAAATATTAAATCCATTTTTAAAAATTAAAAACACCCATGTTCTATAATTTAATTTAAAATTTATCCCACAACGGATTGAGAAATAGTTTTATTAGAAAAATAACTATTTTAAGAATAGAATGTTTTTAATACTAAATTGAAATATAATAATCATTTAAATATATATAATTGGGTTATTTTTAAAAAAAATTAACCAATTACATTTTGAAAATGATCAAAATTGAATTTTAATATGTAAAGACATGAAAAAAACACAATTTTCAATAAAAATATGTAATTTCACTATTCACTAAAAAATAAATTAGCTTCATAAAATTATGAAAAATTCTGCATAAGGTAATTTTGAAATTCTTAATATAAAAATTAAATTATTATTTTTTAAATGATATTATGTAATTTTGAATTTAGGACTTTAAATAAAACCATATAATGCATAACAATCCAATTTGGTTAGAAATGAAGTTTTTTACTTTTAACTAAAAAATTGTTTAATATTTATATAATTAATATGGATATATAAAATATAAATATTTAATATTTAAAAACGTTTTATATAAAAATTATGTGGGATGTTACACACTGATCATTTGAGATCACCCCTCTCAAATGTTTATATTTCCCCAGATTATGTAATAAAGTCTTATTTATGATAAACATAGAATAATATCTTATGTGCTTAATTTATTGGAAATTTTGAAGACTACTTATAAATTAATTAACTTATTATATAGGGGAAAAGTTTCTATTTTATGGGAACACATGATATTAATTATATAATTATGTTTCCTAATTTCTGAAAACATTAAACTAAAAGGTCATTGGATTTTAAATGTTCCAAAGATATTGTAAAAATAAATGTGTGTAAAAGGTAATGTTGTAAGTTATGTGTTTTTGCACCGAATCTATGAGAACAGGTTTGGGGACACATCAATTGGCATCAGATTAGTAGTTAGATAACATTAGAGGATAATATTGTATTGGTTGATGATGATTTAATATTTAGTAATGAAATCAAGGGATGATGAGTTAATGATGACCTTTGTTTCAATGGTATTGATAAACATCTATTTAGAAAGTGTTTAATTTATTTTTTTGGGGTTTACTACTATAAATATGGGTTTATTTAATGCTAGCTAAATATGAAATTAATGAACCCCTTTGTAAGCACTAGAAAATGTACTATTAAAGGGGAACCTTTGTTGGTGCTTTTTTTGCAAGCACAGATAAATGGGGTATTTTATGAGTGATTGTAAAAAAGTGATGATAAAGGGGGGTTTATCAGAACTTTTTTACAAGTTTTGATAAAATTATACCTCAGAAAAATTATATTTCATTAAAAAATATATATTAATATAGAAATATATTTATATTTATATAAATATAATATATATTTTTTAAAATATGTTTTAGATACTGTAAATTAGAATTTACATTTAATATATAATATTTTTAGTGGAAAAAACTTATAAAATAATTTTAAAAGTATTTTTAATTAATAATTTGCTAATTATTATCATCTAATAATCATTTAAAAAGAATTTTAAGACACAAAAAAATCAAAAATTTAATAAAAGATCTAAAATAAGTTAAAAACGTAACACAAACATAAAACGGTCATAACTTATGATCTGGGAGTCCGTTTGATCTATAAATCATATCAAATTAAATCTTGAGATGAGATCTACACCTTTAGTGATAAAGTTTAACCTTAGTCACTTTTTAGGGAAAAAAGTCCCATAAGCCCTCCAAAACTGAGTTTTTAGTTAGTATACCTTGATTTTTTTAACATTTGATGGATTTTCAGGTTCGTTTATGGGGGTTCTTATTTAACTTTTTTCATAGAGACTGAATTTATTCTTTGGTTTTACATTCATATTGATATTATGGTTTTGAAATTTTTTCATTTTTCATAATGTACTATTATTTTAAATCAAATATATAAAAATATATACATTTTTTTATATATTCACACATAAAAATTTACTTTTATAAATAAATAACTAAACATATTTACATATAAAATATATTAATTAATATCTAAACAAATATATATATATATATGGATAAAAAACGTAACGAAATATATATAAATAAATAAATATATATATGTAATAAAATGTGAAAGAAAATAGTATATGGTAGAGGAAAAAGATTTTATGTATATGATGGAGGTCTAGGGTTTTAAACTCATTGGAGGAAGGGGTATGCACGAGAGGGTGGGATTATCTAAAGCATTGATAAAGGGGTGGGGAAGCGTTGATAAAGGGGTGGGGGTGAGAAGCACAAATGAAGGGGGGGGGGGGGTGGGGTGTGGTAAAAAAAGTATATACCCTTTTTCAATGGGACCTTTATCAGACTATTTTTATAATTGATAAAATAATTGGGCCTTTAACTATTCTCAAATTATTAGCACTCTTTTATCACTAATAAAAGCCTATTCTATCATTATTAAAGGCCTTTTTTGAAGTAGTGTTTTATGATAAGAAAACCTTAGTGAAAACCCTATGTATATGAAAATGTAAAATAAAACCTCCGGAAATATTATTAATGTAGAGAGAATGTGTTTTTCCTAGAAATGAAATCTCTAC
Source organism: Viscum album (assembly GCA_963277665.1). Taxonomy (NCBI): domain Eukaryota; kingdom Viridiplantae; phylum Streptophyta; class Magnoliopsida; order Santalales; family Viscaceae; genus Viscum; species Viscum album. The sequence continues at coordinate 1,630,685,637 of OY728122.1, forward strand.
CTTGATATTAAAAGGTGGATATAGTTTTAGAGCATATTAATATAGGGGTAATAACCCTAAAAATATTTGGAAAGGGGTATCTTATTCATCATTATGGAGAATGGTGAAAGAGAACTAATTGTGAACCTAGACATACATTGTGGGGGATATACTTGGGTTAATTCACATTCTCATTAAAAACCATTATGATGGATTCAAACATATTCTTTTGTGGAAGTTTACCAGATTATATAACCAAATAATAAAAATACCATGGAAATACTATATTCAAGCTGAAGATTCTTAATTTAGGGTATACAAATAATTTATGAATTATTTATTCTAAGATGATAATTTTCCCTGTGTAAATTTACTAATTTAATTATTCTCATTACAAGAATTTCTTAAAAATTAATTTTGGGGGTAAGAAGTTATAGAGATAATATTGGATGTGATGCATAATGTGGTGATTTTTCTGACCTTTAATCTATTTTCATGATAATTGGATTATAAATATTATTATTATACCAAATCTTACATCATGTATTGTGATTAAAAAATTTACATTGATAAATAATTTTATTTAATATTTCACATATAAAATTATAAAAATGTGATCTTTTTTATAATTTAAAAATGAATTAATCATGAGTACGTGCATACTACCACCATCATTACCGGATTTGGTTCCTTTCTCATCACTACATATTATAGATTGTATGAAGTATAAGTTATATGAACACTAATGTTTTATAATTCAAATATAAAATTGTAAAAATATAAAAAAAATTCTTTTACCTTCACCTTATCCATTCATTAAGGAATGAGATCATTAATCATGAGTATGAGCAGACAACCTTCTCCATAAATGACATGTCTTATTTCTATTAACCACAAAACTTGGATAGATGTAAAAGTGTAGTTAATGAACTAATATTATTTTTATGACATTATAATAATTATAAAATGATATTTTTCATATACCATCCCTCTATCTATCCATTGGGAAATGGGTTCATTAATCATGCCTACGTGCTAACTACAACATCCCAGAATGATGAATTTTATTTGAAAATAACACCAATAATTAATGGTTCTAATAATGGATTTGATTAATATATATGATATATATTAAATTTTTAATCCTATTTAAATATTATATTAACATTATTTTTAGCACTTTCTTACTCATTTGATCATTACAACACGATTTTGTTTTTTATGTTTCACCACCTACATAAGAAATGTTGTAATATTTATATAGTTAATAGTTAAATAACGTTATATACTATTAATGTAATGTAATAATAACATATTAAAGATTTTTTTAGTCATTTGGGAATTATTTAGATGATAAATTTGGGATATACTGAACCCTAGGATGGATTGAATCAATGCTGTAAACTTTTTATCTAATTATGAATTTTTACCATTTTATGTTTTAGACCTATTAGGATCATTATTCTTCTATTATATTTTTTATATCACATGACAGTATATAGAAGCATTAAAGGATATCTCATGATATTTTTATAAGGTTCACTACTCAATAAAAGTGGATATTATTTGGCATGGTCTATAGATAATACAACCACATGATCACTATAAAATGATCCTTTCGTCACAGTTATATTAACAAGGGAATATCCATTCACTTGAATTTCACTATGGTCAAACACTAATGGATGTTTTACAATTCCTGGGTGGTTCTTTATACTAACTCTCAAGAAAATATTATCCCATTAAGTTTATTTGAGACAATAATAAAATCTTCCATCTATTGAGACATCTTATGGATGTCACAATGCTACTTTTTTGTCTATTAACTTCTTAACTTGTTACTTTCTCAACTATAGGAAATAAACTCTTATACTTCTTCATAGTTGAAAACTGATAAGCTTATTCTTCTTATTTAATCTAACTTCAATCAGAAATTTACTAACATGCAGTATACTGAATATATAATAATTATTCTTTGGCCCAAATGATAATTATTAGCTATCAACCTGGTCACCGACTCTTCTTATTTCTTATCAAAACACACTTGCACATTACATTCTTCTTTTATTCCCTTATTCTCTCCTTAACAGGTTATACTAGATTTATGTGTTCTATTGTTTGAATAAAAAAAATCCTTTATTATGATAAGAATTATAATTTTTAGCTTACCATCATAAAAAATAAATCATTTTGTCCTAAATAACATTAAATTAATATATGGGAAAACTCTTTCTCTACTTAAAAACAAAATGATATGTAATAGTATTGAAGTTTAATATTCTCAATATCTTTGATACCTAATATTAAAAATGATAATTGTATCATTTATTATAATAAACTGAAATTTTTAGATGGTATTGTATTCTTGATAAAGTGTGTTTAATATTGTATAATATGATACAAAACTCTATCTCTTTAATAATGAAGTGTTCATAAAGGGAAATGTTCCCATTATGATTCTACTATTTTTTTTACCATTGTTCAAATATTAATGTTGGTCAATATTACCATTGGAAACTATAAACTTGGTAAAAAAATATGTTATAATTTGTAAGTTGAAATGGTAAAGAATAATTATTGTTGAAAGGATAAATAATGGCCTCAACCAGTAGAGTCGTGTCGTATGAATCCCATTTTTCAGATCTGGGGAGGGGTATCATTACTAGGGTTTTCTCTTGAACTTTTCTAAGATTAAATTTAACAACTGAAACTATAATGAAATCTCCTATAAGGGAAGTTCAAGTTAGTGGAAATTACTAGTCAGGCGATGTTAGCTGAGCCTCTTTGTGAATATATCACCATCCGACATGTTAACCTTAGGTCATATAGGGGTGTTATAAGTGGTTATGTGTTAAGTCCCTAGTTTCTTAAAGTGTAATTCCATTGAATAAATAAAATTTTTATTCTAATAATTCCATTTTTAGAATAGTTTTTCTTAATAAAATTGGGATGTAATTTGATAAATTGTATTTTCAGACAAAAATTGTACTTTCTTGAAAATATATAATAATTTATAATAAACTATGATATTATGAATAATAATTATTTTAATGAAATATTATGATAAAACACTCTTATTTAAATATAAATGATAAAATAATTTTAGTTTTTTCAACTGTCAAAAATTTTACAATGAATTTTCAATATGTTGTTATTTTTATTAAATAAGGATTTTTATATTTAAAATATTGAATTATTATATTTAGAGAATTTTTATGATAAAATAAATATCTTTTTTATTAAATTAGTTCTTAAAAATTATTTTATGGTGAATTTATGATAATTTTCTAAAAAAACATTATTTTTTCATGAATATTAAAAATACCGTTTGATTTTTTTGGTATGTTTGATGAATTAATGATTATGTAATAATAATGTAATAATTATATAAGAACAATCCCATATTAAAATTTTTTATTTTATTAATATCAATTACTTTAATATATTTTGACTAATTTCCAATCCTATAATTTACTTTCCAGAGTATAAAATGGAAACTTTAACATTAAACACATTATTGTTTTGAAACTTTAAATTTCAATGACAAAAGAAGGAATATAAAATTATAATAAACACTTTCAGTTTAAAATAACATAAAATATAACCCAATATTCCAAAACCATGTGAATATACCTTGGTAAATCCAATGGTTTTTTATTTCCCCCAACCTAGGAGAATAAGGCCTATATTTGGAAATTAATAAACAGATCCTCCACTTTTGTTATAAATTCCAAACCATTTAACCATTTCAATTCACTCCAAATCCATCATATATGAAACTATGGTATTTTTACCTCTCAATTTTTCCTACCAAGGTTGTATATATCCCACAATATCCCAATCATTATGGTTTAGGAATAACACTTAAAGGTATAAGAAATCGCCACTTATCTTTTCCACTTATGTTCCCTATTTATATGTATGTCATCCAACTTCAAAAAAAGCTATTTTTTCCACTTTATATTATAAATTTACTAAAAAAATAATCTTTTAGGGGTGGGATACCCCCTTTACCTCTAATTTTTTCATTTTATGAAACTATGTTTTATACTCGTTATGCTATAGGATTTACTTTTCAAAATTTCACTTTTCACCTCATGCGATTCTCTTGTATTTTATTTTTTTGAATAACAAAACTAATTTTATTTCTAGTGGTATTAAACTAGATATAAAAATTATTTATTTTATTTATAAATTAATATACAATAAACCCACATTCTCTTTACGTGGGTTAAAAATGACATAATGATCATGTCTTTAAGCACTTTTTACAACAACATGTTTTTTAATATGAAACCAGTTTATTTTATTTTCCATGGGTTATTTAAGAAATTTTTTATTATTATAAATGTTGAACACAATAACTAATACATATGAATTATGAAACCTAATAGTGCTCCAATTAATTGGGTAAATAATTTAATCTCTATAAATGACATTTTTTACGATACCTTGGTGAAAATACTTGGTAATTTTTATGAACACTCATTCATAAATATTTTTTTGATATTCTTATGAATATATAATCTAAATATTTTAGCCACATTTTCATGTTATGATTTATTTACTTTTTATTATTTTATTTCCCATGTTCCCTTTCTAATTCCATAATGATATTCCTCACGTTCTTATTGTTATTCCTCAAGGTCACTTGTAAACTATTTCCCTTTCTTTCCCCTACTAGGACTTATCCTCAACCTTCCCTTTAATGTATGTCCCTAGGTTGTGATATGAAGTAATAGTTCTCAGGATAATCCAATTAGTAATCCTTTAAGTTTTTATAAGATTTTTTTAAGTTTTCATGTATTGTATTCCTTATTTACAAGAAATAAAACTTTAAGTGATCCTCTATTTGTACAATGTAATGAAACATTATTTAATAAAAAGTTAGGATTAAATAGTTGGTATAAAATGATGCTTTAGTTATTTGTAAAATTTTTATTGGATTCTTTAGGAATAACCCTATAGAGAATTTTAAACCTATGAAGAACTTCTTGGAATATAGGTGACGTATTAAGTAAGTGGTTTCCAAGAAAATAAATCCCTAGATGGATATAAACAAGTGTATGTGGATTTGGAATAGATGTATATAAGGGTAAAACATGAAAACACCACTTTTACACATACTCAAATGAGAATTGGTGAATCAAAAATTGATTTTCTGTACTCCTAGTTTGACACACTCGGGTGATTTTGTTGGTTAATTGTAATATTTTTATGAACCATTATATAGAAAATATAATTTTTGATAATGAATGAAAAATTTATACATGATGTTTTAAGAGATACAATTTCTTTTAGAATTATATGATTATTTAATGAAATTTGTTTCCCACTATGTTTTTCTCCTTTTATAAATGGAGGAAAATATAAGCAACCACCGAAAGGGTGAGTGAAATAGACCATGAGCTGAAGGCTCTCCGATGGAATCTAGAATGAAAATTTTCATGAGAATGGTGAAACAATTGACTCAATTTATGATAAATAACATAAATCAAGATGAGAGATTGGATTCAACTCTAAGAGAACAAATTTCTATTGAGTCCTTTATGTAGTAATTACCACCATCTTTCAATGGATCTACTAGCCCATTGATTGCTGAATAATGGATAAGTGCTATAAAAAATATATTTTTCTAAATTGAAATGTTTGGAACAAGAGAAAGTCACCTTGGTTTTGTACCACTGATAAGGAGAATATGATCAGTGGTGGAAATTGATTCTAAACGCGAATCCAAGAAGGGATATTGATGTTATTAAGTGAGAAGAGTTATGGGGAACCTTTTTCAAAACATATTTCCCCCGTTCGATGTGAAGAAAAATGGATAAGGAATTTCTAGAGAGGAAGAAAAAGGAAAATGATTTTTTGGGAAGCTATGACATAAAATTTAAAAGACTTTATCATTAAACCTTTAGTTTTTTTCATGGATCCTAATGAAAAGGTAGATAGATTCTTCAGAGGAATATGACCCCATATATAAAAAATCTAGCCAATAAAGTCTATGAAAACTATGAGGAGATAGTACAAAGTACAATAAAGGTTGAACTATAGTTTAGAGAGATGAAGTGGTCCCATTTATTGAATAAAAATATAAGAATAATGGATACAAGATTATGATGGAACATTGATCACAGAAGACGAGGAAAGAAAGTGAAACTTCCCATGTCCAACAAATGTGGGAAGAAGCATTTGGAGAAATTCATTATTAGAAGTGGGAAATTTTAAAACTATGGAATAGATGGCCATATTTCTCAGAAATGTCGTATTTAGGTTAATCCTCAACTTCTCAAAACTAATAAAAAAAGGTAATATGGTGCAAGCCCAGGTTAGGTTTCAATGCTTCAAGAATGGATGGCTTCGAAAATTTTTAATCATTATCCAAATAAAATATAATAGAGGGGAATCACCATTATCCTCACCATAAGCCATGAGATAAAAGTCGTGATTTTTCTATCATGAATTCTACAGTTGATGCTCCAAATGATGTAGTGGCATGTACTCTCATTTTCCTCTCCACGATATAAATTACTTTGTTTGATTCAAGTTTTACACATTCATTTATTTTCTCCAAGTTTGAAAATAATATATAATCAATCCTTGAACATCTAGAAGTTGTTTTATCAGTGAAGAGTCCATGATGAATTATCTAGGAATCAACCATGTATATAAACTCTAATTTTCACTTTTGTGAGAAAAATATCATCACAAATATAGTAGCCATACTGGAATTAGACACTATAATAGGTAAGGAATGGATCTAAAATTACAATTATAAGATAAACTATAGAAGAAATGAAATCACATTAGTCTCGAGTGGAGAACCAATAATTGTTTTTAGAGGAGACTTATCTCAACTTGAGATTTGTCTCGATTAACATACCATACCCTTCTTTATGGAAATAATTGGTGAAGATGAATAAGGAAATGAATGTATAAAAATAAAAAATATCCCCATCATATAGGAATAAATTAATATATTTCATGAAGAGTTACCTAGACCTCCCCTAGAAGGAGAGGTAAATTTCACCACTAAACTTATTCCTAGATCCAAGCCTATATCAAGGACACCATATATAATGAAAAATGTGGAGATGGAGGATTTAAATAAATAACTCTAAGATCTTTCTAGACTCTCTTTTATTTATAGGAGAAATATGAAAATTCACAACTCGTTTAATTTATATGGTGTATATACTACCCCTTTGAAATTTTATATCATGAATATCTCTATTTTAAGTATATTTAATGTTTCATTTTATGTTATTATTTATTAGGGATTACGATTCAAAAGATTACTTAAGCAGTAAAGGATTTCAATCTCACTTTTATTTTTCTATAAGACACATTCTATATTCATCACATGTTTATTTTATGTGGTATATATAATGATCATGAATTTATTTCAAGAAAATTATCCTGAAAATTATGGTTATTTACATTTATATTTTATTATATCTATTTCATGTGGTTTACAATTCAAAATTTACTAAAGTGTTAAGAGATTTTTTATTATAATATCATCTTTTATCAAGATTGTTTTTTATTCATCTTCTAATAATGAAATATTAAGATCCATCTCTCAAGAAATTTATGAATTTTATTTTCATTTGGATATGTAATGACAATACATGTTTCTCTTAATTTTCCTATCTTTATGTACATAAGTGTTCAATAGAATGTATTCTTAAAGGAAATGGACTACATTTCTCTCTTCAGTATAAAATCCTTTTTTATAAAATAATGTTATTTTCAATAAAGGTTTAAAAAATATCTTCTAAATTATTTATTAAATATTTTTTAACCATTTTTACATTTTTACTAAATTTTTTTAATGGAATCTTCATTTTGTTTTTCAAATAATTCTTGTTTTACTTTTACAAAAAATGTGAAATGAATGTGAGTTTGAACGTGTAGGAAATCAATGATATTTTGTTCCATCATAAAAAAATAATTGTTTTAAATCCTCCTTTATAAGTTTAAAATTTTATTTTAAATGAAAAATATTTTAAAAATTCATTATTAATTATTATTTTTAAAAGTGATTTTCAAAATAGAAAGGATAATTTCCTCAATAAATATTTTTAAATTATTTTTAAATATTCTTTTATAATATTTCATGGTTATTTTTAAATTAAATTATTTTTAACAAATATTTTTTAAAAGTGATTTTCAAAGTGGAAAGGATATATTCCCTAATAGATGTTACAATTGATCTTTCAAAATCATTTTCCATCTAAGATAAAATCCTTTGATGTCACTTATGATTTACTGGGGATAATATTTAATGATATTATCTTTGTTACTTCTCTAGATGGTTAGTGTTTATGCTGATGAAATTTTTAGAATACCCATTTATATTTTATGTTATGCTATGGTGAATTGATGAATTGTTTATGAAATCCATTTTATTTACATCGGTTTTGATGAAATGATATTACAAATGTTTTATGATATTAAGACACACATAAGTATGTTATTAATTATGATATAGGTGAGAACTATATCTCCCTACAATTCCTTAGGAAATAATTTAAAATACCTAAATGGGATTGATCCAATATTTGAAATAGGTGATCCATGACCCACTATGGGAAATATGTGCATCCTAATCCAAAATGGGAAGAAGGTGTGACCTCATCCATAATGTGAAACATGTGATAAGTCTTGATCCACTATGTTGATCATCTCAGAAGTTATCCTTTAAATATTGAAAGTTTTTACATTTTTATTTCGGTGCTTCACTTTTATGACATGAGATTAAGCTTTATAATTGATTTATGATGATTTCTCACTCTTATGGACCATATTTTATGATATGATAGCATTTTATAGTCTGAATCATGCTTATAATCTTTGACAGGTTTTTTATGAACTTTTTAAGTTATTTTCATGGTCACATAAACATATGATTATCTTATAATTTCATATGATCAGGAAAGATATATCATATTTTTACCCTTAATAAGCATTTGAGCTTGCCTTTTTTTATATTTCCTTTGACAAGTTATGATGAAAGGTTTAGGTACAGTATGTATAATATGAGTACTATATGATAATATCTTTTTGGGGGATGTTCAAGATCATTCAAAAAATAAAAATATTATATTTCCAGTCTTCAAAGACTATAAACTAGTATAGTCATCAAGCATGTGTTTGTTTAATTTATTTATTATTTATTAAAAAATATATAATATCCATGTATGAAAAACCAGTGTCATTATATCCCCTTCCTTAAAAATTAACATACCCATATTTACCAAATCAATGAATATAAGAACCTTATTAATCATCATCATTTTACAAAATCTATGGTCCCTCCAACTCAATCTGTAATCCACCTTATTTTTCTTCCTAGGGTGGTAGTGTATCAAGAAATCCTATCAAGAAAAGTCAGGTTCTAGATGTGCTAGATCTAATAGATTCTAGTCTATTAGTAGTTACAAAAATCTTGTTTTCCTCATTTTGATCTCTTTTTAAGGGAAAATATTCTATAATCTTTTTTGGTTCGTATATATATCACATATTTATCCATAGAGATAGTACCTCTATATCTTCAAGGAAAATAGTACATCTTCTAATTCAAGTACATTAGTTGTATAATTTTATTCATGAGTAATAAATTTTTTTGGTACATAATTAACCACTATATCATTCTATATAAGGACACTACGCAATCCTATCTTTCATGTATCATTATATATTAAAAATTATTCATTTTCAAGTGGTTAATTAAATACTAGTTAATTATTAAATCTCATAATTATCTCTTAAAAAATTATTCACATTCCCTGGACCATGTAAATTTAACCCCTTTATGCATTATCTTGGTTAAAGGGTTGTCCAATCAAGAAATTGTTTTTGAAAAAAAATCCATAAATGATGACATGCTTGTCACGACCCGTCCTCAGGACCCGTGCTGTGACTACCCCAAGCCCTCCTTCCATAGGCTAGGGGCTGGCTACTAGCAACAAAGGCATAAATCCCAATAAAAGGGAAGGCATTGCCTTTATAATAGTAAACAACACAATAGAGTATGCAACAAATGTAATAACAAAGTGATACTGAATACAAAAGTAAGCGCTGAAAGGTAAATGGTCCAGGATACAAACCCAACTGAAAGTATAGTACAACTGAAAATCCAGTACAACAGCAGTAAAGTAAATCAGTAACCACGAGTCCTCCTTCAGAAATCCCACATGAAGGGTAGGAACAGATAGTCTCCTCAGCACCTCGGGTCTGTCCTTCAGCTCCGTGTATGTCTCACCAAGTGGTCCATCTTCGGGTACCATCCAGCTCTACAATCCTCTACCATGATTAGTTTTGTCTATCGTCTACATCCAACACAATGTAGTGCAGACATTTCCCATGAAGGGGTGAGTATAACGATACTCATTAGGGACCCCGAGACCCGCAAGGTCTCACAATATCTACTAAGGATAAACAATAAGTAAGATACAAAACACGGTGCATCAACCAACCCTACTTAGGTATATGCACATACATATACCTAAGTCATCAATCCCAATTCGACTCAAACTCTCGAGCCCAAGAACAACCCATTCCACATAGGAAAGAAGTCAATCACACCGATGGTAATGATTGAAAGTCAAGAATCAGCTCACACTGGAATACATCTTTCATAAAGTGATAAAGATGATTAGATGCAGTCACTGATTCATCTAAGCTGGCGGACCCACGTAGGATACTTGTCTAGCTAAGCTGTCGGACCCACGTAGGATACTAGACCAGCTACTCTGTCAGGCCCATGTGGGATACTAGAACAAAAGTCAAAACGTCAGACCCACTGAGGATTCAAGTACGGTAGTCATCACTATCGGACCCACAGAGGATTCCAGTACAGTTTTCATCGTTGTCAAACCCACGGAGGATCCCAGTTCATTTTCCTTCATCGTCGAAGCCACAGATGATTCTAGTATGGTAGTCGTTGCAGTTGCAGCCAACTCTAGGGTTCCCGCACACAGCACGCTCGATTCCGGGAGGGTACTCTCCTCAAGCCAAGGGGTCGATACATCAACTGTCCTGAAGTACAGAGTTGATTTATCCTGAAGTTCCATCTCATCAAAAGGAAACCAACGCGACAGACGTCACGTCAATCGGACGCTCGATCTGAGAGATATTGGATTTTACGTTCCAGGGGCCCGGTTGGAAATATTCTTGTTCCAAACCCATCCATTATCCAAATTCATCCAAAATACCCTTAGTGTTTTGAAAAAGGACAACCTCATCGTAAGGGTCCTAGTGCCGCAGACGGCGTGTTGATCGGACGCGCGAACATCGAGTTATTCACCTTTAAGTGAAAATGGGCCCAGCCCATTAAACCCAGTGGGCTGGCGGGTCGACCCAGTTTAGGCGGGTCCGACCGGGAAGAGGGTCGGACCGGCCCGGTGAATCCCACGGCCCAGCCCGATGGGTGCGGCAGGGCGCGGCCCGGCCCGGCACGACGCGATCCGGTTGGCTGCGGCTCGGCCCGAAGGGGCTGAGCGGTCCGAGGGGGGAGGGGGGGGGGTGCCCCCCCGGATACCTGAACTGGTGGCACCAGGCGGCGCCGCCCTCCCAAACCGGCCGGCCAAAGCCGGCCGGCCTTCCTGGCGCAAGCGGGCCGCGGTCTCCCAAGCATGAGGTCCTCCTGGCGCCGCGACTCCTTCACCCGACCGGCCGTCGAGCCGATCGGTTTGCCGCCAAAGCAGCTCACAGAATGCGGGCCGTGGTCCATCGTAGTGCAACACCCTTTGTGGTGTCATGCTCTTACTTCAGCCGGGCCGGCTTCGGGCCGGCCGGTTCTCCATCGGCCGAGCGGCCCGCGGTTGCAGGCCGCGGTTCCTCCGCTTACGTTCGGCGCACGACCACTGCCTTTGATCGTCACCGCCTCCATTTCCCATCACCTCACTTTGCAAAATAAAAGAATATGAAACAACGGAGGGTTGTCGGGCCGTGTTTTCTTGGCCCACGCCCTCCGCGTTAGGTGGTAACAATCAGCCATAGACAATACAAGAAAAACAACAAAGAACAAGAACAATTTTAATCAATTAAAATTGAACATAATTCCCCTACCTCGAAAAGACATCGCACGTCGTCGAGTCACGGAAGACGAAAATTGCGTTAGTCAGGCATCACTAATGAATAGTTTCAATTCTATCGACAATAGAGTGCACCTGAAGAAGGAGTGTCATTAGTGAATTTGCGTTCTTTGAATCGTAGAGCGTTCTTCGTCGAGGAAGAAATCCGTTCTTCATCAGAGGCGTTCTTCGTTGTAGAGAGGAACTCTTTTCTCAAGAACTCTACCAAGAATCTCTCCACAAAACAATGACCAAAATAAAATAATAGCTAAGGCTTATTATTTTATTAACCCATGTAATTCAAAATTTAAACCACTTTAATTAATTAATTAAGTGAATCACCTAATTAATTAACCATGGGTTGGAAAAATTAATTAGAGAGAGAAGAAGGTGAAGGGTTATTTTAAAATTCAAAAGTGAGGGGTTGCTCAATTAAATGAAGAGGAGTTAATGGGGAGGTTTAAGGGGAGGTGAAGAGATTAGGCTCGTGTGGGCCCCACCTCACGAATATCCTCTCATGGGAGGTTATGTGGGTGTGTGACCCACCTCTAACTCCCCTTGAGAGGAAATAACCAACCTCCCTAAATAAAATTTGTACAAAACAAATTTTATTTATTTTATTCTAAATCCCCAAATATTAACTCTCAACCCGCATAAAACGCAACTACGGTAAAGGTCCCGTTAGGAAAATACCGACACTAGAAGTTCATTGGTACACTCAGATTTCAATTCTTAGCACTGGTTCAAAATATAGAAAAACCCGCACGTATGTTTACTGAACTTACCCGAAAAAAACTTCAGAAATTGATTTCTGGGCACACCGGGCCTCAGAATCAAGTTTCGTCAGAAACCACAGACTCGTAAAATTCTAAATCATTTATAAAAAGAAAAATCCATGAAATTTCCAGGTATTTACATTACTCCCACCTCAAGGGTTTACGTCCCCGTAAATCTACAACACACACCAGGAAAACAAATGGGGGTACTGAGCTCGCATATGAGCCTCCCGCTCCCAAGTGCTCTCCTGGAGGTTCCTTTGCTACCAGAGAATGCGCACCAGAGGAATCGACTGTCCATGTAGGACCCGCTTCTGTCATTCCTAGATCTCCATCGGGACATCCGCAAACGTCGCCCCGTCATCGATGTCCATCTCCCTGTGGTCGATGATGTGGGTCGGGTCGTGCATATATCTCCTCAACTGAGATACGTGGAAGATATCATACACCCAGTGCAACTGAGGTGGAAGGGATAGGCGGTAAGCCACCTCGCCTGCTCTACTGAGGACCTAGAATGGTCCGATAAAATGTAGAGATAACATGTCGCCCCGACCAAATCTCCGTAGACCCCGTTGAGGTGAGACCCGTAAGAAGACCTGGTCTCCATCCTCGAACTCCAGTGGTCTCCGTCTCCTATCAGCATAGGACTTCTGTCTACTCTGTGCAGTCTTCATCCGCTCCTGGATGATCTCCACCTTCTCCGTCATAGCCTAAACCATCTCTGGTCCTACAAGTGATGACTCCCTAGGGTCAATCCATCATAGGGGTGATCTGCAAGGTCGGTCGTACAGTGCCTCATAAGGTGTCATCCCGATGGTGGAGTGGTAACTGTTGTTGTACGCAAACTCCACCAAGGTTAGGTGATCCTCCCAGCTGCGACCAAAGTCAAGGACACATTCACGGGGCATGTCCTCGAGAGTCTAAATGGTCCTCTCTTTCTAGCCATCCGTCTGAGGATGGAAGGCGGTGCTCTGACGTAACTGCATCCCAAAAGACTCCTATAACCCCTTCCATAGCCGGGAAGTGAATCGAGCATCACGATCAGAAACGATAGTCGATAGAACACCGTGAATCCGTAGGATCTTTTGAATGTAAAGACATCCCAGGATCTTTACTGAGCCTTGCTCTCTGATCGGAAGGAAGTGGACTGACTTGGTGAGTCGGTCAATGATCACCCAGATAGAGTCATTCCCTCTGGATGTATGTGGAAGCCATGTCACGAAATCCATGGATATCCCATCCCACTTTCACTCCGGAACCTCTAAGGGTTGTACCAAGCCTGCTGGTACCTGGTGCTCCGCCTTCACTTGCTGAAAAGTGAGGCATCATGAAACGAACTCTCCTACAAACTTCTTCATACCCGGCCACCAGCGCTATCATCTAAGGTCCTGAAACATCTTCGCCACTCCTAGATGTACCGCTATGGAGGAAATGTGGATCTCCCTCAGCACCTCCTCCTGCAGTGAAACTGGTACCATAGTATGTCCCCTGAAGAGGATGACATGCTCCCCTCATTCAAAAAATACATCAGGCGCCTGCCCTGAGGATATTTGAGCACGTCGTGTCTCGCAGTCAGCATCCACTCATTGTGCCTCTTTAACTCACTGAAGGAGTGGAGGAGTGACTATGAGAGACTGAAGAAAGGATACTCCATCTGTATCTACAAAGGATATCTGTAGTGCGGCCAGTTTCTCTATCGCCTCTCCTAGACTCTGAATGCCTGATCTTCTGCTGAGAGCATCTGATACTACATTCCCCTTCCTAGTAGTATAAACTATCTCAAATTCATATTCCTGGAGGAACTCGAGCCATCACCACTGTCTCAGGTTTAGGTCCTTCTACGAGAAGATGTACCTGAGACTCTGGTGGTCAGAGTAGATTGTAAAGAGCTCGCCAATAAGATAGTGTCGCCACAGCTTCAAGGCAAAGGCCACTACTACTAACTCCAGGTCATGGGTAGCATAGTTATACTCATGCTGCCTCAACTTTCGTGAACCATAGGTGATCAATGCTCACTCCTGCATCAGGACACACCCAAGTTCTATCCTTGATGCATCGCAATAAAAAAATTACCCTACTCCCTCCTCCGGTAGCCTCAAGATAGGCACAATGGTCAATCTCCGTCTCAGCTCCTGAAAGCTCTGATGGCATCTATATGACCACATGAAGGGTTTCCCATTCTTCATCAAAGCTAAAGGCGGTGATGTAAATCTGGAGAAGTCCGGCACAAATCTCTGGTAGTACCCAGCCAGACCCCGGAAACTCCGTACCTCTGTCACGCTCCGTGGTGGCTCCCAAGTAAGTACTATCTCGATCTTCGCAGGATCCACTGCTACTCCCGCCTCTGAGATGACGTGACCCAAAAAGTGTACCTCTCGTATCCAGAACTGTCACTTAGAGAGCTTACCATAAAGCTGGTGCTCTCGGAGTGTATCCAGTACAACCCGAAAGTGGTAGGCATGCTCCTCCTCAGTAGTCGAGTAAATCAGTATGTCGTCGATGAAGACTACAAAAAAACGATCGAGGTAAGGCTTCAATATCCTGTTCATGAGACTCATGAACACTGCTGGTGCATTGGTTATGCAGAAGGGAATAACCAAAAACTCGTAGTGGCCATACCGACACCTGAAGGTCGTCTTCTCCACATCCTCGTCTCGAACTCTGAGCTGATGATAGCCTAACCTGAGGTCTATCTTTGAGAACCATCGTGCTGTTAGAACCATGGTCATCTATGAATGAATTGGAGTATGGTTTGTGTCTGTTTTAAATACTCAAAGGAAGTTCAAAATGTGTGCCAGGAAAGTGCTCATACAGGTCAAGAATATTACATTATTGAAGGTGGCACCTTTTTCCAGAGTTTTCCAAATTTTTGGGCCTGAAAATCGACAAATGGAGAAAAGTGATTTTGGCAAAGAGTCCTGTGTTCCGTGTACTTGAAGGAGAGAGAACTAGCACGCCTAATGTTTTTCAAGATTATAACATGGAAAAATGGAAAAGGGATAAGGGTCACCCAAGTATTGGTAGGGTCACACAAGTGACGTGCGCGCCGAGAAGGGACTTGCACGCCGGTGCCTAGGATGTTTTCAAACTTGCACGCCTACTGTTATTCATGATCAGAACTTCAAAATATGGAAAATTAAAGAGGGTCTTGCAAGTATTGGTGTGGTCGCACAAGTGAGTAGCACGAGAGAGGCTAGGGTGGTTGGAGCTGCGTGCAGGGTCTTGCGCGCCGTGGGGACACTTGCGCGCCACCACGCAGTGGGTCCAGTTGCCTATAAATAGAGGACCACCCCTCCTCATTTGTAATGAAGTTCAAGACTTAGAGATTTTTCAAGCTCCTGTCACGCAAGTAGTTGAGTCGCTCATGTGGTAGTTGGGCCGCACAAGTCGAGGCCGCGTGCCGGTTGTTGGCTGAGCACCTAAGGCAGTTTGGGTGAGAACAGAATTGAGTTGCACGGGTTTGAAGTTGAAGTAGGCGGTGTCGCTTAGGTGGTTGGTTGATACCTTCATTCCACTTTGAACTTTCTCTCTGAATTTTTGCCGCATAGGAGACCTGCGCGCGAGGCAGTAAAGAAGAGTCTCAGTGTTTTTGAGCTGCGTGAAAGTTGGGAGATTTCCCGGTACCCTTGAAGGGAAGTGATATTTAACTACAAGAGGGAGTTAGACTTCAACAGAGCATCTACACACAATATAGGATGTATTATTTAGAAATGAAGAAGAGACTTTCACGTCAATAAATTGAGTGTGGCTTCACCAAGGGCAGTGAGCCAGGGGGAGTCAATGGGAGTGACCCGAGGGAAGCAGTGAGATATCCCTGAATATATGTAAAGGTAGTGAGCCTGGGATAGAGTGACTGTGCCCAAACCTTTCTAATCCACAGCTAGTGAAGTTTAGTAGAATTTGGTACGACTGAAAACCTATCGGCGTATGCTCCTTGGACGTAGCCCTTAGTGGTGAACCAAGTAAAAAGTATTGTGTCATCTATCTTCATGTGAATGTTTTATTTCTATTCATATCCATCATACAGGTTTAACAAGTCCTACCAATGTGGGAACAAGATCCATCACATTAAAAGAAAAATTTGACACCCTGATTCACCCCTACCCTCATAGGGTGTCCCGGGGTCCTACAAATGGTATCAGAGGGAGGTTGTTGGTGTTGAATCTATCCTTTTATGTCAAGGAGAATGCAGTCAATGTCAAAGGAGTCCCTGTCTTCGATGGAAGTAATTTCTAGATCTGGAAGAACATAATGAGATCTCATTTAATATCTCTAGGAATGGAAGTCCTATTTGCTACTGTGTATGGAATACACGTTACTAATCCCACAGGTCTGGCTATGACTAATACAGATAGGAAAGTTCTTGATGCAGATGCTAAAGCTCAGAATGCTATCACTGCATCTCTTTCTGATCAAATTTATCTAAAGGTGATGAGTTTCACCTCAGAAAAGTCTATGTGGGATAAACGTGAAAATATCTATGAAGGAGACAACAAAGTGAAAGAGGAAAAACTTCAAGTTCTGCACAACAGGTTTGATGATCTAAAGATGAATCCTAACGAGAATGCAGATTCATTCTTTAACCGAATCACTGAAGTAGTGGGAGAAATTCGAGGGCTTGGAGACGAAATCAAAGGCATTGATATTGTAAAGAAAATCTTGCGAAGACTTCCTCCTATGTTCAATGAAAAGGTATCAACCCTTGAAGAATGAGATCTATCTAAACTATCTCTGGATGATCTGCTAAGTAGTCTAGTGGAATATGAGATGAGAGTCAAACCTGAAGAAGCTACAATTCATGTTACCAAGGAAATGGCATTCAAATCCATGGACAAACTGAAAATTTCAGAAGATAGTGGTGATGAAGATGATGAGTAAAAATAAGTTCTTTCTCTTATTTCAAAGAGGATAAAGAAGGGAAAAGGTAAATTTATAGGTAAGTTACCTCTGGAATGCTTTCGTTGTGGAAGAGTTGGTCACATTGCCTCTCAGTGAAAAAGAAAGTTCAATGATGAAGAAAGTGAATCAGAAGACATTGAGAAGCTTCGGAAAAGGGTTTTCAAAAAGGGTGACTTCAAATCCAGAAAAAAGATACAGAAGAAGAGTTTTTCTTGTGAAGAGGAAGAGGATGATATTGAATTCTTTGAAGAAGAAGAACCCAGATTTAAAACATGAAACCATGCTTCCATGATGGCTACCATTGAAAAGTTAGAACCCTCAATAGACAAAGACATAGACAATCATATGACTCATAATTATGATCCCAAGTTGAAAATTAAGTATACCTTTTCAAAGCTTGAGAACAAATTCAAGAAATGTAGTAAGTGGAAAGAAATGGTGAAAGAATCATCAGAATATGTGGATGATCTTGAAGCTGAAATTGAACGACTAGAAAAACTAGTGAGAGTTCAATCTTCAATCCTTGAAAGCACAGACTACATTACAGAATTGAAGCTTATAATTGAAGAATAAGAAAAGGTCATAAATGACCTTACATCGAGACTGGAAGAGAATTCCACGACTGTTGAGGGTCTTGAGGAAGAATCTCTTATTCTCAGAAGCAAACTGGAGTGTCGATCAACCACATATGAGGGTAAGAAGAAAATTCATTTCGGAAGATTCTCAGATGCAGAGTTACTGGAAAGATCCAAGAGTGGTTCAGATGGGGTTGAAAAACTCTTGAGTGATCAAAGAACCTCTTACATGGGAAAGAGTAGAATTGGATGTGAAGCTGAGACTTCAACTGCTGGATGTGGAGAGAGCCAAAAGATAGACAAGGTAAAATTTGGACATGTTGAAATGTTGTCTAATGTGATGAAAAAGAAACCCTCAATCCAGAAAAAAAAGAGCTGCAAATTATTCTCAAACTTTCAGAAATGATAGGCCATCTGACTATTCTCCCAAGGTATAAGGCATGAGGAGAAATTCAAGTGAGAAGACATTTCCTCTCATGAAGTGTCAGTTTTTTGGCTATCTGGATCATACCATGACATATTGCAAAGAGGCAAGGAGCTACTTGAATGGGGAAGATCTGGGGAATCAACAAGGGAGACCGACTTCATATCCTCCATCTTATAGAAGAAATAGTTTCTATTGATACTGTTTTCATTGTTATAACATTGCACATAAAGTTATGTATTACAGGAAGATATTCGATAGGGGAGATTCATACAAATCTCAGAGACAGGTCAATATCCACCCTCCTGATGGTGTTGGTCCCACAAAAAGTTTCTCTCCTATGGACGAATATTATGGTTATGAAGAATAAGATTTTGTGGAGGAAAGTGTTAGAAGGCCATCAGTATACTTTACTTGATCCAGCATTTCTTGGAAAGAAGAGAAGAAGATCAAGAAATCCAATCTTGAAGAAGTATCCCTCAAAGCTACAAAGAGTAGCAACACCTGGATTCTTGATAGTAGATGCTATTCCAATATGATGGGAAATGATGACCTTTTAAAGAACATTAAAAAGAAGGTTTATGGAATAGTGAGGTTTGGTAATGATGGTGCTTTGAAGATTAAATGTAGTGGGAATACTGCTCTCACCAATGGAGAGCTAAAGAAGACTGAAGTTCTTTATGTGGATGGTCTGCGTCACAATCTCCTTAGTGTGATTCAACTCTATGACTCAGGTCTTATAGTAACTTTCAATCAAAAAGGTTGCACTATAAAGGGAAAAATAGGGAATTCTCTAATGGAAGGCTGTAGAACAGATGAAAACTTATACCAGGCCGACAACAAAGTCAACTCCTACTATTTGTCTGTCGAAAAAGAAAACAATTTGTGGCATCGAAGGCCGGGGAAAATTAACCAAATAGACATGGAAAAGATATCTAAGATGAATATAGTCATGGATATCCTCATTCTGAAACGTGAACAGGAAAAATCTTGTGATTCTTGCATTCGTGGGAAGATGGTCTGTAGTTCATATCGGCCAAAGAAGAAAAGGGCATCGCATCTTCTAGATCTCATTCATACAGACATATGTGGCCTGATAAATGTTGCTGGAACTCATGGAGAAAGGTACTTCGTCCTTTTCATAGATTATTATAGCATAATGACATGTTTAATGGTTTTATATAGGAAACTACAAGTGCCTTACTGCATGAAAACGTATCATCGAATCGCCGAGAATGATATTGGACGAAAAATCAAAGTGTTGCGATTAGACAATGGAGGGGAATACGCATCCATTGAATTTGAAAACTACCCAGAGAAGCATGGGATACAACATGAGGTAGCTGTTGTGATAACTCCATAACAAAATGGAGTTGTTGAGTGCCGAAATCAATAGGTCAACAACATGGCCAGGACTATGCTAATTGAGAGTGGTATCTCTCACCATTACTAGAAGGAAGTTGTTGAAGCTGTAGTGCACATTCAGAATCGAACAGGGCTTTATATGGGAGAAACGAAGACACCATATGAATTGTGGAATCTAAGGAAGCCTTCATTGAAAAACTTTTGTGTTTTCAGAAGTAAATGTTTCATTCAGAATAAAGAAGGAAATCATGGGATGTTTGGTGACAATGCTGATGAAGGAATTTTTCTTGGGAATCTAATGAACAAAAAAACCTACAATTGTTTCAACAAGCGATTAGGAAGGATTTTTGTAAGCAGTGACGTTAAGATAATTGAGGAGAAAACCACAAATGCTTCAAGTACATCATATGCTGATGAGATCGAATGTGTGGAAGAAAGTGAACATGGAGAAAATATAAATACAAAAATAGAGGAAGTTGTTCGAAACACTCAGTAGTAACATCATGATGTTGACTCAGAAGAAGAATCTGAAGAAGAAACTGTGGCTGGTGAGAATTCAACTGAACCGCACAGGAAAAATTGTAGAGATGAGATTGATCCTTCTAACATAATTGGGGACATGAGTGCACCCACACAAACAAGGAGGATGAGGAATAACACACAATCTGCATTTCTCTCAGTTGTGGATCCATCCTCATTCGAAGAAGCTCCAAAAAATAACTCTTGGGTGAAGGCCATGAATGGAGAGCTAGATCAGATTGACAAGAATCAGACATGGGATCTTTTCCAGAGACCTGAAGGTCACAATGTGATTGGTACAAAATGGATCTTCAAGAACAAGTTTGATGAGCATGGAAGTGTTATCATAAACAAGGCTCGTCTGGTATGTAAGTGGTATTCCCAGATTGAAGGTGTTGATGTTGAAGAAACCTTTGATCCAGTGGCTAGACTGGAGTCAATCAGACTTTTCCTTGTCATGGCACTACAAAGAGGATATAAAGTATATCAAATGGATGTCAAGACATCATTATTGAATGGTGTAATCGAAGAAGAAGTCTACATTGAACAACCAGTGAGTTTTGTTCTTGGTACTGATGAGACAAAGGTATGCAAACTGAAGAAAGCCCTATATGGTTTGAAACAGGCACCACGAGCATGGTATTCCCACATGGACTCGTATCTCCAGAAGCTGGAGTTCAAAAGAAGAGGAGTGGATAACAATCTATATGTGAATAATTCTCCAAAGATCAATTCATGGTCATAGTTTACATTGATGATATCATATTTGGTGGTATCAGGTAGAAATCAGTGGATGAATTTTCCAATCATATGAAATTAGAATTTGAAATGCCTATGATTGGGGAGCTCACATATTTCTTGGGGCTACAAGTGATTCAAAAGAAGGATTACACTTTCATTTCTTAGGAAAAGTATGCAATAGATCTGTTGAAGAAGATTAATATGCAAGACTCCAAACCAATGTCAACTCCGATTGCAGTTGGCACTAAACTTGGAAAGCATGAGGATGGAACCTCTGTTGATCCCACCATGTACAGTAGGATCATTGGGAGCCTACTGTACCTGACAGCGACACGACCAGATATTTTCTTTTCCAAATGTCTTGCGGCCCACTTTCAGAGTAATCCAAAGGAGGAACATATGGCGACATTAACAAGAATCATGATGTACATTCAAGGTACACATAACTTTGGGTTATATTTTGCTGCAGGATGGAACAGTGAATTATCGGCATTTTCTGATGTGGACTAGGCTGGTGATGTAGTAGACAGAAAGTCCACCAGTGGTGGAGCCTTCTATATTGGGCAGAAATGCGTTGGCTGGTTGAGCAAGAAACAAGAAAGTACTTCTCTTAGTACTGCTAAAGCTGAGTATATATCTTCCACAAAGGCATGCACTCAACTGCTATGGATGAAGCAACAAATAACAGATATTGGTGATGTGGTGAATCAACCAATGCTAATTTACTGTGATAACAAGAGCACAATTGATCTCACGAAGAATCCTGTTCAGCATTCTCCATTACGAAAAAATGCAGATTTAGGGGAGGTTTAAACCGCTGCTAAATCGATTGGCAGTGGTTTTGAAAAACCGCCGCTAAATCATGCGTCAGGAAACTATTCGCGGCGGTTTTCAAAAACATCGTAGAACGTTTCGCGGTGGTTTATTTATTTATTTTTTATTTATTTTTTATTTATTTTATTTATTTTATTTATTTTATTTATTTTATTTTTTTATTTTTTTATTTTTTATTTTTTATATTTGTTTTATTTATTTTATTTTATTTATTTTATTTATTTATTTCATATTTTATTTATTTATTTCGTATTTATTTTCTTTATTATTTATTTATTTCATATTTTATTTATTTATTTTGTATTTTATTTATTTATTTCATATTTTATTTATTTATTTCGTATTTTATTTATTTATTTCGTATTATATTTATTTATTTCGTATTTATTTTATTTATTTCATTTAATTCGCATTACATTATTTACTTTATCCCTGCAAGCATGCTCATGCCCATGCACATGCCCATGCAATATAAAGAAATACTATGTTTGGTGAGATTTGAACCCCTAACCTCTTGTATATTTTCCAAAGGCTTTACCACTCCAGTAAGCTTGTCATGTGGTTAATATACAGAATTTAATATACTTATATATACTAATTGAAAAACCAAATAATACATAACTAAAAGATATAAACTCAATAATAATTAAACAATAAGATATAATCAATAATTAATAACCAATAATTAATAGTTATTGATTTATTAGTTATTTTTTGAGATATTTATTATTAGTTACTATTTATTATAATAAATAACAAATAAATTATAATAATATTTACATAAACTATAAAATTATTTAAATAAAATAATAAAATTACGAAATTAAAAGAATAAATAATAAATAATAAATAATATATAATAAATAATAAATAATAAATAATAAATAATAATAAATAAGAAACAATAAATAATAATAAATAATAACAAATAACAAATAATAAATAATAAATAATAAGAAATAAGAAATAATAAGAAATAATAAACAATAAACAATAAATAATAAATAATAAATAATAAATAATAAATAATAAATAATAAATAATAAATAAAAAATAAAAAATAAAAAATAAAAAATAATAAATAACAATATATAATAAATCATAAATAATTATAAACAAATAATAAATAATAAATAATAAATAATAAATAATAAATAATAAATAATAAATAATAATAAATAATAAATAATAATAAATAATAAATAATAATAAATAATAATAAATAATAATAAATAATAATAAATAATAATAAATAATAATAAATAATAAATAATAAATAATAAATAAAAAATAATAAATAACAAATAAAAAATAAAAAATAAAAAATAAAAAATAAAAAAATAATAAATAATAAATAATAAATAATAAATAATAAATAATAAATAATAAATAATAATAATAATAAATAACAAACAATAAATAATAATAAATAACAAATAAAAAATAATAATAATAAATAAATAATAATAAATAATAATAAATAATAAATAAGAAAGAATAAATAATAAATAAGAAACAATAAATAATAACAAATAACACACAATTAATAATTATAATTAAATAAATAATAAATAATAAATAATAAACAATAAATAAGAAATAAGAAATAAGAAATAAGAAATAAGAAATAATAAATAATAAACAATAAATAATAAATAATAAAAAATTAATAATAATAAATAAATAATAAATAATAAATAATAAATAATAATATATAATATATAATATATAATATATAATATATAATATATAAAATATAAAAAATAAAAAATAATATATAATATATAATAAATAAAATATTATTATTAATAATAATAAATAATATATAATAAATAATATATAATGAATAATATATAATAAATTATAAATAACCAGTAAGAAATATTATGATTAATAATAATAAATAATAAATAATAAATAATAAATAATAAATAATAAATATAAATAATAAATATAAATAAATAAATATAAATAATAAATAAGAAATAACCAGTAGCAAATAATAGATAATAAATAAATTAATTATATTATAAATAATCAATTATAAATAATAAATGAAACAAATGAAAAAGTACGAAAAGGCGTGATAAGGGATGAAAAATTATGTAAACGCAAGAAAACAGATGGAGAAGCATGAAGAAGGAATCATTATAAAGCATGAGAACACATGAAAACTCATAAAAACTCTGGAAAACCCCTTAAGAATGCAACATAATCATCAAAATAACCCACAAAAAAACCATTGATAATGATAACAAGTCATGGAAACCCAAACAAACAGTAATAAATGGAGAAACTGTTAAAACCCGTCAAAATAGTCATAAAGTGACAAAAACATTGGACTCACATTAATGGAGATAACTTAGGATCTGAGAGTCCGTTCCAGATCCGCGACCAGTGAAATCAAATATCCTGAAACGATCTTCGAGCTGATAGGTGAAAGAGACCGAATGGACCGGCAAATCAGAAGTTACGACCATTTAAAAAAACTGACGGGGAACTAGTGCTAGAAATGAGGCATCGAAAAACATAACAAACCTGATACCCACTAAAAAGTCCTTAACTTTGATCCAGGAGTCCATGTGGGCACTACGACCAGTCAAACTGAAGATTATGGAATGAAATATGATCTGGCAGGTGGAGAAGTCCGAACTGACACGCAGATCAAAAGTTAGGTCCATTTGAAGACAAGTTCGACGGGACACCGATGATGGAAACAGGGTTCCAGATGCCTTCAGAGGGGTTTTTGGGGTCGAGAAACACGACAGATGCTTGCTTGTGTCAAACTGGTGCGTAGCTCTCTTCACTGGCTTTGATTTTATATTGGTAGAGCCCAAACAGACACCTGAAGTGAAAGTTATGGCCGTTTGAAGTTGGAGAACTTTTTTAAACTTTTTTATAACTCACATATCTTCCGCACCTTAGACCGTCTCATAGTTTTGATTATACCTGCCTCTAGATCTCTTCATGAGCTTCGATTTGACTGGTCATGGCGCTCCAACGGATGTCTGGATCAAAAGTTATGGTCATTTTAGTGATTTTGGGGTTTCTCATGTTTTTTTTATTTTTTTCCTTTCATTTCACGGTGGTTTCACGCCGGTTTTTTAAAAAACCGCTTCTAATCCTCAAAAATATTTCAAAAAAATAAAAAAAAATAAAAAAATTTAAGACATTTCGCGGAGGTTTTTAAACTTCCACGAAAAAATCGCCGCAAAATAGCGACCCGAAAAACATTTAGCAACTATTTAGAAAACCGCCGTGAAATGCCAGTTTTCCTATAGTTCTTGTACAAAACATATTGAAATCAGGTATCACTTTATCAAAGAAAAAGTTGAACAAGGGGTGATTAGAATTGATCATGTGGGAACTGATGAGCAAGTGGCTGATACCCTGACCAAGCCACTATCAACGGCTGTGTTTGAGAAGCATCGGTTGAACCTCAGTGTTCAGCCACCTCCCAGTGCATAATGAGGTTTCACAACGCCCCTATCCCCATTTATGTTAACTGATTTTATTTGTTTATGGTTGTGGTGCAGGTTTGTGGGGGAGATACTATCCAGGGGGAGTATGATTTGAGCTGAACAATGAATAAATTACCAGTCTTTGGGTTTATTGTCAATGGGCGAGAACGGAATAAATTCAGGAATGTTCAGGCCTGTAATGCTTCTGTGACACGATGCGAATTCAGTGTCAGTGATAGGATGAGAAGGAATACATTGGTCATGTAATGCGTCTTGGGCGTCATTGAGAATTTCAAAACATGGGAACCCAATTCAAGCTCCGTCTCTTGTTTTCTACACCGAACATTACTCACGTAGACATAGAGTATTGGATGACTTGAATCTTGCGATTTTGGTTTACATGTGGATGGGGATATTTTGAATTTATTTTCTGATTACCAACAAACCCAAAGGGGGAGATTGTTGGAACCATGGTCATCTATGCATGAATTGGAGTATGGTTTGTGTTTGTTGTCAATCATCAGAGAAAGTTCAGAATGTGTGCCAGCAAATTGCTCATACAGGTCAAGAAGATAACATTATTTAAGGTGGCACCTTTTTCCAGTGTTTTCCAAATTTTTGGGCCAGAAAATAGAGAAATGGAGAAAAGTGATTTTTGAAAAGAGTCCTGTGCTCCATGTATTTGAAGGAGAGAGAACTTGTGCGCCTAGTATTTTTCAAGATTAGAACATGGAAAATAGCAAAGGGATAAGGGTCGCGCAAGTATCTGTTGGGTCACGCAAGTGACCTACGTTCCAAGAAGGGACTTGCGCGCCGGTGCCTAGGATGTTTGGAAACTTGCACGCCTATTGTTCTTCATGACCAGAAATTCAAAATATGGCAAAGTAAAGAGGGTCACGCAAGTATTGGTGTGGTCACGCAAGTGATTAGCGCGATAGAGGCTAGGGCGGGTGGAACTGCGCGCCGGGACTTTCATGCTGTGAGAACACTTGCGCGCCACCACGCAGGGGGTCTAGTTTTCCTATAAATAGAGGACCACCCCTCCTCATTTTTAGAGAATTTCAAGACATAAAGATTTTTCGAGCTCCCGTCACACAAGTAGTGGAGTCGCACAAGTGGTAGTTGGGCCGTGTAGGTAGAGGCTGCGCACCAGTTGTTGGCTGCGCGACCAAGGCAGTTTGGGTGGGAACAGAATTGAGTCACGCAGGTTTGAAGTTAAAGTAGAAGGTGTCGCGCATGTGGTTGGTTGATACCTGGACACCAGTTTGAACTTGCTCACCGAATTTGTGCCGCACAGGAGACCTACGCGCCAGGCAGTAAAGAAGAATCCCAGTGTTTTTGAGCTGCGTGAAAGTTGGGAGATTGTCCGGTACCATTGAAGGGAAGAGATATTTTACTACAGGTGAGAGTTGGACTTCAACAGAGAATCTACACGCAACAGAGGATGTATTCTTCAGCAGTGAAGAAGAGACCTTCACGTCTATAAACTGACTGTGAATTCACCAATGGCAGTGAGCCAGGGGGAGTCAATGGGAGTGACCCGAGGGAAGCAGTGAGCTATCCCTGAATCTTTGTAAAGGCAGTGAGCTTGGGACAGATTGATTGTGCCCGAACCTTTTTAATGCACAGCTAATGAAGTTTAGTGGAATTTGGAATGACCGACAACCTGTCTGCGTATTCTCCTTAAACGTATCCCTTAGTGGTGAACCAAGTAAAAAGTGTTGTGTCGTCTCATTGCATGTGAATGTTTTCTTTCTGTTCATATCCATCATATAGGTTTAACAAGTTCCTACCAATGTGGTAACAATATCCATCACTTTAAAATAAAATTTTGACACCCTGATTCACCCCTTCCCTATCAGGGTGTCTTAGGGTCCTACAAATGGTATTAGTGGGAGGTTGCTGGTGTCGAATCTGTCCTTTGACGTCATGGGGAATGCAGTCAATGTCAAGGGAGTCTCTCTCTTCGATGAAAGTAATTTCCAGATCTGGAAGAACAAAATGAGATCTCATTTAAGATCTCTAGGAATGGAAGTCCTCTTTGCTACTGTGTAAGAAATACATGTTACACATCAAACAGGTCTGGCTATGACTGATACAGATAGAAAAGTTATTGATGCAGATGCTAAAGCTCAGAATGCTATCACTGTAGCTCTTTCTGATCAAATTTATCTAAAGGTGATGAGTTGAAAATCAGAAAAGTCTATGTGGGATAAACTTGAAAATATCTATGAAGGAGACAACAAAGTGAAAGTGGCAAAACTTCAAGTTCTGCACAACAGGTTTTATGATCTAAAGATTCATCCTGATGAGAATGCAGATTGATTCTTTAACTGAATCACAGAAGTAGTGGGAGAAATTAGAGGGCATGGAGAGGAAATAAAAGACATTGATATTGTAAAGAAAATCTTACGAAGACTTCCTCCTATGTACAATGAAAAGGTATCAGACCTTGAAGAAAGTGATCTATCTAAACTATATCTGGATGATCTCCTATGTAGTCTAGTGGCATATGAGACGAAAGTCAAACCTAAAGAAGCAATGACATGTGTTAGAAAGGAAATGGCATTCAAAGCCATGGACAAACTGAAAATTTCATAAGAGAGTGGAGATGAAGATGATGAGGAAAAAGAAGTTCTTTTTATTATTTCCAATAGGATAAAGAAGGGAAAAGGTAAATTTATAGGTAAGTTACCTATGGCATGATTTTGTTGTGGAAGAATTGGGCACATTGCCTCTCAGTTACAAAGAAAGTTTAATGATGAAGAAAGTGAAGCAGAAGACATTGAGAAGCCCCAGAAAAGGTTTTTCAAAAAGGGTGACTTCAAATCTGGAAAGAAGATATAGAAGAAGAGTTTTGTCTTTGAAGAGGAATAGGATGATATTGAATTCTTTGAAGAAGAAGAACCTGGATTTAAAGCTGGAAAGCATGCTTCCATGATGGCTACCGTTGAAATGTTAGAACCCTCTATCGTCAAAGACAGAGACAATCATATGACTCATAATTGTGATCCCAAGTTGAAAATTAAGGATTCCATTTCAAAGCATGGGAACAAATGCAGGAAATGTAGTAACTGGAAAGAAATGGTGAAATAATCATCAGCATATATGGATGAGCTTGATGCTGAAATTGAACGACTAGAAGAACTAGTGAGAGTTCAATCTTCAATACTTGAAAGCACAGACGACATTGCATAATTGAAGCTTAGAATTGAATAACAGTCAAAGGTCATAAATGACCTTACATCCAGATTGGAAGAGAAGTCCAAGACTGTTGAGGGTCTTGAGGAAGAAGCTATTATTCTTAGAATAAAACTGGAGTGTCGATCAACCACATATAAGGGTAAGAAGAAAATTCATTTTGGAAGATTCTTAGATGCAGAGTTACTAGCAAGAGCCAAGATTGGTTCAGATGGGGTTGGAAAAATCTTGAGTGATCAAAGACCCGATTTCATGGGAAAGAGTGGAATTGGATGTGAAGTTGAGACTTCAACTACTGGAAGTGGAGAGAGCCAAAAGATAGAAAAGGTAAAAGTCGGACATATTGAAACGTTGTTTGATGTGCTGAAAAAGAAACCATCCCACCAGACAAAAATAAGAACTAAAAATTATTATCAAACTTTCAGAAATGACAGGAAGTACAACTATTCTCCCAAGGTAGAAGGAATGAGGATAAATTCAAGTGAGAAGACATTTCCTCTCATGAAGTGTCAGTTCTATGGCTATCTGGGCCATACCATGACATATTGAGAAGAGGAAAGGAGCTACTTGAATGGGGAAGATCTGGGGCATCAACAAGGGAGACTGACTTCATATCCTCTATATTATAGAAGAAATAGTTTCTATGGATACTGTTTTCATTGTTCTAACTTTGTACATAAAGCTATGTATTGTAGGAATATATTCAATAGGAGAGATTCATACAACTCTCAGAGACAGGTTAATATCCACCCTCCTAATGGTGTTGTTCTCACAAAAAATTTCCATCCTTTGGAAGAATATTATAGGTATGAAGAATCTGATTTTGTGGAGGAAAGTGTTATAAGGCCATCAGTATCCTTTACTCGATCCATCATTTCATGGAATGAAAAGAAGAAGATAGAGAAATCCAATCTTACAGAAGTATCCCTCAAAGCTACAAAGATCAGCAACACCTGGATTCTTGATAGTGGAAGCTCTTCCCATATGATCGGAAATACTGACCTTTTGAAGAACATTAAAAAGAGGATTGATGGAACAATTAGGTTTGGTAATGATGGTGCTTTGAAGATTAATGGTAGTGGGAATATTACTCTCTCCAATGGAGAGCTAAAGAAGACTGAAGTTCTTTATGTGGACGGTCTGCGTCACAATCTCATTAGTGTGAGTCAACTCTATGACTCAGGTCTCATAGTAACTATCAATCAAAAAGGTTTCACTATAAATGAAAAAATAGGGAATTATCTTATGAAAGGCTGTAGAACAGATGTAAACTTATATCAGGTCGACAACAAAGTGAACTCCTGCTATTTTTCTATTGAAGAAGAAAACAATTTTTGACATCGAAGGTTGGGGAACATTAACCAACAAGACATGGAAATGATATCTAAGATGAATATAGTCATGGATATCCTCATTCTGAAATGTGAACGAGAAAAATCTTGTGATGCTTGCATTCTTGGTAAGCTGGTCTGTAGTTCATATCGACCAAAGAAGAAAAGGGCATCACATCTTCTTGATCTCATTCATACAGACGTATGTGGCCCAGTAAATGTTGCTAAAACTCATGGGGAATGGTACTTCATCCTTCTCATAGATGATTACTGCAGAATGGAAAGTGTAATGGTTATACATAGGAAATGACAAGTGCTTGACTGCATGAAAACGTATCGTCGAATCGCCGAGAATGATACTAGACGAACAATCAAAGTGTTGTGATCAGACAATGGAGGCGAATACACGTCCATTGAATTTGAAAACTACCTGGAGAAGCATGAGATACAACAAGAGATAACTGATGTGAGAACTCCCCAGAAAAATGGAGTTGTTGAGTGCCGAAATCGACAGGTCAACAACATGGCCAGGACTTTGCTGATTGAGAGTGGTATCTCTCACCATTACTAGAAGGAATGTTTTGAAGCTATAGTGCACATTCAGAATTGAACAAGGATTTATATGGGAGAAATGAAGACACCACATGAATTTTGGCATGGAAGGAAGCCTTTGTTGAAATAATTTCGTGTTTTCGGAAGTAAATGTTTCATTCAGAATAAAGAAGGAAATCAAGGGAAGTTTGGAGAAAATGCTGATGAAGGAATTTTTCTTGGGTATCCAATGAACATCAAATCTTACAAGTGTTTCAACAAGCGATTAGGAAGTATTTTTGTAAGTAGTGATGTTAAGATAATTGAGGAGAAAACCACAAATGCTTCAAGGACATCATATGATGATGATATCGAAAGTGAGGAAGAAAGTGAACATGGAGAAAATATAAATACAGAAATAGAGGAAGCTATTCAAAACACTCAGCAGTCACATCATGATGTTGACTCAGAAGAATAATCTGAAGAAGAAACTGTGGCTATAGAGAATGCAACTGAACCGAACAGAAGAAATTGTAGAGCTGAGATGGATCCTTCTAACATAATTGGGGACAGGAGTGCACCCACACAAACAAAGAGGATGAAGAATAACAGACAATCTGCATTTCTGTCAGTTGTGGAGCCATCCTCATTCGAAGAAGCTGCAAAGCATGAATCTTGGGTGAAGTCCATGAATGAAGAGATAGATCAGGTTGACAAGAATCAGACATGGGATCTTGTCAAGAAACCCAAAAGTCACAATGTAATTGGTATAAAATGGATCTTCAAGAACAAGTTTGATGAGCATGGAAGTGTTATCAGAAAAAAGGCTCGTCTGGTATGTAAGGGGTATTCCCAGATTGAAGGTGTTGATGTTGAAGAAACCTTTGATCCAGTGGTTAGACTGGAGTCAATCAGACTTTTCCATGCCATGGAACTCTAAAGAGAATATAAAGTATATCAAATGGATGTCAAGACATCATTATTGAATGGTGTACTCGAAGAAGAAGTCTACATTGAACAACCAGTGGGTTTTGTTCTTGGTACTAATGAGACAAAGGTCTGCACACTGAAGAAAGAATTATATGGTTTGAAGCAGGCACCACGAGCATGGTATTCCTGCCTGGACTCGTATCTCAAGAAGCTGGAGTTCAAAAGAGGAGGAGTGGATCACAATCTATATGTGAAGAATTCTCCAAAAGATCAATTCATGGTTCTAGTTTATGTTGATGATATCATATTTGGTAGAAGCAGGCAGAAATCAGTGGATGAATTTTCTAATTATATGAAATCAGAATTTAAAATGTCTATGATTGGGGAGCTCACATATTTCTTGGGGCTACAGGTGATTTAAAAGAAGGATTACAGTTTCATTTCTTAGGAAAAGTATGCAAGAGAGCTGTTAAAGAAGTTTAATATGAAAGAATCCAAACTAATGTCAACTCCAATTTCAGTTGGCACTAAACTTGGAACGCATGAGGATGAGTCCACTGTTGATCCCACCATGTATAGGAGGATCATTGGGAGCCTACTGTACCTGACTGCAACACTGCCAGATATTGTCTTTACCACATGTCTTGCGGCCCACTTTCAGAGTAATCCAAAGGAGGAACATATGGTGGCAGTAAAAAGAATCATGATGTACATTCAAGGTACACATAACTTTGGGTTATATTTTACTGCAGGCGGGAATAGTGAATTATCAGCGTTTTCTGATGCGGACTGGGCTGTTGATGTAGTAGATAGAATGTCCACCAGTGGTGGAGCCTTCTATATTGGGCAGAAATGTGTTGGCTGGTTGAGCAAGAAACAAGAAAGTACTTCTCTTAGTACTACTGAAGCTGAGTATATATCCGCCACAAAGGCTTGCACTCAACTGCTACGGATGAAGTAACAACTAATAGATATTGGTGATGAGGTGAATCGACCAATGATAATTTACTGTGATAAAAAGAGCGCAATTGATCTCACAAAGAATCCTGTTTAGCATTCTCCACTATGAAAAAAAAGCAGATTTAGGGGTGGTTTTTGCCCCGTTTCGCAGTGGTTTAAACCGCCGCTAAATCGATTGGCGGCGGTTTTGAAAAACCGCTGCTAAATCGTGCGTCGGGAAACTATTCGTGGCGATTTTCAAAACCGCCGCTAAATCATTTAGCGGCGGTTTTTTTATTTATTTATTAATTATTATTTATTTATTTATTTATTATTTATTATTTATTTATTTTTATTTATTTTATTTATTTTATATTTATTTTGTATTTTTTATTATTAATTTATTTCATATTTTATTAATTTATTTCGTATTTTATTTATTTATTTCGTATTTTATTTATTTATTTCATATTTTTTTTATTTATTTCGTATTTTATTTATTTATTTTGTATTTTATTTATTTATTTCGTATTTATTTTATTTATTTCCTTTAATTCACATTACTTTATTTACTTTATCCATGCAAGCATGCTCATCCCCATGCACATGCCCATGCAATATAAAGAAATACTGCGTTTGGCGAGATTTGAACCCCTAACCTCTTGCATATTTTCCAAAGACTTTATCACTCCAGCAAGCTCGTCATGTGGTTAATATATAGAATTTAATATACTTATATATACTGATTGAAAAAACAAATAATACATAACTAATAGATATAAACTCAATAATAATTAAACAATAAGAAATAGTCAATAATTAATAACCAATAATTAATAATTAATAATTATTGATTTATTAGTTATTTATTGAGTTATTTATTATTAGTTACTATTTATTATAATAAATAACAAATAAATTATAATAATACTTACATAAATTATACAATTATGAAAATAAAATAATAAAATTACGAAATTAAAAGAATAAAGAATAAAGAATAAAGAATAAAGAATAAATAATAAATAATAAATAATAAATAATAAATAATAAATAATAAATAAAAAATAAAAACTAAAAACTAAAAACTAAAAACTAAAAAATAAAAAATAAAAAATAAAAAATAAAAAATAAAATAAATAAATAAAAAATTATAAATAAGAAATAATAATAAAAAATAAAAAATAAATAAAAAATAATAATATATAATAAATAACAAACAATAAATAATAATAAATAATAAATAACAAATAATAATAAATAATAAATAATAAATAATAAATAATAAATAATAATAAACAATAAACAATAAACAATAAATAATAAATAATAAATAATAATAAATAATAAATAATAAATAATAAATAATAAATAATAAATAATAAATAACAAATAACAAATAGAAAATAACAAACAATAACAAATAATAATATATAATAAATAATAAATAATAATAACCAATAATAAATAATAAATAATAAATAATAAATAATAATAAATAATAAATAATAAATAATAAATAATAATAAATAATAATAATTTATAATAAATAATAATAAATAATAAATAATAAATAATAAATAATAAATAATAAATAATAAATAACAAATAACAAATAACAAATAACAAATAATAAATAACATATAATAAATAATAAATAATAAATAATAAAGAATAAACAATAAATAATAATAAATAATAATAAATAATAATAAATAATAAATAAAAAACAATAAATAATAACAAATAACAAATAATAAATAATAATAATAATAATAAATAATAATAAATAATAAATAATAAATTATAAATAATAAATGATAAATAAAAAATAATAAACAATAAATAATAATAAATAACACATAATTAATAATTATAATTAAATATATAATAAATAATAAATAATAAATAATAAATAATAAATAATAAATAATAAATAAGAAATAAGAAATAAGAAATAAGAAGTAAGAAATAAGAAATAAGAAATAAGAAATAAGAAATAATAAACAATAAACAATAAACAATAAACAA
Organism: Viscum album; assembly: GCA_963277665.1. NCBI lineage: Eukaryota > Viridiplantae > Streptophyta > Magnoliopsida > Santalales > Viscaceae > Viscum > Viscum album. The sequence goes on from OY728122.1 coordinate 1,630,720,250, forward strand.
TAATATATAATATATAATATATAATAAATAAAATATTAATAATAATAATAATAAATAATAATGATAAATGATAAATAATAAATAACTAGTAACAATTATTATGATTAATTATAATATATAATATATAATATATAATAAATAATAAATAATAAATAATAAATTATAAATTATAATCAAAAATAAATAATAAATAAATATGAATAAGAAATAAGAAATTAACAGTAACAAATAATAGATAATAAATAAATTAAAGTATTTATAAATAATAAATAATAAATGAAACACATGAAAAATTACGAAAAGGTGTGATAAGGGATGAAAAATTATGAAAACGCATGAAAACAAATGGAGAAGCATGAAGAAGGAAGCATTAGAAATCATGAGAATGCATGAAAACTCATGAAAACTCTGGAAAACCCCTTAAGAATGCAACATAATCCTCATAATAACCCACAAAAAACCATTTATAAAGATAATAAGTCATGGAAACCCAAATAAACAGTAATAAATGGAGCAACCGTTAAAACCTGTCAAAATTGTCATAAAGTGACAAAAACATTGGGCTCACATTAACGGAGATAACTTATGATCCGAGAGTCCGTTCCAGATCCGCGACCAGTCAAATCAAAGATCCTGAAACGATCTTTGAGCTGATAGGTGAAAGAGACCGAATAGACCTACAGATTGGAAGTTACGACCATTTAAAAAAACTGACGAGAAACATGTGCTAGAAATGAGGCATCGAAAAACATAACCAACCCGATACCCACTAAAAAGGCCATAACTTATGATCCATGAGTTCATGTGGGCGCCGCGACTAGTCAAACTGAAGATCATGGAACGAACTATGATCTAGCTGGTGGAGGAGTCCGAACTGCCATATGGATCAAAAGTTATGTCCGTTTGAAGTCAAGTTTGACGGGACACCGGTGACGGAAACAGGGTTTTAGAGGACATAGAAGGGGTTTTTGAGGTCAAAAAACACGACAGATTCTTCCTTGGGTCCAATTGGTGTGTATATCTCTTCGCTAGCTTCGATTTGATATGTGGTAGAGCCCAAACGAACACCCGAAGCGAAAGTTATGCCCGTTTGAAGTTAGAGAAATTTTTTAAACTTTTTTATAACTCTAATATCTTCCGCACCTTAGACCGTCTCGCAGATTTTATTATACCTACCTCTAGATCTCTTCATGAGCTTCTATTTGACTGGTCGTGGAGCTCCTACAGATGCCCGGATCAAAAGTTATGGTCGTTTTAGTGATTTCGGGGTTTCTCAAGTTTTTTTTTTATTTTTTTCCATTCATTTGGCGGCGGTTTCGTGGAGGTTTTTTAAAAAACCGACGCTAATCCGAAAAAAGATTTCAAAAAAATAAATTAAAAAAAAATAAAAAAATTTAAGACATTTCGCGGCGGTTTTTAAACCGCCCAGAAAAAACCGCCGCAAAATTTCGGCCCGAAAAACATTTTGCGGCGGTTTCTAAAACCACCTCGAAAAAACCACCACGAAATGCCCGTTTTCCTATAGTGATCATACAAAACATATTGAAATCATGTATCACTTTATCAAAGGAAAAGTTGATCAAGGGGTGATTAGAATGGATCATGTGGGAACTGATGAGCAAGTGGCTGATATCCTGACCGAGCCACTGTCAGCTGCTGTGATTGAGAAGCATCGGTTGAGCCTCGATGTTCAACCACCTCCCACTGCATAAGATGGTTTCACAATGCCCTTCTCCCCATTTATGTTAACTATTTTTATCTGATTATGGATGTGATATAGGTTTGTGGGGGAGATACTATCCAAGGGGAGTATGATTTGAGCTGAATAATGAACAAAATACAAGTCTCTAGGTTTATTGTCAATGAGGGAGAAAGGAATAAATTCAGGCATGTTTAGGCATGTAATGCTTCTTTGACACGATGCGAATTCAGTGTCAGTGATAGGATGAGAAGGAATACATTGGTCATGCAATGCTTCTTGGGCGTCATTGAGAATTCCAAAACACAGGAACCCAATTCAAGCTTCCTCTATTGTTTTCTACACCGAGAATTTCTCATGTAGATTTAGAGTGTTGGATGAGTTGAATCTTGCGTTTTTGGTTTACATGTGGATGTGGATCTTTTGAATTTATTTTCTGATTTCCAAAAAACCCAATGTGGGAGATTGTTGGAACCATGGTCATCTATGCATGAATTGGAGTATGGTTTGTGTTTGTTGTCAATCCTCAGAGGAAGTTCAGAATGTGTGCCAGCAAAGTGCTCATACAGGTCAAGTAGATTATAGTATTGAAGGTGGCACCGTTTTCTAGTGTTTGCAAAATTTTTGGGCCTGAAAATCAACAAATGGATAAAAGTGATTTTGGCAAAGAGACCTGCGCGCCGTGTACTTGAAGGAGAGAGACCTTGCGTACCTATTGTTTTTCAAGATTAGAACATGGGAAAATGGCAAAGGGATAAGGGTCACGCAAGTATTGGTAGGGACACACAAGTGACCTGCGCACCGAGAAGGGACTTTTGCGCCGGTGCCTAGGATGTTTGGAAACTTGCGTGCCTGTTGTTCTTCATGATCAGAACATTAAAATATGGAAAAGGAAAGAGGGTCGCGCAAGTATTGGTGTGGTCGCGAAAGTGAGTAGCTCGACATAGGCTAGGGCGATTGGAGCTGTGCACCGGGACTTTCATGCCATGGGGACACATGCGCGCCACCGCGTAGGGGGTCCAGTTTTCCTATAAATAGATGACCACCCCTCCTCATTTCTAACAAAGATCAAGAATTAGAGAATTTTAGAGCTACCGTCAAGAAAGTAGTTGAGTCGCGCAAGTGGTAGTTGGGCCGTGCAGGTAGACGCTACGTGCCGATTGTTGGCTGCGCGCCCAAGGTGGTTTGGGTGAGAAAATAATTGATTCACACAGGTTTGAAGTTGAAGTAGGTGGTGTCACGCAGGTGGTTGGTTGATACCTGCATGCCAGTTTGAAATTGGGAGCCGAATTTTTGCCGCGCAAGAGACCTGCGCGCCAGGTAGTAAAGAAACGTCCCAGTATTTTTGAGATGTGTGAAAGTTGGGAGATTGCCCGGTACCCATGAAGGGAAGTGATATTTGACTACAGGCGAGAGTTGGACTTCAACAGAGCATCTACACGCAATAGTGGATGAATTCTTTATCAATGAAGAAGTGACCTTCACGTCTATAAACTGAGTGTGACTTCACCAAGGGAAGTAAGCCAGGGAGAGTCAACGGTAGTGACCCAAGGGAAGTAGTGAGATATCCCTAAATCTTTTTAAAGGCAGTGAGCCTGGGACAAAGTTACTATGCCCGAACCTTTTTAATCCACAGCCAGTGAAGTTTAGTAGAATTTGGTACGACCAAAAACCTATCGGTGTATGCTCCTTGGATGTATCCCTTAGTGGTGAACCAAGTAAAAAGGGATGTGTCGTCTCTCTGAAGGTGAATGTTTTCTTTCTGTTCATATTCATCATACAGGTTTAACAAGTTCCTACCAACGTGGGAATACGATCCATCACTTTAAAAGAAAAAGTTGACACCCTGATTCACCCCTCCCCTCTCAGGGTGTCCCGAGGTCCTACACGTGCTCCCTTGAGCTGATCAAAGAGGTTGTCAATCCTCAAGAGTGGGTACTCGTTCTTCACAGTCACCTGATTTAGGCGACGATAGTCGACACACAGTCTCAAGCACCCATCCTCCTTCTTGGTGAATAAAATCGGAGAAGCCTAGGGTGGAACACTGGGTTGGATGAATCCCTTTCCCTACAAGTCCTCCAACTGTACTCGCAGCTCACAAAGCTCAGTGGGAGCCATCTGATATGCTGGAGTAGATATTGGTGATGTCCTGGGGTACAAGTCAATGTATAAGTCTACCTCTCTGTGAGAAGGTAGTCCTGGAACGTCATCAGGAAAAACGTCTGCATACTGATCCACCACAACAGGTAAACCCAGACTCCGCACATCAACTGCTCCAAGGATGAGACTAACCAGCTGATGTGTGATTGGATGACCTCTCCTCTGCGTAAGTCTATCCTGTGCTGCTAAGGCTCCCTTCTCGCCGGTGAAGGTGAACCTGCTCCCATCCGTGCAGATACACTACACTTTGCGCCTAATGCAGTCGATCTGAGCATGGACTGTATGAAGGTTCTGGGTGCAGGGGAAGCGCGTGGGTGGATGTCCCCACTTGCCTTTTTGTCATTAATAATGATTAATCCGGGATCAATAGGACGATAAACTCCAGTCTACATAGATCGAATCACAGAAATGGACAAAGAAAAGGAAATTCCCAGAACCACAAAGTATGATCGATAGAGGTTGATTATAATTAATTTAATCAATTTAAAAGAAATACCTTTTGGGTGTTCTTTCTTCATTGATGTTCTTGATCATGTTCTAGTGTGATTATTCATTGCGTTGCAATATCCAAGTGTAGACTTCCTCTAATGGTGATCTACATGTGCACCACGTATCTCGGGACGTCACCAAATGAGTCTCCGGGTGCTAGCGTGGAGAAGACTTTGCTTGCATTGTCCGCCTTAGATCGTCTTGATCCGATGGAACAGGATCTCTCTCAGTCTTGAGAGCATTCTTGGAGGAAGAGGTTCTTTCGGCCTTGAAAAAATTATCTAGAGGAGTTGTGCACAACAATTCTCTTGTGTGTAGGAAATTAGTTGGGTTGTGAGGATATTTACAATCAGGTTTGAGATTGTAGAGTTATGAAAAAAAATAAATGCGTTACGCATTTTATTTATTTCATTAACTCTTATTTAAAACCCCCATGTCGAATAAATAATTCCTTGACATGTGCCCATGCTGATTATAATAAATATCATTTAAAAAAATATTATATCCTTAAAATCCCGACTGGAAAAACTACATGGCGTGTATTAATAAATACACGACGTGTAATTGTTTTTCATAGAAAACTACATGGCGTGTACATTCAATATACACAGCGTTTATATCTTGTTTTCATTTATTCGTTTCCTTTCCCTAAAGAAAACTGCACGGCGTGTAATAATTAATACTCGGCATGTACATGTTTTCCATGAAAAACTACACGGCGTGTAATCTTTAATACACGACGTGTATATCTTGTTTTTTCATTTCCTTCTTCCTTCATCATTAAAACTATTTAGTCTTACTTGAATAATTATTAAACCACGTATGGGAATAATATTTATTCTACTTGAGATACTTGAATACACTTAGTGTGTGACCCTCTATGTCTCTTTCTCGTTGGCAGTAGGCGAGCTTTCCTAAAGTCCAAGATTACTGTCTAGGAACAGGTCAAGGAACCCAAGAGAAAGAAGTTGACGCCGCATTGACGTATCACCTCATACAAACTCTTACCATGTAATTTAATCCCTTTGTCTTGATATCTCATCAAGTAGGTTTCTTGGAAGTGTCATAAACCTATATGCTTGATCTGTTGTTCTTTGACTTACTGAAATAAACTCGTCGTTTACACAATGGCCATGGAATTTCATGTGATAGTTCTATTTAAATCAAAGGGCCGAGATATCAACTTCCATAAATGGAAGGGACAAATCCTTCCTCGAAATATCCATTAACAACATGTCACTCATGACGTACCCTACATCCCGCCAACTATCTGCGTGACGGTTTTCGTCAGTAAATCTAAGTGTGCGAGTCATGAAATGAGTTAATGATAATATTCTAGTATAAGGACCATTACAAACGCTCATAGATAACAATGTCCGATGACACCAAGACATGTGGAATTGCTACTGGCGGGTCTGTTCTCATAATATCCCATCTTGGAGATTACCAAGTGAGAACTCTATGAGAGAGAGTCTCGCCTTTTTACCAGTACTTGCACATGACAGTCTGTATACTATGTGTCCTATCATAGTATGTCATCCAACCGTAGAACTTTATTTAAAAATATTGTTATAGCATTTCAAGGTTCTCATCATAGTGGGGATCTGCCATGAACTTATCAATTCAACAAATATTCCAGGACATTATTATATTATAGTCATGCAGAATAATAAACAATATATAATAAGTGAACATTCATGTAATCAAAGTACAAAACAGTCGGTTCTTAGGACACCAACCCTTACAAACTCCCACTTGGACTAGAGCCAACTGCCTATGACTTTTAGTCCTCTAGACCTCACGTGATGATCATGTTTCTGATGAGTCAAGGCTTTAGTCAAGGGGTTCGCCATGTTGTCTTCCGTGGAAAACTACTCAATGCAACATCACCTCTATGAGAAAAATCCCTCAAGAGATGATACTTTCGAAGTATGTGCTTTGTCCGCTGATGTGACCTTGGCTCTTTTGCAAGTGACACCACTGCAGTATTATCACAATAGAGTGTGATAGGATCTTTACTTCTTGGTACTACATCCAGCTCTTGGACGAAGCTTCACATCTATACCGCTTCTTTATCTTCCTCAGAAGCTGCGATATACTCGGACTCCGCTGTAGAATCTGCCACCACACTTTTCATTGAGCTCTTCCAGCTCACTGCACCTCCATTCAAACTGAAGATGTATCCAGTCTACGACTTCATGTCATCTTGATTAGTCTGGAAACTAGTATCTACGTTTCCTATGATGAATAGTTCCTCATCTACTCCATAAACCAGGAACATATGCTTAGTACGCCTCAGATACTTAAGGATAGTCTTGACTTCCATCCAATGGCGGTCTCCTGGATCAGCTTGATATCTTCCTACCACACTTAATGCATAAGCAACATCTAGCCTCGTACATATCATAACATACATGACTGACCCAATAGCGGATGCGTAAGGGATCCTTGCCATTCTCTTTCTTTCCTCATGTGTCTGAAGACACATTTTCTTGGAAAGATGAATTCCATGTGACACTGCCAAAAATCCCCTCTTGGACTATTCCATACTGAATCTCTTCAATATATTGTCAGTGTATGTACTTTGACTCAGCCCCGTAATTCTCTTGGATCTATCACGATGGATCTTGATCCCAAGAATATATTCTGCCTCGCCCAAGTCTTTCATAGAGAAGCATTTATGCAACCATGCCTTAACTGATTGTAAGACAGGTACTTCATTTCCAATTAGTAACATGTCATCATCATATACTATTAGGAAAACGACTGCACTTCCACTAAACCTCTTGTAGACACAAGGCTCACATTCATTCTTAACAAATCCAAATACTGTTACAGCTTCATCAAAACGAATGTTCCATGACCTTGATTCTTTCTTTAATCCATAAATGGATTTCTGCAACTTTCATACCTTATTGGCATCCTTTGGAGTCACAAACCCTTCTAGTTGTGTCATGTAGACATCTTCCTGGAGGTTCCCGTTAAGGAAAACTGTTTTGACATCCATTTTCCAAATTTCATAGTCATGGTAAGCAGAAATGGCCAATAGGATTATGATGGATTTCAGCAACACAACTGGTAAAAAGGTTTATCATAGTCAATCCCTTGACATTGTCTAAAACCTTTTGCAACCAGTCGTGCCTTGTAGGTGCTGACTTTCCCCTCCATGTCCAATTTCTTCTTAAATACCCATTTATTACCAATAGTATTTACATCAACTGGAGGATCTACCAAAATCCAGACTTGGTTTTGGTACATGGAATCCATTTCAGAATTCATGGCTTCTTTCCACTTGTCAATGTCTGTGCCTTCAACTACTTCCTTGTAGGTAAGAGGATCATCATTGTCAACCAATAATGAGGCACCATCCTCGGGGACAAGAAAACCATATCATTCTCATTCTCTCACCTCTCTCGTGCTCCTACGCAGTTCTTGTGTCTCTGGAATAGATTGTTCTTCCATGGGGCTTTGTAGAATCTGTTCCTGTACCAACTCATGTGTATCATGAGCCTCGACTTCATCGAAGTCTATCTCACTCCCACTATCTCTGTTTGAGATGGGCTCCCTCTCAAGGAATATGGCATGTCTTTCCACTGTAACCTTTTTTTCTGAGGGGTTGTATAGGTAATATCCCCTTGTTCCCTTGGGATATCCTATAAAGATACACTTTGTGCCTCAGGTTTCAAGTTTGTTACCTGAAGAGGCCTTAACAAATGATTTTCTACCCCACACATGTAAATTCGATAACATGTCTTTGTGTCCACTCCATAACTCGTATGGAATACCATTTATCGATTTAGTTGGTACTTGGTTTAGTATGTGTGCTGCTGTTTGTAATGCATATCCCCAAAAGGATAATGGAAGACTCGTGTGACTCTTCATTGATCTCACCATGTCCAACAGGGTGCGGTTCCTCCTTTCGCTTACACCATTCCACTATGGCGTGTAAGGAGGAGTGAGTTGAGATAGAATCCCAAACTCCCGTAAGAAATCAATGAAGTCCTAATTAAGATATTCTCCTCCTTTGTCTGAGTGGAGTTTCTTAATCTTCTTACCAAGCTGGTTCTCAACTTCATTCTTGTATTCTTTGAACCGATCAAAAGAATTTGACTTATACCTCATTAAGTAGATATATCCATATATACTAAAATCATCAGTAAAAGTTATGAAGTATGAGAACCCACCCCTTTATTTAACTGGAAATGGCCCACACACATCTATGTGGACTAATTCTAGAAGCTCTTTAGCTCTTTCACCTTTCCCACTAAATGGGGATTTGGTCATTTTGCCTTGTAGACACGCATGACATACACCGGGTGGTTTTAGTTCGAAAGAATCTAAAACCCATCTTGATGTAATTTTGTCAAACGTTTCTCATTGACATGACCTAGCCAGTGATGCCAAAGTTGGGTGTGTTATGAGTCATGTGAATTTACTTTGTCATCGATTTCCATTACTTGGTTTGTGTAGTCTAATACATAAAGGTCGTTATATAAATGTACCCTACCAAAACAAATGATATATTTATAAAAGTAGAAACATTCATTTCCAAACATGAATATGAATCCATCAGTATCTAATCTGAATACTAAAATAATGTTTTTAGTAACAGAAGACACATAATAACAACCCTTTAACAACAAGATCATCCCAGTAGGCAATGTGAGGTGGTAGTCTCCGACAGCTACAACGGCAAGTCTGGCTCCGTTGGCTGCTCGTAGATCCACCTCACCTCGGTCAATCTTTCTGAATCTACTTGGTTCCTGTATTTGGATACAGATGTGAGCACCACAAGAAGTATCTAATACCCAATTATTAGAAACAGATAGATTGCATTCGATAACAAACGCACCTGAATCTTCCCCTTGGTTCCTTGGCTAGGTGCAATTTTTCATCCAGTGGCCCTTATTTCCACATGTGAAACAAACAACATCCTATTCCTTTGCCTCCCCTTTGATCTTACTTTTCTTGGAAGGCCTTGAAGAAGCTTTGGGCTTAAAGATCTTCACCTTCCCTTTCCTTTTATTCACCATAAGGACAGAAGGATTTTCACTCTTCATGTCATTATCTACTTGGCGAATAAGGATAAGAAGATCAGATAGAGACTTCTCAATGTAGTTCATGTTGAAATTAACAACAAAGTTCGAGAAGCTCTGGGGGAGTGATTCAAGAATGAGATTGGTGCCCAGTTTGTCAGGGAGTTTAAACCCTAGAACCTCCAAGCACTCAATGTAGCCAATTTTCATGACTACATGAGGCCCAGCTGGGGAACCCTCTCCAAGGTTTCTCTAAAATAGAGCCTTGGAGATCTCAAACCTTTCCTGTCTTGCTCTCTCCTGGTATAGATCATGGAGGTTCTCAAGCATGCTACAGTCATCCATGTACTCATGATACTTCATGAGTTCACTTGACATTGATGATAGCATCAAACATTGAATGTCAAGTGCATCACTCAAATGTTGATCATAGACAAGGAAATCTTCATCACTTGCCCCTTGGGCAGGAGGATTAGGAAGTGAGGACTCCAGCACGTAATACTTTCGTTCATGGTGTAGGACAACCCAAAGGTGCCTAAACCATTCCTGAAAGTTACTTCCAGTGAGGATATTGTCTTTGTCCAGAATTGATCGCAGAGAAAATGTGGTTGATGAGTTTGTCATTTCTATTATACAATTAAAAGAGAAGATTTATTAGTACTTTCTTGATTACATTTTATGAGAAATAATGAATTTATTAATTCTCCCACTATTTTATCAAGTCCCAATGGACCTCACCATTGAACTTGGAATGTCCAGTTGCTTTTACATTCTAGTGGAAAGGATCCATATTCCCCTTCGCATAACCCCAACAAGGGTTGGTCTAGCTATTTGAAGGTATTTAGGTAGGCAGGTCTTTGCCAACTGTGAGCTTACAGTTCTTTGATCTGTTGAGTGGACTCCCCAATCCTGAAATCCTAAATTGGATTTCCTTAACTATTGCCTCCAATATTACATCAAGTCTAGAAAGGGCTACTCCTCTTGATTTAATATGGTTAAGTCTACCTGAAACCTTTCATAAGGGCTTACTTTATAAAAGTAAGTGTCCCAACAAGGGTTGGTCAAACACATAGTTTTATTGAGTATTTCCTTTAATCAGGTAACGGAAGGCTAAGTCTGACTTAATATGGTATTGAGGGATTTTATTATTTATGCGTAGTTTTGAATTATCACATGCTTGTTAATATTAAGTTATGCTTGCTTAAGTGATTAACGATGTTCTGATAATGTTTACGCATAGTGCGGTTTTTATTTTATTCCATCTTTGCATGATTATTCATTTTATTAACTATGTGATCACGACAACACATACATAATAAATAAACCATGCAATTTAGACAGAAATAAAATAATATGACATGATCATGAGCTTATATTGGTTAGCTTATCTAGCGGTTTTGATAAGATTACCCTAACCTAGGGAAAACACCTTGAACCCGATTGGTCGTGTTTTGCAGCTCCCACCTGTCCACCTTTGTATCTTCTTGTGTCAGTTTTTCCTCGGATTCAGGATTTGAACCGTCTCCTCTGGATTGGGATATCCTCCATTACATGGGTTTACATTAAAGAAACCATGGGCATGCAAGCCCTACATTTTATTGGAAGAAGGCTCGCAGGATAAAAAATTTAAATTAAACAAATTTAAGTGAAACCATACACACATTCAAAGTGTCTTTGGTCTAGCTCATGATCATCCATAGCATGAAATTACATTTACGAATATTTAGAATTCAAATTCTTTTAATCATTATTTCATTTAAGATAAATCGCACTCGAATTCAATTAATTATGATCTTATAATTAATCAATTCTTTATCTTAAATTCCTTTCTGAATTTCCTTGAGATTCGTCTCATCCATATTCCTTGTACAGGTCTTTGTACTTTTGGGGGAAACCTGGGGAAATTTATGGAAAGTACATGACGTGTAGTTTATATTTACACGACGTGTTTTTCATTTCACCTTTTATCCAAAGTAAACGCTGGGGTATTTGCCATGTTTTTATATACTTTGGAAATTTTGGAGTACACGACGTGTAGATAAATCTTACATGGTGTGTACTTCCTTGTTACGTGGTAACCAGCCTGGCGATCCCGTGTACGCGATACGCGGCTTATCCTTGTACATGGTTTCACCTAGGCCGGAACGGACTACACGGCGTGTTGCTCCAACATTCACACCGTGTATTCCGGTTCCATGCGCTGTTCAATTCTGGTCAACACGACGTGATTAATACCTAGGAATATTCAATTCACACGACATGGTTTGGCAGACCGGTGCCGGTTCATTGAACCTAAGTACACGGTGTGTAGTTTTAATTACACGCTGCGTGATCCCGTGTTATACAGACAAAAAGAGCAGCTCCTCTGGATGAGTTCCTCATTTTTATTTAAATCAAAAATTCAAATTAAAAGGTCGTTTCTGTGATATGAATCGAGAAACGAAGGAGGAAGAATAGATCTCGTTTATTCAGATTAACAGAACGATATATTTCGAATTGAATCAAATATAAATGCGTAAATTATCAAAGAAAATTAAATAACTATAATCAACGTTGTAACGTCACTCTGATACCATTTGAAGGTTTCGGGTGCAGCGGAAGCGCGTTGGTGGATGTGCCCACTTGGCCTTTTGTCATTAACAATGATCAATCCGAGATCAATACGACGATAAATGCCAGTCTCCACGGATCGAATCATAGAAATGGACAAAGAAAAGGAAAGTCCCGGAACCACAAAGTAGGATCGTTATAGGTTGATTATAATTAATTTAATCAATTTAAAATAAATACCTTTTAGGTGTTCTTTCTTCGTTGATGTTCTTGATCACGTTCCAGTGTGATTCGTCATTGCGTCGCAGAAGCCAAGTGTAGACTTCCTCTAGCGGTGATCGACACGTGTACCACGTATCTCAGGACGTCACCAAGGGAGTCTCTGGGTGCTAGTGTGGAGAATCCTTTCCTTCCGTTGTCCTCCTTATATCGTCTTGATCCGATGGAAGAGGATCTCTCTCGGTCTTGAGAGCGTTCTTGGAGGAAGAGGTTCTTTCGGCCTTGAAAGAATTCTCCAGAGGTGTTGTGCACAAAAATTCACATGTGTGTAGGAAATGAGTTGGGTTGTGAGGATATTTATAATCAGGTTTGAGGTTGTAGAGTTATGAAAATAAATAAACGCATTACACGTTTTATTTATTTCATTAACTCTTATTTAAAACCCCCATGTTGAATAATTAACTCTTTGACATGTGCCCACACTGATTATAATAAATATCATTTAAAACAATATTATATCTTTAAAATCCCAACTGGAAAAACTACATGGCGTGTATTAATAAATACACAGTGTATAATTGTTTTTCATTGAAAACTACACGGCGTGTACATTCAATGTACACGGCATGTATATCTTGTTTTCGTTTATTCATTTCCTTTCGATAAAGAAAACTACACGGCATGTAATAATTAATACTCGGCATGTACTTGTTTTCCATGAAAAACTACATGGCATGTAATCTTTAATACACGGCGTGTATATCTTTTTTTTTCATTTCCTTATTCCTTCATCAATAAAAAGATTTATTCTTACTTGAATAATTATTAAACCACGTACGGGAATAATCTTTATTCTACTTGAGATACTTGAATACACTTATTGTGTGACCCTCTAGGCCTCTTTCTCGTCAGCATTAAGCAAGCTTGCCTAAAGTCCAAGATTACTGTCTAGCAACGGGTCAAGGAACCCAAGAGAAAGAAGTTGACGCCTCATTGGTGTATCACCTCATATGAATGCTTACCATGTAATTTAATCCCTTTTTCTCGATATCTCATCAACCAGGTTTCATGGCAGTGTCATAAACCTATATGCTTGATCCGTCGTTCTTTGACTTCCTGAAATAAACTCGTTGTTTACACCAAGGCCATGGAATTTCATGCGACAGTTCTATTTCAATAAAAGGGCTGAGATATAAAATTCCATAAATGGAAGGGACAAATCGTTTGTCGAATTATCCATTAACAACATGTCACTCGTGATGAACCCAACGTACCCTACTTCCTGCCAACTGTCTGCGTGACAGTTTTCGTCAGTAAATCTAAGTGAGTGAGTCATGACATGAGTTAATGATAATATTCCAGTCTAAGGAACATTACACATGCTCGTAGATAGCAATGTACGATGACACCAAGACATGCGGAATTGCTACTGGAGGGTCTATTCTCATAATCTCCCATCTTGGAGATTACCAAGTGCGAACTCTATGAGAGAAAGTCTCATCTTCTTACGAGTACTCGCACATGACAGTCTGTATACTATGTGTCCTATCATAGTATGTCATCCAACCATAGAACTTTATTTATGAATATTGTTATAGCTTTTCAAGGTTCTCATCATAGCGGGGATCTTCCATGACCTTATCAATGCAACAAATATTCCAGGACATTATTATATTATAGTCATGCAGAACAATGAACAATGTATAATAAGTGAACATTCATGTAATCAAAGTACAAAATAGTTGGTTCTCAGGACACCAACCCTTACACTGTAGACAACCAGTCGATACCCAAGATGACGTCATAAGGCCTTGACGCCACTACAAGAAGATCCCAACTAAAGCTCTCGCCTCCTAGAGAAGCTCACACTACTGGAACCACTGTGTAATCTTCGAGTCTGCTCCTATATGAGTCTCTAGCCGTAAGGATCGAGCCAACGAATCCGTAAGAATCTCCGAGATCCGAACAAGGGCAGCAATAATAAAATAAAGACTCGCTCCTGTGTCTATAAGTACTGCAGCAAGGGTGGAGTAGACACATATAGTACCTCGAATCATCTCAGGTGCACCATGGTCATAAGACTCCACTGCCTAGAGCTGAGCCTGCCTCTGTCCGCCATATCCCTGTGGTCGGGGTGGAAATCCTGGTGGTGGTGGTGGTAGAGCCTCAAAATGTCATCCACCACCCGCTGCTCGACCATATCCTCTTCCTCATTCGCCTTCTCCCTGCGGACCACCACGTTTGAACCTCTGCCTCTTCATGGGAGGTCCCTCCACTATCTACATGGTGGGCCGGGCAGTCTCGAGCTACGTGACCTTGCCCGCCGCATGCATAGAACTGCATGCTCCTCATATAGATGGATCTGTTTTGGGTGCCCCTTACAACCGAAACTATTTCCTGAAGTTTCTCTCCAGATGGCCTGGTCCACTTGGACCTCTGCGACATTTGTCTACTGCCAGCTGCAGATGACTCCGCCATGTTCCGCCCTATGGTGGGTCTCATTGCTGGTGTCGGATCAGTAAGATATCTCTCCATAAGAAGGGCTTTCTCTAGCACCTCTGCCTACGTCAGAATGCTGAGGGAGATCATCGAAGCCCTGATCTCATGCCTCAGTCCCTGATCAAAGGTCTGGTCCCTGATCAAAGGTTCGGTCCCTGAAGAATGGGTCTCGTACCATGTCTGTGGAGTAGCGTGAGAGGTCAGTAAACCTCGCTGAGTACTGAACTACTGTCATGCTGCCCTACTACATGTGAAGTAACTCCTGAATCCGCACCACATGAAAGGTGGCTGGAACAAACTCCGAGTGGAAGAGACTCTCGAAGTCTGTCCAAAGTAGAGATGCATCGTCATGTAACTTAAGCATCAAGATCCATCATCTACCTCATGCTACATGTAGGAGACTCACTGTAAGGATCACCATAAGGTCGGATGGTGTCCCTACCAATCTGAAGACTCTGACAACAGCCTCCAACCAATCCTCTGCAGCCTGTGGGTCTGTCTCTCTACGGAACCTGGGCGGCCTCTATTGCTGAAACTCATCCAATGCACTCAGGCGGCGTGTACTCTCTACTGATGGGACTGGTAGTTTCGGTGGCTCAGTGAGTAGTGGTACCCCTGGTGCGTCATCTGCGATGGGGCCCTGCCCCAAAGCCTCGTCGCTCGGTGGGCTACCATCTCGTACATAACTCGGAACCCTAGATGGATGCCTTTGTGGGGCCATCCTGAAAGGAATCAGGTGCGCCATGGTCAAAACAGTAAACCTGGTGAGCTGACACAAAGTATTCACAAAGAAGACTTTTGAAACACACATGTAACCAGTTTTTTCGTGCAATGAGTTGGAAATCAGGGGTCAGGGTCCTAGTGTATGGATACGTTAGTCGCTGCACCAACACTGGACTCCCGGGACTAAAAACCACACTCAATACTCTTAACACTATTTCTTCACAGAAAGGAAAGATCAGAGTCTTGTGTTCTGTGGTAGAACCGACTCCTATGATACCAATTTGTCATGGCCCATCTTCGGGGCCCGTGTCGTGACTACCCCAAGCCCGCCTTCCAAAGGCCAGGGGCTGGAGAATAGCACCAAAGGCGTAAATCCCAATAAAAGTGAAGGAATTACCTTTATAATAGTAAAAAAACACAACAAAGTATGCAACAGATGTAAGAACAAAGTGATACCGAATACAAAAGTAAGTGCTGAAAGGTAAATGGGCCAGAATACAAACCCAACTGAAAGTACAGTACAACTGAAAATCCAGTACAACAGCAGTAAAGTAAAGCAGCAACCACGAGTCCTCCTCCAGAAATCCCACTTGAATGGTGGGTACAGATAGTCTCCTCGGAACCTCGGGTCCATCCCGTCAGCTCTGTGTACGTCTCACCAAGTGGTCCACCTCTGGGTACCGTCCAGCTCTACAAGCCTCTACCACGATCAGCGCTGTCTATCGTCTGAATCCAACACAACATAGTGCGGACATTTACCATGAAGGGGTGAGTATAATGATACTCAATAGGGGCCCCGAGACCCGAAAGGTCTCATAATATCAACTAAGGATAAAAAAAAAGTAAGATACAAAACACGTTGCATCAACCAACCCTTCTTAGGTATATGCCCATACATATGCCTAAGTCATCAATCCCGATTCGGCTCCAACTCTCGAGCCCAAGCACAACCCAATCCACAAAGGAAATAAGTAAATCACAATGATGGTAAAGATTGAAATTCAAGGCTCATCTCACATAGGAATACATCTTTAGTAAAGTGATAAAGATGATCAGATGAAGTCACTGATTCATCTAAGCTGGCGGACCCACGTAGGATACTAGAACAGAAGTCAAAGCGTCAGACCCACTGAGGATTCAAGTATGGTAGTCATAACTGTCGAACCCATGGAGGATTCCAGTACAGTTGTCGTCGCCGTCGAACCCATGGAGGATTCTAGTACATTGGCCTTCATCGTCGAACCCACAGAGGATTCCAGTACGGTAGTCATTGCAGTCATACTCTAGGGTTCCTACACACAACAAGCTTGATTCCGGGAGGGTCAGATCCTCGATCCAAGGGGTCGATACATCAACTGTCACGAAGTCTAGATTTGATGTATCCCGAAGTTCCGTATCGTGAAAAGTAACCCAACGTGACAGACGACGTGTCAATCGGATGCCCGGTCTGAGAGATATTGGCTTTTCCGTTCTAGGGGCCCGGTTGGAAATACGCTCATTCCAAACCCATCCATTATCCAAAGTTTTCCAAAACTCACTTAGAGTTTCGCAAAAGGGACACCTCATCGTAAGGCTCCCAGTTCCACAGACGGCGCATCGATCGGATGCGCGGTCTTCGATTTATTCACCTTTAAGTGAAAAATGGGCCCGACCCATTAAGCCCAGTGGGATGGCGGGTCGGGTCGACCTGGTTTTGACGGGGTCGACCCGGCAGAGGGTTGGACTGGCTCGGTGAATCACGTGGCCTGGCCCGGCTGGGCGCAACACGACGCGGCTCATCCCGAAGGGGCCGAGCGGTCCAGGGGGGACCCGGTTACCCGAACCGGCGGCGCCGCCCACCCAAACCGGGCAGCCGAAGCCGACCGCCCTTCTTGGAGCAAGCAGCCCGCTCAGGTGGGCCGCGGTCTCCCAAGCACGACGCCCTCCTGGTGCCGCGACTCCTTCATCCGGCCAGCTGTTGAGCTGGCCGGTTCGCCCCGAAGCGGCCCTTGGAATGAGGGTTGCGGTCCATCACAGTGCATTGCCCCTTGTGGCACTGTGGTCTTCCTTCGGCCCATCCGGCTTCGGGCTGGCCAATTCTCCTTCGGCCGAGCAGCCCGCAGTTGTGGGACGCGGTTCCTCCACTCGCAGCTGACGCGCGACCACCACTTTTTATCGTCACCGCCTCCATTTTTCATCGCCTCACTTTGCAAAATAAAAGTACAAGAAATGACAGAGGGTTGTCATGTTGTGTTTGTTCGGCTTGTGCCCTCCATGTTAGGGGGTAACAATCGGCCATAAAAAATCCAAGAAAAACAACAAAGAACAAGAAAAATTTTAATAAATTAAAATTGAACATAATTCCCCTACCTCGAAAAGACGTCGCACATCATCGAGTTGTGGAAGATGAACGTCGCAGTAGTCGGGTGTCGCAGAAGAACGGTGTCAATTCCATCGATGTCAGAGTGCACCCGAAGAAAGAGCGTTATTGGCAACTTCGCGTTCTTTGAATCGTAGAGCGTTCTTTATTGCAGGCGTTCTTCGTTGAAGAGAGGAACAATTTTCTCAAGAACTCTCCCAAAAATCTCTCAACACAAAAATGCCCAAAATAGAATAACACCTAAGGATTATTATTTTATTAACCCATGTAATTCAAAATTCAAACCAATTTAATTAATTAACTAAGTGAATCACCTAATTAATTAACCATGGGTTGGAAAAATTAATTAGAGAGAGAAGAAGGTTAAGGGTTATTTTAAAATTCAAAAGTGAGGGGTTGTTCAATTAAATGAAGAGGAGTTAATGGGGAGGCTTAAGGTGAGGTGAAGAGATTAGGCTCGTGTGGGTCCCAACTCACAAATATCCACTCATGGGAGGTTATGTGTGTGTGGGATCCACCTCTAACTCCCCTTATGACTAAATAACCAACCTCCCTAAATAAAATTTGTACATAACAAATTTTATTTATTTTATTCTAAATCCCCAAATATTCAATCTCAACCCACATAAAAGGCTACTGCACTAAAGGTCCCCTTAGGAAAATACCAGCGCTGCGAGTTCATTGGTGCCCTCAGATTTAGATTTAAATTCCAAGAACTGGTTCAAAATATAGATTAACTCACACGTACATTTACTGAACGTACCCGAACAAAACTTCATAAATTGATTTTTGGGAACACCGTGCCTCAGAATCAAGTGCCGTCAGAAACCAAAGACTCGTAGAATTCGAAATCATTTAAGAATAAAACATTCTTTGAAATTTCCGGGTCTTTACAATGCTAAACTTAGAGAACTATATATATCAGTTACAGTTAGTGGTGTAGTCCATTATATTAATATATTTTTCTTTAAAGGATTAAATGATATTACATTCTTGGAGAAAATATATATATGAAAGGAAACTTCATGAATCCAAAAATCACACTTATTAATTTCCAAGATAATTCCATTTCATTAAGGGTATCAAAAATTATTCTAAGATAGTTCTCATGCTCCCCATTGATTATGGAGTATATCAATTTATAAAAAATTAATACCACCATAAATTTATCAAGATAATAATTTAATACTATATCCATCATATCCATAAAACTAAAAGGGGAATTATTCAATCTGACGGTCATTTCTATAAAATCAAAGTGTCCATATTCTCCCTTTTCACACTTAGCTAATGAAAACAAGAGCGAAAATAAATCTTTTGAAAAATATTGAGCTCTTTGAAGTTAATCAAATAATTCGTTAATACATTGAAAAAGATACATATTCTTTATGGATATGGCTCTAATATCCTTTTAATAAATGCAAAAATAGACATATCCTACTTTTTTATAAATAAAACAAGGGATCCCCATGGTGAAACACTGGGTCATATAAATACCTTATCACAAAACACATGTATTTGTTTCTTCCACTATATCCACACCACTGGTTTCATTCTATAGGGATTTTTGGGTATGGTTCTGGAATCAAGAATGAGTTCCATGAAAACCTAAAATTGAAGATCAATTGGCTGACCAGATAATTCCTATGAGAATACATTAATTTATTTTTATATAATGGGTACACCCTATAACCTTATAATGTCCATTGTATGCATATATAGTGTTTTCTCTTCCTCTTCTCCCATAATTTCATTCATTTGAGTTAGTGGAGGTGGTTCTAGAAAATAATTAGGAGGTGAAGTATCTCCCTTTAAAAAATGGATTATATTATTCCTTAAAAAATAATAATACCCTTATCTAATTATTAAATTCATACATTACAACATGAGATAAAATTCAAATAAAGTATTAAGTCATAATTTTTTGAACCCATGTATTTCATTTATTTTCAAAGATGTTTCAATATTATTTTTGTGATTTTGTATAAAGTGTCCATTCTTGTAAAATTTTTATGGATTCATGTAATGGAATTGTATGTCATGCTTAGAAAATTATGCATATAACTTTGATGATTTTTGACCTGATCGTGAATGATTAAATACATGTTCCAAGGTGTGAAAAATTTTGTAACAAGTGGCCATTATTTATTTGTATGAATAAAAATATAATAACACCATGAAAACAATCATTTTCTTGATGAATTGTTTCAGAAATAATATTTAAAATTTTTCATGAAAAAATAATGTAATTTCATGATGGAATAAAAATAATACCATGAACAAATATTGATATAAATTATCTATGTTGGTATGAAATTATAAATGGAATCACATAAACTTAAAAGGAATGAGAAACCATGTATTTTATTTCAAATTTTAGGTTGGAATTTTTATACTAAGTATATTTTTTGGGGATTACAAAAAAAATTGGGGCCCATCATGGCCATCCAAGGAGGCCATATAAACTAGTTATGGTTGCTAGGATAAACTAAGTGGGAGATATCCCATGAATTTGAATCTATGGATATGGTAATGAGATTGGTATAGTGTATAGGCTAGGAGGAGTATGAATATAAAAACATGTATAGGTTTGGGAAGGGGTGTCAGTGGGCCAATACATGTTGGCACAACCCGTGAGGCTGTGTGTGAGTGTATTATAGGTTCCAAACTTACGATTACTTGTAATTTATAGTGAATATCAATATATATATTATTAACCACCACACAACCTACTTTTATTTCTACGTGGGATGAGGCACTACTAGTAAACTATTCAATCTATTTAAAAACTACTGATAAAACAAGAACCGTTTGACTACGCTGATGTGAGCCATCCAATTAAAATGAGTGATCATCTTCATCCACATCCACTGGTGAGTTTTCTAGTTGTGACGATTTATTCCATTAATCTAGAATATAATTAATTATCAATACATACCAACCATTTTCCATGGCCATGTTTGAAGTTCTAAATAGGACTGATCGAACTGAATCCATGCATGCAACTTCATCTTTCTTGCATGTAGATTATTCGATAAACTGCGACATCTTGAGAATACATCATACTAACAAATTGAAATAAAAATAAGCATCACATGAATAAATCACATGATTTTCTATGGATTTAATGAATTATTAACTCAATAAAATGATGTCATTGCATAAAATGGAATGTAACTTTTCACTGAATGAATCTTCAATCATGGACAATATTCATTTCACAAATGTGTTGGTGTTTTTACACTAGTTATCCATTGACTATACAATGAGGCGTCACATGATGTATTAAAATATCACATCAATAAATGAGGTGTCACAAGATCAACTGAAGTGATCATGTCACTATGTGCTCTCCTTGACATAGAAAAAATTATTCTGGCCTAATGCTTCAAAAATCAATGAGATGCTGAGATCTTCCAAAGTTTGAAAAAAAACCTTGAATATCTCTGGATAATGGATCCAGTTTATCAAAATCTTCATATATAAATAAATTCAAAGGTAGAGGGTGAGTGTTGTTTGGGACTACACAAATAGCTCTCATTTCTCCCAGAAACAGAGTATATGTGTGCCTTTATCACAGGAAGAACAAAAGGATACCACATAATATATTCATATGATGGAAAAATCCTCTTGTTTGATTCATTAAAGTGTATTAGAAGGATTATATATGATCTAAACATGAAAAGGACATCCTATGAAGCACCAATTGGTTTCACAAATTATTTGAGAAGAACTTATGGAAAACACTTGTTCTTGTGAAGAAACCTAAGGACAAACCCTTGTCACATTAAACAACAGTCATTGAAACCCATCATCTTAAAATGAAGAAACCCATGATCCTTATGGTACTCAAGAATAGAAGTAGAATAATCCTATGGAAAACCCTTTCAATGTGAAGAATAAATATGTGGTTCTCATTATCTGATCATGTGTACCAATTACGGGAAGTCCTTACATAAATAAAATTGATAATCAATGAGTCATCATGCAACATTACATGAAGGAGAATAATACTACCACATGAGCCTTATATAGATTTTTCTAAGGTATTTTTATTGAGGGAAGATAGTTCATTTGAACCTTATATGGTTATGTGAAGGAAACAAAAAACAAACATTGCATGAAATCTATGCATGTCATCCACCCTATATACTATCTTGGATAAACATCAATAGTTTGGAAATAAAATCTAAGAATATTTTTACAAGGGGTATTTTGATATTTTTATATTAAGTAATTAATTTATAATGAATTTAAAATAATTAGAATTATAAAAGGTTATGTGAAAGGCTCATACCCTATGAATTATTTCATGTATAAGTAAAATTTAGAATTCAACAATGGATAATGAGTAGTCATTATACAAGATCATTCATACATAATATATTATTGAAGAATTTGAATGAACCAATTCCAAGAATTTTTAAGAGTATGGGACTTTATCAGACATAAGGAAGAATAATTTCTTGATCTTCTTGAATTAACGAGGAAAACCAGATCTTCTATATATGATCAGAAGCACTTGATAAATACTAAAATACTGGATTAATAGATACAGATTCTCCTGAAGTGTACATTTTTTAGATAGTTAATCAAGAAAGCTTGTGTAGGAGGATCACCATTATTTTTTTTAGAAGTGACCAGGAGCAGAAGATATCTTCTATCAAAGGGTCAAAAACAAGAAGAACAAGGATGTTATGATTGGGAGGAGAATACGCAGTTGTTAATGAGGTTCAAAGAAAAGAGAATATGGGGGGGGGGGGTATAAACAATCTATGTATAATATTTGGATTATTGGGTGGTATAACCAAGATCAAATGGAGGATCAACTACTGGGGTGTATAACCATTTTTTTCTAAAATATTTTAATCATTGATAATATTATAGTGTATAATCCATTTTAGGGTAATTAGAAACTTGGAATGGTGTATGCCATTTTTTAAAACCATTTAAATAATGTGTGATGATATCTTAATTATAATTTCAACATACGAAGTCGATTCGTTATACATCAATGAGAGTATCTAGAACAGTTACATGTTAAAGAGGGAAAATTCAAAATAAATGATTTTGAAAAATCAAACCACTAAATCACCCCCCCAATAAGTGGTCAGTATGGCCTATGGATCTATAATTTATATAATAGGGTTGGTTCCCTCTAAATATCCATGTGAGTCTTTTGTTGTGTAGATTTCCATAAAAAACTGGGATACCTCAAAAGGAGAAAAATTAAGTTATTCTTGAGGATAATAATCTTTATATTTCATCCATGACTCAAAAGAATAGAAAAAAATATAGGAGTGGAAGTTGAATAAGAACCTTATTTTAAAGGAAAGGTAACCATTAACTGATGGTAATCAAATTAGTATATGTTGTGATAATTATTTTTATTATGATTTTTTAAGGAATCCTAATCAATTTTTGATGATTATGTATCAATTTTTGATCCACTTTTTGAACTCAAAGAAAATCTAAATAAATTTCCCAAAGTAGTAAATTTTATTTTTGGAGGTTTTTAGGATCTTAAAGTTAAAAAATTATAACTATGAGAAGATTATAATGTTACAGAAACAAAATTGGATAATTTTTTTTTTCATATCCAACAATCTCAAAAAACTTTTGGAAGAAAAGAAAGAAATAATTTCTATTGGAAATGAAATATATTTTTAAGTTACGAGATAATTAAAAATGAATGTTTGTAATAAATTTTACATTAAAATATTTTTTATATAATATTTTCATGCACATGAATATTTCACAATGTTTCTATCATTATCAAAGGTTCTCAATTAGAGTAAAATTTAAATAGAGTAAAGGAGATTAAAAATTATTTAAATAATCAAGATAAATGTATAAATAATATTTTATGAATATGAAGGAATACTTGGAATATAAGATAAGATTAGCTGAGGATGCAAATAATTCCTTCAATATGAAATGTTTATATCTAGAGGTGAGATTAAGAAATCATGAATCACCATAATATGGAGCTTCCCATTCTACTTGAAAAAAAGATGATACAACAAAATTTTTCATTGTGGATCATGAATCCAAGAAGTGCATGAGGACATACACTAATAAAATGGAAATATACTATAAGAATAATGTGTCCCATAACCTAGAAACAAGTTTATGTACTAATTATAATTCAATTATTGATATAGGATTTAAAAAATGGGAAATTATGGATAGAGAAAATTACTGATAAATATACCACATCAATGGTGGATGATAAAAGTATTATGAAATTTTTTCCTAAATAAGTTTTCAAAAGAAAGGTGAAAATACACAAAAACAAAATGTTTCAGTATATGTGAAATCTAGAAAAACAACACATGAAAATATGGGAATGAGATTAATAGGAATTTTTTTGTGTTATTAAAAGTTTGGGAATAAATATTTGGAATGTTGTAAAAACATTAAAATTCACTAAAATAATACAAGGCCTACATTGATGGAGATAAAATACGAATATAATATAAAACTTTCATCAAATAAGAAGAATCCATAGAAACTGATTCTTTCTATAAAGAACATATTTGAATTACATAATGATTTTTTGAGTACTATATCATATGTGGCAGTGGTTATGACGAGATTTGGTATGTTCCGATCATGCACAAGTCAATTGTAAATGTTAAGAGAAACTGCAAAACAAGATAGGAATGAATATAAGGTGACAAGTCAGCTATGGGATGTGAACAAATAAAGAATACCATAAAAAACTATTCCAAAGATGATTAGTGGGATATATTCAATTATATTTAAGTGATAAAGAAGTGTTCCAAGAAAATCACTACCCTATAGGAAAAAATAAAGCTCTGTTTCAAGAATTATAGATGCAACAAATGTCTAGATAGAATACATATCAAGGTGGAAAATCTTGGTTCAATGGTTTTTCGTAGAGCTATAAAATATGTTGGTACAAAGCCTACTATTAATAGTATAAAAATTTATTTATAGTAAAATATAATGAATTAAGGGTTATTCATGGTGAATATATGATAAAAAAATATTTGAGATATAATGTTGTGACCCTCAGTTCATCCAAGATACTAAGACAAAACATATATAATGGCATAAAATATTATTTTGGAAAATATAATCAGAATTGTCACACAGCTAAGAAACGAATGAAAATAATACCATGATATATTCACTAGTATAAGAAATATAATATCTTTTAGTATAAAATATTGGTAGTTATTATGAATATTTTGAGTATATAACAAATTTCAGAAATCAATTCTTAGTTGTTTGGCCAAGTCAACTAAAATTGGCTAAGAAATTGAAGGAAGTTGGGAAACATTCTAAATCCAAAATAAATAATGTTTCTATATAAAATGAGGTGTAATAAGTTGTTATACACAAATATGAATAGAATTTGACAAATATTATGAGAAAATAATGGCCCATGTTGATAGGTTTCTCTCGGTCTGAATGTTACTCTTAAAGAACAATAAGGCCCTTCTTTATTTCCTTATATATAAATATATATTATCTTATACTAACATAGAGGAATTGAATGATATAGATTAATTTCTTGAATGATATTATTGAATATTTAAAGTTGTTCAAACTTCATTATATAGTAAATTTGAAAAACTGGAACATCTTTGTAAAATTGGAAGGTGAGGTATGACAATCTCTCCCAAATCCCTACTCTAAATGAATTGAAAATCATTATCAAGGAGGATATGATATTATACCATATAGAGGGAGACATATATTTAACACATGAACTTTATTATGTTTATTTTTACTTTTGTGTAGGATTAATCATTTTAGTGATAAATATGATTACTTAAAACCCCATAAATGAGAATTTTTACTTTTTGACCATGATTTCTCCTGAAGAGTAGTTTATGGATAGTATAGGCAACTTTCCTTATATATATTTGTTTTATACACTGGGTGATTAGTCACTGAAAGTGGCTAATATTAATTGTTAATATATTAATATTAATGTGTTTAAAAGTTTATAAACATCAATTTTAGTCCAATTCAGAAATTGAACTTCATTTCCCATCATTGGGCAATTCATGCTTAAAGTGTCAATTTGGGACTACTCCATAATTTGCTTGTGGAAATTACAATATTCATCATTTTAATTTCATATTTTTTTATATGATTCATAAATTTATTTGGAACATTTTTTCTTTTAGGTTTTATGGATGAATCACAAGTGAAGATGGAGATTTTTGCACCTGAAGGCAAAAATTTACTGGAAAAAGCATAAGGGGCCTAAGGCCCATCAAACAAATGTGGGGCCCAGAAACCAACCCCAATGAATCTAAAATTTATACAGTAGAAAGATAAAAATATGAGGATCATTTTATTCAAATTTGGACGGAGCTAATTTTGATGTTTTCATGATGATAAAGGGATCTAAAGTTGAGATTTAAATGGTGGACCCGACATTAATGCACAAACATCCGTCCCACCATTTCGACCATAAATTCCAAAAGGATGATCCAAATTTCCTGAACTTTTTACAGATAATATAGGACATATTTAAGAATATATTTCTCTTCTACAACCCCTCCGGATTTTTCCTTCTTAAATTACAAATTCACACGTCAATATGGTGGATGAATCTGGACAGTTTTCCGGGTCAACTTCGAAACGTCAATTTCCTTTTGATTATTCACCCTCCTTTTGACTCTATTAATTTTTGGGGGTGAATTTAATGTGGGGGGGGGTGGATATAAGGCTCCTAATATTCCTATATAAGGATACAGTGTTGAAGGGAATGGTGTTGGATATTTTTCTTATCTTCTTTTGTTGCTTGTTTCATTGTAAGGTTGTGCTTCCAAATTTCCTTTGTAATGTTTTACATTTCCATGTAAGTTTCTTTTTGTATCTTTATGATATTAATCAACTTATTTATCTTCTATATTTTCTATTTAATTTATTAAAACTTTATTATCACAAATCACAGTGATATCTCTGTGTTGTTGTGAATTAGTTTACACATAGGTGTGAATTTCATTCACACACACGGAGGAGTGCTCGTTATTTCAGCGGTTTTAATTTCTTCAATCCAAATCTTGTTATCCATATTCCACCCACCATTGAGAGTAAACCATAAATGGAGGGCTAAAACTTTATTGGGTTGATCTTAGGAGGATTCAAAGGCTGGATGGAATGTTATTTTATGAACGAATTGTTGTTAATTGGATAATTAATTTAAGACATCCATTCTTTAGTTATTTATACTCTCCATCTTTACTGTGTTTGAGAAAACTAAACTCAATTACTAAATGACTATATACCTCGGAGAGATCATGAATTTGGTTCTCTAAGTGTATAGTGGATTATTAATTGTGTTTAGTAAGCAGCAAACCATAAAATGATGAAGGTAGTGTTATTTTTGAAGAATGGATTCATCAAGAATTAATAAAACCAAAATTGTCTAAATAAGTAAAATTCATTCAATCCACCCCGAGCATAATCCTAATATCAAACCTTTTTTTGAATTGAATTAAATTAGTTTTCTTAGTTTTCTTTAAACCATCCAAAATCAAACCCAAAGTTGGATACTTCATAGCCCATCCTTCACCAAATCATAGTTTCTCAAGGTTACTTCTTCGATCCATGTGGATTATACCCCTACATGTACTACATCGACCGCTTTTACCAGTAGGGTAAATTTGGGCGCAACCAAATTTTGGAACCATTGTCGGGGACCCAAGTAAGTACCTTAGACCCACATCTTCTTTTCTCACCCCAAATTATCTATTCCCACCCTAATTTCTCTTCTATTTTCCCCTTTCTATTTCTGTGTGTCCAAAAAAATCCCAAAACCAATTTTCAATCAATTCCAATGGATTATCCTCCAAAATACCCCTTCATAAACCAATTCTGTAATCAAGTCGGAAATCAATATTGGGAAACACCTCACATATGGAATTTCATTGGACAATTCTTAATTGAATACACCACACCAGATGAGATATACAATCAATGAGATGATGAATGTTTAAAAGACCAATTTCCATACCTATCAAGAATTATTGAAAAGATATATAATGAGGAAGTCCATGATGTAAAAACATATATCAACCCTAATCATAAAAAAATTCTTGAACAATTGTGTGAACAAATGGTTAAAATGAATTCAGAAGTTTCATCCTTAAGATTAGAACTACAAAGCATTGAAATGGTTGTGGAACCCATTCCCACTCTGGTTGTCTCTTCCACATCACTAATATAAGAATATTCTCTCCCACAAAACTCAAATAAATTTATTGAATAACCAACCATTAGATTTGGGATAGTTGATGATAATGAAATAATTGTTGATGGGTGCTTAAATCAGGAAGAAATTGATGTTTTGGATTCAAAAGTGGGAAATTTGACATTGTGGATGGAGAGTCCTAAATATTTCTATATTGATGATTTCTCAAAATCACAAATCACTGAACAATTGGGTGAAATACCAAACAATGAGTCCATACCCATTCCTGATATTCAACTAGACAATTTTGTGGATGAATCATATTTTTAAAAGGAACCAATTATTTCAAATTGTTTTGTAGAAGAAACAAATTTGGATTAAAATTTATATCTTTCTTTAGGAAAATTCAATGAAACTGAACACAACATTATAATCCTTCCTTACCTACTCAAGAATCCCTCTATTTATGATAACCAATACCCTTCAATTATCATAAATTTTCATCAAGAATATCACCAAGTAGGAATGAACCTTGAAATATTTGGAAATACTCCAGATAAAACACGATCAACCATTTTAGATTTTCCTTGTATTTTACCAATCATTGTAGAAAATATGATTTCATACGAAAAAAATTTCAAAATAACAATAAATATCAATATTGTTGAAGTGGATAAAGATGGGTTAATTAAAATTTTGAAAGTTGGAATTGGATAAGTTGGGGGGTTCAAGTCGAGCTAATGACCTTAAAAAAAAGCGCTGCATGGGAGGCAACCCATGTTTTTCATGTTTTCTAATCATTTTGAATCATTTTCTTTTTCATATAATAAATTACCATAGAATATTGACCTGTTCTTCTTTTATGGGTAAGGATGGGTATGGAAGGGGAGCGCCATATTCATCCGTGTCACATGGCATGATCTATGAGTAATACCTTACCCAGAAATCTAAAAAGAAGACAATGTATCATCAGTTTATTTTGTTTTGTTTATTTTTATGTTTTTATAGGTTAAAAAAAATAAAAGGACATGTCGTAAGTCATAAGGAAAATCCATTCACCACCATCCAAGCCGATGAGACTCAAATCTAGGATTGAAGGGAGACATTGGAATGCGATTTCTTCATCAAAAACCAGGTAACTTCATTCCATGATTATTATTTTCAATTTCCTATTTTAACTCCTCTCCTACCCCCCTTCTAACTTTTCATTTCTTTAAACACTGGGGACAATGTTATTCTAAGTTGGGGGGAGATGAAATAAAAAATGATTTTTTTTTTCAATAAGAACATGCATGGAAAGACAAATTCCATTAACCTTGAACATGATAACACACATTGAAAACTCTGAAATTGGATATCGAAAAATTTGGATGCCTTTATTCTGATTTTAATGCAAGTTTAAGTTCATGAGCATAGTTTTTGGAAAGTGTGGTTGTCCGATGTTATTTTTCAAAGTTTACATTTTCATCCTCTTAATAAAAATGTCACAATGAACATCTACTAGATCATGGGTATAAATTTGAGTTCTTGGGTCCCTTTCATTATATCATAGGGTTCTGGGGTCACTTTTAGTTTAATTTGAGTATCCAAAAACAAAAGAAACAAAAAACACAATAAAAATAATTTTGACCACATAGAGAAATGTTATGTCCAAATGCGTGGCATCCGGAACTTGGGGATCGTGAGTCCATAATTGTCTTGCCCAGAGCTAGGATTTCTATATCTATTGTAGAGCATGAAATTGACAATATGTGTGGTGTCCGGCACTTGGGGATCGTGACTCCATAGTTGTATTGCCCAGAGTTAGTCTTTTCATATCTATTGTGGATAAAAAAAATCATCAAAAAAATGGATACTCATATTAAGGTTTAATGTGATTCTCACCTAGCGCTTCCATTTTTTCCCATTAACAATAAAATGTGCCCCATATCTTCTGTGATGCACAAAAATTTATCATGCTTAATTGAAATTGGATGAAATGTGGCGAGGAATTTGAACGAAGGAATGGGCTTGGGCTTGGGATATGCTTATGGAACTAGATTATTTTAAATGATTTTTATGGGTTCCATAATTTTTTTTGGTATGAGATATTTGGGTGAGCAATGTGTATTAAAATGTTTTTGGAAAAGGGGATTTGAATTTCATATTTGTAATATATTTTGCTCGGGACTAGAAAAACTCAAGTTGAGGGGTGTGATTAGTCACTGAATGTGGCTAATATTAATTGTTAATATCTTAATATTAATGTGTTTAAAAGTTCATAAACATCAATTTTAGTCCAATTCAGAAATTGAACTTCATTCCCCATCATTGCGCAATTCATGCTTAAAGTGTCAATTTGGGCCCACTCAATAATTTGCTTGTGGAAATTAAAATATTACTCATTTGAATTTGATATTTTGGTATATGATTCATC
Organism: Viscum album; assembly: GCA_963277665.1. NCBI lineage: Eukaryota > Viridiplantae > Streptophyta > Magnoliopsida > Santalales > Viscaceae > Viscum > Viscum album. The sequence continues at coordinate 1,630,750,580 of OY728122.1, forward strand.
GCTTTATTTGGAACATTTTTTCGTCTAGGTTTGATGGATGAATCACAAGTGAATATGGAGATTTTTGCACCTGAAGGTAGAAAGTTGCTGGAAAAAGCATAATGGGCCTAAGGCCCATCAAACAAATGTGGGACCCAGAAACCAATCCCAATGAAGCTCAAATTTATAAAGTAGAAAGATAAAAATATGAGGATCATTTTATTCATATGTGGCTGGAGATAATATCGATGTTTTCATGATTATAAAGGGATCTGAAATTGATATTTAAATGGTGGACCCGACATTAATGCACAAATATCTTTCCCACCATTTCGACCATAAATTCCAAAAGGATGATCCAAATTTCCTGAAATTGTTACATATATTAGAGGACATATTTAAGAAGATATGTCTCTTCTACAACCCCTCCGGATTCGGCCTTCTTAAATTACAAATTCACACGTCAATATGGTGGACGAATCTAGACAGTTTTCCGGGTCAACATCGAAACGTTAATTTCCTTTTGGTTATTCACCCTCCTTTTGACACTATTAATTGTTGGGGGTGAATTGATTGTGGGGGGGGGGTGGATTTAAGGCTCCTAATATGACTATATAAGTAGATAGTGGTGAAGGTAATGGTGGTGGATATTTTTATTATCATCTTTTCTTGCTTGTTTCATTGTAAGGTTATGCTTCCAAATTTCCTTTGTAATGTTTTTCATTTCCATGTAAGTTTATTTTTGTATCTTTATGTTCTTAATCAACTTCTTTATCTTCTAAATTTTCTATTTAATTTATTAAAACTTTATTATCACAAAGAAGAGTGATATCTCTGTGTTGTTGTGAATTAGTTTACAGATAGCTGTGAATTTCATTCACACACACGGAGGAGTGCTCGTTATTTCCGCGGTTTTAATTTCTTCAATCCAATTATTGTTAGCCATTTTCCACCCACCATTGAGAGTATACCATCAATGGAGGGATAAAAATTTAATGGGTTGATCTTAGGAGTATGAAAAGGCTGGATTTAATGTTATTTTATGAACGAATATTTGTTAATTGGATAATTAATTTAAGACATCCATTCTTCAGTTATTTCCACTGTCCATCTTTACTGTGTTTGAGCAAACTAAAATCAATTACTAAATGAACATATACCTAGGAGAGATCATGAATTTGGTTCCCTAAGTGTATAGTGGATTATTAATTGTGTTTAGTAAGCACCAAACCAGAAAATGATGAAGGTAGTGTTATTTTTGAAGAATGGATTCATCAAGAATTAATGAAACCAAAATTGTATAAATAAGTAAAATTCATTCAATCCACCCCTAGTATAATCCTAAGATCAACCCATTTTTTTAATCTAATTCAGTTAGGTTTCTTAGTGTTCTTTAAACCATCCAAAGTCAAACCCAAAGTTAGCTACTTCATAGCCCATCCTTCACCAAATCATAGCATCTCAAGGTTACTTCTTCGGTCCCTGTGGATTCGACCCCTATACGTATTACATCGACTGATTTTACCAGTAAGGTAAATTTGGGCGCAACCTTTTCATATATTCTATTTCATTCCTTTCTTTTTTATTATTTATATTTCTTTTTTATTGTTTTTCTTAATATTTCTACTTTTTTCCTTATTTTTTTCTTCTTTATAATTTTTTTTATTTTCATTTTCATTCTTATCTTTTCTTTATATTTATTATATTCATTCATTATATCTTATTTCATATTTTTTTTCTACTTTATCTTTATTATTCTTTCTTTCTATATTTTTCCTCTTTTTATGTTCTTTTCATTTTATATCAATCTCTTTTTTTCTCTTCTTTTTATATTTTTTCTATTTATTTTTTCTATTTTTTCTTAATCTTTTCTTCACTTTTTTATATATATCTTCTAGATGAAATAAAAAATGATTTTTTTTCAATAATAACATGCATGGAAAGACAAATTCCATTAACCTTGAACATGATAACACACATTTCAAACTCTGAAATTGGATATTGAAAAATTTGGATGCCTTTATTCTGATTTTAATGCAAGTTTAAGTTCATGAGCATAGTTTTTGGAATGTTTGGTTGTACGATGTGATTTTTCAAAGTTTAAATTTTCATCCTCTTAATAAAAATGCGACAATGCACGTATACTGGATCGTGGGTGTAAATTTGAGTTCTTGGGTCCCTTTCATTATAGCATAGGGTTCTGGGGTCACTTTTTGTTTAATTTGAGTATCCAAAAACAAAAAAACAATAAAAATAATTTTGACCACATAGAGCAATGTTTTGTCCAAATGCGTGGCATCCGACACTTGGGGTTCGTGACTCCATAGTTGTCTTGCCCAGAGTTAGGATTTATATCTCTATTGTAGATTATGAAATTGACAATATGTGTGGCATCCAGAACTTGGGGATTGTGACTCCATAATTGTCTTTCCTAGAGTTAGTCTTTTCATATCTATTGTGGATAAAAAAATCATCAAAAAAATGGATACTCATAATAAGGTTTAATGTGATTCCCACCTAGCGATTCCATTTTTTCCCTTGAACAATAAAATGGGGCCCATATCTTTTGTGATGAACAAAAATTTATCACGATTAATTGAAATTGGATGAAATGTGGTGATGAATTTGAACAAAGGAATGGGCTTGGGCTTGGGATATGCTTATGGACCTAGCTTATTTTAAATGATTTTTATGGGTTCCATAATTTTTTTGGTATGAGATATTTGTGTGAGCAATTTGTATTAAAATGTTTTTGGAAAAGGGGATTTCAATTTCATATTTGTAATATATTTTGCTCGGGACTTGCAAAACTCAAGTTGGGGGGTGTGATTAGTCACTGAAAGTGGCTAATATTCATTGTTACTGGGGTATCCCAAATAGACTTAGAGTTGATTAACTAAATCCATGTTTCTAATAGAATTATTTTATATCATCCATCTCTCAAAAGTGTTCAAAAAATAATCTTAAAATGGAGGAGAACATGTTTTTAGAGAAAAATGAGAAGAACACACTTACCATTTTCATTTGATTTCCAATAATAGGGAAAATATTTTTAACACATATTGAAATTTTTGGTATGTGAGAATATTGAGAACCAAAAAAAAGGATATAGTTGAACCAAAGTATTTAATGTTTTCTCAATGATGTGTCGATATATGTTTGTTGAGTTGGGATGAATTTGGGATGATTGAAAAAATATTATAGATTTATTTATTGGAGTTAGATTCCATGAATGAAAAATTATCCTTATAAATATAGTTATTCTTGAATAGATATTTAATGATTAGATACATGTGATAAGTAGTGTAAAATGTTGAAAAAAGTTTCCATTCTTTATTAGGATGAAGAGTAATAGATGAATACAATGAAAATATTCATTTGTGCTATGAATTGTATGTGAAAGAAGATTTAATGGTGGTCATAGAAAAAAATTGAATTTCATAAAAGAAGAAGAATAAGTATATTCCAAAAAATAGATACATATTATCCAATTAGGTGTGAAATTTTAAAGAGAATACCATGAACTTTAAAGGCATGATAATCCATACCATTTATTTCACTTTTGAGGTTTTTATTTTTATACTAAGTACATTTTTTGGGGCTTACATAAAAAATTGTAGCTGAGTATAGCAACCTAAGGAGGCCATCGGAAGAAATTATTTGAGATAGCCTCAACCACATGGGATCCAGCCCATGCATGTGAATCCATGTTGGAATGTATTAGATTTGTCTAGTGTATAGGCCCAGGGGAGTGTGCACAGCCAAGTTGGAATTTTTTGGGGCAGGGTGTTAGTGGGTTTATGTGTGTCAGCATGGCCTATGAGACTGTGCGTGATTGTGTTGAAAGACCACTCCACCACTAAATTGGAATGTATAATGATTGGAATGAGATTTATTATTAGGAACTGCCCACCTATCCATAATTTTGATAATGGATCCATCATTTCATATATACTATTAATTCACTCTAAAAAATATGCATATAATAATCACTATTTGATTGTGCTGATCTGATCCACATGATTACAGTGAGAGATCATCTTGAATCTCTGACACCTAAGTGTCTTCTATATCCATTGATTTATTTCACTAATATCAAACATAAGAAATGATAAAGAAAAATAGTCTATCTTCTATGATCTTGACAATGGATCGAGACAAGGTCAATTCAACTGAATCCATGTGTGAAACATCATATTTCACGTATGTCGATTATTTAAAGAAAAATAACATTGTGATTAGTCATTGTATGAATGAATGAAAATCATAAGAATCATCGCATGCATCCATCGCCTGATGTTTTCTGTATTATATGAAGTGTTCACTTGATCACGTGATTCCATTTCATGAAAAGAATATATCATTCCACCACATGAAGATTCCATCTTGGATGGCTTTCAACACATTACGGAGTTTTTTTTCACTAGTTTTACATCATCTATCCAACATGGCATTACATGAATAATGATAATGTCACATAAAGAACTTATGTGTCTCTGGATCAAGCAAAGAGATAATGTAGCCTCATGATCTCCTCGACATTAAATGAAATAGTTTTCCCTAAAGATTTAGCATTCAATGAGATACTCAAGTATTTGGGAGTTTTAAAATATCCTTGAATCACATGGAATATTAGAGGTGGGTGATGTAAATATTCCTTTATATATAGAGAGGAAAGGGTTTAGGGTGGTAGTTGTTTGGGACTTCACTGAGAGCCCTCATTTCTCGAAAAAATAGAGAATACACATGCATTGATCATGCGAAGAATAGAAGAATCCCACAATATTTATTAACATGAAGGAAGAAAACTATTATGTGATTCATTCAAGTGAATGAGAAGGTGTATTCAGGATCAAGTCATAATAAGGACATCCTGTGAAGCACCTCTTTCTTAAGATAAGGTTTTAAGAAGAACAAAAAAATAACATTGGTTCCTATGAAGGAACCCATGGGAGAACCCTTTTCATGTAAAGTAGCACTCATGGAAAACCATTATCTAATGAATAAGTGATATGAAATCTAACTTATTATAACAAAGGGGAAGAGAAGACTCCTTTGAAAACCCATTATCACACAAAGTTTGAAAAAGAGGTTCATGTGATCAGATCATGAATATGCATTTTTTGAATCCCTTACATGGAGAACCTTGAGAATTCACGAGTATTCTTGCTAAGTTATATAAAGGAGTAGAATAAAACCACAAAATAATTTATTTAATTTCATAAAGGTAGTGTTCCTATGGTATGATAGTTCAAGAAAACCTTAATTGGTTATATAAAGGAAACAAAAGATAGACATTTCATGCAATCCATGAATTTCATGCACCCTATATACTATCATTAAAAAACTTAAATAGTTTCGAAGTAAAATACTAGAAGAATATAGAAGTACTTGAGACATTTTGATAATAAATAATTAATTTATAAGAAACATAAAATAATGATAATCAAAAAGGTTTATGTGCAATGTTCATACAATATTAATTATTTCATGATTGTACGAATAAAGGTGAGAATTTAAGAAGGAAGACTGAGTTGAAATCATGAAAAATAATTCATGCATTATATGTTATTGAAATGATTTTATACACAAAATGTATGCATTGGATTTAGGAAAATACTTTATCAAACAGAAGGACAAATTATTTCATGAGAATTTTTATTGACTGAGGAAGACCTGATCATCTACTAAAGATAAAAAAACAAGACAAAGACAAGTAGACCTGACCAAGAGCTATATATTCTCTTGAACTATACACAGGTTGGCTATTTGTTCTAAAACAATGTGGAGTAGGATCTACATCCATTCATAAAGAAATGATTAGGTGCATAATATATTTTCTATCAAATGATCCAAACCAAAAAGAATAAGGTTCTTTTGATTGGGGGCATAACTAGTTGAATAAGAGGCCTAATGAGAAGAGAATATGGTTAGGTCTATAACCAACCAATGTGGATGAGTTGTATTTTTTGTATAACCAAGATCTACTATAAGATCAACTACTGGGGTGTATAACTAGTTATTGATTAAACCAATATAATCATTGATAATAATATAGTGGCTAATCAATAATGGGGGAATAATTAATAGGGACAGGAGAATGAATTTGTAACCAACCTTATAAATACTCTGTCTTTTTATCCCAATTATTATTTTTTCATATGAGGTGAGACTATGAGATGTCACTGAATAGATAGAGAACCTCAAAAAGTTCAAGAGGGTAAATTCAAATGAATTAATTTTGAAAAATTAACCCACTGATTGACCCACCCAGTGGTCTATATGGACAATATCTCAACAAAATAAACCCTATGTATAATAATAAAGTTTTCCACCAGGTAATATCTATGTATATTAATAGGGACCCCTTGTTAAATATTTGTTTCAATTATATTCCCTTTATGTGTCTTAACTGAGAACTCATATCTCAGAGTATTAGAATATTATTCAATGATCTCAGAAAACAAGCATGATATAAAAAATTTCATAGATCTTGAATCAAATAAAGTATTATCAAACATGGAATTTAGTATCATTATACCTAAGATCAGATCCTTTGGTACTTCAACCTCAGTTGTAGTGATCATATAAGATCTAACTTTCTCCCGCATCATTTTATAAGTAAAATTTCCTTGAAATTTGGTGCATTGATTTTCATAGTTCCCCCATCTTCATACAGTTATAGAATTGATCATATTCAAATCCAACCTTACCTTTGTGTTTTTGAGTTTTATGGTCTTTTTATTCACCATTTAAACAATCTAACATCATGTTAAATCAAGTCATTCTATGTTTTTTTCAACAACTACTACATGTGAGAAATTCCACTATTCTTTCCTTCCCATTTGACATACTTTTCATTCCATTATGCTCAGCGGACACATTCTTCTATATATTTCCTTTAAATAAATAAGTCTTGGAGAACTCCTTTTCTATCTTAATATCTCTTGAGACTATATCCTGAAATGATAAAAATTTATGACATACTAATTAAATTCATAAGAAAAGATTTAATCTGTCAAAGAAATGGCCAATATAACATTTTGGTCTATGTATATAGACAAAATCATTTCTAATTATCCTAATAAACTTATCCTTGTACTCAACAAAATTTTCTTCATCCTTTTATATAATATTGAAGAATTTACTTTTAATTTCATCCCTTTTCTAAAGAAGAAAATATTTTTCAGAGAATATACAATTAATAATTCTATATTCCACAAACTTGATCTTACTTCCTATTTAGTGTTATGTATTAGTGACCACCATTAATCCCAATCTCCCTTAAGATGATATACTACTATAAAACGTTTTTCACCTTCACAACTTCCCAAAGAGATAAATTTATTTTCTAAGAACTTAATCTATTTCTCAGCTACCAATATATTAGTAGTTCCATTGAATGATGGAGATTTTTTTCACATAAAGTGGTCTAACATAGTTACACCATGCTGTATATTAAAAAATTACTATATTCGGGAATGTTTATTTTTCATAAACAAGGTATACTTACCAAGTATAGTTATGATCTAAATAACACTGATTCCAGCCTCATTGACCTTCTTAAGAGGAACATCCCTATATTGACTATGGGTGTTGATACAGTTCTCATTCTTTATGTTAGTTTAGATCTCTAAATAATGAAATATATGTAATTATTTACTGATATTGAATTATAAAATTAAATTCTTATTGGGTTTTTGAGGATAAAATCCTTAAAATCTTAATGATTTTTCATATTATTTATGACATCAAACTTGAATCCCCTAAATATAGTCCCAAAGGTTTCTATTAAACTTCTATTAATACTGACTATAAAAACCTAGTCACTAAAAATAAAACTCGTAGTTATATTAAATTATTGTTTTGTAATAAAATTGTTATCGATGGATACACCAACTTAGTATCATTTTAAGATTAAATATATAAAAATCTTCATATTACACTTGAGAACATAAAAATATAGTATAAAAACCATGATAACATGAGTATCACATTAATAAAATCCTTTAAAATTACTCATAGTTATCTTATAGGATTACAAGACAATGGGAAATAAAATAAGGATTATCTCATATTCTCAGTAGGGATTGTTGTACAGTGGAAGCTATCATAACATAAACATGAAATAAATAGTATATAAAAATGAATAAATGATTAAAATTATTCTATAGTAAAATTAAATTGAGGGAATAATATATCCACGAAAATAAATAAAAACATGAATATTAAATATAAATCTCTTACTAATGGATTTCATAATGCAAAACATCATAAACTCACCTTTAAAGAATTATTCTAGGACATCATACATAAATGGGTAATACATATACCAATACCATGGATAATTTTTCTCATGATACCTACCAGTGTATCAAGGTTACAAAGACCCATCCATCACTAATTAAGTATATGAATTCATTGTATGAGTTAACAAGTCATTTCACAACATTACCCAAGGAACTTATTACTTAATCATGGAAAATAGAACAATAGTTATTCATATGATGGAATTAAAAAAACTACTATTCACCTAATTAATGGAATACTGTTTCTATCTATGAAAATATCTCAAAAATTAATGTAGATACTCTGGGGTGTCCTCAATGTAATGGTAAGTACCTTTTTAGAAGAAATAAATATAAGGTGGTGTAGATGGTACTTTCAAAGTACTCAATTGTCAATAGAAGATAGTCATTGAGTTCAGTTGCATGAAATGTTAGGAAATTCCTTCATTACGGTTTATAAAGATCATGTGAATTATCTAAAGTGTATCCCCTATGAGTATCTAGCTATATGTACATTATCAAACCCACTCATTATGAACCAATTTAAGACTGAGTTGATACTCATCCAACTTTTTCCGATTTGATTACCCCAAGATGTATAAGTTCCATATCCACATCCGCATTCCAATATCTAGATATGGATTTAATTTATAGGAAAACAACACACACTTTACTATCCAAAATTTAGTATTTTTGTACATTATGATGACTAACATAATATTTCAATTAAATATCCATTGAATTATATTTCATGTAATTGAACTTCATATACCATGAATAAAAGTGAATTCATGGTATAATAGAGAAAATATGAATTATATACACCATATAGTTGTAAAAAGAGTAAAATAAAATATATTTCACAAGAAAAATAATTTGATATGGAAGGCCCATTTCCAGAATTTGTGATTTCCACTAAAGTACTTGAATCTCATAGAGACCTTGAACTTCCTCTTGAATAACTCCACAGAATTTAAGTAATTATGAAAACTTGTAGTAAACTAAGGCTTTATTAAATGAAATTTAATTATAGGATATGAAAATTGGGTATGGGTCAAGGATATTTCAAATGGAATTTTTACCTTTGAAAGGGTTTAAGTGATGACCTTTTATAAATGAAGAAAAATTACTTTTGTTAATACCCATTTCATTTCCATTATTTTATTGCACAGATCAAGGGTAAATGATTCCAAGAGTTATAAATAATGGATTGGGGTGATACTAGGTCCATAAATCTAACCAATTATTTCCAAAAAATTTAAACATACTGGAAGACATTTTCTTTTAAATTTTTACTTTTTAATTTTTTTATCGAGATAACTTGTTTTCACCCAAGAAACTCATGCTTTACTAAACATATAAAGTAACCAATATTAACATATATGGGTGTGATAAACCAAAAATTTAATCTCTATTTAATATATGTCAATTTGTGATTAATATAAAATTAAAATTTAAATTAAATCATTCTATATACAAAAAATGTTTTTATAGAAAAATGTTGTTTTCCCAGTTAAGTGTTATTAATCAATTTAGCATTTATTACCAATTGAATGGGTGATAATTTATTTAAATATAGGTTTAAATATAATATTAATGTCACTTTTAATATTTAATTAATTTATTTTCAATTTATAATAATTACACAATATTAATAACAAAATTATTTGAAATAACAATTGTACCATTATCGTGGTTATTGGCTATATTCATAGAAATCATAAAAACTTATGAAAATAAATGATATTTTCCATATTACAAAATATTATAATGTTGATATAATATATGAAATACAATTTTTTTAACTTATACTAGTGATGAAATCTAATTTTTTAAATATAATAGAATAAATTAGTTTTATAGTAAAAAACTACTTATATTTCCAATATGATAAACAAGGGTTATATATATATATAAATTTTAATTTTAAATGATATATTTTAATTATAAATATATATATTTTTTATATAAAAATGTTTCAAAAATTTCTAATCCATTCTTGTACTAAGATAATGTCATAAAATTGATGGTTTTAGGAATATTATTATCTTTTACAATTCGCCAAAAAATAAAATATTTCAGACAAATCCTAAAATTTAATATTAAGATTATATTGACATTAAAAATAATAAAATAATTTAATTTTTAAAAATTCAAAATAAAATTTAACTTTTTAATAAATTGATTAATAAAATATCTTTAGAGTGTGGATTATGAAGTAGTTTTTTGATGTAGTTTTTAAGTACAATAAAAAGGTCATGAGTATTATAATTTTATTTTTTATATGGGTATTATAAATAATAATATATAAATATATTAATTAAATTGATTCTGGTTTAGTAAGATCATTTGAATATTTCAAATCATATCCTCCTAAATGCTAACCTTGGTTTGGAGAAATGACTAATAATTGTGCACTAAGTGATGATCGAGTCAATAATCAATCATCTTTTTTAGGGTTATTACCCTAGTTTTATCTGATCTATAACATCCATTCAAATATTTTTATATATATAAGGATTTCATTTCTAGGAAAATAAAAAATATTTATTTTATTTAAATTTTAGAATGAATTCCTAGGTTTCAAGTCCACATTCTAGGATTTTCACTAATGTTTTATAGTCTAAAAGATTATAAATAATTAAACATTACTTTAAATAGAGACACACAGTTTCATACAAGATTATTACATTATTTTTTAATATAAAAACATATTCATAATATAATATGTAATATAAAGGATGAAATTTAATAATATTAAAAATGAAATTCAAACAATTTCCATACAATAAAATCATTAAAAATATTCAAAAAATTACACACTTAATTACATCATTACACTAAAAATTAAAAGTATAATATTTGAAAAAATTCAGTCTAATATTACTAATTAATATTAACCAAAAAAAGTAATATTAAAATTTTAATATAATAAAATTCTGAGTAATTAATTATATAAATATTTAATCCATTATACTAATAATTTATTATTTTAAACTAATATTGAACCTTCAATTTAACAATATTAATAACAATTAAATCACTAAAATAGACACATAGTATAATATTAGACATGTAATTTACTAAGAATACAATCCTAATTCAAAAAAGTATTATACCACAAAATATTTAAGATCATAAAAAGTACCCCCAATATTGAAGACCAGAATAGCTAAAAGGTCTCATTGAAATTTTTCCCATTATAAGTGAGGAAAGGAATCCCTAAAATTTTTAGACTATAATAGAGGTAATTCTCTAAAAATATACTAACTTGAGATAGGAAAATAGGTGTAGGGGAATGAGAAATGGGGGATACCTTTTTATGAGTAGCCCGTAGGGAGCATCAAATCATTTGACGCTCAAAATTCTATTTCCAAAGTAGGTTCTTAAAATTGTTTGATACTTGTCATTAAGATGTGGATCAGAGAGAGTCGAATAGTATTTCTCTCATCAGTTCTAGTATAAGCATCAACCCATTTTACTCTCTTAGTATAGTTGGACTGAACGTGAAACTTTTTTCTACTCAGATAAACCATTCTCCAAATATTATAAAATGTAAACCCTATATATATATATATAATTTAGTCTGTACATACATATCATGGGATATATGGAATGTCCCACCCCCACATTGGGTGATTGTGATCAGTACATGGATACACCATAGAGTGAAGTATTTTTTTGTTACTAAATATGATCTTAATCAATAAAAGGTTAAATAAAACAACAACAATAATCAATGGTGAATGGTATATGTTTTTCATTTATTTATACAAGGTTTAGGTTTTTATATCATGTTGATCTTGATATTTTATGCTTCTGTTTTCATCTAATACCATGAAAAACTATTGTTCGGTCCTTAGAATCCCTTTCATGGTATCAATGATTTATAATTATTATTTATTCATGAAATAATGATTAAATATGAAAAAATTTAGATTTCATATTGATATCATATTGCTTATAGTATGAAAATATATGTTGTTTTGAACTGTGGCTTTTTTAATGATATTTGATATCATAATTTGTGATATAGTCACTATGTATTATATGGGATATTATAACTAGTGACTCTTTTGAAATCCTTTGGTTTTACACGTATTTACATGTATCATATGGGATTTATTATATAGTGATATCAAAGATTTTAATATTGAAAAACAAAGTATCATAAAACCTTTGTGATATTATGGTAGTCATAAATAAGACTCCAATAGATGTTTAAAGTGATATCATAGACTATGATTATCTATCATAAAATATGATAGATAATAGGGAATTCCATATATTATGACATACATATATTGTTAATACATTGTCCATTGAAAATTTTATTTCGATTTTTTGAATTAGGAATTGAATTATACAATTTATAACATGTTTTTTAATTATAAAAATGGTATTTAAAGATATTTATTTTATTTATAATGTGTTTAAAAATTTATTAATTAAATAAAGTTTATATGTAATTAAATGTTTAGAAATATTTTAATAAATAAATATCCACAATATTAAATGTTAGTGTTAAATACATTTTAAAATTATATGGAGTGACATATAATTTAGACCTAAATATTTTATATGGAAATTATAAGGGTATTATATAAAATGTTTATCAATTATAAAATAAGGAAGAAAATAAATCATTTTATTTTAAATTAAGAGCTGTTCATAATTATTAATTGGAAATGTATTAATTAGAATGCCTTATTTGAAAAATTATTTAAAACATATCATAAACAGTTTTTGTAATTAATATAATCAAGGTTTAAATAATATTTAATGTGTGATATTTTGAATGTCTGACTAGTATACGGTGAATTAATATATATAATATTTATTTTTCAGATATCATGTGATAAAATTAATTTAAATATAAAATTAAATATCAAGGAGTTCATATTAGAAATAAATATAAATTATTTATAATTTTTTATTCATGTAATGTCCATAACATAAGGATAAATTATAATGTATTTATCATTACAACATTTATAAAGTGTACATAAATTGTTTTTCCCATGTTTAAATATATAAAATTTTCATTTATTTAGTTTATTCCCCATTTTTCCTTGAATATAATGGTTATATTATTAACTGATTTATGCTTCATTTTCAAGTGTTAAACTACTTCTATAAATTTTCATACACATTTGTAAGGAGTTAAATTTTAGGAATGATAATTATTATTTTTTTTCTTACCTTGAATATAGATTGTATAAGGTTATGATATTTAATATAAGAAATCATTATACTTAACACATATTAGGTGTTAAAATTGTGATGGAATTAAGTGACCTTTGGTTGGAATTCTCACTGTCCTAAAGGCTTATGCGTTATTTAGAAGAATGGTTGGTGGCTATAATTCACTCCAAACTTACTATTATGGGGATTTTTGATTTCATACGATTGTAATAATTTACATTAAATGGTTTTATATTCCTTATACATGCAATGAATCTGGATATGTATGAATATAGATGGATTTTAATTTTTTTTAGAAACACATGTTAGGAGTTTTGTATATAGTGTTACATATAAATATTGCCTGAACATTTCGATTTAGTGGAAGGAATATAATTACAAAATAAATCTTTATAACCATGAATAAATTTAAATAGAATACGTGAGATAATATTGTGTGATTTAAATCCCCTTAAAATACTAACTGTCAGACTCCTTCTAGAGTGGAAATTATTCAAGACCTTGATCATCCAACTAGGTAGTTTATGAAAAGGTAAGGTGACCCTAGATTATCATTTGAAAGGAATGAAAGAAATAAGGCGACTCTATGAGTTATGTTACTAAATTTGGTAATTTTATTTAGGATTCACTTAGATAGAAAACTCTAACTGTTAGGATTCCAAGGGAATAGTTTTGAGTTTATCTGTACAATAGATTAGTAAACATGTTATCCTCTCAACCATCCCAGAGTCATATATGATATTATTTTGATGATGGCCTACCAAAATTTATAATTCATGAGAGGAATTCAAAAGTGGAAACATTTCATAGTTAATTATAGATATTAATCCACTAATGGGTATTATGTATTTTAGAAATGGGTCATAATTTTAGTGAAACCCCATAATATATGAAGTTAAAACATGATACTCATATAATGAAATATTTTTTGTCAATACAAATGGAATCATAATAATCCAGCATGACCTTGATATCAATATTCGAAAATGGAAATATTGATGTAAGATACATATTTAATTGGGACCAACACATAAAATAATTCTTAAGTAATAATAAAATTACATGAGTAACTAAATATAGAAATTATTGAAAAAGTGGATCTATATTTCCTTTTTTGAAGCAAAAAAATAATTCTTTTAAGGTTCCAATGAGTTACTCATTAGGAAAATAATATTGTTTCAAAGTAGACAATAAATTTTTATTAAAATCACAACATTTGATGTTGTGAGGTAAAAAAATTTGAATACTATTTCAATGAGTTAATCATTATGAATATGATTCCAATGTCTCAAAAATATTCAAACTAGGTTACTTAATATATGTTACACACTAAATATGTTTTGTATGGGGGTTTTATACTTTGCTCATATATATATATACATGGAAGGAATTATATATAGATTAAAAAATATCTAAAAGTAAAGAATTCATAAGGCCTCTTTGGTGGTATATCATATTGGATATGATGATACATGAAATTATTAATGGTTTTTTAAATTTTAATAAAGAAATTTAAGAATATAAGATATATCATTATACAAAATGAAGAATCTGATTTTTCATTTTTTTCATGTTTTATTCAAAAAATATGTGAAGTAAAATGATAATAAACCTATTAACATAAAAAATTGAGTTATCCCTAACTGCATTTCATCTTGGATTATTATTGGTTTTATCTAAATTATAAGATTAATGTGGGTAGAATTTCATATAGAGATACAAAATACTTTCATGGGGAATGAATGGTTTTTTATTCTAGAAGGTCTTCCAAGCATACTATGCCCTCCCCAAAATAATAAAAACTTACCTAAAATTAAGGTAGGGCTGTGAAATGTTTTCAAGATTTTAGTGGCCCATACTAGATATCTAGTGTATCTAATGGTACATTGGTTACCCCAATAGAGGTCCTAATGGGTGACCTGCAACAACTAGTTGGCCACCGTAACTATTGTGGACTCAACTAGGATTCCAGTGGCCAACTATTGTGACCACAAACTCAACCTTGTTTACCAAATTTTCAAAAGATTCACTACTCATTTTCTACCAAATCCTTCACCTTGAAAATATATGTTTAACAAGATAAAACACATCCATAATCTCACATTCTGGATCTTAATTTAAATTTTTTAATTCTCCCCAAATTCAGTTTAATTAGAATCCACCCTTCTATCATAATCAATTGCCACCTGACAACATGGGATATTTTTTCACGTTCATTAAATTAATTTCCATACTAATATTCAATTTGAAATATACTACCTTAATCATTATAACCTATATAGTCAATGGAATTAAAATAAATTAATTTTCATTAAAACTAAGACTTATTTAAAAAAGATAAATCTAATTAAAATTTATGATTTAATCTACTCTATCATATTTCATTTCCACCAATAATAAAAAATTCGATATAATAAGGAATTAAATATATCTAAGTCATAATATTAACTATTTAAATAACTTCATTCATATGTAATTTATTTTTTAAAAAATAATCATTCATAATTATAATTTATATTTTCCCACAACTAAGGAGATTACTAATTTATGATCATTTTAGAATCAATTGTTAATGGTGAATTAATCATCATAAATTAAGAATAATAAAATATAAACACTTACTTAAATTAAAACAATGAATCTTTTCTAGGTATAATAAAAATTTATTTCAAATTTAATGTTTCAAAGAATCCAAGAACATCTAAGAACACAACCTAAAAATATTAGATTACGCTCAAAAACTATCTTTCAAACTAAAAATGTAAAAAATATCTTTAAAAATTAAACTAAATGAGAAAAATAATTTCTATATACTTTGTGTCCAATATTATAGAAAAAATCATATACCATGATGTCGGGAATTTGACCACATAGTGTTCGACAACTTTTTGTGGTAAGTTATACCATGTCATAGTTTTCTTATATAGTGATAAGAATTATCATTCCAACTTGTATACCATGGTGATTATCAAATTCCTTAGAATATTTAAGTTTCATGAGATGATAGGTATAAAAATTAATTATTAACGGATTTTATCAGTTGGAATAATCAATGAGGTTGAAGATGAATGGATTAATCATTTTATAAAGTATGTTTTTTATTAATCAAAGATATTACTCATTTTCGATGCTTTTAATTGGGGCACGCCTTATTGTGCCACATGTCAGACGTTGGATAACAGTCATATTATGCCATGTGTTCCTAGTTTCCCAAGGTGGGAACCATCCATCACTTCTAAAGAGATGTCTTATCCTTGATCAAAATGGTATTATGGGATGTTGTTTCCTCCTTCTAATGATTCCTCCTTTGAAATTTTTGCCTAGTCCGTGTCTCCTTCAAATATTAAGACTTTTTTTGTGATGCTTGTTCCTATTTACATCTCTTTCTAGATTCTTATTAATTATACTACTTATGTTAGGAAATTATAAGGGGTCGAGTCAAGGAAGCAACCTTTGGTCAGGAGAGTAGTCACATTGAGGAATCTATGGAATTATTGACGCTTGAACACTATAAAACATGTATTCTTCCACATTATAGGTATTATTAAGGGTGAAAAATATCATGGATTCTAATTTTGACCATGGGTTATCTTCTACTAGAGGAATTTCTCTGATTTTTTCCTCATCTTCCCATGTTTAACACATGTTATGCTACAAGTTTAACGTCTTGTGGAGATGGATCAAACTGATCAGAACACTGATGAGGGTGGATCTGATTAGCATATACCTAGGAGGGAGCACCAAGAATTTTTACCAAATGGATGGATTAGAACATCCAATGATGGTGGATCCAAGAGTGGTACGTCCCACAAATGGAAGGTTTCATACTATTGAGGCTGATCTAGACCCCACAAAGGGAAGATTAAAAAGGATGGGCCTCACAAAGAAGGACAACAAGGTTTACTGTTGGTTGGGATTGAACCTCATGGAGGCTTCCTATGTACCCTGTGTATAAGACAATGATCAAAAACCACATAGTTGGAATGGGTGATTTGGGGTTTACATATGGATTGTAGCTCGGGTTCCATAAAAAGCAGTAATGGGACGGATGGGACTTATGCATGGTTAGCTTCCCATGGGATGATGTGACACCAACATGATATGGGTGAAGTGGTGGCGAAAATTGATGGGGTTTATGCATGCTTAGATTCCTGATGGGATGTCACGAGTTCACCAGGATGTGGCATCCTCGATGAAATTAGGATAGATATGGAGGAAGT
Organism: Viscum album; assembly: GCA_963277665.1. Classification (NCBI taxonomy): domain Eukaryota; kingdom Viridiplantae; phylum Streptophyta; class Magnoliopsida; order Santalales; family Viscaceae; genus Viscum; species Viscum album. The sequence continues at coordinate 1,630,768,272 of OY728122.1, forward strand.
GTCGAAGGATGAGGATGATATGGAACCAACATGAAGATGATGTGATGTGATTCAAACTCAAGGGGTTTATTATGTATATCGGTGGTAGGGTATCAAATTACACATAGTTAAGTGGTTCAATTATACTCTTAAGTCGGTGGATCATGAGAATTAGAGTGCGTGGATAGTGACTCGAAGGAAGTGGAACCTTTGGGTTAGGGCACGATCCTCTCGAGACACAGAGGCACAAAGGAAAGATCAGGATGGGAAATTAATGGTGGGTTTTCACCTCAAGGAGGCTTCCTGCATAACTAAAAGGATTAAATTTCACATAGTTCAGGATGGAGGCATAGAATCGAGGTGTATAAAAAGGACGGTAGGCCAGAGACACATTAGGGGACTATGCATTGTTAGCTTCCCATCGTAAGAGGGACACTCTTGGTTGGGGGAGTATGGTGAAATGTGAAAGGATTATGCTTGGTTAGATACCCTAGTGCTACTAGAAGCAGTGATGGGATGTGTGGTTGGGGCTTATGCATGGTTAGCAGCCTAGGAAGATGGATCAAAACACCTCAAGGTGGTGGACTTGGGAGCTCTGTCTCAAAAAAGGGAATATGTCACATTAGGAGGGTACTTGCCTAGGAGGGAGCACTAGAGTTTACCATTGGTCATGGTTGAACCAAAAATAGGTGTCTTACATACCTTGTTTATAATATAGAGATCAAAACCCCTGTTGTTAGAAAGAGAAAGGGGCTTGTAGTTTATCGTCGCGTAGGACGAAGTTGAACCGGCATGAAGTAGTAGGAAAAGATGGGTGATGGGCTTGAAACTTAGGGAGGATTACTAGATACCTATAAGGGATCAAAGTCCACATAGTTATTGATGGTGGTTATGTGGAAAACACATGGATAGTGGCCCATCAAAATGCTATATATTATGTGTAGTTAGCGTCCCATAGGGGTTTTCATTGTTTCTGCTTACTCTATGCCCACATGAATCATGCTTGGTGTGAGAAACAAGAGGCCGAAACATACGTGATGATTAAGTCAAAAAAGGTGTGCCCATAAAGAATGGTGTGGGGATTACGCATGTCTAATATCCTGGGTAGTTTTATATTGGGACTTACTCTAGGAGGAAGGGCCGATAAGGTGTTTAAGGGCTTACGTGAAGACTTCCTGAAGCACACATGGTGACAAATCACAGAGGGAGTGAGAAGGCAGATTTAAAAGGTGGGAAGTGAAGAGTTCCTCATCTCATCCCCTATATGATCCTCTCAGGCCTTCCATTCATGAGATAACTCACATTTTAACACTATGTGTTGAGTATTAGGATGCCTATAATATTAATGTCCTAAAACTCGAATAATGAGGAATCCCTCCTCATCCTTTGGACATATATAACTTATACCAACCCAGAATTGGGGAAGGGAGGGAATAAGAAATACCTGATAGGAGTGAGTTGGATGAGTGGTTAATAGAGGAACCCATGTTAGCATGCCTATGTGAAGAAGAAATAGATGTTAGATTACCTATGAGAAGAAGAATCTTGTAGGGAAACACAACACGAATCACCACTCAAGGGACCATGAAATCAATTCATACATGTCTGGAGGGGCACATGAGAGAGGGTATCGTGAAGTAGAAGGCCTTTCTAGGAGGGGCTTTAGGATGCTCTGGTTCTTCGTGAAGAGGAAGAGCACTGAAAAGTAAGTTGATTTTCGAAGTAAGGAAAAAATGGTCTCTATGAAGGGAGGTGTTTTGTGATGCATGGATACCCAACTGAGGTATGGAGTCTCCTTGTGCTTAGAGGGTGATTCAGAAAGTCTAAATGATCCAAAATGTCTTGAGTTTCCAAAATGGACTCCTAACATCATGATGGATGTGGGGATTCGTGAAGGAAATCCCCACTTAAAGAGGAGGTAAATAGGAATGAAGTGAAAGCTAGTTCACTATGCTCAAATACCTTGGGTGATGCATTTTATCATGTGTTCATAGATTAGAGGGAGCTTCATGAAACGAGAGCTCAAAAGTTGAAATATTAGGGTAATGATCCTTTGGGGTGGGTATGAGCCACATATTTATAAGCACCGGGTATCACAATACTCAGAGGTGCACCATGAAGGAAATTTATCTTTGCGATCAGAGGTGGTGGCATCCGACTCATAGATCCATTTTCACAAATTTTCAGCATTTGCGGTGCTCGTCGGACTCACTGAGGTGACCACCAGTACTTCGTAGAGGTTTCTGTCTACCAGTTTCACATTTTTCACAATGGTGAAGTGATTGGCCATGGATCTCTATAAGAAAGACACATTTTGTGAATTTTGGAGTTGTATGGATTGAATTCTGTACAAAATGGTTTTAGTTTCCCTCAATCCATCTTTGGAAAAGATTTTGGGACCAAAAAATACCCACCCTCATAATGGGAGACAATGGAAACTTGTGTCGTATTCTAATGGTAAATATCTGAAAACCTATATATTACAGAGTTGTCTCATGATTAGGGCACATGGAGCTTGGGTGGGATGGTCTTGAATCTATGGGTAGCCTAAGGTTCCAAGAATCTCATGAGTTCATCACCTATAAATTTAGTGTGAGTTCCCCCTTTTCATGTATCTTCTCTCCATGAACCTATATTCGAGCTCTCAGATCACAATGCTCCAACACCCCTGTGAATTCTCTTTCCAAACCGGTTTCCTTAGATCAGTGCATTGTGAATTATTCTTAGAAAACCGGTGAACTGCAATCCATTGTTACTTAGAAAAGAATAATGAGTCCTTTAAGGATCCGTGATCATGTGCTCCATGATATTTCTTCACGAAAAGTCTTCACAATCAGAGAAGAAAAATCTAAAAAATTCTCAGAACAAATGGAAAATCAGGAAGCTTCATGGGAGGTCCTTACCGATTCTTCTTAAAGGGAGGACATGATGAACAATTCCCTTATTGGGGAATGTGTACGGAGTCATTATAACCACAATTCCTTGGTGGAGATACTGTTGGAAGGGAAAAATATTACCCCTATACAAGATGCTTGTTTTGTACATATTTGGTATGAGGGATTACTTTTTTATCGACGAAGCGAGTAGGGATAAACCAGATTATTGGTTTAAGGGCATCTCATGTCAATATCAGTGGTTCAGAGTTTGACGATGGCCATACCTAGAAAGTCCATATGCATTTCACCACAAAATTCCTATAAAATGATGTCAATGAAATTGATGGGAAATAATTTTAACTAAATTCATATCCACCACAACATCACACAATTATCATTGTGGGATTAAGGAACCTATAGAAAGGGTTGATTGATAATTGGGACCTATTCCTAGGTGGAAATTTCATAGATTAATGGGCCTGCACATATTGTGTATGCACGTCTTGCATGGAATTTGGAGTAGAGCTGGGGCGGGTAGGCATGTATGAGGGTGTGTGGGATTCTGAATTCCACACCTACCAACCGAAACCCATAATGCCAAAATTACTAAGTAGGTGGTCATCGTGGACCAACACATTCCATTTTCAGTAATGGGAGGTAGAAATCATCCTTTCGAAACGCCACCATATTTCATGGATTCCAATTATGGGTAAAATGTACTATGAATTTATCCCCACAAGGAATACAAGGGAGGATCGAGAGTAGATTCCATAGTTGGCGATGACACTAATGGACCTAGTGTCGGGTGAATATAAATAGTCAATGAGGGATGTCCACTTCAAAAAGTGGTTTATAAATTTCCTAAATTTCCCCTAGATCATCCTGTTGAGGGAGAGGAGGCACCCATGAAACTTTTTATGAGGACTTTTACCTACCTAAGAGGGTCTCATCATAGAAAGGAACGTTTTTACTAAAACATATTGAAGGACATCCAATAGAACCTATGGGGACAAAAATTCATCCCCAAACATCAACCAGTGGTTAGGTTTTTTGGGTTCATCTCCACACTCACTTTCAGATGGATGTTATCATTCAAATATGTTCACAAGGGTGCGCAACTAAGCACATTCCTTTTGGTTTCCTTACTATCGATGGTGTAGAGTGTCAACCTTGGGGTTCCAATGTTGGAAAATATATATAAGATTCTTTGGCACATCAGTGAGTGGAAGAAGACACAACTCGTATGTAGACAGTTCCACTTCCTTTATGGTTGGGTAGAAGCACACATAGAGGAATATGAATATTTGAATCCCATTTCCCATACTAAGTCATACTTTTGGTCATCCATCCTCAATGTGGTGGGGAGTTTCCCAATCAAGGTGAGCTCATCGACGATATTGAAAAGGGTAGGGAGGGTGGATGAATTAATCTTTAATCTATTCCCACTACCAAAGAGAGTGTTCACTGATGATTTTAAGGGAACCAAGGAACATTGGTCCTATCTCAAAGACTTCCAAGGCAGAGTTTTAGTGGTACCAATAGATTACAATCCTATTTTTGATCCATATACCCAACATCGATTTGCGATGAAATTCTAATTTCTATATACTCTAACCCTGAAATTTTACCTAGGGATATTCCATGATGATAGCCTATTTGTGATGAGGAATCATTGGATCATGTTCACATGGTAATATGTGAAGATGAAGAATGAGCATCCTCCTCCTACTGCTGATTACAGGCTAGTTGAGGAGTATGCTAAGATCTAGTAGGAATCCAACCTATGAGAGATATTGAAGAAAAAAATATCCAAGTTGATGATGGGGTGCCCCTTAACCCCTGGGCCAGGGTCATAGAATGGTAAGTTCATGTTGTAGTGGAAGGACTGATGCACATCACAGTGGAAGAGAAACATCAGAAACATGTCCAACAATTCTGAGGCCCGTACTGGCCAGAAGTGAAAGGCGAGATGCAATAAAAGTCATAGTTGTCCCCATCATGAAAACTCGAGATGAAGGGATTCCATCAAGAGGGTTCCATAGAATAGCTTCCCAATATCCTGGTAAATGACTACATAGTGTGGAAACACATGAATACATTATTTTCACGGAGTTTTGAGAAGCCAAGGATGTTAACAAAAATTCATTAGTCTTTAAAAAATGTGGAATCACCATAATCAGTTTAGAATGGAACATACATGCATTGGCTATGTTGGGGACGACTTTTTTGTCTCTCAGAAAGAGGGGGAGTGATATGTGGTTGAGCATGAGGACTTAGTACACTCCTGGGGAACCACACATCTAATGAAGGATCGGGTGAAGGTATTGCTTAACTGAGACATTGCACCACTACTTTCTACTATTGATATCTAAGAGAGCTTCCCTCTGCCTGAAGGATCAGAAGGTTCCTTAGGAGAGGACAATGGTAAAGGAATCCTCTTGGAGGAAGGTGTGGGTGTTGCCTCAGATCTGGGATAATTCACTGAATCTGCTGGGGTAATCTCTAAAACATTCCTTTATTCTATTATATTACTCATGTTACAAACGTTTCTCAACTGAAATTTTTTCTTTGTACTACACAGAAGAGCCTCATATAAAATAAACCTTATCATGTGACAGTGGACATAGAGGAAAAAGATTCAAGATATGGGTCTAGAAAGATGGTGAGCACAGGGTCCAATAGGGATGTGGAAACACATGTGGCCCTTTTTGAATATTTGAATCTCCCAATCATATATGGGGGGTCATGTCCTAGAATCCTGATAGAAACAACTAGAGGGAATAAGAAAATATTGGATCTTGGTATGTCCTCTTCTCCATAGAGTCATAACTATTGTCCACCCAACCAGTACAACTGACACTATCATTATCCAAACAATCCATAAAGTATCGAGCACACTATTAGTAAGGATGGTTGGGGGTCTCTAAGCTCCATTCATGAGGGGAACACCAATTTATATGGAATCAGATTCCCGAGATGACCAGACCACGAAAATTATGGTTTTGTGTAGAACAATAAGTGGAGTCAAACCTGAACCCATAAAGATGGAATCCAGTGATGAATATTAACTATAAAACATGGAACACAGACCATATGATATAATTTCATAGCAGGATCCTTCTACCAAACTCCAAGATGCATTCCTGGAATATGAACCTGATGACCTGGTGGACCTGGATGAGGTTGATTATGATGTAGAGGATATATGTGCTCTCTATCTCGAGTCATGAAAGACGATAAAATTATTTATCGACAATATACCAAAATCAAAGTGGGTAATATAGATGGGATCACCTCGCCCTCACCTGCACAACCTATGCATTGGTCAGGGGGGGGTAGATGCACAGGGTCAACATATTATAATCTGTTATTTCCTTTCTGAGAATGTACTAAAGAGTGATAAAATATTAAGTGTTTCCTAGAATTTAAGGAAGTATATCATCATTCAGAAGATTCTAGAGGATGAAAAAAAGATCTATTGTTTAGAAACGTGGATTAATGAGAACTCTTCTTTCACCAACACCTAATCGAAACTCATATCATAGCTATGGGTCCAGTTGGAAGAAGCCGAAGAGCAACTGAGGTGAGTATCTTGATGAGTGGATGATATCCTAATTGAGAAGGACCGAGTATGGATCTCAAAATATGAACATAAACCCACATACAATGAAGAATTAAGGGAGATTAGATGATGATATAAAATCTGGATGCTATATTCCAAGGAGCGGTGGAGCTGAGACACTCCATTGAAGCGGCCAATCTATAAGTACTGTGTTTTTCTAAACTCAAAAACATATTTTCATTCTTCTTAGTTTATTTATACTATTCATGGAAATATTTTCACTTGTTTTTATTATTTCATATTTATTATATCTATGAAACAACTAATAATAAATCCAAAAGCTCATGTAGATCATACCCGGTGTGATAAACAAGGGATGATCACCTAACTGCTCACTTTGGATAAGAGAGTGATAGCCAATCATTGAACACTCAGGTTGTAACTGACCACCTAGTGTATTCGGGTAAGATAGGGGGTGTGACTAGAGAAAAAAGTTCTCCAATCAGCCAACATTCTTTTCCCAATGTGGTCTAGTTCATAGGAGGGATAATTCCAAGGGCGTTGGAATCAATCTGAACAAATGGGAATGAGATGTGTGAATAAAAACACCCAAAATTCAGAACACATTGATGGTGTCATGAAAATGGAGGATAAATTTTGACCATATTCAAAGAACAACAACCATATTGTGTTATTATGTAATCGGGATAAATAGATGAGGGATGACTGCTGACCAAATTTGAAAACACGGTACCAAACATGAAATGTCATCCAATGTCTTTTAGAACATTGGACCAGGATGGTAGGCAAGCCATGAGGTCAAGCATCCATGCATCTTGGGGATCCCTTCAGATAAGAAAGAGTATGAGGATCCAAATAAAGGGCACACAAATTGAGGAGGCAGAGTGACAGGTTGTTTGAATAGAGTCCAACACTCTCGAAATTATGCCACTGTAACGAAATCCCATTGGTTGTTTGAATCAGTCTGAATTAAGATCAAACCTACTTATAATGTGTATACATCTCTTGTGAGGACTTAGAATGATTTTTAGTTTTACGTCATGAAAATGATGATATATATGTAGTTTAACATCATACGATGAGGATGAAACATATAATAGTTTAATGTCATGTGACCAGGACATGGAACATAGTTTAAGGTTATACTACATAGACCCCAGCTGACAGTTTAAAGTGCTGTTACATAGATGGGGGGATCCTATTTTATGGTCATAGAGTTTGGATTATTGTCAGGGCCAAAAGGCCAGTGGGGATAATGAACCTGTAGCTAGTCCCAAGGAAAAATTCTCAAGCATTCCTATGTATCTTATGAGGGAAGGAATAAAACCATATGTAGTTATTAAAGTTAATGCAATTTAATGTCATGTGATAAAGATGAAATTTGAGATGCAATTTATTTTCAAACAATTAGGAGATGTACACCCCAAAGGGGAAATGCGTGGTTTGGTATATAACAGGACGTGAGTGAGGACCAAGGAGGTCCACACAAAATCACACATTCTCAAAGTGGAACCCAAGATTAAATGGCCAAAATTGGGAGTTCACAATTCTATGGCTGGACCTGGGGATTAGTCATTTGGACATTGCTATGTTCCCATGAAGATCTTAATCAAGCCACGTATAGTTCTTGATGGTTGAATTCACCATACCGGCCTGACCCATGGACAATTAAAGGAGGCATTAGATATTTATTGTTTTTCCTTTTGAAGTTTTTTAGTGACCAGACTAGGATGAAAAGTCTAGGTGTCACTATTGGAATAAAGCCATATATAGGTCATGATAAGATGACATGGTGAATAACTGATTCCCAAGTTGATTCCCTCTCAAGTGATAACACCATAATGATGTGTTTTTTCATCATACAACTCAGATGATGGTGTTGTAGTTTAAGGTTGTATGATAGGACCGATCTATGCATTTTAGCATCATGCAGTAAGGAAGAAAAAGTTTAACGTCATGTGGGATGGTACATCATAGTTTAATTTCACGTTTCTTGGACAAAATAAATAATATTTTAAGGTCATAGAACTCATACCATGGGGTTACACCATCCTATATGTGGGTATTATCCTATCAAAACTCCTAATTCCACATGATCCATGCTCGGTGTGGGAAACAAGGGGTGATGTTAGGGTTTCCCCATCACATGAGAGTGTGAAACAATGGAAGGGAAATGGTGGGGGGGGGGGAAACCCAACTAAAATTACTTTCCTACTCAACGTACGTGGATAGAAAAAGGAATGACAATAGGGGTGTTGAAGAAGAGAGGGGCATGAAAATATGAATCACTACAACTAATACCAAGGAAACTATGATGGTGGCATACCGAGGGAGGATAATTGCTAGCTGTATTAGAAACATAGTATCCATTTCATGTGACCTGGGATGTGAACCCAAAAATAGGTTTGACCACTAACCATATTTGAAAAGAAGGAATTGTCTCAAATTGTTGTTTGGGATCCTCCGACACGTAGGGCTAGAATGGTAGGCCAGCCATGAGGCAGAGTATCCATACTGTTTTGGGGTCCTTTTGGATGTGAAAGATGATGGAAACCCAAATAAAGGGGATGGGTGAAGCGTAGATGAGCCCATGTAGTTTAACATCATGAAGTAAGGGTTGAAAGAGAGGAAATGATCTCTCAAGGGTGGCACATGTCATGGATATTTCAAACCCAATGTGAATGAGGTCCAAAACATATCATTACTATACCATGTAATATGAGAAGAATCTAGGCCAAGAGGAAAATAAGAGAAAAAGGGGTGTATCTGGACCACAGACAGAAAGTATAGGTGTCCCTACCTATCATATAAGGAAGAGAATTAATCCACATGTAGTTCTTGAATATGGCATAGAAGATGGACAAAACCATAAGGATAAATATACTCCCAAATGAGAAATTCATGGTTGTTACACAGTTTAGAGTCATGTTAACATTTACACAATACAATTTAGTTTATGGTCATAGATTTTAGACCCTAAGAGGTAGAGAGGTGCAGTACAACACCATAAGGTAGCCCAACGTGAATGAAGAAAAAAGAGACCCCACACCACACTATACATTCTTCATAAATATCCTCTTAGTTAAATGTCATAGAGTTTTGGAACATGATAATGATATTTAAAAATAAGAAATATATAACACGGTTTCATAAAGCAGCCTGATGTGAATAAAGACCAAAAGGGTCCACACTGCATCACAAACTCCCAAGAAAACACGCACACAGTTTAAAGTCACGATTCCTGGAATTTGGGACTTGGACTCTTAGTTTAAGGTCATAGAGTTCGGACTAATAATTTTTGAGTATTACATGAAGGTATAAACCTTATTATAATCCCCAATGCCACATGATCTATGCTCAGTTTGGGAGACAAGGGGCGAATAGGATATTTACAACACACAGAAGCACATGGTAGGGGAACAAAGGTGTGGAGTCGAGGATGACCCCATGATGTTGTACAACCCACTTAACACACAAAGTTTCTAATAAGTATGACACTAAGGGTATTGAAGTTCTATATGGGCATAATAATATGATAAGTGATGTGAATAAAAACACCAACATTTGGGTTGCAATGGTGTTGGCGTAACGATGAAGGATAACTATCGACTGTATTTGAAACACAGTATCCATATCATGTGAACAAGGATGGGAACAAAAAAAAGAGGTTTGACCAATGACCATATTTGAAAATCATGACTTGTCTCAAATTTTTGTTCAATATCATGTTGGACACTAGCCTAGAACTATAGGCAATTCATGAGGCCAAGTAGCTACACTATTAGGGGGTCCTTTTGAATGTAATAGATTATGAAGACACAAATAAAGGTCACGAAAAGTGTGGTTGTGGATTGAGATAATGAATATTAAGAATCCAATACTCTAAGTCACATACCACAGTACATATCAGCATGGTAATGAGGTTAAAAAAAGATTGTAGTATCCAATTTAGGGTAGTTGACTCAATAGGATAAGTGAAGGAAACAAAATAAAGGCAGTAAACCACAGGTTGGACCCAAAGAAAAAATGTTTTGTTGTTCCTACGTATCCTATAAGGGATAGAATAAAACCATATGTAGTTCTTGAAATGTCATTAATTTTGACATCGTGTAGTAAGGATGAAAACAATGATGCAATTTACTATCATGAAGCTAGGACATTGGGGATGAAATTTCCCAAAGGGGGGTGTGTATGAAATGGAAAAGTAACCCGATGTGAAAGAGGATGGAAGAGGTCCACACACCACATGCTCCTTAGAAAGGTTTTTTAGGAAAATTACCATGCCTTTTAACAACATGCGAGATAAAGGGGACCTTTCCTTTTGAGGTCATGTCAGAAGGACCGTCACTATTCAATTTAATGTCTTGCAAGCAGAACACAATAGTTTATCATCATATGGGATGAGTAAGATATATGATTAAATTCATAGAACTAGAAACATAAGATGTGGCCAAAAGAGATGAAAAGGTTAAGAAACCTGGGGATAGACTCAAACAATAAATTTTTGGGTGTTCCTACGTATTCCATAAAGATGGGAATCAAGCCATATGTAGTTCTTGAAATGTTGTTCAGTTTAATTTCATGTAGTATAGACATGTATTAGGATAAATTCCCTCAAAAAGGGGGAACAAAGTGAGGCTATTGTAAAACCAACATCAATGAGGACCAAAGGGGCCCCAAAAATATCATGTAAAATCCTTAGAGAGAATAGATTCCAAAGGGGACCTATAGCATCCCGCCTTTTTATCACATAAACTTTCATTACATTTTACAAAACCGAGGATCTTTAAGGTTTAGTGTCTTGGAAACCAAGAACTTAAAACATGAAAACATACATAAAACATTCTTCTTAAACCCTTGAAAGGCTTCTCCTTAAGTTCATCCTAGGTTCATTACTGCATCTCATAACCTGGGGACATACAAAAAAGGAAATGGTGAGCAGAAGGCCTAGTAAGGGAAACAATAGAAACATTTTACATGTGAACTTGAGATACTTCAATAAGGGCATAAAAAGAACTTTAAGGAATGAAAATGAAACCATGAAGCATATTATAATAAAAATAACATTTTTCATAACTTGAATATGTGGCTACAACATTTAATATTGACAATCGTTTCGTTTCACCAAGGTCCATCCCCAAGGTGTCGTTAAAAATTACCAAGGTTATTCACCAAGGCGTCGTTAAAAATGGTCATCTCTATAGATTAAGTCTTTAACCAATGCATTGGAGAGCTATCAGGGCGCACCCTTAGATTTGACTTTATTATCATGTGAGCCACATGTATCATCATCAAACATTTCATAAATAACCCATATGGCATAAAATAAATGGGTTTCATTTCATAATCATAACGTTTTAAAAACTGCTTTAAAGACATGATCTTTACGTTATTTTAAACCCACAGAAAGGGAAAGAGGGTTTCATGTATGTAAATACCAGAATTTAAAATAGAAAATTTTTGTATATATGTGAATAAACATGTAGAAATAGGAGCTTTGGGAATTCACTTAATAACATGAAGTAATTTTGAGAAAAAGAGAGAGGCATTTTGAGACGAAAATTCTGTAGCACGACGACTACGTTACAAGGTTTTAGAAAACGTTGAAAAGAGAGGGGACATGGGTCAAACAATGATAAATGACCCATAAAATAGTAGAGGGACAGAATATAAGGGATTTAAGAACATGGTAATGAAATTTGAAAATATACCATATGAAATGAAGAACATGAAAGGAAGACAAAAATAAGATTTCTCTTTTGAAAATTCGGCAGCCTAACAGCGTTACATAAACTTCAACCAAAAAGGAATTGATGATGTCAAATAGGGTCTCTCATCATATTAACATAAAATATCATTATGATAGATATAGAGATCATACCCCAACATAATAAAAAGTAACTTGCAAGACTTGACATGGAATTAGAACTTTGAAAAGGAGAAGGGTGAAAGAATCCCTTAAAAATTCGGCAGCCTAATGGCGTCACTTAAACTTCAACAAAAATGAATTGATGAGATCAAATAGGGTCTCTCATCATATGAACATAAGAGTCCAGTATGATAGATATAGAGATCATACCCCAACATAACAAAAAGGAACTTGAAAGAATTGACATGAAAGTAGAACTTCAAAACGAGAAGGGTGAAGAACCACTTAAAAATTCGGCAGCCTAACGGCGCCACTTAAAACTTCAAAAAACTGAATTGAAGAGATCAAATGGGGTATCTCATCATATGATCATAAAAGATCAGTATGATAAATTTAGATATCATAACCCAACATAATAAAAAGGAACTTGAAATACTTTACATGATAATAGATCTTGAAAAAATGAGAAGGGAGAAAGAATCTGTTACAAAACATTTGGCAGCCTAACGGCGCCACTTAAAACTTCATAAAACGAAATAATGAGATTAAGAGGGGATCTATAATTATGTGAACATGAAAAGGGAAGTAATAGGAGTATAAAAGAACACCCTTTAACATAATAACATGGATCATAAAAGAAATTACATAAAAGAGATTTCTTGAAAAGAAAGAGAGAGATCAGATCCCTTACCTTAAAACGTAACTCTTAAAACTAAAAGGTTTGGACCCTGAGGGCTTGGGGGCACCTTGGGAGGACTCCTTGGGAGGTAAGGAGACCAGAAATTTGTTGGGGAGAGAGTTGGGAGTGAAAACTAAAGGAGGAAAGGGTGGGTATTTATAGGGAAAGTGAGGGGACAAGGCATTAATGGCCAATGGACACCTCACAAGTGCTTTTCTCAAAACCATGTGCTCCCCCTTGGCATTTACCATGGAGTTAGGCCACATGGGGCCCCAAAAACAATAATTCATTACCCTTGGCCCGACAACCCTTAAAATATCTCATGACATCATCATGACACAGTTATGATGTCATTAAACATACTGAAACCCTAAAACTGTATTTTTACTATTCACTGAAAATTCAACTTTCTCAGAAAAATCCCAAAATTTCACATTAACCAAATATCAAGGCTCTGATTTCAAAAATTAACTTCATTTTATAAGAATAATTTTCTAAATATTTTTAATTTTATTTTTAAATAAATACACTATTCACCGAAAATTCATTTTTTTAGAAAAATCCCCAAAAATTACCATAACATAATATTGATGCTCTGAGTTCAAAAATAAAGTCCTTTTTATAAAAATAATTTTCTAATAATTTTTAATTAAAAAACACTATTCACCCGAAAAAACTAATACTTGACTAATAATTTATGAAACCATTATTTAACCATTTTATTGAATCACATTACTTAAATCAAGGTGCCTAGATTATACTAATACTTTATTTAAGTGAGATTACTAATCCATTTGGACTCATTACTAATCCTAATCATAAAATAACTATTCATATTTTACTATTCATCAAAAAATCAAGTTGATCTTATTAGACTCTAAATTTCGTACTGAACATAATTGTAGAAGACCATTTTTTGCAAATCATTACACATTTTTAATTATTTAAGGTTTACAAAAACATTTTTAAATTATTCTTTTTCTAAAATTCATCAAAAATATGCATACTATATTTATCCGGTCATTTAAAAATTCATAAACTTCATCATAAGAAGAAATCCCAATTTTTTTGTAAAACAAAGGATTACACAAGGCAGTTACGGTCTCCTTACATAGCCCCTTATCACACTAGCATATGACCTAAGTGTAAGGTGTGCTAAGGTGAGAGAATCCGAGGGAGGCTCGGCCAACATCGCACGAGAAGTAATTTCTATCAGTTTGAACTTCTCGCGAAAGTGATCCCGTTCTAACTTTACGCGATGAAGTTCAGCTTGGGTTTCGACCAGAGCAAAGCCCAGTGGTGCTACCTCCTTCCCAAGTTCTGTTATATGGGCTTCGATCGGTCCAAGATACTGGGTGAGGCCATCGAATCTTCTTTCTATATTAATTAACCAAGATTACTTGTATTTAGAGACAATAATCAAAACGTTTAGTTTCCAGCGGTCATATTGACCAAAGGTCATATAACAGTAAAAAACCAATGGTATCATTTTAATTATACTCATGTTATCAAATGAAACATTTTTGTTGAGTATAAAAATAAAATAAAATAACACATAAAATTAGGAAACAAGATTTATTCAAAATTTCGGGTCGTTACAGATCCAATGATATGAAAATATTTGAGGAAATATGTGCTAGACCTGAATATGAAATATCTGGGTGGTCCTACGTATCCTATAAGGTGTGGAATCAATCCATGTATAGTTCATAAGCATCATTATGCTTATTCTCATTTGGTAATGAATAGAATAATTTAATGTCATGTGGGATGAAATAGATCTTATTTTAAGTTCATAGAGCTCGAACTCTAAGATAAGGCCTTTCTAATTGGTATATGTTGTATGGAGAGGTAACAAACATGATGTGAATGAGGACCAAAAAGTTCCATCGTCATACTACGTACCCTCAAAGAGAAGGGGGTGTTAAACCTGTGATGGGCACGAGGAAAAATTGAATGATCATTCCTACGTATCCCATATGGATGGGAATCGAGGAACACATAGTTCTTGAGAACCCTAAAGTTTAACATTATACGGTAAGGACAAGAACCATTTAACGTCATTCATAATGACGATTCTCGGAAGTTTTACATTCTATAGACTGGATGAGAGAAATAGTTTAACATCATGTGGGGAAAAGAGATCTTAGATTAAGTTCATAGATCTCGTACTGTAAGATAGAGTTTTAGTATATTTTCATTCAAGACGATGAAGGTCGTGCAGTTTGACATCATGTGGTAAGGACAAAAGGAAGATCCATGAAGTTTAATTTCATGGGGAAAACTATAGAATTTTAACAACATGATGGATGATGATGTTGTGAAGTTTTATATCCTATATCCTGAATTAGAGGAAGTCCTCATGAAAATTATTTCTTTTGGAATTTGGAATTTGTGGGAGGAGTAATTTGTTCACCATCCAGAGTGACCAAAGAGTATACACCATTGGGGTAAACCTTGTGGATGATATAGGGTCCTTCCTATTTGAGGTCCAATTTTCGTGGATTCCTTCTAGGTATCATCAAAATCCTCAAATCCAATACCATGTCAGCTTGAAGAAAGGATCAGAGACAAAACTTTCTTGTTGAAAGATCTTATTATCCTGTTCCTAGTACCTCTCCAGATTGTGCAAGACCCAAATCCTATTCTCAATTATGGATTCTAGTTCATCCATATAGACATAGGCAATCTTTTATGACGTCTTCTAATAATATACAGTTATAGAGAGTGATATAAAATTAATATAGATGTGCAGGACCACCTCTATTCCATACAAAAGTGAATATGGGGTTACCTGGGTGGAATTGTGAGTCCTCATCCGATAATCCTAGTGAGCCTTGGGTGTTTTTCTGAACAAATCTTCTTTTTCTAAACAGCCATATTTTTGAATATGTTATATAGGGTCTTGATGAATACCTTGATCTTGCCATTTTCTTTCTCATTGTAACAAGAAGTGTGCTTAGACTGGATGTTGTACATAGCATACAGTTTCTTCAGCTCAGCTGCTCTAAAAATGGTTCTTTTATTGGAAAGAGTGGCGTGAAGGACTCTAAATCAGTGATTGATGTTAGAGATCATGAACTTGAAAATATAACAAGCCTAAAATTACTTAATTTGAACTACCTCTACCTACTTGGAAAATAAATCTATGGTGGTTAGGATGAACCTACACTGATAAGCTATTTATGGTGGATATGGTCCCATGATGTTGAGTCCCTAAACTGAGAAGCGACAAGAGTAATTAGTAGTATGGAGGGGTTTTAGTGGTAGATGCAAAAAAATTTCATGGATCTGACATGTGTGACACCTCTTGGTGAACTCGATATAATCATGGACCATGGTGGGCCAAAATTATCCCAACCTTTGAATCTAGTGGGAGAGTTTCAACCCTGATTAATGAGCCCTGTAGTAGCTGACATGAACTTCCTACATAACCTTGGGAATCTCATCTCCTCCAATACAATGAAGGATAAATACATAAAAACCACATTTATAGTGGATTTTCTCATGGAATAGACCAATCTAGAGGGTGAAATTTATTTCACACCAACGGATATTCTCGCGTTTATCTCTGTCTTTTTGGATAATTCCATGTTGGAGTTACTAAAAAAATGGATTTTTCTAATTGGGGTATCTTCTTTTATGGAAGGGGGACTTAGAGGTCCTGGTGTGGAGGTATTAATAGTAATGTGACTTACTAGCAAGAAATCATCAGCATCTAGAGTGACGGGAGTGATTCCCCTTCGATGTGCCACAGGGATAATCAAATCATCCTAGTCAATCTCTACAAGAGATGAAATAATTCTAGCCAATGCATCAGCTAGAACATTTAGTTATCTATGAACATGGGTGATTTATGGAAGAGAAGGGAACGTGGACATTAGCTATAGTACATGCCCCAATAGGGGCAAGAGCTCCTGGTTCCTGACAATATAGTCACCATTGATCTTCATGATGACTAAATTAGAGTTCCTCTTCCCATGTAGGTGGGGAACATCAATCTCATGGGCTAGCTCGAGACCAGTGATCATATCCTGATACTCCTCCTCATTGTTGGTGCTACCTTCTGACAACAATAATGAATAGGGCCAAACAAACTATGTTGGGATGATGAGGACGATACCCATACATACTCTATTGAGCCAGGGATAATTGAATCTCTTTACAGTGGGGATCTGTGTGGCACTATCTAAGTGAATCTACCAACACAACATGACTTGGTCCATTGAGATGATGACCTCATCTTGAAAATAAATATCCAGAAACTGCTCTACAGGGGCTGGATGGGAAGCCAGAAAATCTGCCAACGCCTGACCCTTGATAGATTTCTATGAGACAAACCTGATATTGAACTACTGAAGGATCAATACCAACTAAGCTAGATGACCTATCAATATAAGGAGATTTATAATATACTTTAGTATATCCACATGGGACACCAGCTGTATCATGTGATTTTTTAGATAATGTCACATCTTTTTCACTCTAAAAACCAGCATGAGGCATCTCTTCTCAATAGAGGAATATTTGGTCTCTATTATGAGAATAATGTAGCTAAGATAATAGAAACTATTTTGTATCCATCCATTGTTCTTCTATGATTGAAGGGCATAGAGGTATCATTATAGGTCGATCACAAAAAGGACCATGGGATTTAAGGAGAAGGGTGGCATCAATATTGGAGGCTATAGAAGGTATTTCTTGATATCCTCAAAATTTTTATGGAACACTTCATCCCATTGATAGATGACACCTTTCTCCATGAGCTGAGAAAAGGTATTACACTTACCAGCTAGATTCGAGATGAATTGGCCTATGTAGGATAAGTGTCTTTGAAAACCTCAGATCTCTCTAAAGTTTCTCAGATGAGGCATCTGACTGACAAACTTGATCTTCTCTGGATCGATCTTGATACCTAAATATCTAAAAAAGAATCCAAAAAACAATCCAGAGGTGACCCCAAAGGCACACTTCAAGGGGATCATCTTCAGATGGCGGGAACAGAGGAATCCAAAATCTTTCTCAATATCTCTAAAATAGTTTTGAAACAGGAGGTATTTGACCACCAAATCATCCATGTAGCATTCCATTAATGTCCCAAGGATCTATTTGAAAATATGGTAAATGGAACACTGATTGGTGGTTCCTTCATTCTTAAGACCGAAAGGAATTACCTTGTAATAGAAGGTACCTTATGGTGCTCTGAAGGTAGTTTAATATTCATCCTTAAGGGCCATCCAAATATGATTATATCTAAAATACCCATACATGAAGGATAAGGCCTCTAATCGAGTATTGGAATATATCAATAGCTATGTCACCAAAAGTGAAAAATCATCCTTTGGATAGTGATGATTGAGGTCCCAGAAGTTGATGCAGACTCTGATATATCTGTTCTTCTTCCTGACAGGGATGATATTGACTATCCATATGGGATACTGGACAACCTTTATGAAGTTGTCTTTAATGATCTTATCAAATTTTTCCTCAACCATGGAACCATGATAAGGGAGAATCTTACTAGGAGGCCTTTTGAACCCATGATGACTTATCAGGAGATCAAGACGGTGGTCGAAAACCTGAGGATATAGCCTTAGAATCTTGTCATTACCCCAAGAAAACACATCATGATACTACTTCCAGAAACCCACATAATTTTTCTATTCTTTGATAGAAATAGATTTGTTGATCAACTGTCAGGCTTGGGTATGCCTCAGTACCGAGATTCACATGTACCAACTCATAAACAATAGTGGAGACACCTTGTTCGAGTGGAGGAGGAACATCTTCCAAAACATCTCCATGGTTAACAATGAGAGGATCATTATTATGGGGTAGCTCTTTTAGGATATATAACCATAAAAGAATATTGGATCTAGCCTAGGAGGTTGTGGAATATTTATTGGGAGACTCCTGCACTGTTGAAATCATGGCGACAAAAGCTGTCAACCTAATTCCATCAGGCCATTGACCCAAGGGACCACACATGATAATATCAAAGTAATAATGGTATGTTATGTTGAGTCGTTTCAACCAATATCTACAGGACAAACATGTATGACGTATTGTTGTTTCCATGGGGTTAACATCCCAATACCTCACAAGGGTAAAGGGCTCTGGAATTACTTGATCCTAATTCGTGTAGGAGTACGAAGTGATCTTATAGTGTTCCTTTTAACTAGGAACATTCTACTCACTCATTCCAGAGAAAAAAAGTAGCTTCCCATGTTTGGGATTGTGGCCTCCAATTAGTTAATCGAGAGGATGAAGGCATCATCCAAATCTTCCCATAGGTCAAAAAGAGTAGTAGTGTGCTCAACCTAATTGGTTTGAACATTTTTTTCCTTTATCTTGTAGTAGTATGCATATAAATATCATGATTCACAATAGTAAAAGGTAGATGCATCACCTTGGAGAATTCCCACTCCATCATTAAGGGAGTACATGAGACACTGGTGATAGGAGGAGGGAACTGCTTCATGAAGATGGAGTTAGGGCCTACCTCTCAGCGCATTTTAGGTAGTGTGTTGTGAGACGACCATAAATGTAGTATTGGAAATTAGGCCACTAGACTGGTTCTTCAGGAAGATCTCAACACACAACATTTTTTATGTCCTTTCATAACCCTGAATTTTAAGGTTAGAGGGATCCAAATCTACTCCATACAACCCTAGATTGTGGAGCATCAAGGCCTGGATAAGATTAATCCTAGAACTAGTGTCATCAAGATTAGTGGAATTCCACACCATTGAAATGGATAGTGATGTACAATAGATGAATGTGTCCCTGGACAGGAGAACCCTCATCTTCTCTTTAAAATGAAATTATGGCTTGAAATTGTTCTCTCTCAATATCCTTAGCATAGAATGAATCCATAGTTGCAACCTATGTTTCAAACTGAGGGGGATTCCCAAAAGCCTATAGAAGGATTCCTGATATTTTATAACATTTAGTGATCCTATAGGACCGAGAGATTTTTATTAATGATAGAATGGTTCTTGAGCACATCATACTTCTGTGCTAGGTACACATTGTTTCCGACAGAATGTTTCTCTGTGGTAGGGGGTATGACGAGTGTTGCTGGTCAAACTAGTATATTATGGCTACTACTGGGATATCCAATTTCTCACTATCTGATCCATGTAAAAAACTATAATCAAACTATTGGATGACTGAGGTTTTTCCACAGACATGCATGGATAATCATAGTGCTTTTACATCAGCTCTGGATGATCGAGTAGCACAAAAAGAGGTGGGGGAGAATCTGATGAGACAGGATGAGAGGACTGAAGGTGATGAGCTCTGAATTGGTCCATTTATCTAGTCTTAGTGGCATGCATGTCTCTCCTAGATGTGATGGATGATGAATTATAACGATTCATGTATCCATGGTTTCATCAATGATGGCTTTGACTGGGGACATTAGGAGGATCTTTCTGGTGCTCCTCATTGTCAGGATCCATATAAGTGTCCACCAGCTTGATAGAATTCACCGAGGCATAATCCTAGTAATCACTTGAGGAATCCTCCAATATTGATCATATTCTGGGGGTAATTCCCATCTCTAGGGGCATGAATTTTTCGAGAGTGTGGGATGAATTTGACACCGGTGGGGGCTTTGCTTTCCCTTGAGCTATCGGCGCCTGACCCTATGAGAAGATGAAGGTTGTGACATGCATTAAACAGTGGTTTCTAGGGGAGTCATGGTGACCTCTTAGGGCTTGGACATGTTTTTAAGGTCATGAATGGTACCATGAGAGTGAGAAAATGCCACACGAGCCATCCAGTTGTCATACTTCTAAGACCCGCAGTTGGATACCTACTTTCATTCATCATCATTATAATTATCTGGATTTGAGGAAAAAGACACCATCAGATCTAGGGCTAAAACCAATTTGACTACATGATTTTCGACCTAGTCCTAGAGCCATTCCATAAACACATATAACTTATTAAGGATATTTACAAGGATATACTAATAGGGGAAATAGTTGGGTTGATCAATGATATCAGCCTTCTGGGGTCTTCTGCATTCTGCAATCTAAAAAATCACCTAATCCAAGGAACCTTGGAAATAACTAGGGACCTAATCCTCATCAAATGAGTAGGTCTATTTTCTCCTATCTAGGAAAGGAAAACTGGGAGACTGTCCTTGATGAGGTTCCAAATCATGACGAGGATATGGACTCTGATTATCTCAACTAGGCGGTGATAACACATTATGCGGTGACACTTACCGATTCTGAGGTAGGTGATGTTGAGCTGGAGGCTAGGCCTGAGGTTGTGGCCCTCGATGAGACTGCAGAGGTGGCTCTACATGTAACAACTCTAGTGTCCTTGGGGTGTCCACCTGTGTGATGATATTAGTCTTGGCCTTAGTGGCTCTTTTTACAGGATATGTTGGAAAAAATGAGAGTGTCTTCTTGTCTTTCATTAAATAATCCTTTAAACACTGATCATTGAAATAGAAACCCTATAATACACCTCGAATGTTCTAAGTGATGATGGAGGGAACCAATTCATAATTCATGTTCTCCACTCATATCATATATAGCTTTTCATGATTCAGAGTCATATCAAGTGAATACGTGAGGCCTTTCCACCTAGAGACAAAGTATGTGGTGCACTCTTATAGATGTTTTTTTTCACTTTTAGAGGTCCGAAATTCTGTTCTTCTGAGTAGTGGAGCTGAACTAATAAAGGAATTCCCAGTGAGGATCCTCCCAACCAGCTATATATCCAACCGGTAATTTGTAATACAAAAATAATGTAGGCTCTTCCAATGTTTGTATGAAGCACTAGATATTTGTAGCTTTGAGCTATGATGGAATACCTAGCATGGTTCCATGTCTTTAAATGAAGTGGATCAGATTCTAAAATGTGTCTCCCATATTTTTTACGAATGAGAAAGTGGGATTCCCAAAATTTGGGGGTGTTGAAATATCATCTACCCAAGCTAGATATAGATTTCCATCAAGTGGAATTTCCACCTATCGAGTTTAAAGGGCATTGAGGCAAGCAATGAGACCATCCATTGGATTATCTAGGTGGTAATTTCATATCTTGGTGAGTATTATTGACCAAAAATTCATTGGTAGGAAATTAAACTCGATATGCAGGCTCAGCGGATCATGGAGCAGCTGGTGGAACAACTCAAGGAGAAGCTGGAGGATTGGGATACATAGTAGCTGGAGGAATAACATGAAGAGAAACATAAGGATGGTTCTCACATAGTTAAAGTGAATTTGCCGATGCAAACCATGGTAATTTACCATAAACTATTTCATCCAACCAATCTAGATGGGTAGGGTTGTTGAGATCACTGGGAGGAAACTCATTGAGGTGGCATGTGCATGTCCCTACTACCCCAGTGGAGGATGGTTGGGATCACACCATGGATAACCATAATATGGACGCTGGTTTGTGACATGTTTGGAAAGGATATCATTAATAATTATTTTCTTTTCAGTGATATGCTAGAGCAATGTAACCGTTTTAGGATCATTCTCCATCTTCAGCATTGATCCAGATGAGTTAGAGGGATAAACTTTCCCACAGTTTCCTTTACCTTTATTGGGGTCCCAACCAAGAGGCAATGATTTATCAGGTTCATCAAGGTCAAGAATTTTTCTTTCTAGAAAGTTACAACACCTGGGGGATCCATGAGGATATGCATCGAACCTGATGGAAGGTTATATTCAATGAGTTCTATCTCATTATCCTTCTCTGTGATATTAGCCATGTTTACCATGACTACACTTGGCGGCATATCCCCAGTATCACTCAGAAAATTAGGCTGGGGCTGGATCATGATGAAATAAAGAGCAGAATACTCCTCCATCCAACAATATTTACATGAGGATATTCCTCCTTAAAAACTCAGAAGAGAACAATGAAGATCAGGATTTGTCATTGTTTAAGGGTCTAATGATAGCCGGGTGATGCAGGGTGTTGAGAAACACGAGTCACAACTAATTGGGCCATGAGATATTACTTTCTTATATCTTCATAATTCTTGTGTATCTTTGGATAATACAACCGATGATGAAAGTGATGGAGATGCATCATTCCTGGGGTTCGGTAGAGATGCATGACTTCATCCTGGTTTTGGGACTCAGTGATGTCGAATTATGGAGTTGTAATCAGCCAGAATATCTTAGATAGGTGGTCGACCATGAGAATGTCCCACAATCTTCTCTGTTTAGAAGCGGGATTCGGTGATTGGTTTCCCCATTCTTCAACTAAAGGAAGATGAGGAACTAGAAATGGAACTGATATAGAAAAATAAAACAGAGGACTATTTGGCAGAGAGAATAGTGCATGAGCTGACAGGTTGATGCTCATTAGGCCATCTTCCAGAGATGAGATTGATTTCATCATCACGTCCTTGTATGATAGGGTATCAACCACTACTTCTTATAAGGAGACAATTTTTGGTTGTGGATTATGTTGGATCTCATCATCTACTAAACCCTAGAATAACTCCCCATGATTCTTGTTGCGGTAGAGAGTGAATCTAGTGACGGTAGAGAAGACTTCACGACAAGACCTTAAAAGGGATCCAAATATTTTTCCTCCTATACGTACCTGCGGCGGGATTCAGGGATCCAGTGCATCTCATTTTTTTGGAAGAAAATTTTGACATATCGAGTTCCTACCTCATACCCTGACATAGATAATTGAGTTGGGGGATCTTTCATTAGGTTGCATTTATCTTTAGAATTTAAAAAGTGAATGGGATTGACCATGATCTAGTGCTGAACAAGATTCTTCCTTTAGAAGTGATGGTTCTCCCTCCAAAACCATGACTATATTTTAAGGAAATTTAAATTTGTGACGTGGGTAGGACCTCCAATGGGATGGTGCGGGAGTAGGGATGACCTTCTGCTTGGAAATATGGGCTGCAAGGAGAACCCGAGCATATGTCGAACGGAACCCAAGGAGGAGCACTATGTCTACTACCACACGCGTAGTGAGGACCTATGTGGTATGGAGTGATGGAGTGGGGAGTGCATCCACTATAGTTAGTCGGAACATGGGGAGGACCTCCATGTTGATGAGTGATATAGTGAAAATGACCTTTTCTCTGGTTGATGTCATCGCGGGGAGGGCCTCCGCTTGAGCTGGTGATGGTGTGAGGTGGAACTTCAAGTTGATAACCTAAAATATGGAGAAAATATCCCTACATGGGATCTTGGGCATCAGGAGGACCTCCATTCTAGATTTCAACAAGATAGAAAGGGCCTTCTCGTAGACTGATTCAAGTGGCATGCGGTGGACCTCCAAGCTATGTATGGGAGAAAGGAGGACCTCTACTTTGGCTGACAATGGTATAGGGAGGACCTATGTACTGGATCTCAATGTAATGGATTAGCCTACGACAGTTGATGCTCGTTACAGTAACTAGAAGAGTCACCCCAGCCTACTCATGGGGAGGTTGGCATCTCAACCCGATCAGACTTAGGAGTGCCCTTGATCTATAATAACAGGGATGTGATGGTATGCATCAGTGGTGGCATGGGACACTAAAGTTGTAGGATATTATGCCCCCTAACAGCCGTCTTCATAAGCTTGTTCCCAACGTTGGAATCAGGTTAGTAGAGTAAGGGAAAGTTGTGAAGTGGAAGAGACCAGCTATTCCTTAGCCCGTGGGACCGAATGACAGTGTTGAAGCAATCTTGAGGGATTCCTCCTCGATACCTCCTAGGTGGTGGTCATTATGGGGATGGATCTGATGACCCAGACCAATTTGACATAGGGGAATGAATCATAAGAGAATTACAGAGAGAAACCCCTAAAATGGTTGGACGTTGGTTTAGCGAGCAACGGCTCCCTCCACAACCCTTGGGGGTGGCGAAGAAGGTGAGGCAGAGAATCATCCAAATCTTGGAAGGATATATCCCTCATTGGAATGACCACCTTTTATTCATATTGTTGGATAATATTGTCAATTACACTTCTTCTAATAACTTCTTTGGGTGAGACGATGTGTGGACACCCAGAAGCTGGGGTCATAGAAGCTGTCGTGGAGGTGGTGGAGCCATACAGAATTTCTGAATTGGAATTTCTCTTACCGCAACTTCTATGGGTGGAAGGTGAATAATATCTTATAGGTATAACTTGGTTCTAGAAAATTAGGAAGATTCATCATTTAGTATGGATATTAGGAAATCAATTCCCAATGACCCCGTATTATATAGTTGTACATAGCTAGAGATAATGATACATGCTGACAATTCCACATACCAGAATGCCTAGCGATTAACTACCCCAAATTATGGTGATTCTCATGCTAGGCCCACTATTTTCTTAGAGGGACATGGCATCGAATATCTGAATCTGGTGACATTATCATCTTCTGATGTCTCTAATGCCACTAATCCACATATTGAAGAGAAGAGTTTCACATTTGTTTCACTATTTTTGTTTCTGATTATTTCCACCAGGGTGAGCCTCATAGTGATGTGTGTTGGACACTAGATGAAAGTCGCATTGTGCCTTGTGTTCCCATTTTACAAAGGTTGGAGGAATCCATCACATATGTAGATATTTTTTCTCCTTTATTGAAATGGGATGATGGGATTTTGGTTCCTCATTTAGTGGATTCCTCCTCAAAAATTTTCTCCTAGTCCGAGTCTCCCTCATAGATTAAGATGTTTTTCATGAAACTCATGCTCGATACCATTTATTTATGGGAATTGGTTGATTATGCTGACTCTTTTAGGAAATTCCAAGGGGTCAAGACAAATAAACAACCTTCAGTCTGGAGAGTAGTCCCGATGAAGCATTTGTGGCATGTCTTGACACTAGAACATATGTATTCTTCCTCATCAAAGGGATTCTCATGGGTGCAGAAACTCAAGGATTAACTTTTCATCCAAGGGGTATCTTATGCTAGGGGAATGTATTTGATGTTTTCCCTGGATTCTCATGTTTAACACATTTAATGCCCTGAGTTTAATATCTGGAGAATATGGGTCCGACTAATCATAAAATTGATGAGAGTGGATCAGATTAGCACATCCCCAGGATGGATCACCTTGAAGGTTTAATGGATGGATAAATCGGAACACCCAATGAGGGTAGACCCACAAGTGGTGTGCCCTAGAAAGCAGAGTATTTCACACTATGGAGTCTGATCTGAACACCACAAAGGAGGATCAGAAAGGATGGGATCCACAATGGGGGACACCAAGGTTAACTGTTGGCTAGGATTGAACCTTAGGGAGGCTTCCTACATACCCTTTCTAGAATACATGGATCTAAACCTACATAGTTTGAATGGGTGATTTGGGGATGACACGTGGTTATCATCCCAGGTGTTGTAAAAACCAGAAATTGGATGGATGGGGATTATGGATGGTTATCTACCTATGGAAGAATGTGACCCCCACCATGATAAGGGTGTGGTGGTGGAGAAAATGGACTGGTATTATGAATGGTTAGCTTCCCAAAGGGATGTCAGGAGTTCACTTGGATGTGGAAGCCTGGATGAAATCAAGATGGATATAGAGGAAGTGTCGATGTATGAGGATGAGATGGAACTGCCGTGAAGATGATGGTGATGGGATTGAACCTCAAGGGGGTTTTTTATTTATCTTGGTGGCTGGAAATAAAATTCCTAATAGTTTGATGGTGTGATGAGACTCCTAAATAGGCATCTCATAATAAATAGAGCACATATATAGGACCCAAAAGAAGTGGAACCTCCACGTTAGGGCATGATACTCCTCATATAAAAATCCTCAAGGGAAAGACTAGTATGGGAAATGGATGGCATCCTTTCACCTTAAGAAGGCTTTCTACATACCCGAAAGGGGTGAAAGTACACATAGTTCAGGATTAAGGCATAGAATTAGAGCATACACAAAGGAAAAAATCCTAAAGACACACCAGGGGATTACTCATGGTTAGCTTTCCATTTTATGAGGGACACTCTTGGTTGGAAGAGTATGGTGAAGTTGTGAGGCTTATGCACATTCAGATTCCCTGGTGCTACTAGAAGTAGTGTTAGGATGTATGGTTGGTGCTTACGCATGGTTCGTGTCCTAGGAAATGGATCAAAACACCTTAAGGGGGTGGATCCAATAGATGATTCCCAAAATTGAAGATTTCAAATCATGAGGGTACATCCCTAGGAGGGAGCACCATATTTTACCATTGGTTAGGGTTGAACCTCAGAGAGTAATCCTACGTACCTTGTTTATAAGATAGGGGTCAAATACCATGTAATGTAGAAGAGAAAGGGGCTTGAATTTTTTCATCATACAAGATGAAGGTGAACCAACGTGAAGTAGTTGGGATAGATGAGTGATGCACTTCAACCTCAGAGGGGCATCCTACTGAACTGAAAGAGATCAAAGTCTAAGTGGTTCAGGATAAAGGGAATATGGATTATACATGGATAATATCCCATCGTAATTCCGAGGCTTATGTGTGGTTAGTATTCCATAGAGGATGTAATGGTTATTGCTTAATCTAAGACCAAGTGATTCATGCTCGATATGAGAAACAATAGGCAGCAACTGACTCAACGATTGTGTCACGAAAGCTGAAACCACGTGGAATGGTGTAGGGATAACTCATTTTTAGGGACCTATGGATATGGAGATTAGGACTTACTACAGGAGGGAGGCCTGAGAAGGTATTTTTGGGCTTATGTGAATACTAACCAAAGAAAACTTGGCGAAAAAGTGCAGAGGTAGTGAGAAGGTGGATTGAAAAGGAGGGAAGCAATTGGTTCCTGATGCCATCCCTTCTAGGATCCTCTCAGGCCTACCATGCATGAAAGAACTCATAGTTTAACATCACATTTTTATGATGAGTATTATTGATAGTTTAACATCCTATAGATCAGATGATAAGGGATCACTCCTCATCCCCTGGACTTAAATAACTTGTAATAACCACAATTGGGAAAGGGGAGGCACAAGCAATGCCCGAAGGTAGTGAGGTGGAGGAGTGGTCAACTGAGGGGCCCATGTTATCATGGATATTCAAATAATCCATAACCATTAGCATACCTATGAGAAGATGCACCTGGTAGGGAAACATAACATGAAGCACCACTCGAGGGACCATTAAATCACTTCGTACGAGCTAGGAGGGCCACACGGGAGAGGGGTTCACAAAGAAGAAGGCCTTTATAGAAGGGGATTCGTGAAGCTATGGTACTTTTTGAAGAGGAATAGCTTCATGAAGGAATTTTCTTCTCAATTTAAGGAAAAAGGGTCTCCGTGAAGGGAGGTTCTTAATGAAGCATGGTGATCCAACCAAGGCATGGATTCTACATTATTTAGAGGGTGCTTCCCAAAGGACGAATGCTACACAAATATACGAGTTCCCAAAATGGACTAATACCTTCACAATGGACATTGGGATTCATGAAGGGAATCCCACCATAAAGTGGAGGTAAATTGGAATGAAGTGAAATATAGTTCTTGGATCTCAAATACCATGGGTGATCCATTTTTTAACATTTTTTCATGGTTTCACGGAGTATAAGGAGCTTCACAAAATGAGAGCTTGAAAGTTGAAAGGTTAGGGTAGTTATCCTTTGGTGTGGGGATGAGCCAAATATTTATAGTCACCGAGTATCATGATTCTTGAAGGTGCAATGTGAAGAAAATTTCTCTTTGCGGTCATAAGTGGCATTGTCAGACTTGCAAAGCCTTCCATCAATACTACGTGGAGGTGGAAGTGCTCGTCAGACTCATGGAGGTGAACGTAAAAAAATCATCATAGTCTCTGAGGTGTTCGCCTACTATTTTAACACCATTCATGGTGGTGAAATTCTTGGTGATGGTGCTTCACCCGACAGGCCCCTTTAGTGATTTTTAGGGCTTACAATGGTTGAATATTGTCTAAAACGGTTTTGGTTTCCCTCGATTCATCTTGGGTATGGAACTCGGTGATAACATTACTTCATTCAATGAAGGAGGCCTATAACATGGAAATTTATAAACATTATTCAAAAAACAAGAGTTCATTATCTGTCAAAATAATCTCTCTTCAATTCTCTTCTCTCTCTTTTCCTTTGAGGAGGAGGTGCTAGCACAATTTCTTGGGAAGAGGTCATACTAAAGTGTTCAGTGATTCTAGTGGTTAGTGGATAATTTTTTTGGTAGTAAATAATTGTTTTTTACTGAAGGTATAGGATAAAATATGATAAAAATGAATACTAAAATCATAAATAATAGGGTATATTTATTTTATGATTTTCTTATATCATCTTTTTTATTCTATTACTGGTTAATCTGGGCATGGGTTTGTCATTTTCTTCCACTGTATATGGGCTTAATGATATCTCATAAAACCAGTATATGTAACCACATTAAATGTCAACAATTAAAAAATATGATGAAAATAATTTTTTTTTCTAGAATCACAATCATGATTCAAAAATTATTACTTGATCTACAATTTTCCCCAAAACAATTTTGTTGTATGACCACCACAACAATATTATGTTATCATTTACAAGAAAAATGGATCAGTTTAATAGAAAACAACATTTTTTATTCTAACCACAAATAAGCTATCATTTTAGACATAACCATGACTTGGTTATATTATAATAATTCCACAGTTAGTGCCTCTATGAGGGCCATCTATTCCATAGTGTGTCTTAAAATGCTATGGTCAGACTCATCATAGGTTTAACTATTCTATGGTTAATAATGGCTCTTCATGTTACTTGGTGAGACTAAACAACCAAAATGACTTACATAATGACTTTATGTCATAATAACAAATGGTTTGGAAGTTTAAATTACTTTATAGAATAAATCAATAGTCATTATAAAAGTATAATAAAACTTATTTTCTATAAAAAAAATTCACCATGAGGCTACATGACTTTAAACTCTATCAAAAGTGGTTTTTTATTACATTTTTCTATTGTTGTTATATCCCATATTGAATATTTTAATTTTTCATTTAATTATGAAATTAATTTTTAAATATTCAAATATTTAATTTTTTTATATATTGTGAAGATTTTTTATTCCTTAATTTACATAATAAATTTATTCTTATAAAGTATCCCACCATGGATTAAATTCCAGGTACATAAATATATGTTTTAGTTTTCTTTAACCTTAAAATTGGTTTGTTATGGATTTAAGAGATTGAATATAAATATTAATTATATTTTACAAATATTAGGTTCTAGCGTTTAGATTAAATTAAATTCAATCATGGGTACAGATCCATGGGTATATGGACATTGGGTTGGGCTACTCACTAGCTTGGAAGCTTATGTGTTATCTAAAAAAGTGGGGGTCAGATTCCAAACACTCCATGCTTATTCTTGTGTGCATTTTAGTTTCATATAATGATAAATAGTTACAAGAATTTTTTTTATTTACATTATATATGGGATGAATTTGATTATATTTATATGTATTTGTATTTTTTTGGTTATTAAAACATACTATGAGTTTTATAAAGAGTTAATCATTAAAATTGTTTAAACATAATATTTTGGTTGAAGGAATATGGATTAAAAAACTAAATAACTAGAATCTTAAATACATATAGGGATTACATGAGATGTTAATATTACATAAGATATAATATTTATTAATTATTTTCATAGGAAGCATATGGAAAAGGTAAGACTAAAAAATTCTTGAAATAATATGTCTGATATTCCTTCCAAAATGAATAAATGTAGAGACTTGGATCATCTAAATGGGAATGTTTTGAGAAATTTGGATTCCTAGGGACTATAATATGTAATTAATGCTAGGTATGGATGGATATAATAATATTTTGTGCCCTTATCCAATTATATTATTTGGGTTACACTTTGCTGGGTACCTTAATAGGAATAGGTTCCCATATGAATACAATTAGGATAATTCATATGATGAATTGGGAAAGGAGTTATCCACCTAACAATCCATGAGTTATATATCATATGATTGACATTATGGATTACATAATAATAAATTATTTTATGAAATGAAAAAAATGACATAATATTTTGTGATATATGGATTTTCCTACTAAATGGATATGATATATGGGGTCATAATTATTTAGGGGAGTACATTGATTAAAATTACTTGATGAAATTTTATAATACATAATAATCACTCATAAATATGTATTGTTTTGTATATTATGGAATGTATCATGATTATAATTTTTGTGATCTATTATATGTATATACAATAATATATTTCAGGATTATCATCTAAGGTTTAGAATTATTATCATAGTGATGTATTCTGAATATATGTATTTAAATTCTATAGAAATAAATTTAATTACATCTAACTCATGCATACTGGATACGAGGATTAAATCAAATATTTTTATAAATATATTAAGGCTCCAAAATTTAAAATAATTGATAAAATGTGAAATAGATCAACATGTTTGAAATGGGAAAAGTGTTGCTACATCAGAGCTCATCACAAATGATCTAAGTATACCTAGTGGATTGATTCTAGAATTATAAAAATATTAATATGTTCCATCTATGAATATTAATTTTATTTCTATATCTTGTTTTGAAAACATTATATTTTCATTTATTATTAAAAACAAGATTTATTATATACATAATAATGAAATTATTTATGGAAATATGAAAATGGTGAATTGTTAATATATTAATGATATGGTTAATACTATCTATACTATTAAAGATAAGGAGGTAAATGTTGATTTAAAAATTTCATATATTTGGATTTATTATATTGGGAATATAAAAGAGAAACACATCCAAAGGCTCCATAGAGATGGGTAGTTAAACACTTTATATAATGAAAATTATAAATACATAAAATCTTTTCTTCTATGGAAAATGATCCAAGAAACTTTTATTAGTAAAGTTGAGTGAGCTAGTGAGATATTGGATCTTATAAATTATGATGTATGTGTGAAAATGAGTACTAAATAAATTTTTTAGTATAGGTAATTTTCAACCTTTATTAATGATTTTAGTTGATATGGTCATTTTTATATTATTAGACACATGTTTCAAACCTATTAAAAGTTAAAATATGGAATAAATTAAGTTCAAAATTAACTTTGTAAAAGTTTTAGGATTATTCTATTATACTAGGGTGGTGAATACAGTTCTAGGAATTTATTAATAATACAAGACTGTATGAAATTGTAACACAAATCCCTCCTAGAACACTATAGTTGAATAGTGTTTATAAAAGGAAGAATAATTCCTTTTATGATTTTTTTAAATTGATTATGAGTTAGTGTGAACTTTTTAAATTATGAGGATATGATCTGAAAATTTATGTATTCCTACATAACCAAAATCTATCCAAAATTTTCATAAGACACCATATATCATATGTATTTTGAAGTATCACAATTTATATTCATAAGGATTTGGTATTGTGAAGAATATATGTTATGTTTTTTGTCAAATAAACTTATCCCAAATCTAGAGAAATGTTTATTTATTGGTAATAATATGGATGATAAAAGATATTATTTCTATAATCCTACTGAATGTAAAGTGTTTTTGGATCAAATTGTTGTATCACTTAAGAAGGAATATCTAAATTAAGGAAGATGTGGGAGGAATGTTTAAAATATAGAATATAAAACCAATAAAAAATAAATTTTCTTGATATGATTAGTTATTTGGTACCACAATAGGTTCTCGAATATGAACTAACCCGAGTTACATAAGAACCATGATGGTATTGTGGGATATATTAAGAAATTGAGAGATATATATTTATTATGGAAAATTAAAATGCATTATTGTTAATAAGTGATGGAATTACAACCTAATGAGAGTCCATTTAGGGTTTTGAGTATTTGGAATGGTTAAAGGATATGAAAGCTAAACTAGACCATATAAACACTAACCATTTTTGAAACATAGTGGGTGAACCTAACTGGGTGAGACAGATAGGGTGAAAGTGGGATTTCCATAATAAAATATATATATATATGGGTGGTATATTTTATATCCATAAGATTCTTATATAAGTTAATGGTTATAAAAAAATAATGGTATTGACCATGAAGAAACATTTCCAGTAGTTTAGATGATATATAAAATTTAGATATTACATGAAATAAAGTTCATTATGATTATAAGATATATCAAATAAATTTCAAAAAAACTTTCTCTAAATGGAATTTTTTCAAGGACATGTATATGATATAGCTCAAAGGTTTTGAGGTTACAAATGAGAATTTTAAGGTTTACAGGTTATAATGAATTATTTATGAATTCAAGAATGTTTCATAGAGTTGTAATTTCTAATTGGTGATATAATTATATAGTTTGTTTTCATTAATAACATGGATGAATCCTTTTTATATGAGAGGGTTATTGGGAATTTATTTTTTCTATTATGGTATATGGATAATATACTTCTTATTGGAAGTGATGTAATAAATGTACACATTTTAAATATATATTTGGGAATATTTATCTTGAAGTAAGACATAGTTGAAGTATCATATATATATTAGGTATGAGTATTATAAAGATAGATCAAATATTTTATTTAGACTAAGATAAATGACATATATTAGTAATTTTTGACAATTTTGGACAAGGAAAACTCTAAGAAGAAGTCTTTATCAGTGTTTAATTTATCAAAACATAAGAAAATTCATGATCCTCATATAGAGTAAAAAATGTTGGATATGATTTCTTATATTTCCACCATGGGATCTATCACGTAATCCATTTTATATAGTCAACCCAATGTCACATTTTATTTAATAATAACAAGTAGATACCAATCTAATACTAGTGGGAGTAATTGTATTATGGAGTATAATATCCTTATGTAGTTAAAAATAAGAAAGGATATGATATCAATACTTGGAGGTGATTATGAACTCATTGTAAAGGTTATAATAATTATAGATTCCAAACTAATAGAGATGATATGAGATCTCAGACTAGTTTCATGTTTTTCTTTAATGGTGGAGCTATTAATTGGATGAGTTCCAAGAAAACCATAACTGTGGAATTGAAAATAGATGCAGAGTGCATCATTGCATCAAATGTTATGAATGATGTTATTTAGATAAATAAGTTAATTTTAAAACTTGTATGGTTCCTCTAATAGAGGAAAAAATTAATCTTTTCTATAATAACAATGGATCGATTAATCACACCATTGGAACCCAATATCACTAAAAGACCAAAAATATCCTTCGAAAATACCATCTTAATCGAGTAATCATTAATAGGGTAAATGTAATGTTTTTAGGGTGGTTACAAGCAAAAACATCACATATCCTTTGATAAAACAATTAACAGTGTAAAAGTATGAGGGTTATGATGAATCTCTAAGTATAATATGAAAAAGATATTATATGTAATGGTTATCAAATTTTTCATTGTTTTATAATAAATAAAATCTTTTTTTACGATTCATTTATGTGTGCTAAATATATCACAAGAATGGTAGAGTGATAAAATCCCTTCAAAGTAGGACTTTGAGTTATCCCCAATCAATGGTAATCATAGATTATTATGTGATTTGATGATATATTAAGATTATCATGATAATAATATTTTATATGACATAGATTAGACTCACGATATTGCAACTTACCTCTTTCAACAATGTGATTCAGTTGCTTTTTTTGTCCCTTGGTGTGTTCCAAGGTGTTCACCCCATTAACATACCTACAATTTCTCTCTTCTATTCCATTTGTAAATCTATTTCCTATAGAGTAATCTTTTAATAATGACATTATAACATTTTATCTCTCCATATTGGAATTATCTAAGGCTTCAAACCTTCATCACCTATCACATGTGGCTCAATTTAGTTGATGGAGGATTTTGGTGGATAGTTTCGCTAGGATCATTAATTATTTATGGGGTCTGAAGGAAATTGTTGTTATATGGATTTTGTATTCACACCATATCCTGATATTATTCTCAGGTGAAAAAGACTTAAACTCCTCCAAGACCAAATCCCATTATCTTGTTGATGGCATATAGTTCTCTCTACTCATATGTTTATATGATTTCTATATGCATCACGACCCTCCAAAATAGTTGATTAGGGTTTGTTTCCTTGAATTTCCAATTTCCTTCCAATATACTCTAATCATGATATTTATTGAAAACCTAAGAGGCCACTTCCTTAGCTTTGGTAGCCAATCCAAGGGGTTGTTCCACCTAGTTTCTCCCTATATCTGTGATAATGTGTATATTCCCAAACCTCATGTGGAAGCTATTTTTTATCATGTTAACAAACAAATTTTAGTGTATTTAGTAGGTGAATTATGAATCATGGTGTAATTACTGCCTATCTTGTCATAGATTGGGCCACACCCAGAATATTTTCATTAGGTATTTCTAAAGATGGTGGATCTGGTGGTTGGATTAACTTCTAGATCTAGTTTTAATATACTGTAGAACTTTATATCTTCTTGTTATAATTTTACTACCTAGAATAATGTGTGGGGAATTTACCTTGGGTATCTCCTTCACCAGTTGGAGTATCAATGGATAGAAGTAAACTCCAAATATTATCCATTGGTTCATGCTCTAACATATATACTGTTTGTCCAAAACATTCCCATCATGGCTCCATTTATTATTTTCCTTCACATATTCAGGGAACTCATCCAACTATTAACATGAATCTCTTTCTGTAATGTCATTAT
The DNA here is from genome assembly GCA_963277665.1 of Viscum album. Lineage (NCBI taxonomy): Eukaryota > Viridiplantae > Streptophyta > Magnoliopsida > Santalales > Viscaceae > Viscum > Viscum album. Next base: position 1,630,803,890 of record OY728122.1, read on the forward strand.
CAGGATTAAATGTCTGTTACTGATAGAATTTTGGATAGTTAAGGCTAGGGAATAATGGTGATGATTGATATATCTTTTTTCTTTCAAAGGAGTAAATTTAATTCATGATTCTTTTCTTCCTTATTTCAATTGAAGGTGTCCTCTATTCAGCCCTGGTTATAGAAATGATTCACAATATTCGATATATAAGTTATAGGAAACATAGATTTTTATGGGTGGAAAATGGTATTATATAAGGTAAATAATAAGAAGACTGGTGGAATATAGATTATGGTCTTACAAGAAGAAAAATTTAATAATCCATATGTGGTATAAGTAGGAAATGATTACTAGAATTCATTGGTTAATGAGAAAGACCACCACTGGATGAATTATTTGGATCATGACCAATGGAAGTGAAGAAGTGTAGATTTTATTTAAGAGGGTATCTAGTTTTTATATGGATGAAAACAAAACAACATAAGGATTAATCCTACCTACCGAAATTGATTATCACCAGGTTAGCTGGAAAAAGCTCAACTTTGTTTCAAAGAAACTAGATATTGAGATAGAACATGAAACCAATTCTAAGAAACTTGAGGTCAGAATATTGAAGGAACCTAAAGTGAAAGTTTTAAATGAATCATATCCAATTATAAAGCCATTATAATTCAATTTTAATAAATCTATGACCATCATATCAGTGAGGGAAGACACTCCTAGTAAGGAAATTGTATCCCCTAAAGACCAAAAATTGTTATCGCCTGAATATGTTGTTATATGACATATGATCATAAGGGAGGAGACTGAAACTCTAGATTTTTATATAGACATAACGAAGGGCCACCACACTCTATAAGTTGGTATCATGACATCAACCCTAATATAAATATTTATTCACTATACAGTAGTGATGTTTGATGAGAATTATTCGATATGAGGTGTAAAGGAAGATGTTGATAGAATGTGTGAAAGAGATATACATGTATACATGAACGAGGACATGAACGTGGGACAAGAAATGTTGATAATATATCATGAAATTTTTTTTATTCTTGGTTTAAATATAAGGATTATTAGTGAAGAATATTAAATTACAACCTAGGAAAAAAATCTTGACTGATTTGAAGCTCAAATTTAAGATGACCTAGAGAATAAGGAAATGACCATGGAATAGAGTTTGTATAGGGTGAATAGATCTAGAAATTTAAAATTCTTATGGAATTACCTTGTACTGTATTATAATTCCAAACCATTTTCTTCTATTTTGGATCATTTTAAGGTTCACACATAACCTATACCAGTGTCTTTCTTGAAATAAAAATTTAATTTATAGACATGATATAGTAAGTGGAGACTTATTATCTAGATGGACCCGTAAAAGTATATCAAATGGAATATAATACGGTGATTAATACACATAGGTTTGGATTCTTAATATAAATTACTATTACTGGAGGTTGATAAGGAATTTATAACATAAATATTTATACATTTATATTGATATTATTCTACCCTTGAGGTTAATTTAATTAGGGGTGGTTTGGTATGTAGTTAATCATGTCAGTAGTTGAGTTTAACAAAGATGGGATTTTTTCTATTGTATAAAAAGTATGACATATGGCCCCATTATTGAATTTTATTGCGTGTATTCATAGACATTAATTGTTAATTGAAATTTTATGTCCTTAAATAATTGTATGAATGACATACAATGTATTCATTTGAAGAAGTCTGGTTGTTTCTATGAATCGTCAATCTCGATCCATATTTTTTATATTTTATTAAAAAACTTTTGCAGGTTATGTATAAACCCAAAAAATTTATAAACCCTCACATAGAATGATTTCAACCCAATAAACATCCACTAAATACAACTAAGGTAAGTTTAAAAATTTCAACACAAAATAGTTTCAAATTTCAATTTCGAAAAACTCATGCTCCAACCCAAAAAGTCAAGTTCTCATTCAATGTCTAGGACAAAGGAATTATAAATTCATGCATATTAGGAATAATAATATTTCATATAGCGGACATATTCTTTTGATGATATGAGTGTTTCTGATCAATATTATATTAGATCCCTTTTTAGATTGATTAGTAATGACGTTAGGCTAGAGGCCGCTATTTATTTAAAATTATGAATTGGGGAATTCATAATTTTTTTAAATTTTATGTGGTCTCTTAGTTTCACACATAAATAGTTATAATGAGGACTGATTTTGGTATAAATTATTTGTTCAAAATTTGAGAGCGATTACGAGAATCATATCTGATGGATTGTGGATGGATTCACAATGAGTTGTGACGTTCTACAAAAATATTGTGATAATTTACTAAAAGTGGAAGATTCTTAAATATTTTTCACTAAAGTATAGATCATGACATGGTAAAATCAGGGATTTTGTTAGTTCTTTCTCATGGATAACTATACCGTGCGAAATTGGTGTTTTAAAATTATATGTGATATCATTTAAATGACTCTAAAATGGTTAATATCACATTCCTTTAGTTTTTGACACATAATAAAATGATGTGTAGATAACTAAAGAATTCTTAAAAGAGTTAAACAATTATATTAATCAATAATATAGAAGACTAATGATTTTTTCAATTTATAAAGTATGAAATGTTTAAACTCTAAGATAATTATTTATTCAATGAGGGGGACTATGAATCGAGACGAACCGTCGACTGCGGTGTGGGTAAGCTTCCTAGATTTGCTGCTTCCTTTCCAGATTCCGTCAATTATTAGCATGTTAGGGAACATGGTTGGTGGATTTCTCTGTTCGGATAGTAGGACTACTGCTGTTTGTTATCCTATCAACCCTCGCGTTTGTGTTGAGGTCGACGTCTCGAAGCCTCCTACAGAGTGGCTTTGGATTTCGGTTGGTGAAAAATTCAGATGGAAACAGCAGGTGATCTTCGAGTCTTGGCCAGAGTTTTGCTCGGGTTGCCATCGTCTAGGACACTCGGTCCCTGGGTGTCGTCGAGGTCCATGGACTCAGCAACCTTTGAATTCCCAACCTGAAGAGTCTCAGGCGCAGGAGATTCCTGGTGTGATTCAGTTATCGGGTAGAGCAAGACTGGATTGGCTTACAGAGGCATGCGGGGTCGATCCAGGGGAACGGGATCCAGGAGGGGCTCATTTTGGTCCAGGTGAGGTTTCGAGGCTGGAAACAAAAGGCACTATTCGTTCCTGTATCCAAATTAGTCCTCGGGAGGGCCAGCCTTTGCAGGGGACTTACCCGGTGGTTCCAGCAGTGAAGGTTTTGGAGGCTAGTACCTCCTTGCAACGGGTTGTGGATGTCATAGTTCGGTTAAGGCAGGATTTGGGGATCAATTCCTTGCAGAAGAATGGAGTGGAGGCAGTGCATGGGGGGAGGAAAGGAGATATCCTTGCATGTGGATGTGGTTGAGAATCCGGTCTCGGACAGAATTGTCAATATTGGTGTGGTGAAGGGTGCTGGTGATTTCCATGGTCCCGGGGGTCCTCATGGTTGGGAATGGGAGGGATCTAACCAGCAGTCTCAATTTGGAAAGGAGGTCAAGCCATATGTCAAGGCTGTGCAGGGGAAATTCTTTTTGCATGCAGCTACAAGCTCTCTCCACGGTCAAGGAAGGCAGGACGGTCGAGGAAGGCAGGAAGTGGAGAGTGTATTGGGTCCTCTTGACCCAAACACACTCAGTTTGAAGTCCTCCTTTCAGATGATTGGGAGCGAGTGGAAGAATAATAAGGACTTAGAAGTCAAAGCAGGCAAGTTGGATTCTTCGGGTAGACCGAGGGCTCTGAAAGAAGGTCTGGGGGTTGAAGTGAAAAACCGATTTGAAGGCTTGGAAACTCAAGAACAGTCATTGTCACAAGAGGATGTGGATTCAGGTGATGATAGTTTTAGCCAACTCTCAGTTGACAGCCTGGACCAGTTCCAAGGGAAAGGTCCCCACAGTCCAAGAAGGAAGAAGGGGAAAAAAGGAAAGCGCGACTCGAGGAAATTCATAGTGGTTCAAGGTAAAAAACCCAAGGGGCGCAAAGAATACTCTCACTTGCCGAAACCAATGGAAACTAGGTCGTCCAAGAAATGTGGAAGCAAGGAAAGCAATGGCCTTCAAAACGGGGAAAGTGGGGATCGAAGAAGAGAATCAAGAGTAATAGAGGAAGAGGGTGAGGAGTGTGTAAGGCTCATCTACCACTCTAAGGAAGAGATGTTTAAAAAAGTCCTTCGGCCAAACGCATCAAATGAAGATATTTTAAGGATTTATGAAAGAAGCTTGCAGACTGAGTCCAGAGAGGAGAAAGAAGTGTGGATAGACGAGCAAGACCGAATCATCATCCGAGGCTTCAACCAAGGAAGAATCAACTTAGAGGAATTCATCCAGATAATGGACAGAATGATTTCTCACCTTGAAGCACTTGTTAGGGAGGATCCAGACATCCATGTTAGTACTCTGCACTAGGAATTATATAGAGCATCTGAATCAAATAACCTTAGTCTTGTGTTTAATGATTCTGTAAGCTCTTTCAGCACGTTGTCCTTGTGTGCGAACTTTGGTTTCCCACTTGTCCTTAAAGTGGCTTAATAAAAAAATTATGGATGGATGGAGGGATAGTTAAGAAGATATGGTTCTTTAAAAAATATATAAATACATGGATAATTATTTTATAATATGTTTTATATTAAATATCATAATAAATAACATGGAAAATACTTATATCTTATTTTTATTCTAAATTATAATTAAATAGTAGAAAATAATTTTTTTTGGTAATTTTATATAAAATAACTCAATAAAAAAGCAGAATTTTTTTTCTTAGTTTCTATGATATAAAAAAATTTATATTTATAAAAAATAAAAGATAACATATCAATTATCTCATACTTAAATTCATATTAATGTTATTCTAAAAATATTAAAATAACGAAAAATAAAATGAACTGTTGTTTTTATGGTTAATTTAACATTAAATAAATTAATAAATAATATTTAAAAAATTTAAATAAGGAAACAATTTCTTATGAAAATAATTTAAAATATTTAAATATAATGATAAATTAAAAATTTCAAAAAATAAATAATCAAGGGGGGAATTATTATGGATATATTTTCATGAAGTAAATATATAATAATAAAAATAAATTACATATAAAAATTTTTATAGAATAAAATAAATGAAATAAAATAGATATTTCTATTCAAAAAGAAGAAAATATTTTTATGAGAAATAACTATTGTTAAGAAAACATGATAGTCAGAAAATTTTAAAAAAGTTAGTGAATGATAGAAATAATGATTTGAGTAAAAGGAAACCTATAAAGAGTGAAAAAATTTAAATTAAGAGAAAAATAAGTAAGTAGAGTGACATAAAAAGTGATTTTTTAATTAGTAAAAATTAGGTCATTTTGTTTTTATTTTTCTATTAATAAATTAAAAAATCTATTTTTATTTATTAAATTTAATATTTAATTACTCAATGAATGTTACAGAATAATTTTTTATTTTCTATTTTTATAAAATATAAATCACATTCAAATTAAAAAAACAAAATAAAACACTGTAATAACAAAATTTTCTACTCATTTTTTATAAAAAATTAAATAATTATATAGTAAACATAATATTTTCTATTAAAAACTCAAAAAATAATGCAACCCAATTATTTTTGAACTTAATTTGATATTAAATAAATCAACATAAAAACACAAGAATTATTTTATTATTTATTGTATCTTATACCAAATTATTAATTAATTGTTTTATCTTTTTTAACAGTAATCATTGAACACAACTCATCTGAGATCCCTTTCACAACTCATTTTCTGAATGTTGCTTATGACATTCAAAAAATATAATTTTTCACTAATAATCTATAATAAAATTTAATTAGATGTTTGATATTATAGAATTCTTCCCTAGTGGCCCTTAAGATATATAGGTAGTTATCTATTAAAAAAATCTTAACAATAACTAAACCGTTCTTATAAGGTTTGACCACATGGATTTTCCCCTGTATTTTTATATGTAAAATTATATTTGAAGAACCATCCACAATATTAGGAAATAAATATAGTGAAATGGGATCTCCATGGAGAATATGTTTTGATGGTGTCCATTGAAAATAAAATAGTATCATTAACCTTCTCTTAAAAGTTCAATATATATATACATCTCATAACATTCCATACTAATAATTTATGAATTTTATAGTTAGATAAAGTAAATTTTTAATAAATCTAATACACCCTTATAAATGATTTCATTATATCATGATAATATGACATTAAGAAATTATTTAAAATTAATTGAGTCATCATGTAGTAAAAAATCTCTTGGGTGAAAACAGTAGTATTCATAATTAAACTATTTGGAATGAAGAAACTTTTCATTTCTGTAATAATTTTGGAATAAATATAACATAATATATTCACTAAACCCTTTGAGAAAATTTTATAAATGACAGCACATAGTCAAATTTTCTTTAATTTCATCACCAAATATAAAACATTATTAAAAAAAATTCCAAAAAATATTCAACAGTTAGAAAACATCTTCCCCCATAAAATGAAAGAACTGCATAAAAATATAGCATAAAGACCATCCAATATTGGGGATTTAGTTGTGTAAACACAGTATAAAGAATATATAAC